>CM051496.1:8372840-8458276 GCA_028031935.1 Paedocypris micromegethes
TTTTTTTTTTTTTTTTGCTATGGATATGGTCATAAAGCATGGGAAAAAATGAACGTAGATGAATTCATGGAAACCGAATCATGCTGAAGTAATTAGCTACATTACGGTCATCTAGAATTCGACTTGAGGACCTTCTATAATGAAAAGTAAATCAATCTATTTTCCTGGAAAATGAAAGAGTCAGCCATAATGTCTCTTTTCATGAAAGACCTCAGAAAAGGACACAGGTGTGTCATTCTTTCAATGAATAATATTCCAGTCTGCTGTGAAAACAAACATAGTTAATGCTTTACAAGGTGAGGACACGGGCACACTGTGTCGTTTACATCACAAGGCATGCGCGTTATAGATGGAGGCGAAAAGCAGATGATGGCTAGAGACCGTCGGAGAAAAATCAGAATACAGTTGCTAAAAAGGTTCATACTGCGTCTAATTCAGAAATCTGCTTCTTCAGACTGGCAGTGGGCGAAAAAGAACTGGTCTTTTTGCGGGTGAAATTGACATTTAGGCCTCTCTAATTAGCTTTATTAAAGCCTTGGTCTGAGTTTGAGCAGGTTTCCACTCAGTCTGCCAAAAGCTTGTCATCCATGGATGTGTCTATATATATATGGCTGTATTTGGCAAACAACATGAAATTTGTGTATGAAAACATATGATCAGTACTGCATATGATACACAGATTTAATGTGCCATTAGCATCAGTAAAGTGTCAGACTGAGGTTGGAGCAAATTCTAGGTTGATTTAAGGAACGTTCCACAAATAGGCCGTGAATATTTAAATGATGTAAATGTGATTTTTATTCTACTCTTCAACAGAGGGCAAACGAGGACTAACTGACAGTTCAATGATTCAAAATGCAGGAGGAAAATATGTCAGTCTTCTCAGAATGTTTGGCAATTTAAAAGTAAATATTATAAGGAGAAAACATTAAGAGAACAGAAATGTTTTCCTTCTCGTCGTTATGTGTGTAATTTGCGTTGGGATTTTTTCACTTTGTGTGTTTGTTTTTGCCACAAAGGACAAAATAAATATTAGTTCAAACAAAATAAAATTAAATGTATTTTGGAACTTCCACACTAAGCATTCAGGACAATCATTTGATGGGGAGAAAACAAAGCTTGGTTTAGCCATTAGCTGTAAACTTTGAGCAATGTGTTTGTATTGGAACATCGGAGCGAACTATCCGCACGGCACCATCCATAATTACCAGTGTTCCGCCATTAAACTGGGAATTGTGGGAAACATGGTTTAATAATGTGTTTGTGCCGATGTATGTTTGCCTGGGCACAATAACAGAACAAAGTAAGGTCGTATTTGATGACTGGATGTAGTGTTAAATCTGCATTTCCTGACCTATAAATGTTCTTGTGAGAAAACAACTATGTGCTGAATGACAAAAACATGCATACATGCACAGTAGAGAGTTTATTGGAATTTTACATGAAAATGGAAGTGCACTGGGGACTTGGTGTTGGACTGTGTTATGTGGACAACTCGATGCCTTGGTGGCATGTCTGTTTTCATTTCATAAGCCAACCTGACGCCTTCATTCACACACACGGCGGGCGGTCACGCGAGGACAATAGTCACCCGCCCTCTTTCTGTCTCATCCAATCACAGCAGACGCCCACAGAGCTGTCAGCAGCACTTCACATACACCACTTTTATATGGGACCCTGTGCGAACACGAGAATACATGCACTGCCAGAGATTTCATTACTCCTGGAACAGACGATGGGACATGGATCCGTGGAATGGATGAAGGTGATCGGTCAGTGCACATAACGGTAAAACGATACGCAGATGCAGAAATTACACGGTTGATTGGAAGCGCATCAACAACACAGTAAAGGACCAACTCACCTAAAACTGCATTTTCACCATTTTGGCAAATCAAAACTCTACAGCTGAAAGTTCAATTTTGCATAAGGACCATATTGCATTGCAGTTTGCGTCACGTAAATATCCAAGAAGGCCTTATTTTTGGTAGGTGAGCTGGTAATCAAAACAAAAAAAATCTAAATAATTTCTAAACGCGAACGCATGTCGTATCGCATCGATTTGACGGATACGGCTCAGCCTAATCCAAGATTCGCCGCGGAGCAACATCAAACCTCGAGATCATCACTCTGAAGCTTTAGATAAGAAAAAAAACATCTCAAGCAAGCAAATCTTTGAACACTCAGAAACTCTGCCAGCTCACTAATATATCCTCTATATCTCACATACACAAAAACTAAACTGAAGATAAGTCTCAAGTTCATGCAAGCAAAGCTTCACGCACATTTATTACACAGAAACACACTGCAAGTGCTGAGGGAATCTTTTCACACCAAGATGCACTTACAAGATTGAAGGGTTGGCCTGACAAGAGCTCAGAGCGCTTTGAGGAGATAGAAGAACAAAAAAAGAAACAGAAGGGGGAAAAAAACAAAAATAGGGTGATGCACACAGAGTTATGATGAAACGTACACACAATAAGTCAAAAAGGCCAAAAAAAAAACCTGCAGATAAAGTTTGGTTTGTTAAAAGCACAAAGATTTGTTTAAAGCACCAAGCCAAATGATGTCAAGGCATCACTTTTGCTGGTTTAATGAAGCATTAGCAACAAATGAGAAAGAAATCCATGTTGATTGGTAACATACAAGCACCATTTCAAGGCATTAGCCGCATTCTGTTTCAAAGGCTGTTGTTCGAAACATAAATTATAAAGCAACGCTTTGTCATGACGCCAACAATTTGAATAGGCCTCCATTTAGAATTTATGATTTTTCAATGACTCCTGGTTTACAGGGCATGCTTTAGCCAGACCGTGCATTCCTATACATCAAACAGAACATCTGAGTTATTCCCAGACAAGTGAGCTGCCTCAGTAGGGTGCATCTTTGCATTATACATTAGTGTGTTTTCAGACATTTTATCTGAGAAGCTTACAAAAAAGGAGGTGTAAAAAGGAGAGCATGTAGATTATTGGAGATTAAAAATACGTGTATGGGCAGAGCAAATTCTGCGCAATTAGATTAGTGATAAAAAGTGAAAAGTGATAACTCCTACAGCCGTTACATGAATGTAGCTGCACTGATTTATGAAATTTTGATTCTGAGAACACACGACTATCGATTGAAGCTGCCTCAGTCGAGTTTAGGTAGTGATGCACCATGTTATCATTAGAAACTTAGCTTTCCTTTAGCACGCGGAGACCACTCCACTGGTAAAACCTGACTTTAGCGAACATTCTGCTCACCTCATTGCCGTCAAGTACCACTAACAACGAGCCAGTCACAGTAATGACTTGTTGTGTGTTCTGGGCTGCTTTGTTGAGAAGACATGGTGTGTTTGCGAACATCGGTTTCTCTTGAGTGTATGTCTCACCTTCTTTAGCTGGTTCTCCAGTTTAGTGCACTCCTCTTTCTTCTGATCTAGAGTGATCTCAAGACTCTTCAGCTTGGAGTCCTTCTTGAGTCCAGAGGAGGCCAGGGATGAGGCGTGCTCCTTCAGGTCCAATAAAGAGCCCTGTGGGTGAGAGAAAGAAAGCGCTTGAACAATACAAGTATGAAGATTACAGCTGAGGTTCAGAGGAAAAGCTAATGAGAAGCAGAAGACAGTTTTGTTAGTGTCATGCCATTTTCACTGATTGCACCGAAACATCCTGAGCGCAAACACATGTACCGTAAGAATGCCGTTTCGGCCACTGCCAGGGGTTTTCATTTGGCAAAAAGGAAGAGAAAACAGCCAAGATATATTTCTTTTTCTTATAGAAAAGCCCTTTTATTTACAAACATTAAATCAAGTGGATTTTATTCATTCATCAGGCAAACTGGAGCCGATTTCGGAAACCTTGGAATAAAGAGAGGAAAATCTAGGAAAAGAACTTGCTAGAAGTTTAGTTTTTCCTTCATCATTTTACCTTGACTTCTTCCCAAATCGGTGTGACCTCAGATTTTTTACTAAATGAGAGCACCACTATTTCCAATACAGTTGTCAAGACAGAAACTTGGTCACCTCAGCATTCAACTTTGTTTGCTACTTTTTTCTCATCTCTCCCACAATTAAAGTATCAGCAACATATGAATCCACTGTGGGCATTTGAATTGCAGCGTTATCTGCTAACTTATCAAATCATCTGGTAACTGGTAATAATATCTGGTAACTACTGCAAATTATCTGGTCATTTCAGTAACCACTGCAATGTAATCCTAATAATGGCATAAAACCAATAATATGTAAAATCAGGCATTGTACAGAAATGTATAAAATGCCTGAAATAACTCTCCTGATCATAGCAAATAGCAAATCATAGAATTTCATCATCCGATTTTGCAGATGTCCTAGGCATTCTATAAAATGCCCAAAACTTAAGTCAAGAAATCCCCTCAGACCGTGGCACATGGCTGCAAAAATGTTTAGAAAAATCTAAATATATATAAACGGTTACAACAAAGTGTGTAACCAGTGTAACATCAGAGATTACAATGCAAATGTACTAATTGCATGATTATTTTTTTATTTGTTATAAAATGTCTTCCAATTCAGACATTCACACTTGCCAAAAAACTGAAGTCTAGGCAAGTGAGTTCTTTCTAGGCAAAGAATGCAACAAAACTAACATTTCAAACCTTGCTCTAAAATGCCAAAAGTTCACAAGATTTACATGTTTTGTATATCTGCTAATACAAAACACTGTCAGAAGACTGCCTTTAAGAGCATTTGTAATCCCATTAGACATCCTGTTAAAATTATTGTATTGCTGGGTTACAATGAAATTGTGAGCGCTACTCCATTTGTTTCAAACGGAATGAGCAATCAAAATGAAAGTGTACACTCAGGATAACGTGACAAAATAGAAGATAAAAAAAAAAAAAACACAATTTAGCGTTCTTAATCTGTTGTGTTTAATATGTCTCTGGTCCACCCAGTGCCGTTATTACAGCTTTAATGTATTTTGAAAGGTGTTGCGAAATATTTGAAAGTGTTTTATAGGAAAATGTTCCTATTTCTAAAAAGTGCCTTCATGAGGTCAGGCACTTGAGTTGAACAAGAACGTTTTCTGGCTCCCAGTAAGTCATCGAAAAATGGAAGTCAGGACACACCGCACTCACTCTTCTATGGACCTGCCCTTGTTGCACCGTCATGTTGGAAAAGAATGGAGAGATCATCAAAATGTTCTCAGAAAACTGGCAACATAAAACTGTTCAAAACATCTTGGTGTGATGAAGCAAGTGTTTCTTTCACTGGAACTCACGGGGTAATATGTGTGCTTCATCCAAACCGTCGCACTGCATTGCTTCAAAGTCATGGGACGTCATGGAAAGTCAAAAGTTTATTTCACAAATAATTGTATGATGGGTAAAGAACAGGAGAATTATTACATCTCAACAGTATTGTAATAGACTACTCTATATTGCACATCTCAATGGACATTAACTTTGTATTTTTGTGGCTTTGGAGTCTCAAGCAAGCTGTTAAAACTGCAGCCCTCCATCCACAAGGACTTTCCTGCAGTTTCCACTTTCCGTTGGAGAGCCCCACAATTTCACACTCGACTGAAGCCCACAGACCAAAATACACACTTTAATGTCCATGCTGCTGCCCCACGTTGTCCTGCGTTGGTAAAGAAAACAGGAGACTGGATTGATGGGGTGTGCTGGACTCCACAGTCCACACATGATTAAAGAGCTTGGAGTGAAGAGGTCATTGCTCAGGAACAATGAAATGTAGGGAGAGAGATAACAGAACAAAGAAAAGGGAGGATGGATGTGATCAGGGCAGATGTGGTCAACTTTCTGACCTCTACATGCCACAAAATGACAGATATTAAAACTTGTAAATTATACGTAAATATCCAATATGTGCATCTAACATGCAATAATTTATAACCCAACAGATCCGATCAGACTGAAAATTTCAGACCTTTTTTTTTTTTCGGAGAAAGATTTTGTATGTCCATACATATACTTATGGTATGGAATGCCAAAAGATGTCTGCAAACCACAAGGTAATGGAAAGAGAAAGGACACAGAAATCACAAACTGTCAAGGTAATGATATGGGAAGAGATCTGAAAAATAACATGTGGTGGAGCTTGAGAATGAACGCAGATGACAGGAAGAAATGATAGGGGTGACAGGGAAGTGGTTTAGCGGTGGGCCAATGCATTGCCCATTTCCTTGAGACAGACAGAGGAGAGGAATGTGAAATGACAGCAAATAAGAATAACCTGAGTAATAAAAAAGCCACAGACATGTAGACACACAGTCAATGAATCAACGGAGCCCAAAAAATGAATAATTCCGTCATCGCTTACTGACCCAGATATACATGATGTCACTCTAACCTCATGTGATGTTCGGTCTTCAACGAATCACAAAAACATGTAAAAGAAAAACTCGCTGGCTGCTTGTAGTCTTTAGTTTGCTACAAATAATGACTAGAGCGTCTGCATTTATATCATTAAACGTCCCTAAAATGACCAAATCTGAGGTCAATAAATCCCCGTTAATGGAAAGTAATTAAGTTTAACCCTCCTATTATGTTTGGGTCAAATTGACCCACTATTAAAGTTTAAAAATATTTAAAAAATACTTATCTGGTATAATCATCATATAAAAAATATGATGATTCAGTTCACATATTGGTAACACCATGCTACATGTTTCTATTACAAAGTTTATGTTTGAGTGACCAGAGTTAGTATTTAGTACTTTAGTAAAATGTTTCCTCGTGCTTGTCTTAGTTAGTGTAATCTACTTAAAAACAAAAAATGGTTCAGTTCACATATTTGTAATCCCCGCTAGATGTTTTTGTTACAAAGATAATGTTCGGGTCAGTTGTCAATGTGACCCTTCAGACAAAATGGAAGCTAAAAATAAAGTAAAAAATATAAAATACTAGTTGTCACATTCAATAATGAGGCATAATACACTAGTGTCTCAGACTCACACACTGCCTCTCATACACACACGGTTGTGGGGAACATTTTGGTTTCTGACACTTATATGCATAATAAAAGGCCCTTGGTCAAATTGACCTGTGAATATTATTGACGTTCCTCTGAAACAAACATAACAGGAGGGTTAATATTATTAATTTGTTTGGGGTATGTAATGGTATTTCAAAAGGTATATATATAGAAGGAGGATGTTAAAACAAAATTTTAGAAAACGTACAAAAGAACAAAGGAACGCTATAAAAAAAAATAGAAAAAAAAGAAAAAACACGAGCCTAGACAGAAAGAGAAATGAGCAGTTGCTTTAGCAGAGGGGGCATTTGCTCACATTTAGAATCCACCATTTATCTTCCTGTCGAACACACACACGCACTCACACACACACACACACACACACACACACACACACACACACAAGGCAGAGAGTGCTGTGGGTCCAATATGTCGGTTCTCGTTGCTACAGGTCCATTGGGGTTTGTCGGATGAGTACAGGGTCAGTCCGTTTCAATCAAACACAAGCATCTCATCCAAACTTTCAATGTAGAAAAGATGCTTAATGCTGGAGTTGAGATCAACATCAAACTCCTTTAACACAAATTTTCCTTAAAATAAAGCTGCCGACGCATTAGTTCTGTTAACCTTTGCAGTGCTCACAATTCTGTAACGTAATTAAGCTTTTTTTAACCACCAAGTAATACCTTTAGTCAAGAAATACAATATAATAATGATCAACTATCTGGAAAAAATTCTGCTTTGCATTTACAATTAACATAATTATTTGTTATGTACCTAATGAGAAGATGCTGTTAATTCAAACTCTACATAGTCGTGTTTGTGCTCACACACACTCACCTCACGATCCGACAGGTCAGCCTGCAGCAAATTGACTTTTTCCTTCAGTTCTTTGAGTTCTTTCCTGTTGCTTTCCAGTTCTTCGTTTTTCTCTCTTTCGTCTCGGTCCCTCTGTTCTTTCAGACGTTCGATAATTCGCTCCTGCAAATTCCAAAGACAGTGTAAGACGCAGATACTTTTCATCCAGGACTTCTATGATATTTTTTGGAATTTATTATGTGACACTGTAGGTTCTAAAAGCAGAAAGTTTGATCATTTTTCCACAGGGCAAATGAGCTTGAAGTTAATTGCATTCTATTGATAGAGTAGAAGATTTACTGACGTGAGGGTGGGCCAACACCTGTCAAAATTGCGCTAAAGAAAACACCCTGATTTTTTAATTCCCTTCATAAGTGTGACTTGTTCTTCTAGCCGAAGAGCACGTTTAAACAAATGCATTTGCACATATGAGCAATTCATCTCGCATGTGTCAACTTTGGCGTGGTGCTGCAGGATTTGGCTGCTTCAGCTTTCAGAAATTGAGTGGACCTTTGGTAAAAATGAGTCAAGATCTGGTGGGGATGGCAACTTCTTAGAACGATGTAATAAAGCACCTTTAATGAGATTTCTGATGAAGAGAAGAAAAACTAGGAGAGGGTAATAATGCAAGACAATGAGCGATCTGAGGAAAGAGTATTCACAGTGGATGGATTGTGAAACTGGACAGTTGGATTCAGGGAGAAAACCGGCCTCCAGCATTTCACACCACCGCCGGCCAAAACTCACAGACCGAGTGGCTTAACTGGACAAAAACACAGCTTTTATTTCAGCACTGCGGTCCTGATTCTCATCAACTACATTTCAATCTCCAGAGCCATCGTTCCCGGTCAATCTCACGAAGCTGTGACATTACCCATGACCACTCATCCCAGGGCAAGCCAACTCACTCCATGAATCAAGTGCATGTTTGGAAACATGAATCCATCCGGAACATGAGGATGAGAAAACTGCACGCTTCCAAGTAGGGGACGACAAATGCCAGAGCAAGAGAATGTGGCGTTAAAGTGTCTCGAGCACGTTTGTGCTAAAGAGTGTGTGCCCAATAAAATGTGTCAGAGCTCCTTTACTCGATTTGCAGATGGCTGACAAAGTTTGCTTCCACCCCACAACTGGCCACCACACCGGTGAGACGTGGATTAAGACGAGGCCCAAACCTCAGTGCGTGAGGGTATGTGGGAGAGAGAAAAAAAAGCAGCACAGCAGATCCCCATCAGACTCCAGACATTCAAAATCATTCTGGGTTAAACTCGTCCATATTCATGAGGCGGAGTTGGAGGGGCAGGTGGGGTGAGCGTGAGATGATGTTGATTCAAAGAACTGCATTGTTCTCTCTGCTCATGACCTTCTGCAAACAAAGTGTAAGTGTGAGCGAAAACATTCATCCACACATGTCCTGTGATTGGATGAGAAACGACGGGGATTGACCCGTGGATTTGCAGGCTTGCTGGGAGGTCAGACTTGGCTCTGGAATGACTGAGGCCTAACATAAGGGTGTGTGACAGAGCAATCTTCACCGCTGTCACGTACAAACGCACGGAAAGAGCCTGATGTTCTGCGTCTACACGTCACCTGTGACCTCATGTCTTGGGATGATGTCGTCTAACAGAGTCGTACACAACGTCACTGCAGTGAAC
Source organism: Paedocypris micromegethes (assembly GCA_028031935.1). NCBI lineage: Eukaryota > Metazoa > Chordata > Actinopteri > Cypriniformes > Paedocypris > Paedocypris micromegethes. Next base: position 8,382,312 of record CM051496.1, read on the forward strand.
GGCAGCATTTCTGGCTGAAATCCTTTTTTTGCATATTAATAGAAGAACTATTGAAGAACTTCAGTATGAAATTCTGTTTTATCGAGAAACTTCAGGCTGTTTTTAAACAAATAAATGACTTGAGAGAGAGAGAGAAAGAGAGAGCCACTTCAGAGAACCATATGCTCCTTTTGTTCAAACTGCGTATGCGCATGGAAACACAACACTGATTCCAGATCAGTCAGAGCCGGAAACTGTTGTTCTGATGAAACAGAGTGTGTAGGACGCTTTCACCTTTGTGTTCACATACATTACAGCGGTACTCATGCTTTTTCCTATTCACTCACTGAGAATGTGTTACTCTAACTCTTTCTAACGTATTCTGGCATATTTAAGTGGAATTTAATTGCTTGATTTGTCTAGTGACTTTACAAATTGCTTACCCATCTATTTTGATTCACTTTATTACATTTACTGTAAATTTACCGAAGATATACATTTTTATTGTGTCTCATATCATTTCTCCGGAAAAGCAATTTCCCCCTAGGGATGAATAACGTTTTTTGAATTGCCTAAAAACCGACTATGATTTGTATATTTTAGTGGGGTCCCACCATGGACCTACATTCAAATTATGTTCACCCCACCGTCCACCGTAAGCCCAAATGTCAAAATGTTCCCCTTACTCATCTTTACTCTAACCTTAAGAACTCAATTATAACTTCAGCCCTAAAATCCCATCTTGACCCTCAAACAGGCCTTCAAAGTTGTGTTATAAGTCCCAAAAGGTGCCCATAGGACTCCAATTTAGCATAAAGACCTAGTACTCCGGGCCCCACTTTGACCTAAATGGCTGTCTAGACACAGACACACAAGCTGCCAAAACGAGTAGATGTAGTTTCTGTTATCAAAGTCTTGATTGGACGCTCACCTTCTCAGCGAGAGCCTCCTCCAGTGTGGTGAGAGCCGTGTCTGTGTTTGAAGTGTCGGCCTGCAGAGATCTGACACGTTCTTTCAGACTGGTCATCTGCTTCTCCTTATCCTTCAGCTGTTCCTGCAGGTTCTCAATCTGCATGGACAGAGAAAGGCGGTTTAAGACATCCAACAGGCCTGGATGAGGACATATCTATTAGAGCACAATAAACACCATTTACTCACACTTAATCCTGGAGTAGGCTAAGTGAAGTCGTTTTTCACTGCATTATCAGCACCACAACTTACATCGTGCTCCATATATGAAATATTAGGAAGAACCGGGGGCCGATAGAAAAACAAAATTTATTTTCTCCTCATTCCACCGAATATAAATAATGACCTCATTAGAAGCATATTCACAACTAATTCTCCTCATAAACTTCCCTTATCTGTGAGCGCGACCGGCGTGCGTGACGCTGCTGCTGATGAATGACATGGGAAAGATGGGCATTTTCGCGTTTTGCTTCATTCATCATGTCTTGACAGCTCAATGAAAAGACTGACTGTTTCTGTCCACTGTTTCACATTCAATTAATCGCTGACGGTTTGATAAACAGTTGCAGGTTGTGTTTGTTTCATCTGCTTTCAAACAACCTGCCGTCGACAGCAGTTCTTGGCGAAAAGCCTCTTAACAGCAGGCAAAAGTCATTGCTTTATTGGTCAAAAAGGCTGAAGAAAAAGAAACTGAATAATAATAAATAAGAGGAAAAACTGAAAAAAGTCAAGAAAAAACCCCCACTATTTTCCATGATGTAATTCCATGAATTAAAAACAAATAAGTTGGCAAATAGCATTACAATAACAAATATGAGCAAGAAAATTATTATTTCATCCACAGTGTCATGGAAAATTATTACAAAAGCTAAATCAAGAACAATGGGGAAATAGAGGAATATTTGGGGAGAGTGAGATGAACTGAGGGGGAAAAAAGGAAACTGAGATGCCGAAATAAAGATGGAATGAGAGAAAAAAAAAATAGGGTGAATGAGAAAGGTATTGGAATAAAAAAGGATAGAAAAAGAAATTAGTAAGAGAAAGCAAAAAACAAGAGAGGAGAGTAAAAAGGGGTCGAAAATAGAACAAAAAAAAGAATAAAAAAGCAGTGACAAAAAAGAAAGAATATAAATTAAAATTAAAGGAAGAAGGGAAAAGAGGGAGGGTTTCAAACAAAAATGGAGAACAAATGCATGAAAAACACAGAGTGCATGGGGGAAAATAAAAGAAGGAAGAGAGAGAAGGGCGACAAAACCTAGTACAATGATTACAAATTTTGAGACTAAAATACTGTACTAATATGAATTTGCATGACTTTGAAATGACATAAAACAAAGTCAGAGTTAGAGTTATAAACCTACAGGAGGGTTTGTTTTTTCAAATAATTTCAGACATGTTTTGACAGATGTAGGGGTTAGTGCTGGTCAGTGCCAATTAGTTAAGCAGAGGAATTGTGGGAAATCTAGTTTATTTATTCATTCGTTCGTTTTGTAAGATCTGCTCCGGTTGCATCAAATCTCAGCCTGACTAGTGTGTTACCCGACGGAAGAAGCAGGCCATTCCGAAAGCTCTGATAAAACAGACATCAACAAACATCCGGGCACAATGCGATGAACCAACAACACACAACTGGAGATGTGTATGCGTTTGTGCGACAGATGCGTCAGTCTAAAACATCTCATTAATCACGCACCAATACCTGACAACTCCAGCCGTCACACTGCTGACACGTATACACTCCTCACACACACACACACACACACACACACACTTGATGTTCAGACGTGGCTTTCTTTAATGCAGTCTGCGGTTGCCTTGTGTAACAGCCTGATTACGCTCCCCTGGCCTATTACCCAGCATCCCGCGGTGTCTAGGGTTACCCCGTACAGATTTGGCCGCCGCACACTACACGTTCATGAATATTTCATGATGCATATTATGCATGCGCAAAGACATATGATAACTGCAATTATATTTTGGAAAACAATCAGAGCTTTGATTGAGGAGAGGAAAAAAAAATAAATAAAAAAATAAATGGCATGGTCTTCCTCGCACTGTCGGACGGAGGGAAAGAGACGCTAGATTAGAGGGATGCCATGTCAAGCCAAATGATGATTACATTCAATAGGTCCTAATTGAAGAGAGAGTGCATCTACGATGGAATTCTGGCAATCGGGTTTATCTGGAATTGGACGACCTGCTAACTAAAACTGAACAACCTTTAGATGGGAGAAAATGGACTCACACACGCACGCAAGGGAAAGCTGCTTCTGGTTTCGTCTGAGTGTGTGCGCTAGTAGATAAAAGACGGAACAATAAGAGCAGCCTCCCCTCACTAAAATACAAAGATGGAGACTTAAAGGATTTGAGTGTCTGAGGGAGGGAGAGAGAGAGAGGGGTGGGAGGTAGAGAGAGGACAAGAGAGAACAAGAGAGAGAGAGTGGACAGAGAATTGAGAGATAGTATGAAGTAGTAGTAAGTATAGAGTAGGAAGTATAGAGAGAAAGAGAGAAAAAGACAGAATGGAAGAAAAGTACAGCGGACAGGAAGAGAGAGTACAAGAGAGAGAGGGGGAAGAGACTGAGAGAAAGTGATAGGGGAAATGAGAGAGAGATGGAGAAGAGGCCGAGAGGGAGAAAGAGAGATAGGGGGCGGGGGTGAGGGGGTAAAAAACAAGACAAAAGGCCAAGAGAGCAAATAAGTGAGAGAGGATGGACAGAAATTAATTGATACAAAATAAAAGCAGGACACAAAGAGCTAAGATGACAAATAGTTAGCAAAAGAACAAGAGAGAAACGAACAAAGCAAGAGTATCAGAGAGACAAAAATCAGAAAACGGAGTGGACGGTGTGTAGAGGTCTCTGTCTTTGTCATAGTGATAATCAGCCACTTACTTAACACCAACAACCAGATAATCAAATGAATAAAAAGCAACAATTCTCTTACATATTCACACGTGCGCTTTGAGACAGTGAAAACTGTGAAAAGCGCCTTACAAATGCTCTGAACTTGAACTTGAACTAGAGAAGGAGAAATGACGAGAGCGAGCGAGAGATCGTCTAAATTATTAAAGAATGCTTTGTTTCACTTAGTCATATGCTGCTTGACAGTGTTGTGGAGCTGTGGAAACAGACAGTGATGCACATGACACAAACAAAACAACGCACGCAGACACACACACACACACACACACACACGCGTACAGAGAGAAGATTTGAGCGTTTACAGAGAGTTGCATCAGACTGCGTGCAATGTGCAACAAAACATGTCAACGCAGTGCGCAGTGAGAGAGTTTCCTGCAGATGCGTTTAATCTAGTTAAACAAGTATTAGTCATCACTTAAACACTGTATAACCCATTTGTGTCCATAGCTGAGGACTAATTCAGATACTCTTGGGAAATGATGTGACGACCATGTGACAAATTTGTATAGCAAAAAAGGCAATTATCTTAAGATTCAAAATAATAAAATGTGCATGTGTGCGTTGACTTCAACGGAGTTTATCATTGAAACAAAACAAATGTGGTAGTATCAAAAAGATTTAAAAAAGGAAATTCTCCAGAGCATCTTATTGTGTGTCAAAAACGAACTTGTGTAATGCTGACTAAAACAGTAAGCAACGTTTAAATTAGAACGGGAATATTGAAAACTAAATAAATAAAAGATTCAACTATGTGTAAAAAACTATATATAATCAACATGTTTTTAAACAAGTATGTGCGCAATACAAAAAGAGTATCATTAATCATTAATCAAAAGCATATAAAATGAGTTCACATTTTAATAGTTTTATAAGTGAAACATCACAATAGAGAATTCTAAGTCACATCTAGGTAGGAAACGTCCTGAACCGATTGAAAAAAAAAAAAAAAGGAAATGAAATCACAATTGTTAGATTCTTATAAAAAAGGAAATTTTCTCCATATCGTACAGTCCAAACACACACACACACACACACACACACACACACACACACGCACGCACACAAACTACCAATTTGCATTGTGTCTTTCCCCATATTCCATAGCAGACTCTGACTGTTAGGGGCTTTAGGATCTTGCCCTTTTGATGTGGGATTTATCATTATTTTAACACAAGCCACTTATTTGCATACGGTTTTTAACAAAGCTCCGTTCCTCATGTCTCTCTCAGTCTCTCTCTCTCTACTCTAAAGGACGCTAACAATGTAAGAAGCTCTTTCTCAGCGAGAAGATCACAACTCAGGGCCGACACGCTCTGTTTAAGAAGCTTTGCTTCTAGTGCTAAGCCTGTTAGCCTTCTTCACCTCTTAGCCGTCTGACAGAAGTGGGGAAGGAAAAGCGCGTAGACTCGTTCTGGGTTTTGAACCTGACAAATTTGACTGTGGCAAATTTACACACAAGCGGTTCTAGTCAGAAACCTTCAAGGCCAAGGAACCGTTTCGTTAAAACAAAGGAGCTTGATAATCTCGATAAACAATAGAACTGTACATTTGCACTTCACTGTCGTCTTTTTTATCGTCATCGTAATTGTCTCGCAGTTTAGAACATAGAAATGTTGCTGTAAATGCAGCCACATGCTTGTTAAATCCCGGCGATGAAAGAATTTAGATTCTTGTGGTTTTCTGTGGAGTAAAAAGCTAAATCTGGCAAGTTTTACCTTCCCACGTGTCCTTAAGCTTTTCAAAAATTTGCCAAAAATTGACAATGTTTCGATTATCTATGTTTTCATGTTCTTATTGAGTTGGTTCAAGTTGAAACAAAAAATTATTAGCTACATTTTTAAAATTTCGTTACATTATAATATTTTATTATTTTTAAAATGCTCACGCAATTGCATTCTTGTCACCGTTCGAATTATAATTGCAACCTCAAACCAATAAAATTGATTATCAGTGGTGTGGATAAGCCACGCTCATTTATGCAACTGGCATCCTGTGTATTTCATCTGTTTTCATCAAAAACAAACTACAACAACACTTTTTCTGGAGAGCAAATTAGGTATCCATCAAATCCAAGAATCTGTCAGATCTTTCTCTGCAGGTTCTACAGCAGTCCAGTAGCTCATCAGTAAAGGTGATTTTAACAACACCAGGGTCATCATGAGTTCAATTCTCATAGAAAACAGGAAGTGAGTTTTCAGCTGTAATTACTGTAAGTTGCTACAATCATCTGCTAAATGCATAAATGTAACGATCCAATGCACACAGAATCAGCCTCGTCCGTTATAGCCAAAGTTCTGTGGTGCAGCCAAGATTTTACTGTTAAAACCATTAGGTATAGCTTTAAACTAGATTTTTCTATACTAGTATGGCACATCACACAAGCCAAAACAACTCCCAGAAGCCCACCGCTAACTCCGCCGCATTCGTCTGAAAGACAAAGTGTCTCTGACGACCCTCTCGTGCCAAAAAGAGCTGCTCTCCATCAAGAAGTTCGACTTCAGTTTACATACTCAAGCGAGATCTGCTGAACTGTGTCTTGTATTCTGCCCTTCTCCCATTAACAAAAGTTATTTTCTGCAGCCTGTCCTGCCATGAACCGGTGAAAGAATTCCCGTCTAAACCACTGTTTGCAATATTTCGTTCGGCCTCTTCCTCTGCATGATACTTCTGCCACCTTATCGTACGGTTGCAAATGAAAATACTGCAACTTTGCAGGACGCTAAAGGGTAAATGTAAAAACTGGCAAAAATAAAAACTGGAGAGAAAATGATAAAGTAGCACAGAGAGAAACAGAGAAACAATGAAAAGCAGGGATGGGGTGGGAGAGAAGGATGTTCAAACATGAAAAGAAATGTGTAAAAACAAAAGCATGACTGAAAGCAAAAAAAAAAAAAAAATCAGTTATGGCCTGATCTGCTCGCAGTCGGCCACATACTTCACAGGACATTGTGTATCTATCTTTTCACTTATTCTAAACACAGATGCGCAGCGTTCAGGGAAGCTCGCTTCACTGCGGGTAAATGCAACAATTGCATCATTTCATCAGTCCGTGGCTGAAATGTAAAGTCCTTTTCTACATCAGAGGAGCATCTTCTGTTAACTAAACTAATTTAACAAGTTTGTTCTGAATGGCAGCTATCATTTTTATATTAGAAATTTTCAGATGAACAACTGTCATTTTTAAAGGAAATCTTTAAAGACAATTTTTTTCCTAATTCCGCATAGCGACTTTGCGTTGGTCTGGAACTAAGAAAAGCGCTATTAGTTAAAATAACTTTAACTTTAAATCTGGCAAGAACATACATTGCAATTTTTGCAACCAAACTGGCATGTGATTGGCTGATCTCTTGCACAGGAAGGTTTCACAGTTTTCATTAGGTGTCTAACTGTAAAAAGTGACCCATAAATGAAAATGGCAAACTGCATGTGATAAATAAAACAGGCCAGTTAAACCAGTTAAAGAATAATAGATTAGAGTGAAAATAGGTAAGCAACAAAATGACCATGGCCATGGTTTCCTGAATGCGTGTAAAGGCAGCCGTCGGTGTATATGTAACGCCGCTTTCTTCTGAACAGTTTATTCACAACTGCTAAATGACATCCGGGTGCGAAGGCCTGCGCATACCTTCATAACGCCGTCTCAATGTGTTATGACCATTAGCCACAACTCCGGGGCAATACACAGCGACTCAGGCACTATAATGGAAACTAAATGTTTCTCTTTCTGTGGCTTGGGAGAGCGCTCAGCTTAAAAAAAAAAAAAAAGTCCTGCCCTCGATGACTCTGAACGCCTTCAAACTCTAGCTGAAGGGAAAAAGCATAAAAGACGGGGGACGCCTGAAAAAAATAAATAAAAAAGAAAGAAAAGTGCAATAATAAGAGGGTCAAAGCTTTCTACCAATGACACTTTGGAATGAAGCTTGCCTGGTTTTCGAAACCACCAAAATGAGCAGTAATGATGTCCAATTTTATCATTAAAACTGGTTTACGTGTGACATAAACAAAGCTTTTCTATTTCCACCACAACTCACTCAACGACGCACTCACGCAATTCTCAAATTTGGACAGTGCCAGTGAATATGTGGCGTAATCCTACTAAAAACAACCGTTCACCATTGAAAAATGACTCTGAAGACTAAAGCAATAAAAGTTCAATTAAACGGCGCACTATAATTCACAACCTAAAAAGGTCTTTCTGGGTAACAGCCGTCAGTCAACGGCCACTTCCTGTAAACACAGCAGATTATTATTAGCCATCTTTCCAAAAGGGTAATATGAACTACGAGCGATTAAACCCGATGTACTTTGGTTCCTTTTATAGCAAATGATCCATGAGCTTGTTTGGGAAACTCTGCCGTAAAAAAACACATGACGCAAGTTACTCAGACTTGTGATTTGCAACATTATCCCTGGAATGTCCATTAGAGAGAAGCACCACTTCCTGCATCCCAATAAAGGTGAGCTCGCCATGGGCTCCGTGCACTCGGACGATCCCTGCAACAAGATTAATGAGAGAGCGCAGGGGGCTGTTTGCATAGCCTGTGATCTCGGCACAGAAAAACTGAAACTGATAGTCGGATGTAACAGTTGAAGCATTGCCTCATGGGAAAACCAGCCAAAAGGATGCTGGGAGGCGTATGGGTCACCATGGAAACATTCCGTCCCGCTGACAGGCCTGGACGGCCCAGCTTGAGACGCATCAGCGCTGGTTTTGGTTCGTTTACGTGGCAAATTCTGTTGTGGTTTGTTAAAGTTCAAAGATGCCCGGGAAAAAAAAACTGACGGCAGTGATTTCAAATGGTACTTCCTGTGCACTATCATGCATTAAACCAGAGGCGCAAACATCTGCCTGGTGGAAAGACATGCGGCCCTTGAGACCCGCTTTCAGTCTGAGGTTACCAGTCATTTCTGAGAAGACGAGAGTCCGCAGCCATCACAAACACAACTTTTCGCTGCTTTTGAAATCATAAATTGACGCAGAGGTGCTGAGGGTGGTTTGTGAAGTCAGTATTCGTCAAAGCACGGCCTCACAGTGCCATCTCTAGTTTGGAGAGGGGAGGATGGAAGTGGCCGCGTATCGTCTTGTGAATGGATTCTTGGTGTAAATGACTAGTCTGAATTTATACACGTGTTTAGGCAAATCATTTTTAAAGTCACTACCTTTTTCTGTAAAACGTTGACCTTGCGCTCCTTGACGTCGAGCATGTCTTTAAGGTCATGTATTTCTCCACCGAGTGTGCCCTTCTCCTCTGACATCTCTTGTATCTGCTTGCTCTTTTTATTGAGCGTCGTCTCTTTCTCTTCCAGGCGTAAGCGTAGAGCGTCCACCTGAAACGTGTAGGAGATTATTACTATGCATTAAAAAGCAATGTTCAAAACGTGCACGACTGAGCACAACCTAGAGACATGACAGGCCTCAGTGAACATCACCTCTACCGATCCCATGGGGGGGACAGAAAAATCTGGATTAAAACTGAAAGGCATAAAGTTAGACTAAATACATTATAATAATTTACAAAAAATGAAACAATTCAACTCACAGAGCCGAGTGGTTATTGAAAATGAATGAAACAACAGTGCCCCCTATTGGGACAAAAGGTAAACAACAACCAAAAAACTATAGGAAAAAGAAATTATACTTACAAAACATTCTCAATGTCTTATATTATCCAGATTTTCAAAGCATACATAACTTGTAAATATAGAGAGAAAAGAAGAAACCTAGACACAAAAGAGAGATCAAGGCAAGTACCTCTCATAACGAAATTAAGTTGTGCCAGTTGTTTTCCAAGGCCCATTCCGTTCTGAGGATCAGTAAATTCAGTCAAAAAATTTTTAAAAATGATAAAATATTGGTAATATTTCATTTAAAATACCGTATTTTCTGGACTAAAAGCTGCACCTGTATATAAGCTGCATCAGCTCTATTTTTGGAAAAAAAAAAAAGAAAAACAAGCCGCACCTGCATACAAGCCGCATCCACTCTATTAAAAAAAGTTCCCTTTCCAGTCGTTCACTTGACACTACTGGGGACAACATTACCTGACAGGGAACAAGGGTTTCAGTCGAAACCTGGAGAGCTTTGCAAGCCACAGATATGTATGTTTTTGGATTTGATTTTTTTTTCTTTATTAAAAAAAAATATATATCGAAATAATCGTGCGCAACCGCGAGGTCTACTGATGTGATTCTTGAGCCGTTAGCCCGAAAGACCCGCCCTCATTGCCCCGTCTCGCAGGTCTAGTAGCGGCAGGAGAAGGGCCTCTGCGGATGCGTCTAAGCGTGGACGTCCCCCCACGACTCAGCCCCAGCGCTCGCGCCTGATATTCCCCCATTCAAACACTTTGAAAATTAATATCTCCGTGGACGCGTGCTAGCGAGAAGCAGGGTATATTATATATGAATATTTCGTGTATATATGAATATATATCGAATATTTCTGAATAAGTGTTAAATAAATACGTGAATGCGGATTTTCACCTAATGATCGGCGATTGAGCAGCAGGGGAACAAACACATTTTGACAGAAAAAGATTTGCGGTGAGAAAAATATGTATTTGCTTAAACTTGTCGCCTTTCGTTGTGTGAAAATTTCGTTAATGGGCAAAATTCTATGGACAAAAACATTTGTGATATGAAAATTATGTTAATAGAGACATTCGTTAAGAGAGGTACCGGTGTAGTATGATTAGAAAGAACTGACAAATAAAAAAAACGTTGAACTGATTTAAAATATATTTTGAGTAAAAAGCAAATAGATATGAATTCCTATAAATTATAGGGAAAAAATACATTTTAGAAAACCTACCTATGTCAAAATAATAAAGAAAGATGGGCAAGAGCAAAATCTGTGAAAATGTGAATTTTCCTCCATTGTGAGAACATGTCTTTGCAATAGTACTTCATGTGTCATACCTCAGTCTGCAGGATGGCCGCACGCTGTTCTTTGGCAGTGAGGGATTCTTTGAGAACGTCGATATGCTGCTTACTGTCAGAAAACTGATTGGCGAGCGTCTCTAATTTCGTCTGCAGGCCCAAGAGTTCAGTGTCCTTCCTGGAGAGATCCTGCTTCACCTGGTCAATCTGCAAGAGAAACAGTCTGTGAAACCTGAGAGAAACGTCAGAATCATCGCACAACCGGGGGAAATCAACACACCACGCTTCCTGTAACGAAAACTAAAACCCAGTCACACACTTGTACGTTTAAAGGCTTCAATACAAGGTTGCTCCATGTACACAACACGTAGTAAAGGCACCTGTAGACAAACAACTCATCGAACACTCCCAGCATGCTGGCAGCTACAGCATGTTAGCCTAGTCTAAAGCTGTAACTCTAATGAATGCCAATCTCACTAGTGAAACGATGCACCAGAGATGATGAGGGACCATATCACGTGAAAGAAAAAGAAAGATGCCTTGTGGATGTTAGTGCTTTGAGTTCTACTTTAACCAACACTACAAATGTAATAATGAGAGGCAAAAAAGAGAAAGCTGGGGAAAAGCATTGAGGGATTCTAGAGAAAGTCTGGCGTTTCGGCACAGCACCAGGAGACTCTGCTTTCCTGATCAGAGAGAAGACAAGCAATTGCTGATCTTCCCATTATGACACGGTCATTGAGGGTATTTTTCAGGTTTAACGCACTTTCATTTGTATCTTTGTATCTCTATTCGTTCTTTACTGACGTTGATAAAACTGTCAGAGTGTAACTTGATTGAGAAGTGTGATTCAGTCCAATCAGATGTATGTTATGGATTTGGTTAACTTACCGGTCTTATTAAAATAAGAACAGACCCTCGGTTACCAAAAAATGTTATGTTCCTTCCAAACCTTTAATGCAAGAAACAGCTTTCAGTGGTAAATGGAAACCACACTAAAACGCCTTTGTTTAATTATTTAAAACATAAATAATCATCCTAGACACTATACTCAGAATTACTGTGAATATTGGCTGGAAATGGGCAGCCCAAAATCTCATCAATACATGAGAAAACTTAGTAATACATTTGAGACAAGAACTACAATACAGAATTTTAATATGTAATTCTGTGATGGAGCTGGAGCAGTCTGAAAATAAAGTAAAAAGTAAAAGCGCAGGTAAGGCAAGGTCTACTGTATATTGTATATTATTTTAAAACTCAAACTTTATATATTTTGACTGGTAAATATAAAGATTAAGCATAAGTGATGAAAAAATTGTAAAACTGTTTAATTATACTACGTTTACTGATTTAGGGGGGTTTGTACCCAGGACGTTTGGCCCCCGGGGCTTTGGACCTGGACAATTGATCCTTAGGACTATAGGACACTCGGATGGTTAGACCCGTGACGATTAGACCCGAGTTTCGTTACGCGGCTTATTAAGAATCATATCTTCGGCCGTGTGAGCTAGACATTTGGGAGGCGGCTCCTTTGCATTTACTCCAGCGAAGAAGCATAACTTTGCCCCGATTCGAGCGCCTTTGTCCGCCTTTGTCCCGCAAAGAAGCACTTATAACGGTAGATTGACCGGCGCCGCGGCTTATTAAAATTCATATCTTCATGCCCGTGCGAGCTAGAAATTTGACAGGCGTGAGTAAAAACCCATTCGGATTGAAGTTCGTTTTCGCGACGATTTTCATCCACGGGATCGCACGAAATCGGTCCTGATCGGCCCGCGGCTTCAGTTCATGCAGGGCGCGCAGCCGCTTTGCTAAAATAGCTTTCCAAATTGCCGATACTTGTTTATCCCATAAGCGTGTGGTGAAATACACAAAGCATGCTAAAGAACAGTCCAAACAACAAGGCCGAAGATATGATTCTTAATAAGCCGCGTGACGAAACTCGGGTCTAATCGTCACGGGTCTAACCATCCGAGTGTCCAATAGTCCTAAGGATCAATCGTCCGGGTCCAAAGCCCCGGGGGCCAAACGACCTGGGTCGAAAAGTCTGGTCACCTGTCAGCACCACCAACGCAACGCCAGAACTAATGACATCTGAGCACGGTGAGATTCTCTCTCTGCTGAGGGAAGCAGTGCGGTGCGGTTGGTTCCGGGCAAATCTCTGGATGTCTTACGGCAAAGGCCTGGTGCTGCAGCTCAGTCGCCTGCTTTTTCAGCTGCTCAGCCTGAGCTTCACTCTGTGCCAGTTCCTGCTTCAGCTGTATTACCTGTCACAAAAGGGCATTACTACATCAACAACCAATCAGCAGCCACCTGCCATACTTAGGCCACCCATCCCAAGGCCATCCTGTGACGCAATCACCAATCAGCATTCGCCTGAAGGGCCGTGCGGTTACGATGTGGATGCAAACCAGTGAAACAAAATACTCAAATGATTCACACACACAAGGTAAGAAGTTTAAATGGATCGCTTGAAAGAACAGAGAACAACAACCCGATGAGGCAACAATGTGGTACACCGCCAACAAGAATCGCATTTGGCATTCATCAACCTGAACAATTACCAAGCAAATGTTAGGAAAGCAAAATGAGATGGAATTGTAAAAACATGCATTCAATAAGTTATTTCATTGGCTGGTGAATATCAAATTGGAGCTTAATATCATATTAGTTTTAAATATATTCGAGAAATAAAATGTATTATTACTTACCGTATTTTCCGCACTATAAGCCGCTACTTTTTTCATATGTTTTGAACCATGCGGCTTATACAAAGGTGCGGCTATTCTGCAGATTGTATTCCACCGCTAGTGCCGCTCTAAGCAGATATAATTTTTACAAGTTTTAATCAACGAAGTTGCTGGTGTTAAAACACAGGTTAGGAAAGGATCTATTTAGTTACATAATTGTACATTTACAATTCAAAATCGTTCTGTTCCTGTAGTAAATACAGTGAACCCTGGTTTATCGCGGTAGATAAATTTCAAGCCCGACCGCAATAGGTGAATGATTGTTTTACGTATTTATTTAACACTTATTCAGACTTTTAAAACACTTTTTTTTTCACGTAGTATTCTTTATTAAAGTAATGTTAACAAACATCTCAGTACAAAAATCACAGGAACTGATGTCTAGTAATAATGGCAAGTAAGTGCACAACATAAAAAAAACGAAAGATTGTGAAGCAGTATGTACTAAAGAGTTTAGATACATACAGTACAACGGAACGAATGTCAAGAAATAAAACCATGTAACCAATGCACCATGTAAAACACGAAAAATTATCATGCTACCAGTACTATAAAATGTCATACATTCATTCATTTAACAAATGCAAGCAAAAAAATTATTGCACCAATTGAAAAATTGTTATGCGTACAGTAACGGAACGAAATATTCATATATAATATACCCTGCTTATTGCTAGCACACGTCGGCAGAGATATTAAGTTTCAAAGTTTTTGAATGGAGAATATTAGGCGCGAGCGCTGGGGCCACGGGGGGGGACGTCCGACATTGCTGACGTCCGACATTCGCATCTCCGCGCCAGACGCGTCCAGACGCGCGAGACGTCGATATATTTATTTTATAATTCATGCATACCTAATTTCAAAAATCTGTGAATCTGCGAACATATGTAATAAAGAAAAAAAAATCTAATCCAAAAACATACATATCTGTGGCTTGCAAAACTCTCCAGGTTTCGACTGAAACCCTTGTTCCCTGTCAGGTAATGTTGTCCCCAGTAGTGTCAAGTGAACGACTGGAAAGGGAACTTTTTTTAATAGAGTGGATGCGGCTTGTATGCAGGTGCGGCTTGTTTATGTTTTTTTTTTTTTTTTTTTTTTTTTTTTTTTTTTTTTCGAAAATAGAGCGGATGCGGCTTATATACAGGTGCGGCTTATATTACAGAAAATACGGTAACTTAAGAAGGGTCTTTTGCTAAAAAGTTTGGCAAGAGAATATATGCCACCAAATAAAAAATCGTTTATTGTCCAATTTTGTTAAACCAGTGTAAATTTTAGCCTCAGTTTCCTGTTTTTAGTATATTGGGGTGACACCTGGTGTGGTCTTCGGCTGTTGTAGCCCATCCACCTCGGTTCGATTCAGAAATACTTCTCTGCATAGCTCTGTTGTAACAAATTATTACTCAAGTTATTTGACTTCCTGCTGCCTTTCTATCAGCTCATACCAGTTCGGACAATCTCCTCTCAGTAACTAGTTTCTTTTTATTTATTTTTTTTCAGATCATTCTCTGTAAACCACAGAGATGATTGTGTGTTGAAATCCCAGTAGATCACTAGATTGGAAAAAACTCAGACCAGCCTGTCATGCAACAGAAACTAAATCTCAATTTTTTTGTCCTCAATCTGATGCTCGGTTGGATAGTCTTGATTATGTCTACATGCCTAAATGTTTATAGTTGCTGCAATGTGATTGGATGATCAGAAATGTGCATTAACGAGCAGTTGAACAGATGTAGTAGCTAATAAAGTGTCAGGTGAGTGTATACACATGCACACACACGTACACACAATATTAATAATATTAATAATAATAAATAAAGCTTTTAAAGTCAAAGAGAATTTTTCTTTTTCTTATATTTATAAGTTTTAAAGAAAACATGTGAGGGAAGTCTAAACAAATAATAAATGAGACAATCATTAAATATGAAAATATTCAACATTCAAAATGCTATTCGATAACTGCTGGTGAGAGAATCATGTTTTACCTTGTTCTTCATGAACTTAGAGTGACTGCGGTAAACCTCCATCTGCTTCATCTCCTCCTCGCGCTCCCCTGTGCTGAGCGCCCCGTTTGACTTCAGCATCTGTATCTCATCCTCCAGGTCCCGCAGGCTGCGTTCCAGAGAACTGATCTTAGAGTCCTACACAGAAAAGACAATCACTCATGTAGGTATGAAACCATTCAATGTATGGAGTGGACATCCAAAAGTGTCTAGCCATTAAGCTACAAACGGCCAAAAACGTTGCATCTGAGAGGAAGATCCGTGTCATCTTCTTTTGACCTCTTATTCACAGTTTTTTCCTCTTAGTCATCTGGTTTATTGAGTTTCAAGAAAATAAGTATGGCTTTAACACGGTTCATAAATGCATTTATGAAGAAACGCGTGAAATTGTTTTACATTTGAAGTTGCTTTGCACGCGTTTATTACACGTAATTTTTATCCACATGAAATCAATGAGTCAACAAACGGATTCGTCCCATAAAAGACATGCAGGATTAAACACTTACTTTCATCTCAACCACCGTCTGCAGAGCCTTAGTTTTAGCTGAATCTGAAGCTCCTTCATACCGTCTGTGGAGATCCTGAGATAAAAGCAGAAGACGAGAACAATGAGACGAAACCTCGGGAGAAAAGAACGTCCCTCGTTTGCCGGACAACCACAGATGCTGATCCATAACACCAAATTTGTGAAACTTTCAACGTTGCGTTTTGAAACAACACGGTCAAATTTACATGGTCAAACACGCTTAACCTGCGGGAACATCTACAAATGGATTGTGATAAGACTCTTTCAGTGTCCTGACAAAAGAGAAACCAACTACCATCATGAAAGCACAGTCCACTAAACACAAACACACAAAAAACACTCAGTGCCCTGCGAGAACCAGAGACCAACAGGAAAAAATCTGTATAGCAAAAAACATGTCAGAAATTGACAAAAACACGAACACGTGATTAAGACATGGATTATTATAATTTTTAAAGTTACCGTATTAGCTTTAAATCAATTGTACATGCTGTTTAACTAAAAAAAATCTAGTGACCGTCATAAATGCCTTGAAAATGTAATATAATTTAAAGATTATATACACTTTTTAATGAGACAAAATACAGATAGTTCTAATTAACCAATTAAATACATAACCCATTTCCATTTGTTTTAACTTTTAAGATAACATGATTCAAAATGCCTCTTTTGTTATTATGTAAAAAACGTTTCATTATCTCACATCTAATGTTTCTTTCTATTGTAGCATATTTTACCTTTACATTTTAGTTTAGTTTTTATTGATTTTTTATTGTGTTACTGTATATTACTGTAAATTATTATTTTGTGTTGTGCTAATATATTATGGCACAGGCACTATAGGTTTCTGAAATTTTTAGAACTTCATCATTTCACATTGACTTTACTTTCCCTTTGACTTAGGATCTCCATTTATATTTTTTTAGAATCTTTATTTTTTTAATAAAAGTATTTTCAGCAAACAGCATCTGAACATTATACTTTATTTGCATTAACAAATTTCACAATCAGACCAGTAGGTGGCAGTGTTGCCAAAGTTTTGCTGTGAGGTTATTCACGGTCTTTAAAAAAAAGCCTGATTGAATCGCACAAAACAAGAACCTTCAACAATTTTGGATTTCACATTTAAAAAAAAAATGCCCTACTCCGATAAAATATAGAATTTTGCAACAATATCTTTTTGACTTTAAAAACTCTTCTTATTTCTCTGTTTATTTCCTGGTAGAACAAAATATTTAATGCTAACAACAAATATTTAACCATAACTCAAATGTAATGTTAAACATGTGGCTTATGAGTATTGTTAAACAAGACGAAAATATTTTACACAAAGCTTTATTCCAAGATGACATGGATCCACCTAACATTTTGAAACAAGCAAATAAAGTCCAATCTTCCATAACAAACATGAATTACAACTGAAGATTAAATAATTGTCTCCATAAAAAAGAACTAAATGCAATAAATGCATCTTACGTGTTAAGTGTTCTTGCACTCTGCAACATCTGTGTCTCTTTTCATCAATTTCTCTTCAGTCTCACTCGTTTCTATAGCAACAAATGTTCAGACTCTCCAAAATGTGGCAAGTTTCCTTTGCTGGGGCTGAGAAAGCTTCTCGTATCCTTTTTGAAATATTCAAAACGACTAATCTACGGCTCTTGATTTCATCAGCAACATAAACGGGGAAACTTTTACTTCAATTTGATTTCACATCCACTCCAGATGATAAAGTGCTGGCAGGATCTCCCCCAGAGCAGCTTCGACCATCAAATGTCAGCCATAAATATTTCAATGGCTGTTATTCAACTCACAACAAGCCATATTATAGTATTTAACTAGCATGTGTTTTGTCAAGTAAGATGCTACTTAGATAAAACGATGTGAAATGTGGATGCCGTGTGGTCTCTTACCTCGCGAAGCAAGGCCGTTTCCTTCTCCCTCTGGTCCAGAAGGCTTTCCAGATGATGGATGTGCATTTCTGCATCTGCCAGCCTCCGCGTGCGCTCGTGGTCCTCCTCGCTGGCTTTGGCCGACATCCCTTTGCTCTGCAGCATCTCCAGGAGCTTCTTGATGGACTCGTCCCGGGCACACAGTGTTTGTTTCTGCGTATCAATGCGCAGCTCCATCTCCTCCAAGGTCTTCCTCAGGAGGAAAAGCTCCTTTGCCTGCCGCTCGTGCTCCGTATGCAGCCGCTGGAAGTTCTCCTCTGTCAGCTCGGTGCCCACTGGCTCGCCGGGCCGAGCGCTGGAGTCCTGCTGGAACAGCTGGTTCAGATCACGCTGGATACGGAGCTCGTCCTGCAAGGCCTGGATGGTCATCTGGAGATGCTGCAGAGGAAAGTTACTCGGTCAGTTTAGTAGACGATTAAATATAAATACAAAATGTGACTTGCATGAATCATGAATTCTATACAAACAGTTTGGACTAATGTAAAGAATAAAATACTAAATATGTCAAAACAATACAAAATAACATCTTAGTAATGTGTCACTAAAGTCAGTTTCCTTGCAACACAGAAGGTGATTGGTTCAATTCCTTTGCAACATCAAAGTTCATGGGTTCAAATCCCTGGGTAAACCACTTACAGTAAACACATCTTCTGAATACATACTTTAATTTAATAAATTGTTGCTAAATCTGTTGTTCATTCTGAAATCATGCCCACAAACACTCCGTCTTCCAGGTTTTTCCGAGACAAACGTCTATTATTTCCACCTAGAGCTGATCTCAAGAGAGACGTGGGATAAATACAGGTGGTGGTCTTCAGCCATTTTCCCTTTAGAGGGCTAATAAGAAGTTTCATGAGTGTCGCAGGAACAAAGAGTGTGAATGGAGGATTTTTGAGCAAACGTTATTAGAAAAGAAGAACAAGAATTAATCTTAAAAGACAATCTTCAGAAAGTATTAATGCGAAAGACACTTTTTTTTTTAATGGAGGTTGATTTTTCTGTTAAACAAGGGACTTGGGTTGTTTACTACGCTTGCAACACTTAAGGATTTGGGCTTGAATCCCAGCATGAAGTTGTCCCAAAACTTTATTGAAATGTAATGTATTTTGTGTGGGTAAGTGAATATTGAGTGGGTTAATATAAGTTAATAACTTTATATTCTCAGACTACGTTAGGAGAAACATTTTACATAGAGAAACTAGACTTGATATGCTCAAAGGTTTCTAATGGCACCACAGAGACAAAACTCTACATTATTCATGAGTTTCCTCTGGCTCTGTGTGCAAGAGACTCGACATGCTTAAGGAAATGGTAAAAGTAAAACTGCTGTGGAGTGTATAAATTATTAGCAATCACTTTAGATTCCAATAGAAAAAGCTGAGACACAAGACATGAGCCAAACCAAATCAAAATGATTATTTCACGGACGCTTTAGTCATGAGATAGAACGGCTTCAAGTCTTCCAGTGATGACAAGTTGTAATAAAACTATCATCATAAATTTCACTTACGAAAAACATTAATGGAATTAAATCATTAATTCTCATAATAAAACCAATGGATTCACAAAGGAAACCAAGCATATTAGGACTTGGGAACATACATCTCATTTATCTGCACAAGACGACCATAAATCCAATCTAGTGTCAACCAGCTCCTTCCTTTCCACTTCATATCATCACTGGTGCCAGCTCGCACTTCCTGCCCGTAATCTTCACTCCTACACTCGGAGCGCTTCACTTCGCAGAGAAGTGTCGGGCTTGACATTTTCTCCAGACATTGACTCAACATCCGAAGGTTTACCAAATTATCAGACCAGCTGCGGAGCCATCTAGACATAGAAATTCACATACACTCATAACAAACAAACAAGCTGTAATATGTTCGATTATATTTTACATGCTCTCACTGGTCACATTATTTGTGCTATTGTGTGGTGGTCCAGTAGTAGGCGGCTTGAATCCAAGAGGTTGCAGGTTCGAATCCCTCTATAGTCGGTTCTTCAACTGAGCGTTCTTGGGCTTTACTGGATGGAATAAATGCACAATTTCTGTATGGTCCCTAGTGGCCATAATGACAATCACACGTTCTAAAGCAGAATAGTTTTGAGCGAGATCCCCTCTGCGAAAATGTGGGCGTGGCTCACTCTATGACAAGTTACCCCACCCCCTCTTCTTCTGACTGGCTTCTAAATAGGTGGGTGGAGACATTAACTTGTGGATCATTATGTCTTGATTGATTTGTTCGAATGTAATCCACTTTATCCATAAATGTAAATGTTTTCACTGTTTACATTGTTGTGTTGAATGAGATATTAAATCGTGCTGAATGTGATATTAAATCAGTTTTCACTGTACTATTATTGCGATTATGATGCAATTTTCAATTTTTGCAATTGATACTTTTAACTAAGTGCACAACACTAAAATTATGAATAAAATGATGCTTCGTGATTATTAAAAATTTGAACCTAAATACCAAAGAATAAGGATGGAGATTAACTTAACCACTTTTAATCAAATTTACTGAGAAAGTGAACAATTCTTAATTATACATTATTTATAGATTTATATATTCTAAATTCTTAAACATTGTATGTATATATACATCTGACCTTTTTCTTTTCACACATTGAAATCTCCACATTTAACAGCTATAACTGTTAGTGTCTGGTGAGCGGGGAGTAAAAAGGCTTTGCCAATTCCATTTTATATTTCAGGGAAATGCAGTGGTGCTGATGTAAGCATCATCACTTTCCTATCTTGAGGCTCTTTGGCAAAACGGAGACTGAGCTAGACGGTGTTCCACAACTGAACCATCATCTGACTGTAGAGCCTGAGAGTCAAACTGGTACAAAGAAATCGTCAGCAGAGCTGGAGAAAAGTCCTTGAGGGAAAAGATGGAGAAACACTAAAAACTATAGTCAAGAACAAATATGAGACAGAGAGAGAACGTGAGTCTGTATTCTTCTACATTGCAATAAGGTCCATTTTGGACATCTTGTACTTTGTTGTGTTTCTCCTCATGAACGCCTCCCACTTTCCTTCACATGATAGTTTTGAATTCACCTCCCTGGAAAGAAAGACCCTCCTGGCTCCGCCCCACGCATGGAATGTGAACTGAGAAAGGCAGACCACAGAATGCAACCGAGAAAGGGAAAGAATGAAAGAAAAAAAAAAGCGGCAGAGGAATCTACTACATAGTTCAACAGGGAACGGACACCGACAGAGACGACAAATGTGTTCAGGAGGCTAAATGAACTTAAAACACAGATGGACGACGGAACTGTGGACCTAGTTTCACCCAGCAATGATAAAGTGTTATAAGCTAAAGAAGCTCTGGCAATCTAAAACATCTAAATTAATAAAAAAGAACAGTAGGGCAGAAGATTTAAGCACAAAAATGCAAAAACCACACCTCAGCTTAACTACAGAGAACTGCAGTAATGCACAGAGATAAAGATTTTTGGCCGAAGCGAAGGCCAAACTTGAGGGAAACACCTGGCCGAAAGGCACAGAGAATAAATCATGTAGTAAAAATGTGTTTCTCGTTTGTGCTTTTATATTATATCCTGCTTTTTGCAAAATCTGCTAATGAAATAAAAAAGCATATATTTCCCTGCTGTGGGACTTATATAAAAGTATTTTCAATTTTTTTCTATTCTAGATATAGAGGGATGTAACAATGTTTAGTGAAAAAAATGTACTGTGTGTGTGTGTGTGTGTGTGTGAGTGTGTGTGTGTGTGTGCGTGTGCGTGTGCGTGTGTGTGTTTTATTTACAAAATCACATTTAAATAATGAATTTTATAATTATGCTAATTTATAATTGAATATTAGAAATAATCACAATAAAATATGATGCTACTAAATGTAAAATAAATTATTAATGTACAGATTTTTGTTCTAGATTTTTTTTTTGAGGATTACCCAAAGTATTCGAAATGAATAGATCAATTTTTTTCTACCATAAATGATAAATTGACACGTTTCAAGACACGTTTCAATGTGCGCAGAGTTCTTCACTACTCTGTGAGGTGATTCCTCATGATGGATCGAAATCATGAATAAATAATAGTGAGCATAATTAATTGATTTTCATTCCCTGTGTGCAGCCAGCCTAACGAGGAAACCTGACGGCAAGCAGAAAGCCTGCAGAGATGCCAGGGTTGGATGACAAAACTGAACCTCAGGTCAGAATCAACTCAGACGCTCTGTAGTAATGAGCACAAACTATATCTCACCCAAAACATTAAAGTATCTACCACAATACTTACAACGATAGAAGCGTCACGACTGCAATGGAATCTTAAAAAGAAAAAAGCTCTTCCTAGCCTAGTTGTGACTCCACGCAGTCTAGACTTCTCTAATTGGCTGTGTTCTTCTAGTGTTCCAGCCTCCTACTGGGCTGCTGATGTGTCCCAATCGACTTGTCACCTTCCCCTCACAGAGAGCCCCCTCATTCAGTCCCAATTAAAGCTCATCTCATGTCTTCAGTCTGCAGTCACCATCACATGTTCCTACTGATGGCTGATCCCTTTCCGAAGAGTTGTTCACATCCTCAGTGGAAGATATTTCCTATTTTGGTTAAGTTTACTAGTGACTGCTGGTGTCCGTTCGGGAGACATTATGCTCTTTTTGGTTTAATTGAATTGTTTTAAAGCCTTTTGGAAAGACTTAAGTCAGTTCACAAGACTTTATAATAATAAATTGAACTATAAACTGCACTATTTGAAGAGAAATGCAGCGACTGCTTAGGGAAGATATTGTGTGACTTTGGCCACAAGCTTCAACTCTCTTGGTTAAATAATCATTTTTTCTAGGTTCATTTTTTAACACACACATTTTTAAGACGACGATTACCAGTAATAACAGCTTCATATTAATGATAAGGATGGGTCGAGTTACCTGGCCAGAAATGGAGTCTGAAACATATGCTTTAAGAGGAATGAATTGTTAAATTATAAACACAGTAATAAATGTGCAAACTAAAATTCAGTACCTAATCAAATTACCTAAATCCAAACAAACAGGGAGATTTAAGCAGGATGTGTGTGTGTGTGTGGTTTGCTAACTTTTCACATCGCTGGTCTGATCTGACGCAGCACAGAAGTCCAGTCAACGATGGCACAGTCTCTGTCTATCTGACGCTTCTCACACAAGCGCTTAATTAAACCTCAGCTTTCTCAGTCAAAACAGCACAGACGGATATCAAGATTGTGATATGATTCATTATTCAGCCCTATTATAGAATAAATGAAAGGCCCATTTATATATTGCAATCGGCAGTAATGGGGAGCTCCAGCTCGTCTTTGAAGAGCTGGCTGGAAACTAGGCCGGAAGAAGGGCAGGACTACAGCTGCAAAGATACCATGGCAACTCACACTTGCTGTGTCATGAAGCTCTCGACAGGAGACAAACTCAGACAACCGAATGCGATTACGTAATTACCCGGTTCTGAAAGAAGAGGGTGAGACTGGATGAGCACAATCACAGACCAAACAGTGGTTTCATTACGACAAAACCAGTTTCGAGTATACAAACCTAACTGACACTTTTCAAAGCAACATTTGGAAATTAATCCACAAATCATGAATCGGGATGAAAAGAAATGTCAAAATGTTTTACAGAAATGCAATCTTTTTAAAACGGTGTTCGTTTGTATGCTGCCCACACACACACACACACACACACACACACAGAAATGCATGTTAGGGGTGGGCAGTAAACAGGTATGAACGTGAAAATCGGTATCGAGTTGTGCCACGATATGGATTTTGTAATGCCGTGTATACCGTCACACATTCATTAATAACATTTTTATACACGCATAAAAGCACTTTAATACAGTATAACACGTTTGTTCTGTTAATGATGACACTGAGACATTGCTAATCGAACATAGAAAGCGTTGTAAAAAGCTAAATTAATGGAACACCTGCGAGGTGTGTAATGTGTCTTTAAGAGCAGCTCTAAAACATTGGTTTCACGCGACATTAGATCACACACTCACTGAGTAAGAGGGAGAGAAATTGTGAATTGTGGAAAAGCATGACCACGTTTACATCCCCCCCACCCCCACAGCCTAATTTTAAAAGATATGCTGTATTATAATTGGCAGGTGCTTATCCAGGTTACCCCAGTTATTTATACTTTATTTATTACTTTAAATAAAGTTAGAGTACAAATTGTGACCTGTATTTTTTTGTATCTCCGTCCACAGACAAATTAAGCCGTACACTTAAACACCTAGAAGATGGGCGGGACTCACGCTGACTTAGAAGAGACACTGCGCCAATCACGAGTCCTTAATCTTAATGGAACATGTCAGAAAGGCCATCTGCTCTGTCAGTGGGGTTTTGGGGAAGAGACAGTGGATAGTGGATGAAACAACCTGTCCCTACTCTATGGCAGCAACTGAATTCAAACGACATTGGTCAACATCCTGTTTAACTTTTCATATAAATTGGAAGGAGGATGGTGTTTACCTAGTTCAGCAAACACTTTCCCATTACACCGTCTCCTATTAGCTACAAAAAGAAATCCATCAAAGATTCTCCTCTGTGTTTTTTTCCACACACAAAAAAACAGCACTTCCTCAAAGTGTAATATTAACCAGGGAAGAATGGAGGAATAGGAAAAGAAAGCCTATCGATGGATGAATTCTTATCATTCCACACCTATTCTGAATAAACATGCGACGTAAAAGGCAAGACGCATCTGCCAAAAACCAGGACCTCACAACCTCATGGTGAGGAAGGATAAAAACATGATTTGTCAAGCCTCTGTTCGCTTTCACACTCCTTCTGCAGGATTAAAGATGTGGTGGGCAAAAATCAGGTACAGTATACAATTCGCAACTATAGCAGGTAAAGAAATATCAGTGCTTTATATCAGGATGGGGTTTTGGAAAATGTAATTACAAACTTGTCTGATTCAGAATATTACCAACAACACAAAAGTGACTTTAGACTCATCAATACTGAAAACAGAGGGAGCCGAGTCGATCCCAGTGTTTACCATAAATACAGCTTCCCGAAGCTCTAATCTCATTCTACCGTGAGTAATGGGTTGATTATCGGTTACATCATGAGTAAACACAGTCCATGAACCTTGAATCAAGCCAAGCAGGACACCAGGAGGCACAAGGGAAAACCTGGTGACGGTAGTTTAAAATAATGGCTATTGATTACGCTCGTGCTTTCCTGTGACACAATCAGCAGAGGATGTTCTTCCCAAACCCAACTTATGCGATTCCTTCCAAGGAATAGAATTTAGAACAAATATTTCCATGTAAATCACATTGTGAGATGCTTTAAAATGAGTGCCTCATTTTTCTTTTGATTCCATGACCGCTGAGGTTTCAATATTTTACTGAATTTACAGCTAAATAAATAATATATAAAAAAAGCAGCCTATTTGGGATTCTGTAAAATGTGTTATTTCACTGAAATAAATTGGCTAAACAAAATCATTAAAATGATACAATTTACAATTTACTGTAGAACGGAAGAGTAGAAACTGTTGAGTGCAGATACTTAGCAAGAATAAGTGAATTCTTAGCAAGAATTGCCGCAAACTTAGCGGTTTATTAAATAAAACAAGAACCACTGTGTGTCAAGTCTATACATCTGGCTGAAACCTGAGACTAGTGTTTGATTTCTGCTGTGCACCTGGAGAACACGCAGCATCAGAGTACCGTAATACACTCGACAAAAGCGCACCAATATTTTTTATACTATAACGACTAGAGAAGTATGTACAAAAAGTGCAACGAATCAGGTCGGTGAGCAGGTGACCATGTCAGTAAGACACTACACATATCCTGTGCAAATTCATGCTTACAATGCATTGTATAAGCAAAATAACATGGCTTTTTATTTTGTTCAGCAATATAATCTTTTTGATATATAATCTGACACATGCAATTTCAAAAAACACATCACATTTTCTCAATAGACTGAAATAAAAAAAAAAACAATGATTTAAAATTTATTTATGTCATTTTTAAGACTGAAAATATTAATTAAAAAAAATGCGTGGCCATGAAAAGCGACACTATTAAATAGAAAGACAGTGGGATTGTGTGGACGATCCTGAGTCACGTTTTACAATATTTCCATATTTCTCAAGCTTGGAGAAAATATTTGAATATGTTTGTGAAGGACTTCTTTCTCAAAGAAGGTGATTATTTACAGCAGGGGTCCTCAATTATAAACCTCAATTATAAAGGGTCCACTTACGAAATTTCCGTTCAGTCCGAGGTCCGGAAAAATATCGGTCAAGTTGCAAATATGAACCGCTATGTGAATGGCACGTCATCCTTATAGAAACAACATGTGTCACTACTTCATAAATGTAATCCCTCCTTGTGTGAGGTTTGTAAGACCCAAAACATCTTCATAAATTTGAAATTTGAATTGTGAATGATCCTTTTGAGTCCCTTCAAACAGAGCAGTCACCACTTCACTCACACACTCATTGACTATTTCAGCATTAGAGAAAGGTGTCTTGTGTTGTCCCAGGACACATGTGAGACTTTAGTTGCCGTGTGTGTGTGTGTGTGTGTGTGTGTGTGTGTGTGTGTGTGTGTGTGTGTGTGTGTGTGTGTGTGTGTGTGTGTGTGTGGAGTGAAAAGTCAGCTTTATTGTCAACTCTGCTGTACGTACTGGACGTGCAGAGTCGAAATTGCTTTCTCTACTCATCCTTTACAGATAGACATACATTTTTACAAAAAACAAGTAACGAAACGTGCAATTTTCAAGTACTGATACAAGTACAAAATATGTTGTGCGGTTTGTAATTATACAGATAAAAATGTGCAATTTACAGAAGTATTCAAATGTATTTTGTTCAATGGAGGGTAATTTGTTCAAATTGTGGGTGCTTGGATTAATAATGGCATTTCACGATCCCTTTTGACCGACTTGTTGCAGATTAAACACATTGGTTTTCTGCTTCGCGCGGATGCATATTAGTCTGTCCACTCACTCTTAAACTCGCAGTTTTAAAAGTCAACTTTTCTTTTCTAATCGACGGCCAGCTTTGAGCTCGACATATTCTTTAAGGTTAAAAAATCTCTCGATTTACGCAAACGACAGAGCGCCCGTTCGACTGGCTACCCTGAAGACCTGAGCGACTACGCGCCGCGGCCGTGTTCTAAGTAACTAATGCCGCCAGACTCAGAGCGCAAACAGATGACGTAGTTGTCACGTTGCTCTTACAGCGGCTGTGATTGGACAAGTGCCGCAGCTAAAACGAGTACAATCATTCAAGATAAATTATATACATTTATAAATATATTCGTTTGCGTTGGTGCGTGTGTATGAATGAACAATGCAGAATACAAATTGCGTGATCCACTGAAAACGCCTTTGGATTTTGATCACAAGAGTAGCATTGGTTTTGCCGTCGGTCCAAAAGTAATCGCGTCTGGGTCCGGATGCGGACCGGAGTCCGCCTATTGAGCACCCCTGATTTACAGCATAAAACACAGTACGTAATTCAAAATATTTCATTAAAAGTCACACAAAATCCAAGCTTTCCCAGAGAACTGAACTACAACTTTGGTGTTTCTACTGATTGAGATACAGGACTTGTGATCTTAAAAAGACTTGAGAAAAAAAAAATAAAAAAATTGGACTTGGCTTAATTCGAAATGTGTTTTGTTTGCAGTCTAAAATTGATTATAGCAGAAAAGGGATTGATTTAACACGGCACTAGAGGTATCAGGCGAACCTTATCAGCTTCTCTCCTCTGGGAATTCACTGTGCTTACTTGACAAATCAGCTCTTATTTTTTGCAATATTGATTAGTTTCGCCATCTAAACAATCCTTGTGGCAGCTTCTCAGCGTACAGATCACAATGTACTAAAGGGGGCAAGCAAGGAGGCAAGTAAAAAAAAAAATGGCAACCCAGGCCTTATTCAAACAGACGTTCTGAATGAAAGGCGTCAAACTAAAGATGACGTGCGCTTCATTGACCCTACTTTCAGCACGGTCAGAGGCAATTCAGAGTTAAACAGAAACACACAGAGATGCAAACAAAAAGACCAAACGGAGTGTGGAAGATCTCAGGCACGTGGCCAGAGTGGAACCACAGAGAGCCTTTTCACATTCACAGTCTTGCCTGTTTGCATGCAAATCAGGCGAAAATACACGATAGAAAATGTGTCTATAAGTTATACACTTTTTACACAGTTTTACACTTTTTATTCTCTTGATGTTCTTATTCTTATCGTATTGGTATTTATGGTTCTGTAAAGTTACTGCAAGACAGTCTGTGACCATAAAAGCGGTTTGAATACATTTCCACACTATGACTTAATCAGCACTACATGTTAATTTAACAATTTTACCTGCCTTTTTTAATTATGCTGAAACATGGGTTGTGACGAATAATTATTTAAGAATCTACCATTATGATTACATTTATTAATCCCTATTGAGATGTTTTGCCCTATAAATAAAGCTACAAAGTCCAGATAACTTATTTCTGCAAAATAAGACAGAGAAAAGAGAGAAATGAGGGAAAAAATAAATAAATGAATAAATAAAATTCGGAAGCTGTATCATGGAGTCTTTACAAGAATCATGATAACAATTACGATGAAGTATAAAATAATTAATGTAATTAATATGCATCATTAAACATCAAGAAAGGTGTGTAATATAAATAGAACACCAGAGCCCATTTTAGATCCATTTCATTGTGGTACAGGATATTTATATATTTTATTCGAGGCAGAATTCCAGCAAGCAGCTGCTGTTTAAATCCCAGCGCTCACTCTCAACCAAATATCTAATTTCCTACAGAGAGAGACCGTAATGTTTTCAATAGTCAACGCTAAATGTAAAATTGAGGTGTTGGGTATTAAATTGTTTAAAATGTTAAAATAATTTGTAAATGTTTCAAAAGACTGAACTAATCTTTCAAAGCTTCTGAAAACGATCAGCACTTTCTTACCTGGTTCTCATCCTGAACAACTCTGTACTGCTCCTTCCACACTCCGATCTTAGACGCCTCGTCTTTGCGCAAAGCTCTTTCCTTCTTCAGCTCGGGGCTCCAGAAGGTCTTAATGGAGTTCATGGAGGAGCTCAGTTTGCTCTCCTTCATGTCCACCTCCTTTCGCAACAGATCGTTCTCCCTGAGAACGTCCTTGAGCTGGGCCTGCAGGTCCATGATGGTGTTGTCTCGGGCCTGGCGCAGAGAATGAGGCACAGTGGATGCTAAACTAGAAGGCATATGGTGGTCTCCAAAAGCGATGGTGTCGGTGGACACTGATCCAGGACCCCCCGTGGCAATGTTCGGGCTGCTTCCCATGACGGTTGTGCGGACACCATACGGTATCCGACCCCCAGTTCGCCCCAGCGTCATTGTGCTTTTTGGCAAGTCTGGGCCAGATGCCACAACTTCATTGTCGCTCAGGTACATGGGGCCCGAGGTGGCATAGGCCGCATTGAGGGACTGGATATTCTCCATAGAAAGGGTTTTCCCACCCGGACCTCCTGCTCCAGCGCCGCTGCCCCCGGTGCTGTTAGTGCGTCTGTGGCCCAGACGGGGTGACCGAGGCAAACGGGGCGAGCGACCGGGACTGTGATTGCTCCCGCCACTGTGGTTGCCGTCCACTTTTCCCACTGATCGTGCACTGCCGTACATTGCGGCTTTAAGATACAAAAGGACTTGTGGGAAAAGACAAAAGGGCCTAAATAATCAAAAGTAGGTTTGTGGAAAGAACTGACGTTGAATAATGCTGCAGTTCTTTTAGTTCCCCAACAGAACCCTGCTTTTCATAGTCTTAGGATTACGAAGGGTCAGATTTATCCATTTAATCTGGTCATGGTTTGTCCCTGCAACACAGAGAGGGAAATAGTTAAACCAAAAGCCATTCAGCCACACCAAAATTAAAAACAATTCTCTTTGAGGGATTATAAAAGTCGCATACTCTCCTAAAGTTCTACCCAAAATGTAATAAACTGGCGGGACACAACGAGTTTACCTTTGTGCACCCGGATTTACTGTATATAGGTCAAAAACGCACACAGCACTTTTAGTTTGAGAGATTTCAACTAATTTTCTGGCCGTTCAGTCTATTCCAAGTGTTGTCCCACTCAGTTAAAACGCAAATGCTTATGAGTTATGAGTTTGGTTGGCCTTTATATCAGGCTGACTGCTTTGGTCCAACCATGTGATGACATCCACACCACTCATTGGCCACGTGTCATTTAACAAACAATAATGTCTATTATTGTGTTCTATAATCTGTTTTTTCATTGGTCAGAATTAATGCCCGGGAAATTTCAAAGGAATTCCAGAAAGTAAACAAAGACAGGAGGAAAAGCAGCCGTAACCTAGTGGTTTGATGTGTTCTATAGCGTTTGGAAACAAAAAATAGAGACAAACCGCACAATTTTAAAGTACGAATGCAGCGGGAAAACAATGTTTTAATCCACTTTAAAGAGCAATACAGGGATGCACATGACAGGGAATGTAGAGTTGTATTTTCATTTTGCTAATCTTCTGCGTCATCTTCTGGAAATTTCACAACAATCCATAAGGGTCTATCAAAATGATGCCGTCTTTCATCAGCTACGGCAGCCTGATTAGTACAAAAACTAAATATTTTTCTAAATATTTTTTCTAAATAAGTTCACAGTGTTGATTGGATGTTCATGGATCATTATTGGTGTAGGGTTCGTGAGAGTAGGGTTCACACCTGCTCTAACAAACAGCAAAATGTGGACAAATAAACTAGTGTGATCCAAGCGTATTAAATAAGGCATTTGTTTGAAATTTGGAAATTACACATTTTAAGAATTCAGGCAAACTATACAAATAGCAATTACATTTGGTAGTCAAAACTCCAATTTAGTAAAAGACATTGAATTTAGTAAAATTAAAAGTGACAACACAATTACAGAAGCTAAACCTCTTCTTGTGGCACAGAGGAGGGACGCAGTGACACTGACCTTTGCTTGGTGTTAGTTCTACTGAAACACTTCATTGTCTAGAATAAAACACATCTTTGTCTAGTAGTGACACTAGTCTTGTGACTTTTGAGTGGACTTTTGTGACGTTTCCATTCAGCCTTATGCAAAACGAGACTAAACTTTAGCATAATGTTTCCCCCAAAAAACTTCAACGAAGCCCTTTGCTCCAAGTTTCACATGGTGAACAACAATTAACATTTTTTCCAAGCTGCTCTTTCTGTTTCAGAGTCAAGAGGAGCTGGAGCCAATCAGTGAACCTCATTGCAGTCCTGTTCCGAACTCAGAAGCCGCCCCATCCACACAAAACCAAACGCTCTGGTTTAAAAACTACCAAGGAACAATAATTTTCACTGGTGGGGCGGATTAACTATTGTGCTTTTTACAGTAGCTACTTAGTGGACACAGGGACAAATTTAATGACAATTAAATGAATGACTTCACATTGCAAATAGATTGTGTCAATTTTAGGCACTAAATTCTGAGACTAAACAGTACTGGCAGAGAACATTCGGGATTGCAAAATTATGAAAAAACAGTCGTTGATGACAGTGGAACCTGTAGCTACCGAATACTAAGAGACAGACAGAGCAGAGAGATACCAAGGACACGGAAGAAAAAGGGGGAGACCGTCAATTGAGAGGTGAAAGTTGGAAAATGGAAGTGCGAGATGAAAAAAGGAAGAGCAAAAACTAAAAAAAATGGCACGGTTCAAAAGGAGAAAAGTGGACGGCAAAAGCCTGTTGACTGTTAGATTGGTTGAGACTGTTGAATCAAAATGTAAAAAAAAATTCTGTCTATTCTTTATTTTACTTTACAGCCCTTTTTTGATTAATTTAATTCTTGCTTTATTTGAAAAGCAGACCAGTTTGATGTTACATAACAGATGTGCCAAGGGTTTTTTTTAAATAATTTGATTTGATAAATAAAACATTCTTTAATGCATTTCCAAAACTCAAATTTGTGTGTGATTTTGGACTGTGTTGAAACCTATGAACCAACCAGAACATGTAAACTACTCCTCTCAGGCCTCAAACTTCTGCTTTATAAAAAGAACAGCTAGATTTCACAACACTGTTGAGTCTCTGTTCAACATGCTATTCCAGAACATTAGGGACACAAAACAAAAGCAAAATTGACATTGGCAGTTAAAAACAAAAAGGGGGCAAAGTTAAAACCAAAAGAAGGAAAAAAAAAAAAAAGAAACTGAGAGGAAGACATGTTCACAAAATCAACTCTAACTTTATAATAACACAATACATACATAATACTTTAACAACATCAGGACATTTTTGTAAAACGTTGATTTATTACCTGAAGATCGACTGCAACTACTATACTAGTATATCGGGTCCGATCAATTCCAAGCTTCGTCCAACAAAACCCACAACAAAAATCGAGCTTGATGTTAAACTATGTTTTCCACCATCTTTTGAAGCTCAATATCCCTTTGAGTTTGCAAACGCTGGCTCTAATCTGGCCCTCTAATTTCCTCACAAAGCAAAACAACAATTGACTGGCATTATTACAGCACATCTAGAGGAGAAACACAAATACTTTCCTCAAAGGGAAAGTGCATTCGTCATCCCCGAGCACGTAATGTAAGCTAAACACAGTCTTGATCTTTTAAAGAAGGAGTCAGAGTGCTGAGTCAGGCAGCATGATTGAGCATTTCAGAAGAAAACCTTAAATTACAGTTATTGAACATTTCAACCCAGAGCTGCAGATAATCAATACGGTACAATAAGGTAAAAATGTCTCATTTTAAATCTTGGGAAATCTCACCCCAGTCTGGGTGAAGCCTGCGCCATCAAACGTCTATAGGCGAAAAACACAGGTCGGCTTTGAGTTCAATTAAACGTCTCGGCCTGACGCCTGACGGCCTGTCACTTTACATCACGCAGTATCGCCCAGCACCTCTGATTCATGAGCGTTCCAGCAAACGCAATCAAAGCGCGTTTACTCCAATCCAAAGATGATCTTCTGTCTTCTCAAAGCACAAGTAGCATTGAAGAAGACGTAGCAATAAATTACGGTGTCAGTTATTCACACTAGACTTCACTTTTCTTATACACACATATAAGCGCTAATCAACATTCCAATTTTGAGATTATTTAAACTGCTCATTTTTACCTGTATAGCTTTTGTATGCTCTTTAGTGTAGACATGTCAACAGTGGATTATTTTCAAGAAAGATCAAATGAATTTATTGATCGTGTCTTGCTCTTTCATAAAAACAGTTTCTTCAAATCAGGTGTGTCTTTTTGTATTAAAGCAAATGAAGAAATGTAATTACTTTAATGCACAAAGGTGCCAAACTCAACAGTGGGCTGCCTCTCAACAACACATCAATCTGAGCAAAACTAACAGTAATAAATCCCTTGCAATTTTTCTTAATGTCACAGCGTACACATTAAGCAGACATGCTGCCTTAAATGGTCGAGGCTTTTATAATCTAAAGACACTGTTATGAACTCCTCAGCAAACGCATGATGTGGTCAAACCCTCCTCAGGGACCGCGGATCGATGAATCAATTCTCATCGCCAGTCTAGACTTGTTTGTTTAAACCGAGAAAGATGACAAATTGTGATTTTCTTGTTCTATAATGGGTTGCCATTTCACGTATATAAAAGACACATTAATTAGATCAAATTGAAGACAAAGAGCCACACTTATCTGTAGGACTAACAACATATATATTTGCATTCGTTTTTGAGGACAAGATTTTAAAACTTCAAGCAACACTGTAATTGTGCGAGTTAGTTCAGTAATTGTAAAATTTAGAGGAAGCTGAATTGATTTCACTTTTAAGACAAATAAATGTCTCAAGATTAATTGTAAAAAAACAAAAGCGCAAAGTCCAATATCTTGCACACAAAATAACAAGCTCTCGCAATTCATGCTGGAACTTGCGGACATAAAATTGATGTCACTTTCTCTGTGTCCCACAAATCTCCCGCGACCTGGATATTTCTGTTCCACTCAAGAAAGATGGAATTGAAACGGGAGGCTAACACCATAGCCATAGGTGGCCATCAATTTTAGCGGTATCTGGATTTTTGCATGCTTTTCCTAACATCTGCCACTTGTTTCTCTGCCATAAACTTACAGTGCTTAAGCAACAAAGACTATTTTACCACTTAGTTTACCACTTTTGAATCAAGCTGAGCACCAAAAAATTAAGCAAGCATGTGTCCTTATGATGTAAGGATACTGAGAACTTAGAAGGTTGCATGTTCTCTCCAGATTACGTGGGTTTCCTCCGGGTCTCCAGGAAAGAAACCCACAAGAAAACTGCCGATTTGTGTGTGTGTGTGTGTGTGTGTGTGTGTGTGTGTGTGTGTGTACGTGCATATGTTTGTCCTGCTCCATAAATTATTGGCCAACAATCCAGAGTGTGTCCCCGCATTCAGGTACCGAGTTGCTGGGATTGGCTCCAGCTCCTCATGACCCCGAAAATAAAAAGTGGAGGTTAAAAAAAAATGAATGGATGTTCAAAAATGTACACATAGATTTCAAATTTTGCATTGATTAAACAATCAATAAAATCAATAATTTCCTGCTTTTTGACTATAAATTCAGAGTCATGTCAATAAAGATAAACAAAACTAGTAAGGAAAGCAGTCACGTAGTTGAGAATCACTGCACTTTTAACGAATGTTTAAGCTAAAATGTCGCATTGACACTGCACACTCTTCAGTGACATATCAGCACTGCAGTCAAACACTGAACTGCGCTGGCACTTGCACAACTAATGTGCCAATAACAGAATAGACTCAGTCATGGCCAAAAAAGACGACAAGAAACCTTCCCAGGAATTTCACAAAAATAAAAAATCTGATATGTTTTGTCAGAATTCTCAGCAAATGTACCCCCCCAACACACACACACACACACACACACACACACACACACCAGTTGATTGGGCTTGATAGTTAAGGATCATAGTCAAGGATCAGGATCATTATTAACAACATTTAATTGAATGTTTATTACACAAATGTTATACTGTATGTTCGTATTCTAGTGCGTATGCGGCGGAAAAAACTCCCTTTGCAAGGAAAAATCATGTATTAATATGAATAGATAAGAAAGGAAAGTCGCCCAAGACAAATGCAGTCTCCCCCAATATATTTTGTCTGTAATTTTGAGTGTAAAACACGTTGCCTTAGTTTGTTTGACTGGACTCCAAACACCACTCTCTCCGTCCAGCAAAGCAAAGCGGAATGGACGTTTTCTCTGGTGACGTCACAGAAAACGAGACAGTTCGTAACTACTCGCTAAAAGTTCGCAAGTTTCTCGCTGACGGCTTAATTGTGACTCGATGTGTGGGGAAAAAATCGACCCAAATTACACTGATTGTGTGAAACGCACATGGAGTCGCGGCGTTTCCTTTAGGACAAGGCGACGCCGCCTTGGCGGAGGCTCGGGACGGATTTGCAGCCGCTGCAAACACAAATCACACTTCAGTGGCTCGACTCGAGCAGTTCGGTGGAAAATTACGACGCGAATTAGAGAGAAACTCGTGATGCTTTTGCTTATCTTGATGTGTGTGTGTTTTCTTTATTTTTATCTCTCTCCTCGTATACGGCAATTGTTTGTTGGCGCAACAGCGTTTCATCTGAAAAGCGATTGGCAAACATCGAATTTCCTCAGCTCCCTTCGAGATTGCCAGAGCAAACCACATCGCATAGAAGTCATTCGTGCGCAAAATAGCCAAATATTGCCCCGAATCTCACATAATCGACGGGTTGTGGGCAGTTCAGACTCCGCAGCTGAGAAAAACCAGTTTGGAAAAGCTTCTTACCCTTTTCTCTTAGCGGTTAGTCCGGTTTGGTAAGACGTCTGTGACTGATTTGGCGCTGTAGGCGAACCGTTATCACTTTGAGAGCTGATTATCATAAGAAATCCCTGTTTTACAGAACTTCGGCCGTTTTCTTCCTCTTTTCGCCAGCTCTCCGAAACAGGGCGCTTCAAGTGACGTAACAAACCGGGATGCGCGCTCCCGACACTGGCCTCCATGACCATTGCCGCGGACGCGCGGGAACTTTGAGGGACGTTTTTTGCGGAATGGCACCACGTAGTGGAAGTCACGTGATGGCCATGTCCCTAAAATAACTAATTTATGCCATTTGGTTATAGTAATAGTTCAAATTTCCAAAAAAGTCACATTTATTAACATATAAAATTGTATGCATGATAATGATAATTATAGCTGCTAGCAGCAATATCAAGGTTTAGGCCAGTAGGCTACAATACTGCTGCCAGGTGGATAATGAAATCGATAACAGGAAACTGTATGTTTTAAGGTTTTGACACTCACTGCCCTCGAGATGGCACTACAGTTGATTGTTTTAATGCAATTACTATTAATATAAAATCAAATAACGTTTATTGTCACATTTGATTTAATATCAACCCATCACCAGTTGAGCAATTAATCATATGTACTTTACTTTACAGTCATTTATCAGAGCGACGAATAATTTTATCCAGCGACGAGTACATTTTTTACAAATCCACAACTTCCTGGGAATCGAACCCATGATCCAGTGTTCCATACACCAGCGCTCTACTGACTGAGAAATGATTGTACTCATTTATCATGTGCAATGTTATTTATGGTTGGTTGTATCACTGTTTTTTAAATGTTTGTTTGTTAATTAATTTTTATATGTTTATTATTTTTTGTTACAGATGTGTGTTTATATACAAGATTTTTATTCGTATATATATATATATATATTTCTTTCTGCTGCAATTTCCGCGCTGTGGGACAAATAAATGCACAGTATTTTTAATTTCAATCGTCATGTTATGTTCAACGTGTTTATTCACACATTAGACCTCTAGAGGTCGTTAAAGATCGTTTTATTCAAAACAACATTACAGTTGTGCGTTTCAAGTTACACAGTACAATAATAACACAGCTTTCCAGCAAATCAATTCAGGCCATTGCATTAGTTGCTGCTAGATAAAAGAAAAAAGTGAAGTAAATATGTCATTCAATTTTTTTATACGGGCCATAACAAATGCTAAAAGTTTACTCAAAACTGGAGTGACAAAATAAACAGAACTTTAAATTCACCTCTGCCATTTTTGAGCTGGAGAGTCTGTAAAGACACAACATTAAGTAAGTAAAGTAAACCAGCAGTTTTCAGAGCTGTCTACAGCTTTGGATAGAGACCTGTTTTCTGAACACCAAATGCCGTGATAAAAATGTTGATGACGACCGTGAGAAACACCAACACAGTTGCCACATTATTCATTATGTCCAGCGTCCTCTGATTGGCCACATCATTAAGGTTCTTGCGAGCTGAAAGATAAACAACAATACAATTGAGGAATTTCCAACGCATGTTCTCTCGTGGGCTCTTTGTGATTTTAGCTTTGCTAAACGACTCAACCCATGATTTAGGTTAAAAACCTCTAAAAAAACTATTTTTGTAAAATAAAACAACATGTTTCTAAAACTTTTCCACTAGTCAAGAAGAGTCCTTTGTACTTTTGAGTAATTTTATGTCTTCTTCATAATTTGTATTGTGAAACTATCGGTTTGTAAAAAATGCATTATTGTTCCATTTACTCGATTTACTAAATTAAATTAAGGAAAAATGTGCATTCCAGTGTAAAATAATGGATAAAAAGATTTTTTTATGGATTGGCAGGGTAATCAGATTACTGTAATAAAGCAATAACACGAGTTTTAGTTGATTTTAAAGCTTCAGTTTAGCCACTTTCACTCATGTACAATGCAACAATTTAGAAATATTTTAATCACATGACTATTGCAATTTTTATTTATATACACACACACACAGAGAGAGACACACATATAAATAGATAGATAGACCGACAGATACTGTATATAGATTTACGTAGATATAGAATATCTATATTTATGTTGACACATGTCAAGTTTCTGTGTACAGTATATACATATAAATAGTGTATATACCATATAAACAAATGTTGTAGATGAGTATAACAGAGAAACTTCACTAAGCAATGATCTGATTATTGAACTTTGACCTTTCAATACAATGCTACTGATGTCTGTGGAACGCATGAGTGTGATGTATCACCCATGTTGATGAAGAGAGCCCCTGCCAGTACTTGGAAGAAGAGCGAAGCAGCAATGAGGATGATGACGGTGAGGTAGTACTTGAACTCTGGGCCCTGCTCCAGGACGGCTTTCAACTGAGCAGCATTGGCCATCAGCAGGGCCACGTCCAACATGCTCTCTGCCACGCTCTTCTTAGTGGCATATTGGTTCATGTTGAGAGCTGCTGCCGGCTGACAGTGGAAGAAAAATAGTTTATTAGTGCTGCATTAGAAGAAAACAAAGTTTCAGTGGTATTTAAACCATATACCGACATAAGCATTATTATGTGTATGTATATATATATATATATATATATATATATATATATATATATATATATATAAATATGTTCCTGCCATTTTTTGTATCATTTTTTTTATGTATTTATTATATGTAAATAGCTCAAACGTATATATAATATATATAGTATATAAATATACTTTATAAATAATTTACAAATTATGTCACTTTGAGCCAAAAGAAAGTTACTTTTCTTGGAAAGAAAGAAAGTGATGAATTGTGGAAGGAAGAAAGGAGGGAGGGAGGGAAGGGCAACATATTCACAAGTTTTAACGTTTCAGGTCGTAGTAGCTTCTTCTTACCACTAGATGGTAGCATTTCATTGTAATGGATTTGGTTTCTGTAGTACAAAGGTAATGGCAAGAAACGGATGTGTTTGTGTTTAGCCGACTAAACACAACACAATCAGTGTCAAAAATCATGCAAAGGATGAAAAATATTTAGCAGTTGCTCAGAAGCCATCTCATCTACCTCAAAACAAAACAAGAACATGCTGCACACACGTGACATGTGAAAGAAAAAAACTCAATCCTCTGTTCCACCAATCACAGCTCAATAAAAACAAAAGCGGGCATGTTTCCAAATACCACATGGAGCGGCTCACTCCTCGCCTAGTGATTACGAAAGTTTCCCTGTTTTCCTTTTCAAAATAAACACCACCGGTCAGGAATATTTTACTTGTGGGGCCCATGTAGTGCCCACAGGAAGTCCACCTCCCCGCCCACTCATTGGCTGCTCTCCTATCCAATAGCCCATGGGAACTGATGAGGAGGTTTCACTCAAACACA
Source organism: Paedocypris micromegethes (assembly GCA_028031935.1). Classification (NCBI taxonomy): domain Eukaryota; kingdom Metazoa; phylum Chordata; class Actinopteri; order Cypriniformes; genus Paedocypris; species Paedocypris micromegethes. Next base: position 8,421,465 of record CM051496.1, read on the forward strand.
TACCTTTCCATTTTTTACTCCACTTCTCCAGACTACCACGTCTTACAACACGTGCGTGAAGATTGGGAGGAGGGTCTGTGTGAACCCTTGTAAAGGCCCAAATCTCATTCTAATATTTGTATTAACTTTGAGAATTTGTGTCGTCCAGTTTTGTGAGGTGAATTTTTTTTTTAAATACAGATTTTGTGTCTATCTTACCTATCTTGACCCTTGAGTTCAATGTTGTGGGAAGCTAAAGCTCTTATAACCTTTCTTCAGCCCATGTTTGGCAGGAATATGTTTGGGAAGTCAGGAAAGATCAGTCCGGTGTGTCAGATCCATCTCCAACTTGATTTTCCTTTTTTGATTCATTTATTTAACAGGTCAAGGGGAGATATCTAGATACTTCTTTAGGTTCACAGCATCGACTTTTTCAAAACAAGTGTTTTCTTGCAACACTGTATGTACAGTACATACATTCCACTGTACGCATAAAATAGACAATTTCTAGAATGCAACGTAGCATTTGTGGAACCAATAAAGACTTTTTCTGTCTTCTTCTTCTTCAATGTTCACTTGCTCACAAAAGATTATAAAAATAATAATCAAATTCTGATTCTGAAAGAATTGTTTAAACCAGAGATGAAAAAATGTGAAATATGTAAAGCACTGGAATTACCAACACAACGGCACTTTAAGCAGAAGACCCTGAATGACCCTGTATTTCTGGGGATCTGAATAAGCAATAAAATCATGGGAGTGAGTTACAGACGCCTGTTTGAGTGATTCATGTGTAGAAATGTCAAACTTTCTTTGAGTGGTTACATAAGAACACATCAAACTGTCAGAAAAGCCACTGCGTTTCAACGCTTCGCACTGGCGTCTTCATGGCAACCAGGTAAACAGAACTGGTGAAGTTACGTGTATCACAAGTTACAAAAAAATTAACCATCAAATGTCCTCAGCCCTAATTAGAGGGTAAAAGTAGTAGAGGAATGTGTTGACAGGTCAACAGGGGCCTCGGAGTATTTTGGGAATGTTAGATACACTAAACCACAGCTCCCCGGCAACAGTAGGGGGCAAACACACACGGATTTACAAACAAGCTATGTAGTCCATATTCACTATTGTCTATTGAGTTTTGACTTGAGTACCCTTTATGAACATGACGTTCCAGTACACACACACACACACACAATTAATACACATGAACAATAGTATTTTGTAAATGAAAGGTATCCGCTTCAGTTTATAATTTTCTGACAGACAGACAGGCAGTGATGGATGAACAGATGAAACTTTGCAGACAGACAGAAAAGAGAGACACTCCTCTTTTGAGAAAATCACAGAGAAATATGTGATAGCTGATGTTTAACAAGCAACACATGGTGGGTTTTCTCATCCCTGTAAACCAATAAAAGCAGTCCGTTTATCATGGACGATGTGAAGCAGCACTAATATTTCTTTTCAGCGTTTTAAATGAAGTCAGACGTGGGGCATATTGTGGGTGTTTAGATTTCCTGCTATGTTTATGATGACAGTTGCTATAAACACTGGAACATCTTCACTGCTGTACAAACGCTATCAAGATTGGAGGCGGAGAGTAGGTGGACACGCCCTTTCACCGGCCATAGGCGGCGGCACGTGTCACATTTTGACCCTGTATTACATATATACAAACTTTATTTTATGACATTGCTGGTATTCTGGTAATCATGTTTTTCTTCATTGCTGGTATGATTTATTATAACTCAGGTATTGACACATGAATCCTCTTGTTTACATGTTCACAGTGAAAAACAGAACTATTTTTTAAGAGAGAATGAACAATTCCTGGATGATTAGTCAAAGCTCTGGCCATTTACACATAAATATATGCATATACTGTGTATATTTATTGATATACAATATGAGAATAGGTATACTGTGAGACAACACTGAGAAAATGTACAAGTACGTATACAAAGTAAATGTGTAAAATGTGTTGCCTGTATATAAATAGAGACAGACAGACAGACAGACAATAGACAGACAGACGGACGGACGGACGGACGGACAGACAGACAGACAGACAGACAGACAAGCAGACTGATAGATAGATAGATAGATAGATAGATAGATAGATAGATAGATAGATAGATAGATAGATAGATAGATAGATAGATAGATAGATAGATAGATAGATAGATAATTCATAATAAAAAATAAATAGATTTTAGACCCATATAGAAGATTATACAAGAGGTTATACTCATTTACGTTTGCCAGCTATTTACTGCACAATTCCACAATGCATCTTAATTACAAGGATGAAGTGGTGAATGTGAATTGTTTAAAAAGTCACACAGACAGACAGATATACAGACACACACACACACACACACACACACACACAGAACCTAAAAAGAGATGATTTTTTTCAAAAATAAATAAAAAGTAAGTAATGACTGATTATTTGAAAAATTACAGATGAATACACTGAAGGCATTTAAAATTCCTAAATTTTAAGTTTTAAATTCCTCAGATTAAAATCCTATGTGATTATTCCTGTGTCCTAATTTTGTCCATTATTCTCCCACACTTTGGGGTTGGAATAAAAGTGTATGTGTCGATGGAGGCGTTGGTTTAGAATAGGGTTTCTATAGGGAAGTTCACAAAAGGTCTAGCAAAAAAAAATAAAAAATACAAAGAAAAAAATCGGGGGCTGGATTTGACAGCAGCAGATCTGGAAAGCCCCGAAAAGGCTGAGCCCTGAAGTCATGGTGGTAGCATGTGGGGCTGAATGTCTTTCATTCCAAACGCAGTCCAGAAATGTGAGAGCATCGAGTCCTGTGATTATGGTCGATGAGCTAACAAAGGACAGGAGAGAGAAAGGCTTTTCCAAGGCGCTTCCACAATACAGTGTGAGTACATTAAAGCGTTATGCAGCTCTTGCACAAAGCACGGGAGTCATATTACAGTGGAATGTCCAGTCTGTCAAATGAATGTTGGAGTGGCTTGTAAAACACATTTAGTTTTTATCATCCATGTGTGTGTGTGTGTGCGTGCCTGTGCTTTAAACATTCTCTTGTGCGCATTGACCTGGGATTTATGGCACTGTGATGACTCATGGCCCTGCAAAGGCCATATATGCCTGGAAAACTACCACTAAGAATTTAATGGACATTGGTTCCTGCACTACCACCAATGTCCGTTGGGGGAGCAAGTTTCTCATGAGATTTACTGTATCTGTTCATTTGAGTCAAAGTTGTTATTGTGGACAGAAATCAACAAAACTAAACTGTGGTTGGCCGAAGCTTTTTAAAAAGTATTGTAAGAAAAATTAAATAATTAAAATCAGATTCAATAAAGATTTTTGTTCCAAGTCTTTGTTCCAAGTTCTTCATTTCTACATAAATCAAACAGACTTCTCACAGACAGGAAAGTTTCTTATTCGAGACAAACAGGCTGCATAAATAATCTTGGTTGAGATATAAAATATGAATCGAGAGGTTACTGCTATGGCTTGTACTGACAACTGGATGGACACAAGCCAACATGTCACAAACACTCAGTACACTGAAATAACTCTGCTGCACATCCTTCTCTGATCTAATCTGTTACATAACAACTGAGGATTCACATTAGTTTGTCGACTTTCTTGGAATAAAGAGCAAGAAAGCCAAAAGTTACTCTAGGTCAAAGGCTATTGTGGCTTTCATTTGCTATTAAAACACTGTAAAACACACAAACACACACACACACACACACACACACACACACACACACACACACAGACCTCCACACACACACACACACATACACACACACTATATGAAAAGGAAAAAACATTTGTCCAGTAAAGTAATGCTTTGTCCTGGGGTTATTGAAGCCGTGCATTGAACCACAACACTTCCTTGATAAAAATAATTGACACATTCCGCGCTGATTTTAAAGCCCGCCACTTTGGTGAGTCACTTCGCCTTGTATGCACTCATAAAGCTGTAAACCATAAAAGTTGTCTTTAGACAAACGGCTTTTCTTATGGTTCTAACCAATGGCTAGTTATTAAATCCGCGCCCATATTATTCAGTTGTAAAAGGCTAAAAGATGTTTAACAGCTTCATGAAAAGTATAAAAGATGTGTTGAATATTTAGATGAATGAATGAATTGAATACTGGATGTTGAGATAATAGATATGTGTTATATAGTGGACGGACGGATGAATGGATGGATGGATGGATGGATGGCTTTTTGCATGGGTGTATATAAGTGTAATCGAATAAAAGGATGGAGGGATGGATGAGTGCATGGATTTATGGATAGATAGATAGATAGATAGATAGATAGATAGATAGATAGATAGATAGATAGATAGATAGATAGATAGATAGATAGATAGATGATGGATGGATGGATGGATGGAAGGCAGGCGGGCGGGTGGGTAGATGTATGAATGGGTAGAACAACTGATGTGTGGGTTTTTGGCTGGGTGTATGGATGGATAGTTGTATGAATGGGGTTATAGAAAGGATGTTGAATGGGTAGATGAATGGATGGATGAGTGGGTGGATGGATGGATGGATGGATGGATAGATGAAAGGATGGTGGGTGGGTAGATGGATGGAAAAACGGTTGTGTGGGTTTTGTGTGGGTATATATACAGTAAGGGTAAATGAACAGAAGGATGGAAGAATGGAGGGATGGATGAGTGGATGGATGGATGGATGGATGGATGGATGGATGAAAAGATGGCTGGATGGATGGATGGATAGAACAGAATTCATGGATTGATAGAAACACAAACAGCTCTTAGTCCTGACATAAAGAGGGCACTTCTACCAAGGCTTAGGAAGATTAGTAAAAATCTTATTTGTAAAAAGTGACTGAGCTAGAAATCACAACCATAAACCCCCCACAATGCCACAAAGGTAGTTATAATCCAGAAGAATGTGGAAGCAGAAGGCCTGACCTAAGAAAACCCCATATGTTTTGCTTTTACATGTGACATCTCAGCATGAGACTTTCCTTCAGGGCTTTCCTGCCTTTCATTGAGAAGCTCCTGCTGGTTTTGTTCGCACAAGAACCCAGTATTTCCTTTCGCTGTCTTTGCAAAGTGCTTTAAAATAAGAAAAGGACACAGATGTGATTGGATAAAGAAACTAGGAATGGAAACCCTAACCAGTGGATCGCGGACGGATCAATCATTCTGTCAGTACGAGCAATGTTCAAAACCAAACCAACCGCTGACACGCATGTGTACTAGCCCTGACAAAGAAGCCACACATACAGTACCTGTTACATAATAACATTGCTTAATAAACTACATTTTTTTGCTACAACGATGAATGTTGGTGTCAATGGATACACAGTGTTTGAACATTCATATTTTGCACCTTTGGGTAAAGAAAGCCCGTCTGATCTGGTCCGAACCATTTTTATTAGTTTCTGCATTTAACCAATTCAACCAGTGTGGTTACACACAGACACACACAAACCCGGAACAGTGGGCAGCCTTAAGCGGTGGTTGCTGGGAATCAGTACTGGTTCAATAGATGATCAAGCATTCGAACCTAAAACCTTCTCAATGAAGGTCAACTCTCTAGACAAGAGGCCACGACTGATCTTCAGCTGTGACTTTTATCCATTTTAGCTGATCTAACATGAATGCATGAACATGTTGCATGTCATTGACGAGAACTTTAAACAAGAGGCATCTGTGAACTTGACTGGAGGTGGAAGCACACCTCTCATCTTCTGAAAGCTCTGGCTCCTCAACAAACATTAGAATGGCATCTGCAGAACACTGTGAAGCACACAGCCAGACCGATGCACATGTATGTGTTTTTTATTACAGCTTGTTGTGTTTCAAAGACAAGAAAATCTCAGCAGCGGGCTTCTGAAGTTAAGAAAAATTCCAACGGGTCAAAAAAATATAAAATGAAGAGACAATTTACGTCCATTAAAAGTTCAAAAATGTGCAATTTAAGATAAAGTGAATACAGTAGTCATGGCCACAGGCTGTGCTCTTGGGAAAGAAAGCAACCAGAAAGCAAGAAAGATAAACAAGGGCTTTGAGGCTATCTTTAAGAGATAACTACATAAAAGCCCGGTGGAGCCGATATCACAGCACCAGGATTGTGGATTTGAATCCCAGGGAAATCAACAACTGCGGTTTCTTGGCTGCAATGCAATACGAAAGAAAAATGAAATTAGGGCTATTAAGTTGAAAGCAATTACAAGTGTAGCGTTGAAAAAGCTAAAGGAGCTAATTGCTATGGCTAAAGCTAAACATCAAAAAATAAAAGAGCCAGCGCACAAATGTTGAAACAAAGAATTCTGAAATTTGTTATTTAAACACCTGCATTTAAATGCCTACTTCAAGTGTGGCAGGTAAAAAAACATGATGAAAAAACATCTTTCATTTGTCATTTATAAGGTAATTTTGTAAACATATTTATAATTATTTGACATATGGATTAATAAATATCTTTAAAATATAGCTTGAAACAACTGTACGTTGCTATGGTGAATAAAACCACGAACAACAAGCATTGAATTATTAGTATGTGAATTATGCAAAACCTTTAATAATAAAATGACAAAAATATGTATTATGCCTGGAACATTAATAATAACCTTAAGGGTTACATAAAGTATTTGTATCGGCAATAATTGTGCTTGTGAATGAGATTACATCCTGATTTCAACGCTCCAAACTCAACACTGTCTGTTATTGACCTCACTGAAAAAGGGAAAACGTGTTTAAGTTGCCTTCAGCTGTGTGGCACCAGTCTGAGAGATGCCGCATCAGGTGCTATTGCCCACTATAGAGTCTGGTGAAAGTGGCACCCCAGTGCCAGCAAGTCAAACAGAAGGAGCTAATTCTCAGAAGAGCCTTATACTTCCCAGTACTTCACACAAGCTATCCAAATACTTCACTGGGAAATATAAGGAAAGATTAAGTGAAAAACAGCTCATACGTGTACATAATGTAAGGTGGCGTTTATGATAAAAAGCTATTTTTGGAAATTGTCTAATTATAATTAAATTTAAAGTTAAAATTAGAAGCCATTATTAATTATTTCTAACAGCACCAGTGACATCTGCATCGTTCACCAACACTGCGCATCTGTCTGGCCCTCCAGTCTGTTTAAATTGGAGCATTATCGGACAATCATTTTCACAGAGATAAATAGAGTCCATAATATCATGAAAGTCTGTTCCTAAGCCCCTGTGTAATCCACAGGAAATGGGACCCCATCTTCAATCATTTCTGGGAGCGACCCCGTGCTTCTCACGCGCAAGCTGACATTTAGATTTTTGTGTCTAAAACAGTAACACAGCCAAGGTTGAGATGCATAAAAAGTTCAAAAATAAACAATTTAAGTGTCCTTGATTTTTGTCTTGCCTTGATAGATCACATAAATGTTATCTAACAAGGCAAAGACAAAAACCATAAAAAAAATGTGTGGCAAAACAAATTCATAATAATAAAATTTGTCACATAAAGAAAGTTCTATTCCCAAAAAGCATATATTGTTTAAATATAATTAAGTAGAGAGTTCAACATATTTTGAAAAAATAAACAAGATTAAAAAAAAAAAACAAAACAATTTTTGAGCATAAAAAACAAATTCTGTATTTTCAGAATGTTTTTCTTGTATAAACGTTCATATACATTAGAAGAAAATGAAAAAATTAAAGACATAATATTTTTTTAAATAAAATAAACAAATATTCCTAATGCTAATAAAACTAAAAGAAGAACAAATTGCTAATAAAGTCTAAAAAAATGTACACATGCATTTGTCCTGTAATTTACAACACACATTTCGGATAAACATTAAAAGATTATTAAAAGTACAGATGATTTTGCCCTAAATTCATTTGTAAGGTACAAATTATTATAACTGCAATTATACAAAGTGTCTTATAACATAAATAAGGCTGAGATTAAATTCCATATTTCAATAACTTTGCTCTAAGCTACTTTTGAAATTGTTCACAAATTACAATTTCACAATAAGTTTCTTCTCAGAACTGCTCTACAATAAAGAACTAGCATTTTCCCCAGGTGGTGTAACTATCATCTCGAGACTCGATGGCTGTCAGAGGTTTGTGACAATCTTCCTGACCTGGGTAATAGGTTAGTAAGTGCGTGTTTTGTTGATCTTCTTGAACATTAAAGGCTCGCTCTGCCTTTCTGCGGTTCTCCACTAATTGATATTTGATGGATACTTTGACCGATGCTTCACTTCAGAAGAGAAAGAGCTGCATGATCACGTTTCTCTAAATAAACAGAACATTCTGCATCCCCGTGTGAGGACCAAGAAGGAAAGAGCAAGTGAGAAAAGAAATAAAGTCGCTCATATCACAGGTCTCAAAGAAATACCGATGGCTTCTGAACGTACCTGCACATCTGTGCGTCCTCTTGCTCCTGGCATGGCTGACAGGGATTCCTCGCTTTTGTGATCTGTGCAGTTCTTTCACTTGGAGGACGAAGAGTTGTCAAGACCCAGTTTAGGAAGAGAAAATGGGCTAAAGTGTTTGAAAAAATATTGAGCACAGCGAGGACAGCCAACAACAAGTGGTTTATTCATTTTTTTTTTCTCTCAATTCCAGCCCACTCCAGCCTTCTGGCCTGGGTCACTGTGTTCACTGCTAAAAACAGCAACAAACCAGACTCTCTTCATCGTAAAACCGTCAAATACAGCCATTATTCTCACTCCCAGTCCGCACAGAGAGAAAAAAGCCAAGACTCATGTCCAGCCAGTAAATGTAGACAACATCGTTTTGATCGTTTTCTCTCTCGACATTTTGACAGAAAGACTTTTTTTGTGCAATTTATTTTTTATTTTGTTATTTTATGTGACCAACTGTCAAGACCCGGTCACAATATCTCATGGTCCTGATGGCAGCCCATGACAATTACATTATTGGGAAGCACTGTTCCTGTTTACTCACCCTCTTGTTAGCATGTTAGTTTTGGTCATTAGTTAGTTACTCTTCCGGCCTGCTTCTGTCGTTTTCTCATTTGTGTGTCGTCCAATTTTAACCAATTTAAATTGCGGTTTCCTTGGTCTTGTATCCTATTTATGATGCTAAGTGTTCATTTTCCAGTCAGGTTTTTCTAAAGTGAGAAAGACAAAACTTAAAAAGTGCTTGTTTTGTATGTTTTGGTGCTTGTTTCTTTTTGCCCATAGTGCAAGATTTAGTTTCTCGTTTTATTATTTGTACAATGCAAGTCCATTTATTTTGTAATCGGGCTCATCCTCTTCCATACCCCAACACGATTCATATCATCACACAACATCATGTCACAAAAGACCTTGAGACAAGCTTCCAGAAATGTTGCTACCACAAAATTGTTCATTGAGAAATACAAATGAACTATTTATGAATACCCCACATACCATATTTTCAATTTTTACCATTTAAAGAATGCACATAATGTGAACGTAAACTAATTACGGTATTTCTTTATAACTGGTCATGTGTCTGGTCACTGTTTCACTATCTGTGAATATTGTGGAAATGGAGATTATAAATAGATATTTATGTCCAAGCAGACAGTGACCCGCTTGTTTACCTGTTTGCAATTATCTAAACATGACACATGATGACCCATCATGCAGCAACAGTGATCATTTATTAGTTACAAGGATAAGTAATAATTGTCGTAATTGCAGACAAAGAGGATCAGCTCCAGAACAATATTATAGAGAAGATATTTTCTGTGAAGTACAAATCTGATGTTGAAGATGTGTGTTGTGAGAAAGAGAGAGAGAGAGAGAGAGAGAGAGAGAGAGAGAGAGTGAATGGGTAAAAAGATTTGCAAAAAAAAAAAAAGATTGTGAAATCAAAAGTAAAAATATACACACTGAGAAAAGCCAATATACATAACTGCAATACATCATGTGCTCGATCTTACATGTTTCTAACAGTGACAGCCAGTGCTATTCTCTTCTAATACACAATGCAGCATTATTAGCCAGTAACTCCAGCCAGTGACACAACACCAGGGCTGTGTGCCAGAGCAGCTGCGGGCGTGCTGGACACGTGGCGTCCGTGCTTCTTTCTCTTCTAGATGGATCCACGGCAACTCTACACGAAACCTGGATGATGGAGCTATAGCTGCTGACCACTTGAATGACTCAAACATACTGAACTGAAATAAGCTTCTTATACTGGCCTTGTGTAATCTTTCCCCTAAAACAAAAAGCTCAAAGTGCTAAAAATGCCATTATTATAAATAGATTTGTTATTATAAAGCAACTGTGATGCGTGAAAACACTACAGAGACTACCGAATGAAATCTAATGATTTCCTTCTATTTAATCAACTAAATAGCTTTTTAATGTAAAGGACAGGCTCCACCAAGGTCCTGTGCATGGGTACACTGTGCACCTTCTGCAGTATAGCATTCAACAGGACATGAATTTGGCACGAAAACACAAAAATCTGTCAGATCATCTCTCTACACCTCATTGAGATACCTATAGAGTGATGACGTGCATGGAATGTGTTGAAGGTTTGATGTGTTGTGTAGGAATCTCGTGGTCATTTCCTGCACGGGTGAGTTATGCAATACATACAGTGAGTCGCCTTTGGACAAGCTTCTTAAATTTTCAAACTTTCTTGAAAAACAAATTACACCACAAAAATATGTAAACTACAGAAAAATGCTTCAGGGTGTGCTATACATAATGCATAATACATAATATATAATATACATAATAAATGAAAAAAATAATACGTACATGCAGTTTTGGTCCCTCACTCATTACTATCCCCAAGTGGATAAAACAGTGAACTGTTCTTTACTCAGCTTGACTTTACAGTCATTTGACAGATACATTTATCCAAAGCGACAGAAAAAGAGGAGCAATTGAAGCAATTCATCTATAAAAGTAAATGTTTATACAAGGCTAACTTCACGAAATAAGTTAACAAATAATGTGGACTTCATGTTTCCATCAAATCAAATCATGGAAAACAAATCAGCGCAGCAAGGAGTTTCAATACAACATCACTGAACACTTAACTCATAAAGGCAGTCTTCATTGACATTTCTAACAGGGATACATTTCCACATGCTCCCCACTGACTACGGCATCATCAGAACTCCAGCACAGGATTAATTTGGGCCGGGGAACAAAGTGTACCCGTCCCACCGACATTGCATCTGGAACAAACAGCCTCTTAAAGAGCGATCAAAAACACATACCGTGATCTTGACACCATCCTGACTTCTGCGCATCATGCACATGTTTGAGGAGCCTCAGTGAGGTGGTTTATGTAGCAGTGGGGCCTCCGTGAGTCTCAGATGTTGAGAAAGCTTCTATGGGAGTCCTGGAAGAGAAAATAAATATCTAGTCTTATAACACACCTCTCATAATGAGTGTCGAAGAAAACAGGGCCTGGGACAGTAACAAAACAGGCTTGTTCAAACTAAAAGTGTATGAGATGTTTCTTGCATATGAAAAGCGAAAAAAAAAAAAAAACACTTTGCCTGTCTGTGTGTCACAATAGTGAATAAATCACAATGCGGGGATAATAATATGTAAAGATTTATTGCACAAAACAGACTGTAAACAGCTAGTGTTTGTGTCCGTAATGGGTGGAGTCCGAGTGAATGGAACGAACTATCACAAGTCTCAAGCTAGTGTGTCTTTGTTTTGTAACTTAGTTACACTCTCTGTTTGACTTGATGAATTACATTTTGTTTACATGTGTTACTTCTGTGTATCTCGTTAACATGTTACTCACACTCCCGTTAAAGTCTTCTAGTGATAGATGTAAGGTATGAGCTCACTGTTTCAATTGTATTTGTGTTGTTTTTTATATATAAATGTTTATATACAGTAAGGATACAATGTACTAATTAGTAGTATTTCTACTGTTCTAGTTTCTTTAAGTTATGGTGATTGATTTTCAATGAGTGTGTATGAACACCAGTGCTTGCACAAAACAACAAAAAAGTTAATCCTAGCGTTGCTGCTAATACACTTTTCTCTGTAGCGATAAGTCCAGCAGTGTGAATACATCCATTGCAATCTCAGGGACTCTGAATTTGTTATTACTGCTTGGGAATGTATCAATTTTATTTTGCTATATGAATAATTTTGCTTAAATGTAATTAACATTTTTGTTATTGTGCAATCCAAGTTAATGCTTTCTTTAAAATAACAGATCAGAAACTGCAAAAATGTAAAAAAAAAAAACCGTTGGTTCAAAATGAATTTTGTGAAAACAAAACATATCCTCTTTTTAAAGCAATGTTAGGAATAACATTTTGTACATATTGTACAAATATTTACCTTTTTGAGCACGGGCAGTTTATGTCAACGATTTTAGAAACGTCATGTAATGTAAATAAAAGATGTTTTAGTCTCTACCCACTTACGATATAAACTGTCGCAAAACGACGTAAACTCGTGAGCGGTGAATCAGCGACCTCTTCAGGCCGCTCCAGCATCTCCTTTGGATGGCGGCTTCTTTGCTGTCATTATTCAGAGGTGGGAGGGTAGACGGCAGCAGCAGCTTCGGAGCTAAAACCAACGTGACAAGCCGGAGTCTTAATATCACCATCGGAGGAAGAGCAGCAGGTCCACAGAAACCCTAACCCTGCGCGTTTGTTGACTAGGGATAAGAGATACAGCCAGATCGAACTCTAATCGGAGCGGATATTATCGCATTGTTCACGCTGAAGGAAGTAAATCGGTGGCTTGCAGCTGTTTTGAACGCAGTCGGGGAAACGCAAACGTTTTGGTGCTTTTTCACAATTGTTTTTTTCCACTGGGATCCCCTTCACACCGGAGAGCGATTTTATTCTCCTCGCCGCAACGCGCTAGATTCAACAGCCTCGTTTTGAACTTGGCCTGGTCTGTGTGTGTCAGTGTGTGACTGTGTGTGTGCGCGTGCGTGTGTGCGCGCGCGTCACGGCGAACGAGTCTGGTGAATCTATGGATATATTATTTAACGAACACGCGGTTTTATAACCCGCTCTTTGGGTGTATGTCGGGGTTTTATCCCTTTTAAATATTTTCCCAACTGTTCTTTCACCACGCCGGATGGATATGACGTTTTGCGAGGTAAGACAATCACCTAGACTTCGTTTAATTGCACTAGAACGGTTGCAAACCTGATGGGACAATGTTGGGATTATTATACATATTACCAGGCATCTAAAATAAGTTCGCATTTTATTACTGTATTTTAAGGCTTAGTGCACTTGCTTCCTGTTTAGTGAACGCTTTTATATTATAAGCCGCGCGGCATTTTCTTTGAAAGCTCAGGAACTCCGGGCGCTGTGACCAGGGACTAAATTTAAAGAGTGGAAAAGTATGTATGTATATAGACCGGTGTATTAAGTTTATACACTTCTACTTGTGTTCTTCTTTTTCTGGCCGTTTTCTGAAATCCCCCCAAATCTCAGCTGATCACCACACGTATGCAACGTGACCTCTCTCGCTCGCGACCCCCGCGTGCGCAGTAGAGTTGTTATTTTAGCATGGTAGGACCTCTCTTAAACTTCTGACAACAAACGTTTTTCTCGCATCGTTTCACTTTGAACCCGAACCACGTTTTGAATCTTAAAGACCGAGTAAAGCTTTTGGCGAAAATCCAAATTCCCACTCTGAGCTTTTGAGTCGGCTGGACTATCTTCAAGTTCTGACAACGCTCACTTGGGTCATTAGTTGACCTATCTTAATATTGCATCTAATAGTTTAGACTTTTCTACCTGCTGTGAAATGTGCATTTTTATAGTTTTATAAAAATGCACATTTGTCTAAATGCTGTTTTTATGTCTTTTTTTTTTGCAGTAAATCCCACCTTGGTTTTTCTGAAATCTGAGCGGTCTGAAGAAGATCCAGGCTTTTCACTCCTACCTTGAAGCCTTTATGCCCAATGACGATCATCCCTGGTTTGCGACAGGATGGATGAAGTGGATTTGACAGATTTGATCAGTCACCATCAGTGCTTGCGACTCTCTGACTCTTTCTTGTTCTTTTACGTCTATAAAAGAACACCACCTCTCTTGGGCTCTGGCCCCAGACACTTTAAAAGTAACTGTTAATAAGAATAAAGCCCCACTGAGGGCTCCATCCATCCAATTCTGTGGATCAAGTGTGCTTTTATTATTTTATTACTCTTTCCATTTGCATTTACCGTGCCACAGCTTGTCTGGAGCAGAAAATCTTCACAAAAGGTCGAGGTTTACATTCATTTTGCTTTTCCATTATAATTTATCTATAGTATTATTTTTTTTTCCCTGGACATGTCGTCTGAAAATCCCAACAAGGTGGTGACCTTCTTGGCTCCTCCACCTCCAAAGAATGTGAACGGTTCTGGCTCGGACTCACTTGTGGGTGAGAAGTTAGACACAGAAGTCAGAAAGCGGCGCCACACCATGGACAAAGACCTGAAAACAGCCGAGCACAGATTCTTCAGGCGTAGTGTCATTTGCGACTCCAATGCCACTGCTTTAGACCTTCCCAGCAAAGCCTGCATCCTTACCTCACCTGCAGATTGTGAACTGCTGACGGTGCCTGCTGGACTTTGCAGCTTTGCGGCCCCTGATGTTCTCACTGACACCCGAGCAAGTGTTTCAGGAGCTGTTGAGGAAGAGAATGCAGAGGATTTGGCCAGCAGTGGCTCTCGGGTTGATGGGATTTTGGAAGTACAAAGCCCTTCTGCACAGGATGTGGTCACGATTCACACCGAGGCCCGTGGGAAGGTGGAGTTGAAGGCCAGTGATGTGGGTGACCAAGAGCATGACCTCAGTGCAACGGACAAGCGTGAGGAAGAGGAGAAAGGGGTGGCGAAGGCCCGGGCTGAGGCTGAGCAGAGGGAAGCTGAAAAAAAGGTTCAAGATGAAATCGAAGAAGTAGAGACCAAAGCTGTGAGCACCTCACTTGACGGACGCTTCCTAAAGTTTGACATCGAAATTGGCCGAGGTTCCTTCAAAACAGTTTACAAAGGCTTGGACACGGAGACGACAGTGGAAGTTGCATGGTGTGAACTTCAGGTAAGCAATACAAACTTTTTTTTCATCTCCATTCAAGCTTGATGGATCACACTAGGTGCTTCTGTATGAACAAAATGCTCTAGTCGAAACAATGGTGATTGATTGATGTGTGTTTGAGTTGAAGCAGGAAGATAGGTTTGTTGAACTTGTTTGTGTAGTTCTGTGGTCATGGTTCTTACAATGCACCTACAGGATGTGGGCCACTGACGAAGAACTTGCCGTTTAGGCCTAAAAAGAGCTTATGGTTGTGTTGAGCTGCTGTGCTGTTGGAAATGCGTGATGGAAGCTCTTCAGCTTAATTAAACTAATTATAGTATGTGTGTTTGACCTGTAAACATACTCTGTAATACTAACTGAGAAAATTAACCAAATAAGCCTATTGTTTTATTAATTTTAGAATTTTTTTTGTTGGTGTTTACTTTGACACCCTTATTTCTAGTTTGATTCTACAAACTTTTTCTTTTCTTCAACTCTGGTTTTAACTCGTAACAGACCATACGTTTGT
This sequence comes from Paedocypris micromegethes, assembly GCA_028031935.1. NCBI lineage: Eukaryota > Metazoa > Chordata > Actinopteri > Cypriniformes > Paedocypris > Paedocypris micromegethes. Next base: position 8,436,963 of record CM051496.1, read on the forward strand.
GAAGCTTAGACTCTTCACACCACTTTAAATACGTAAAATTCACAATCCAACTTGTGTGAATAATTCCTACCCTTTCCTAAATAATCCTTCAAGCAAAACCGCAACCCACAGTAAGCTACACCGGAAGGTTCTAATTTCTTTAATGTTTCGTGTTGATCATTTTTGGTGTGACCTGACCTTGACAACAAAGATAGTGATTGTTGAATTGTTGTCGGAGGCCTGGTAAAGCTCACGGAATGAAACTTTATCCATTATGTTCAGACTGGCATTAGTCTGTACTAGTAATTCCTCTAGTAAGCACTCATAGATTTAAACTGTTACATAAACATGTCCAAGCACACAGCTGAAAGTGTGCGAAATATGCCGGTGGGGTGGGGTGGAATAATGTGGAATGAAGACCCTGGGTGATGTCACGTTGGATTGTAATGGCCTGTTGGTGTGAGCAAAATAGACTCTTTGGGGTTGGGGGTTGGATCACTTGCTGAAATTGCTTGCTTTTGTTATAGATGGACGAAAGCTAAAGTAATTCACGGGTCAAGGGGGAAGCCGGAGCAGAGGTCTGGCCCATGCTAACCCCAAGGTTGCTTTAACAAAGGGAAATTGTAGAAAGAGAGGAGATGATGAGGGGGTGAGAGAACTTCAGGGAGGTTTGCTTTTGTTCTCTCTCTCTCTCTCTCTCTCTCTCTCTCTCTCTTTTCCCTCTCTCTCTCTGTGTCTCTCTCTCTCTCTCTCTCTCTCTCTCTCTCTCTCTCTCTCTCTCTCTGTCTCTCTCTTTTCCCTCACTTCCCAGTACACTTTTGTCATTTAGAACAGTTTGTTTTGGATTCCTAATTTGGACCTGAGTAAAAGAAACTTTCTGGAAGCGTATGTCCAGATTGCTAATAGTCTTCAACAATCTGTTCCTAAACCTGCTTTTTGAATCTGCACAATATTTGTTGCACAATGGGAACAACTGATTTACTCTCACAGTGGTGTGTTTGAAGCAGTGGTGTAAAGTACTTGAGTAAATTGACTTTACTTGGGTATTTTGACAATTTTATACTTCTACTGAGTATCTTTTACTCTCTTCTTGACTAAATTTTTTAATGTGTGCACTCTTTTCTCCACTACATTTGAATGGACACTTACTCGTTACATAGTGATTGTGTGTGACAAGCTGGCATCCTTCTCTACCGCGGTTACAAATTAGCGGTTGACCATTTGAGTTTGACTGAGACTGAGTTTTTGTTATTTTATAACATAATTATCTATTTTGTTCTGCCATTTAAAAATAAATTGGGATTAAGTTTAATATTTATATTAGTAAAGAAAACCTTATATATAAATAGTTTCTTGTTTTTCACATGTCTTGGTGCTTTTGGAGCCTAGTAATACATTTGTCAGTAAAAGTATAATACTTAAGTTCTTTTCAAATTGGATACTGCTTTTACTCACGTTTCTTTTTTTAATTGGTGACTTGTAACTTGTGGAGTCATTTTTACAGTAAAATACATTTACTCAAGTATGGTTGTCAAGTACTCTTTAAACCACTGGTTCGATATAATGCTGTGTGATACTTGGAGTGTTCCCAATTCCTCAGACTTTTATTTCTCCTTTTTCTCATTTATGAGTAAATTATGGAAACCAGTTGCACACATTTATCTGAACTCCATGTCTATGCATTTACTTCCTTCACCCATACCATTTCTGGTCCAGACGCAAGTTGTTGAATGAGGGTTTGACCCCGAACTATTTAAAACCGTGCGGCTGTTGAGCCTTGAAGCTTATCATGGTCTGAGAAGTGTAGGAATTTTGAGGAGCTGCTGTAACTCCATTCTCAGAGAGAATGTCATCATCTGTGAATCATGCAGAGGATGTAGGGAAACAGTCGAGGAAGAAATATAATCCCATCATAGTCGTTTCCTGTTTCTTTGTTGAAATCCTTTTTTTTTTTCAAAGGAGTGTGAAAGACAAAGACAGGAGCAGTGCTTCCTTCATTTACTGGTGCTGATCTCCTTCCTCTTGTACATTTTAGCCGCATGTGTGTGTTTGACTATTGTGTGTCTTGTACAGCCTGGAAGGAAGAAAAGATGTCATCGTAATGGAAATGTACTGAGCGCTCTGGCTCTTGGAGATGCTATCAGATTGGTGTTGGGTTTCATTTCTAGCTGTGAATTTTATCTCCATTTACAACTTTTCTTTTCTTTTTTCTTTAGAGTGGTGTTTGTTTAATCTCTGCAGTTGAACATGCATTTTGCAGCAGTAAACAATGCATGCGGTGCTGCAACACATATTTTTGCTGAATTATTTTATTTCATTTTATTTTTATTTTATTTTATTTAGTTTTAACTCCCTTTAGCTGGCTAGCTAGAGGATAACTTGGTTGTTTGTTTTTCTTTTAAGTTTAACAGGAATCGTCTTTATGTGTCTGTTTGCATCAGTAGCAGTGCATTTACATTTCTTTTTTTTTTCTTTTCTTTTTTTGACATTTGGCTTTTTTGCGACTCGCATTCGATTACAATTATATTTTGAGAAAATGTAACGTTTACTTTTCTTCGGTTATTATGTCCCTAATTATCTCTTCTTATGAACGTTTTCTTTGCAAATGTAAAAAAATTGTATCATAGCAAATGTTTTTAGCAAAATATGTTAACATGTTTTAACCAGGAATTCACTGTTAGCATCAATTTTGATCTTAACAAAATTCAGATGGTCTTCAGTCGTGTATGACACATGCATTATTGATTATTGTAAAAAAAAAAAAAAAAGTACAAAGCAACCTTTTGGTTTTAATGTCAAGATTACTAGAAAAGTTCTGAATTTTAGAGAACACCGAATAGGAAAAGGAAAGACAGCCACTTCCATAAAGTGTGATTGGTCTGCTTTAAGTCAGTACTTTCCTGGTGCACCTATGTACTATAAAGATTTAACATTGTATTTGATTTTGTTGCGTCAGAAGAATGTGTAATCTCACACAACGGAGTGTTGCTCCCTGACATGGGCAGTTTGGCCTGCTAAGGCTTGTCGTACCCTCGTCTCAACCCCGCGATATTGCACTTATCTCCACAGTGAGACCCTGATCTTTAACATCTGACACCAGGCACTGTAATTCAACAGGTCTCAACACTGTCAGTTCTCTTCTTTAGAAATAAAATCATAAGGCTTGATCTGTTGACCCCCCCCCCCACTTCTTGTTTTCTTAGGGTGTACTCACATTGGGAGATCCGTGCTTCGGTACGATTGTCCCCCCTCTCTACTCCCCCGCTGGCCTGCACTCTCTTTAGGTTTTGGCAATTGCGCTTCAGTACGCTTACGTAGATGTCGTAGGTTTTCATCATACTTTGTCACTGATATAATGTTGGAAAAGTTAGTAAAAAAACGAACGAAATCAAAACAGGTTCGTACGTTTTCTTGGAATCCAAATGAGAAGAAGAGAAGAAGAATTGAACTTTATTAGTCCCTCAGTGGGGAAATTCGTCTCTGCTTTTGACACATCCGAACAAACTCGGAGCAGTGGGCAGCCACACGTTGCGGTTTGTGACTTATCATTTTAAATCATTTGGTCTACGGAGCTGCACAGCCTCGCAAAATCACTTGTTTAGTAGACCGATGGCTTTTGTTGCTCATAAACGTGCTGCTGGTGTGAGGAGGCTCGCGCATTTTCCCACTTTAAAGCGCCTGAAATGTGACATCACGCCCCCTGATCCGCGCCCGGGAACACTTCGCACTCCCACTACAAGCGAACCGTGCTTTTGTACCCGGGCACGGATACGAGTACCTAGTGTGAGAAGATTCAGTTGGAGTTCATCTCAGTTCATGGTGGAACTCTTCATCAGTTTAAAAGCAACTTTGCTGTTAATTCATCCATAATCTAATTCTGTAATAAATAGAATCTGTTAAAGTGGCAAATTGATTCTCGTCCAGTGAGCAAAACTCTTTTGTGTGTTAAAGGTCGGAAAGGGAGGGCGGTAAATTCCTCACGTTTCACCGCTCACCTCCGACTCTTTCTGCTTTTCGTTGGATTCAATAATCCTCTTAAGAAGCCGTTTACACTTCTGCTTTCACCTTACTGACCCCTTTTCATTGTCCTCCATTGTGGTTTCAAATCAAACTAATAAAAAATAAGAAATAAAAAAAAAACTGCTTATGACAAGTTATTTTTATATTGTCTTCCACCATTAAGATAGAATTTTGTCGTCAGGCTTATATAACATTGTGCAGCCCAAGTTTTAGTATCACGTCTCATTAATGTAGCAATTATTGTAGGTTTAATGTAATTGTTTTGCGAGCATCATTTGAGTTCAGGTTTTTGCACAATGATTCATTGTAGGTTTTCACTTTTTTGATCTAGTTGGAATTCTGGTTATCTGAAGACCTGACCAGTCGGACCCCACAACCTCTTGATTTCAGTGGCTGTTTTGCATTTGCATTCTTGGAATTTTTTTAACAAGACGTCAGCTTTTTCAGAGGACAAAAATGCCAAAAAGAGGAGGTATACCATTCCAGTCTCTCTGTCTGGTGTTGTCTTATGGGCTCGGGTTACAGCTCATAAAACAGGGCTTTTTGTCTCAATTTTACATGCTATTCATTCAATAGTGGTTTTTAATAATAAGTGGGATTTTGATTTCAGCAACTTGTTGTTGGTTTGTTTTGTTCTTTAAAAAAACATTTTTAATGGAAGAATTACCATATTTGTCTAAAAAATGAAACTATTCTGAATATGTGTTGTTACACAATCAGTGAATAAAGTGAGAATCCTAGCAAGTTTGTAATAGACTAAAATACTGGCGGAAAACGGGTGTTGTTCATTCCAAGCTTTGCTGTTCACCTGGAAATGTTATTGAAATCTTCCTGTTGGGAATTGTATCTTTCACGTATTATCATAATAAATTATCGTTTGCCACTGAGGATTCTAATAAAGCTGTCAAACTATTCGACAGTGTAAATGGGAGGGAACCGGGTCAGGAGTGTAAAGTCTCACTTGAGGGTATAACAAAAAGCCGAAAAGTGGGTCCAAAAATGCCATTCATTATTAGAAAGAATGCATTTCATATGAACTATAGAAGCCTCAACTTTAGTTCTGTTTATTGTAGGAGCTTGACTTTAACATGTATAGCCATGGCAAAATGTAAACACTTTGTCTACTTCAAGTTTACAGCTTTCAACTAATACAATTGTGGATCTGTAATGTTGTACTTTTATTGCACAGTGCCCATCTTTACACTCAAACAATGTGTGATTTATGAGTCCATTTCACATCTATAACAAACTTGTTAGTTAAAACTACCTGAAAAAATGAGTGAGCATTTGCATGAGCGATTTGTAATGGTTGAGACCCTCATGGCGTAATTGTGACGGTTTGGGCCCTTGGGCTGGTGATTCAAGTGTTTTGGAAAAGATAAAAAAATATTTAATAAGGTATGTGCCAAATGTAATGGTTGTGAGTTTATTGTCACATCATAGATGTAGTTCATCATTGCCAAAAAAAAAGATTAAAATTACCACGATTTACCTCTGCTTAGAGGTTTGCTGCTTCTGTAAACTTGTGGCTTTTTTTTTTTTAAATAATTTAACGTCATCTACAAAGAATTTTTTTTGTTTAAAACCTTTCAATCACACACAGACGTGTGGAATTACATGCGATTCGTTTGACAGCATCTTTTTATTCGTAATTTCTGAGTTGCAGCCTCACATTTCCACCAAAATATGGGTATTTATGTGGTTGTCGTGGTCCATTACCTCACGTTAAGGAAGTGCTAAACCTCTTTTGCATTTCATAAAAAGTAGGACATGCACTCTACCATGACTTAATTTGGAATTCTCAGATAAACTCGTCTCATCATCCCTGTGCTTTTGAACAAAGATTCAAACATTTCTCTGAGGTGAAGCTTGTTCTTTTGAATGAAAGAATTACTGTAATTGTCATTGTTAAAATAAACTTTATTTTACCGAGCTTTTTCTTCAAAGTTATATATAGCATCCACATTCCATGGTCGGAACTGGAGCAGTTAGTTTTGGTCAGTGATGTGGAGCAGATTTGGCCCCAGTGTGATTCAAAATGTTCTCCTTTGTGTTTTTTTTATAAGCTCAAGGAGCAAAAACATCTTAGTCTGACACAATCTCCGCTCCGACTTTATTACCTGTACTGTAATATTCTCCATGTCTGTCATTGTGACGCCGCATGTCTGACACCTACATTATTCATGCTCACTACTCGTGAGTTCCCACCTAGTTCTTAAAGATTTATACAATTCAACCTTGCAGCCGACGTTCTGTGGAATGTGACAGCCAGGTGGTCCATACCTTCATGCTGGACGTTCCCATGGGGCAGTGACCTGACTATAACCCCACTGTGACCGTAAATCAGTGTCACTTTAGAGGAAGGTTTCTAATGCATTGCCTTTTTGTTACAGTCAATAATCTGGTAAGCGATATGTTTTTTAATCTACTGTATTGAGCCATCCTTAAATATAATTTTTAATTTATAAATTAAAAAAATATCAAGGTGACGTGGTTTTGTCAACAGGAGCCATATCGAAATTTTGATCTCCATTTACCCATTCAGTGAAGTTACCCACACTACCCAAGAGTGAGTGAAAGTGTGGAAGAAAGAGCTATTTGAGTGAAGATGGAGTGAAATTGTGTCGCTCATGAAGAAACAATGACAGCGTTTGGATTGAGTAATTCCACAATTAACCGGGAAACTAAAAAATAAAAATAGAATGTATTCATGGTCTTGTACCATGTCCTCCAAAAATATATTTCAGACTACTTGCATCTTTATAAATAATGGGTAAATTGGTAAATAAAGTAAATTTGCCATAAATCGTTTTGTCTATGGACATTATTATTGACCATATCAGGGACTGGTTTCTCTCTAGTCTTTGTTAAAGGAACAGAACAAAACACTTCTCTGGATGGTCTACAGAGGAATCCCTCCGTTTTGTTGACTTTGGCCCATCGCTCTTCTTATTCCAAATTGAGCCTGTCTGTACTCCATTGCTGTGACGTTCTACATGTGATTCTTCTGAGCTCGAGGAATGCAGGCCTGATGCCATAATCTGGTACGCTTTCAGGCTTGTGATTCATTAGCTGCACTTTTTAGTCTTGGTAGATATGCAGACAGCTGATGGGTGAACACCCTGAGCGCCACAAGGCCTGTTATGTCAGAGTTGAATGTGTGGAAGTGAAGCAACAGGAAAGATGACACATTCCCGGCTTGTAAAGTCGTGCTTTACTAAGAAGCTTATCAAACGGCCTATCTGTTCATCATATGTTCTTGTTTTGTGGCCGTCTGGTGTGTCATCGAAAAGGAAAGCGAAGCTTGTCGTTTCCTGTGTAACACATCTGATGAGGAAGCTCTTAATGTGTCAAACACTGGCTTTTGCCCTACTTAGGCCGGTGCTTTTGTTTGTTTGTTTCCATACGGCTCGTAGTGTGTAATCTGCACCTATGTGAATTCAGTCGGTACTGCGTGTAAAGGTAGCCGAAGTATGTGCACATTTTCCGTCATTTGGTCACGGTGATAGGTCACTCTGCTTTGCCTAGAATTCGGCTTTTTGGTGGATCGCCAGATTATAGTGTCATTGAAAATCAATGAGCACTGCTGTAGAAAACAGCCGAACAATGCAGTACTGGAAGAGACCTTAGATTACCTTCAGCTAATGTTGTGGTTGCTAAAACGCGTGCTCTGTAAATCCATCCATCCATTTTCATCTATTTTTGGGTCACATGGAGCCTGGTTTAACCCCAGCATTTCTAGGCTAAGGGCTGTGAGGTTGCTGGTTTTAATACTCTTTTTGAGTTAAAGAAACTCTTTAGGAAAAAGTTAACTTTCTGCAAAGGAACTTAAAGGAATTTACTGCCATATTTTTAATATAAACACAGGCCTGATTTTAAATAAAAACTGCCATAATTAAATGAAAACTGCCATAATTTTAAATAAAACTTTTTATTACTCTTAGGATTACAGAATTAGAATACATTTGACTTTTAAAAGGTTTGGGCTAATTACAGAAGGGTTTCAAGCACATTTTATTTCGTTTTTTCCCCAGCCTGTCTGTATCAAATCAATTCACAGTAATAAATAGCTAAATTAACGGACCAATATATTTTACTCAATTGGTTGTTTAACCAAAATAAATCAATTTTTCTCAATAGATTAAATAATTTATCAGTAGATTAAAAAAATAAACACATTAAACCCAAGTCGATGTCTTTGCGTGTGCAATCGCAGGAACCGGGTTTTTGTGACATCCATGAACACGTGAAGAACATTCACACAGAAAGAGTCCAATTTACTTCACAAAAAGCAGCTTTCTGATGCATGTTTACTGTATTCCAGGTATAAAGTGGGTCAGGCCGATCTATGCATCACTTCCTTCCTGCTGCGTTAACACTTTGCCATCTGGTTGTGGTCAGGCTGGTGACTGCAAAGACTCGAGAAACGTTTCTGTCAAAACGTCAGTCTTTAAAGTCCAACGAAGGCATTTATGCTGTGTTACAAATGACTCGTTAATCTAGCGTTTGTGAAGATTGTAAGTGACCTTCCCCTTCTTTAAGCAATGTGCCTTAACCTTGTGTTATCACCAGGGTTGAAGAGAACTTAGTTTTTTTCCTAATGTGTATCTGCATAGTTCAGCCAATAGCCTTTGTGTGAACAGGGAGGATAATCGGCTGTAGATAAGACGCTGCCTCCTCAAAGTTTGATAAGCGTGAAGAATCCTTCAGGTTATACTAGTAGAAAGCAAGATGCCAGGAACATAATACACTTATCGTTAGACGGCTGATTCAAGATTAAGTGGTGAGTCAAACTGTTGGGAATTTGGAGGTGGATGTGGTACAGCTGAAGCTTTTATGATTGATGAAAAGCTTGATTCATCCAGCCATCAGGCATCAGACAAGAGAGCGAATAAAACCAGTGACTCAACTCAACCTGCCGTGCTCGTGTTTGCTGCATGGGTTGGTGGGTTTCTGCTGTGAGCCAAGGCCGCGTGATGTGGGACAAGCCATTGTGGTTTTAAGATTACATTACTTGGTTAGAGGAAGATAAACTCTCAGGTCTCTGGTGATGATGGGATGCTTGTTTCCCAAATAAACATTCCTAGTTATTGCCATAAATTAATTTTGGTTTGGTGTCCTCCCACTGTCCAAAAGCATGCGTTTCACGTGGAACATTGTCTGTAGGTGTGAGTGTGTGAATATTGGCTGGCTACCAAGTGTGTGTCCTGCCTTATGGACAGGGATGTGCAGCTCATCGAGAACCAGAAATTAAAAAAAAAGAAATTAAAAATGAATGTATGGATTCATGTCAAATAAATGAAAATGTACATATTTAAAAGGCAAATCAGATTGGGAGTTTTTTTTTCATTGGTGGGAAAAAGATGGCTTTTTAAAATATTCCTTTAAAAAACAAAAGATACAAGTATTATTTCTTTACAAAATATAGACATTTTAAATGAAAGTATTAATTTTAAGATTAAACGTACAAACCTGCATAAAAATTCTAGAGAATCTAAATATTTATGCTAGACGAACCTCTCTCTCTCTCTCCCTCTCTCTCCCTCTTTCCCTTTATTTTTCTTAGTTGCTATAAATAACTCATGTGAGACAAAGGTGCCAGCAGAGTGTTTTACAGTTTTGAGCGACGCTCATTTACCTCTGCTGAACTGTGCTACGCTCGACTGAGTGCTCATTGGTGCGTTCCTGTACGGGCCCTAATAAACACTTCTGGCCCTTGACACCGTTCCAGTCAAAACTTGACGTTTTCTCATCTTACTCATCATACCATTACCGATTTCAGTTCTCTTTTTTCAGAGGAGCAACTGTCATCCAAATGATACTGGAAGCTATTTAAAGTACATTTAGCAATGCTGGTTCATAAGCTTCAGAATCACATTTAACGACAAACTGCTTTGAGAGAGAAGTTGTAGTTGTGTTGTAGGTTTTTTTGGTACCGTTTTCCTCCTCACGGTGGGTTTCATGAAATGAAATGTAATAAATGATCCTATGTAATTTTCTGTTGTTGCGCGTAATTCTGTTTATTGTCGGTTGCCGTGGCCGACAATTTAGTTGCATCATTTTGCAAAATCATGTCCAGTTGTAACCACAACATTGTTTTTTTTTTAATATATATATTTAAATTGGAAAATGTCCCATCCAATATGCGAGTAACTTGTTTTTTTATTTAGGTACCTGTGACCTTTTTTTTTCTGTATGTCATAAGTATTAAATCTTTTTTTCTCTAAGTCGCACGCGGGCGCATTGAAAAACATTTTTTTTTGAATGACTTTTTTACTACTTTTTTTTGTGATTACAGGATTAAGAAAATTTTCATATTTCCCACAACAATGGGAAACAATTCAGTTCACTCCAATTAAAATTTTTGTTTTTACGACAGTCACATGTATATTTGATAGCGTTTACCTTTTTATATAGATGTTTTATCTCTCAAGATCAATATAGAGGCGTTAAAATGGGGGAAGCTGTGGGTATTAACAGCCCATCCTCAGGAATTGATCCTTTCAGCACGACTGATGCAGATGTCGGCCTAATTGCTCTGCATCGGTGGTCATTCCTGAGTGATACTTCTCTTGTTTAACCATAAGGAATGTTCCTCTGTTACACTAGACCTGTTGCTGGCATCAACACCCACTTCAGCCCACTAAGGGGGTCTCTACTTATCCTGACACCCAACTATTAGAATCCCTGTCACCTAATCGGAGGGACAGAAACCTGAGCACCCGGTAACCGGTCCGTTCATTCCATCCCACCACAGCTGTTCTACACTCATTGCGACATGATGAACGACAACATATTTCTGAGACTATATCGTTAGGGATTTTCCATTGATTTTAAAGCATTTTCACAATTTGAGGTTCTATTCTCTATAATTAGTTTTTTCCCTATGCTAACCTTTTATTTGTATTTTTTTTAAATACATAGATAAAACATTAATAAACTGATGTGTGTCAAAACGTAGCTGCCATTCTTCTGTGTAATTTTAAAAGCACAAAAAAATGACCATTTAATGCAATGGGCACTAGACCACCCTGTTCGCAATGTTTCCAAGCTTGGCATTCATTTGACTTGGGTTTTTTTTTTGTCAGCTTTATTGTAATCGTAAGCACTTTGCGCTTGAGTGCAAATTATTTGTGTTTAGTTGTTCTGTGAGTAAAGTTGTGGATCTCATTGGTTGGTCAGAACAAGCAAACAATAATCAAGGGCCTAGCACAAACTCTTGAATGTTAACAATTTAAGGAAGAAAAGAAAGGCCACAGTGATGGCTATAGTGGGCCATAATGATGGCCATTGTGGGCCATAATGATATCAATGTGGATCTATACATCCAATATGGATCTATATAGATACCCAATATTTATTATTTTATTATTTAAACAAATAAATATTGCAATTCAAATGACATGTGAATGTTGCCACATTGATTTGCTTTTTCTTTACTATTATTATTATTATTATTATTATTATTATTATATTAGTTAATATTATTAATATGTTGTTAGATTTTTAACATTTGTGATGGTCTTTGCCATTTGGTTAGTTGTTACTGATTGTGTAGGTCGATGAACTTCAGTGGGTAGTTTGCTGTTAGAAAATGTTCAAGAAAATCTTGGCTTTTCTTGTTGGAAATATTTCTTCTCAAAATTGTTTGGAATGAAACCTTTTGAAATGAGTCCTAGCTAATTATTTGTGTCAATAGCCGATCTTTCTGCCTCGTCTATGTTCGGTTTTTAAAGGTCTGCATTAGTCCAACCTCTTTCGCAGGAAGCCAACGCTCAACACAAGAGTTCAATTACAAATGCAGGCCTCGATCTCAGAAAGTTGTATAGACACACCGGTAATCGCATTTCTCTTTCTTTTCTCTCTTGTCTTTTTCACAAACTAGTTGGGGGTGATTTAACCGCTCGTCTCTAACCATCGCCATGTGTAGATCTGACATACTGAATCGGTGGGTGATGGGGAGAAAGAATGGCGAGTGGGACGACTTGGGTTACTTGTGGCGTCAGTTCCAAATGTTTATGGATATGCAAAGGACACGGAAAGGTCAGCACAGGGAAGCCCTTGGGTGTTCACCCATGGTTCAGCCACATGGCCCCTGCTTTAAAAAAAGCTTTAAATCTTTTTTTGTGACTGCTGGGTAATGTGGGTAATTTATGTGTTTTTTTTTAATTATAGTGAGTTGAAAGTTTGTATGCCTTTAAATGATTTCTTCGGGTAATATAAGGTTATTCATGGTGTTTTATGGCGCATTCTACAGAAACGGATATGATTTCCACATTAATCTTGTCTCAGATTATACGGAAGATTACAGGATTTACTCTGTAAGTCTTTTAAGATGGAAAATGAAGTACACTAGTGTTTTTACCTCCCGCTTTTGAAGGATTGTGTCAGTGGCATTTTGGAAGGATTCCGTAGCGGTAACATTCGTCACATTGGGAATGCAGTTTTACTGGTTGCAGTGTTGACAAGCTCATGCGTGCTGAAGGCATCAAATAATAAACTTCCTGTTTACACTGCTGATTTGCATTCACGCTTTACATTTGCGGTATTTCCTAACATTTAACCTATAGAGATAAATATTTCGTGCTTGTTTTCTTCAATAGAAATTCTAATTCTTAAGTACTTTTCAATTGGATTTGGTACTTTGGATTTGGAAACCTGCTTGACTTTTGCCTAAACCAAAGGTCGGGAACCTATGGCCCAGAAGTCAGATGTGGCTCTTTTGATGCCTATTCTGACGGATTCTAAGTTTACATCGGTTTCTTTATCCTGTGTATAATGCATACATTTTTCTTCTGTGTGATAAGGCACACAGTCAAGTATTAACCACTTTTAGGATTTAAGTGGCTTTCATGCCTTTGAAAATTACGATCTGTAATTAAAGTAAACCATTTGATATTTTATATTAATGACACAATTTATTGATTAGGTTAGCTCTACAACCGCTCTGATTAATTTTTCTCATTCGGTTCATCTTTTGGTCCGTTGAACCACTGTCATATTTGCGATCTTGTAGCAACAGGCTTTTTAAATATTGGGGTTGGCACCAGAGTACAAAAGAAGTTATGATTACCTATAGTCAGGAAGAATATGCCGGAAACATTGTTTTGCGTTGTATTACAGTGTAATTTTCCAGAACACCAATTCACCTGAAGAATGTTATGTTGTAGTGAATTATGGGCCCAGTTGAATGGAGTTTTTTCATCCGACATTTTCAGATAATGTCAGCGTCAAGTCTCTTATTTAAAGCCAATTATTACTAAATATAGCAAGCATTGAAATCTAGATCATACTGTCGGCATCATTCTATAAATGTCTTATGTGTAAAAAGTCTGTTTTGCATAGATCTATTAATAACAGAAAAGGTTTAGTTCTTACCCCTCCGTCTATTCACTCTTCTGTTTCCATTGGGTTTTTTTTTTTTGCGGTTGCTGTTTTCATAAACTCTGACGTAATTATTGTTATGAGATGTGTTATTCAGCTTTTTTGGCACACTGATGGGTTTTCATATCAGTCCTTCATCCAACACGTTCTTCCATTCCATTTCGGATCATATATGTCAGGTCCGATTTCTCCACACACACATGATCTTCTTCTTTAAAGTTTACTTTTTGACCCTAGAATATTTTTTATCTGCCGTTGCTGTAGAAACCATAAAATTGTAGGCTGAGCGGTCTATAACAGCTCTGGCTTTTGCGCCGGTCCTCATAATGTTAATTGCTTGTAATTTGCTTCAGTAAAACTGCAAGATCGGCATGTGGGTGAGTCGTGAGCGGAAAGGTGTGTATTATTGTGTCAGTTACTATTCTACAGAAATTATTCTGATTCTTTTCTCCACAAATGGGCTGCTCATGTTAACTGTTAGAGTTGTAATCAGTAGCTTTGTGCTGAACGTTTGGCTTTATTCAGGCACAGTGGCAGGTCTGGTCAGAACCACACTTGGAATTTGTCTTCTGCATTTAACTCTTCCCATCAGCGATGAGAACACACACACACACACACACACACACACAGACACACTTGGGCCTAGAGCTGTGTACCTGCAGGTATTAAATTCTAACCTGTGAACTTTAGATCACAAATCCAACTTCATAATAACTGGACCATAACTGCCCCAAATTATAGAATTAATATTTTACCCCCTGTAATAAAGCTGCTTTTTTACCGTTTTTCTATTTTTGTGAAATATTTTTGTTTTTTTTTATTAAATGTTTCATGTAGATGTTCTCACAGAAAGTTGAATTATTGTCTTTTTATTTGATGCCTGCTGGATAAAGATCATCCAGCCATCTCAGTCTGAGGCTATTTTCTGGATCCATTATTAAGCTTTATTCTTCTTTGATGCACCTTTTCTTGACTGGTAAGATTTACAGTAAAGGAAACTATATTCAGTAGTGACCGTTTGTCTAGATTAACCTAAAGGTTCTAGTAACATGTCTTGTGGTTTTTCTAAATGTTTGGTTGGGTTGGTTTGCTTCCCTTTTACATTTATTTTAAAATGAATTTTACATCAATGTTCGTGACCTGACAAGATTTGATAGTAAAAAACAAAGCAAGGGAAATGAATTATTCGTGGATTTATTTGTATATATTAAAAAGAGCTTGAAATTTGGGTTTACTGACTTTTATTCACTTCAATCAATTTTAATGACTGAGCTGGTAATAATGGTAATGATATTAAGTGTTAAAGCTGATATTAATTGATAAATTCACTTGTTTCATTAAAATCTATTGCCGTATTTTTGCATTATAGCCCAAATCATTTGATTTTCTATTATTCTATGAGTCAAACAATTGCAATGAGACGATATCATCCGTAATTTCTCTTTCTGGAAATCTATTGCAGTTTTTGTAGACAGCACAGTGCTTTACAGATTTAACATTGTGATGTGTCTGATCTTGTCTGAAGGACGCTGACTTTTTTACTGTGTGGCTAATGGCCGTGGACATTGGGTGGGAGACACATGTTCTGGGCTGTAAAGGCCTATTGAGATTGTGGAGATGAAAGTCAGTGAAATAAAAAGTCAGAACTCCCTTATCCTTTTATATCTCCCACAGGCTTGGAAGGGATTACGGATCACTCAATATGTGGTTTAGAAATGGAGCTCCAGCTAGGCCAGGAGTGAGGAGTGAGACAGGAACCAACAGCGATTGAACTAAGATCATGAGAGACGAGGGATGTTGAAGATACGCAGCGGGGAAAGTTACGTCAGCTGAATTTGGTATGTTCATGGACAACTGGTGGAGTTATTTTGGGACAGTTGCCTTTTGTCTTTTCGTTTAGGCACTTCTTTTTTTTGTTTGTTTAAATAAATCCTGAACGCTCAGACTTTAATTCCAATGTCTGTATCTGATGCAGAGGGTCGATGCTGATTGACTGGACCGTTTGCGAAACAAACTTTGGCTTGATCTCAAGTACATTATTATTAATCTGTCTAGCCTGTGATACCTAAAACCTGTGTGCACATAATAAATAAAGAGTAGTTTTGTCTTTTCCTAGAATTAGCTTTATCATAAATCATAGAGTCCAAGAGTTCATTGTGCTGATAATCCAACTCATTCTCTTAAGATTATGAGATTTACAGGCTCCTGAAAATTCCGGAAATAAAAAATTTTTGTTATTGCTTGTAGTTATTGTTGTGAAGATTGACGAGTTTGTTTTTGGACAAACCCATTTAATTACATATGGTCGACCATGGTTCACGATATATTCAATCCTCGTTTTGCACCCTATTGATTTACTAGTCCTCACGTTAAGCTTAGACTTGACTTTTCCTACATCTTTAAGTGCAGTCACTCCAAACTCGCTTCGATATTCCGGCCATGTTCTTCCCTGCAGGATGTCTGGTTTGATTTCAAAGAAAGATGAATTAGGGCGAAGAGAAGAGAATCGAAAAAAGCAAGAAGACCGTTGTTGTGGCTGTTTTCAAGAAGTGTCTGGTTTGCCCACTGAACAAAGATGCCTGTCACGGGGTGATACAAGAGCGCTGTGTGCTTGGCTTTGACTGAGAGCTCATCACCTCCTGACCTCACAGCCCGTGACAGGCTGCGAGATGTTCTGAAGATGTGCCGTGTTGCTCTGACATGCATCGAACTCTGCTCTCAGACATGCAGCTCGCTCAAAGAAACACCATGAAAGGCCTTATTTTAGCTCTCCTCGTCTTGGTTTTGCTCCTTTAGCGTGCCTTCTGTATTGTTCTTCATTCATTTATAGCTCCCGATGTGCAGTTTCTGTCTTGTGCTGCAGGAAACCGAGCTATGGACCAAACACTTTTCTCTATTTTTGAGTCAACAATCAGGTTTTTTTTTTTGGGCCTCATAAATCACCACAAACACATCTGAGCAGTGTATGTCGGACAGACTAATTGCACAGGTCTTTTTTTCTGGCTGTCATCTTGTCAGAAAACTCTTGTTTCATTTGTCATCCGCAGAACAGCTGGAATTTCTCTCGAGACCTTCGCCGTAACCCGTGTTTTCCCTTCCAGCAAACACTGGCAACTTCAATGGCCGGTGGATTGTGCCGTCCTCAAGACATTAAAATCCAAATGCGAGGTTTGAGCCGCTACTCCCACTATGAGCTCATCCTGAACATGTGGCCTTAGTTATTAGCAGTCTGTAAAGTGAACAAACTTGAGAGACAGAAAAGAAAGTTTCGATTTCTTGCGCTAATTGCAGGATCGACTGAAGCCATTTAATGAACCACTTTTCACTCTCTCTCAAAACTGATCTTCTCAAACAAGCTCTCTTCTTTACATCTTTTTTATCTTTACAGACTCGGGACGCTTCTTCTGGATTGTGGCTAAACAATGCTTTGCATGGCTCGACTGATTATTGTTCTTCTGTATGTAAATGAAGTGATTGGCCACCTCCAGACGCTTGGCAGTTCACACTGTTTTGTGAATAATGAATGGCTATTGGTATGCAAATAAGGGTGAAATTATGGTAATTTACTCCTGAGTGCATGGTTGTCTTTGAATAAACCTTTCTTAGACCGGGTTTGACTTGGGATAACGTTGCAGTGTGTAGCAACATGGCAGATGACTGCGAGCAAAGGGTTGTCTTTAAGATTCATGTTGGCTTAATCAAAAAGCATACGCCGAGTCGTTTGAACCTGTGACCCGCACTCAATGTTATTAGAGTGAAAAACCACGTATACAGTTTCTTACCGTAATCAAATCGTATGATCTAGGTGGCTTTTTTCCTCCTTTAATCGGGAGTTGGGGGGATTAATTTAATGAAACATGTGGAGCACAACACACGACTTTAGTTGGTTATTTTTTCCCCGGCCAGACGGTTGGGTAATATTATTGAATTTGTTCCTCAAATATCCTAATGAATTTGTATGCATCCTCGCGCCAGAAGACGGAAGGGGGCATATGCGCCCAGTTCCGATTATTCAGATGTCAAATGAAAGTCTTATGATGTTTACGATGCAAGAGTGCAACAGTCATGAGTGAGGACACTGTGTAACGTCGGGGATTTTCAAACCCATGATCAGCCTGCAGTCGCCCTGTTGCTTCGACAAAACACCCGGAAGGCCAATGAGCGCATGTCTTTTCAGCGCAGCGTGGTCCAAACAAAGACAATAAGAGCATGTTTGCCTAGAGGATGCAGTGTTAAGTTGGAGTGTTGTCATGGCTTAGTGCTGCTGGGAAATGGAACGCCGAGGCTTTCAGCCAGTCATGTGACCGGGTCTGTCCATCAGCACGGCCGCATGCGTGGCTGTTGAGTACATCATCACCGCTAAGCTGATTATTCCTACACTCGACCCCACTGCAATTAATGGATCCGGAATTTTGAAACACGACTTTTGTCAATGCCCTATGTTCGGATCTCTTAAATTTTAGGTTTGATGTTTCAAGCCCCATGCCCGTAAGATGCCTGTACACGTCGCCAGAGAGGAGGAATGATTTTGAGTGGTATTTTTAGCATGGCTGTTTGACTGGCGCCTGTGTTTGTGAAATATGAATCCATCCTGTGAAGATTGGAGTGAATGAGGTTCCCCCTGGAGGACAGAATCATTGTCTTTCCATTAACTCCCACTAAGTGCTCGCATGCTTGCCTTGACGCTCCACCAATTGCTTCAGGAAGTTCTCTGGTGAACGGCGAAGCTTGACTTTTTGGGATTTGCTGGCGTGAAGTCCAGCTTCTCATCACAATGCATGCTTTTCACATGTAGGGGTTAGGTATCAAGCCGTCTTAAAATAAATCTTATATTTAGAATTAAACTCCATAAGTTCATTTTAAGTCTTTAAAGTCCAAGTAAGTTCATTTTTTTAAACGTCTTGACCTCTGTCCAGTGATTAGTGGTCCTAAAAAATATAATTTGTCTTGCTGGATCCAAGCAGTGGCCTCGTATGTGAATATGAAATTCTTCAGTGGAGAACCAGAATATCACAATTATGTGTTCAAATATACTGCACAGTTTGCTAAAACGCAAGTACATGTGAAAAAACAGTAACGATGTTCTGTTACAAACTCACTCTTTTCAAATAATTGTCAATATATATGAATATACATTTATTTCTATATAAGTCAATAGTTGAACACAAATTGTGAACATTTTTATTATAGTACTAGATTTTTTTTTCAAAGACTTGTTTTCAAAGACTTATTTAAGAGTTTATGCTGTTTCTCCTAATACCTGCAGAACAAAACTTTGTGTTGTCACGTGAAAGCATGAACTGGACCTTGTGTCATTCATTTATTGTGCGGTTCCTTATAATAGGCATGAAAAGATCTTCAGTTTCAAGTGATTGTTGCAAAAAAAAAAAAAAAGAAAAAAAAAACCTTGCTCTTTTCCTTTTTTCTTCTTTTCTGTACGCCTGGTTTGGCTGCAAGACAAGAGGCCCAAAACAAGGTTCAGCCATTTGGATCCCATTATTGTGGAAAAGTACTGTCGCAGATATGAATTTGTGTTCCTAGAAACCAGGGCCTGCCGCCAGATTAAATTTCTCTTCCCCTCCGTCTTGCTTTCTTCGGGCTGTACTGGACATGTGGGACATTTTACAGTGCAGGCGTTGAAGACGACGTGATGCATGCACTGTTGGCACAAGCTGGACACGGATGGTCTGTTTTATATGCACGTGAAATAGAGGATCAGATGAGCCACGTATGAAAAGCATCTGTTTGTTGTGTAAAGTGCTGGGGTAGTTTTCCTGTAAAGTGAACTTTAGCATGGATCAACACTGATGCGAATCATCAGATCTGTTGTCTGGCAGCTGTCTGGCTCAAAGACCTAACGCGATTGAAAAAGAGCTTATGGAGGACGGAGGATTTTTTAGTGCCCTGCAGACACTGCAGCGTTCTTCAGAATAGCTTCACAAAGATCTCATTTTAGGACAATTGCATCCTTTTTTATGTGTGCTGAGTTTTGGCAAGTTCTTTGTAGAAATGTTTTGCTCTGGGCAAGTCAAAGCACCACCTATTGATGACATTTGTTCTATTAGGTACAATTTTTATCATTGTCATTGCAGGAACATAATAAAAATAACTGCCTGTTTAATTATTTTTTTACTTATTGGTTTGAGCTTCACTGGCTTATAGCTCACTGGTCATAGTTGTGGTCATTTTGTTCATAATCGTATTATAGACTTGTCTGGGTTTTATTGTTGTTCTGTTGTTTCTTATGTCTGGTTCTGTTCCGCTGAAAAGCACTTGATAGTGAACAATAACTTAATTGAGTTAGAAAGACTCCGTTTTTAAATTCGAAACTAACTTTTTAGCAAGTAAAAAAAATTAAAAGAATAGGTCATGTTTGTCATGCAGGCTCACTGCTGGATTCTAAAGAACCTGATTTCAGTTGATGGATCTGTATCTTAAAACTCTGAATTCTGCTGCGCTGTGATTGGTTGGAAGCGTAGCCTGACACTTCGCACATGTTAAACATCCCAGAGTTCAGAAGCCTGGAGTTTTATCTCCAGTGCTTGAGGTGAGCACTTACACGGAGCAGCTCTTATCTTCTAGCGCTTTGATTTGCCGCTCACTCGTCTCCCACGCTTTTGGTTAAACCATCGCCTTGCGTCATGCCTGTAAGCTTTTTTGTTTGCCCGTGCTAATGCAAATCTTCTGTCTTTTTAAGTGTGCCGTTATTTATTCCAGCTTCTTCTACCCCATAACTCATTCCATTTCTCAGACACCCTCTTATTTAGTTTGTTTTATAAATGAAAACATTTGTTTTTATCATTCCAGTGTGACACATCCAGACAAAAACCTCGGACAGATACTGGTTGCTGCTCCAAACACGATTTGTGGTGTTACTTTTGTAGACCGTTGCATTGATTTTTGGGGAAAACAAGCGTATTAACTTGATTTGAAGTGTTGGCAGAGAATCCATTGTCATTATTGTATTAGCATGAGGCGTATTTTCTCAGAAAAGGCTGGAGTGGGATTTCTAGAAGGAGTCGCTGCTGTCTCTGGTTACAGCCGTGTTTTTCTGGTTTGTTTGCAGACTTTGGGCACCATATCCATATTTATCTCCACGCTGGGCCAGAGGTGTAGACCAGGGGATTTGTTTTTAGAGCAACAGACAAGTAAACAGGCGATGGCTCACTGAACGGGTCTGTTCAGCAGATCACATGACTGGTGGAGATACAAGCTAGGCGGTTAGCTGGTAGATAAACACAGGACGCAGGCCAAATCTTTTAACACGCACATAAAAGTGCAATTTCAAGACGGTCTATTATGCCGAAATCTGATTGTTAGGCCTGTGAAAGTGCTGCATACATGGCAGATTATAAATATCTGTAGTTGCCCTGACTTGAAAGGGGTTTCTCGTCTAATTTGTTTAATTCATCTGCGTAACCAGTTTTTCTTTTTCTTTAAGCCACTTGTTTGCACTTGTAACCAAACCCTCAATTACACACTCGTCACATGGCTGAAAAGCAGCACCCGCATTGGTATTTCGAGATGCCCGGCTAAAAGATATGTTTGTGGTCTGCCAGACATAAGACGGTGAAAATAAATTCATCTCACGCTCGTTTGTCGGACTCCGTTTCTCATTCCGTCTGTCTTTTTTGCATAGTCCATCTCAATTTCCCTCACACACGCACTCCCAAAAGCTTCATATTTTTCTTTCTCACACTCTCCTTATGTGTCACTCACTCTCTTGTCTACTGTACTGTACGATATGTCTCTTCTCTCTTTCAGTGTTCCTCTTTTCTCTTTCCTTACTGATTCTCATTTACACACACGTTCCTCATTCATTCTTTCAATCATTCACTTTCACACTCGCTCTATCACTTGCTCTCCTTCTTTTGTCTTCTGTCTCATATTGATCTTGTTTTCCAACTGTCTGTATTTTCTCTTTTTCTCTT
>CM051496.1:8458288-8530454 GCA_028031935.1 Paedocypris micromegethes
CTCTCTCTCTCTCTCTCTCTCTCTCTCTCTCTCTCTCTCTCTCTCACTCACACACACACACTTCCTCTCTATCACATGCCCGTTGAGGCACACACTTGTTTATTGAGCTTGTGTCCTATCAGCGGCACAAAGTGAGCATTAAATCTCAGTTTAAGCAGCAATCAATAGTTAAGCTTTCTCTTCTTTTCTTGCCCCTCCAAGCCAGACTCAAGGCAAGGAAAGCCGCACTATCTTGTGGGCAGCCGAGGATCCTCTGGTTTTAATTGGATTACCTAGAGAAGCAGTGAGATGATGAGATGATAAGATGGCCTCTTTTTGTAGAGCTCTAATCACAAAGAGACAAGTTTGTCAGTGTATTCGGGCTTAAACTGGGACCAACTGACTCCAACTAGATAAACATGTACTTCAATATCACTTGGTCTGCTGTTAATCTCATTTCCACTTCTGTAAAGCAAGTTTTTGATGTAAAATATGCTGAGAGTGGAAAGTCAGCCATGCGATCAACATGTTTTCGACTACCTGAATTCCATCACCAGGACCTCAAAAGCAGCCATGTGCCGGCCAAGATTCTTTCTTCTGCACTGCCGGGAAGTCCATACCCACACTTTAAAGTTTGGTTAAAAACATTCAGTTTTCATCTCATGCTTGAAGCTAAGATTGGATTTCCCATTCAGCCGCAACATTTTCTCGCGTAATTTTACTGTCATTAAACTCAGCACAGTCAATAATGTTGACACTCTTCTTAATCTAAAGCTGAATCTCCTTGGTTTCTGTCCTTTGGGATTAGTGTTACTTAATGGTTTGCAGATGCAGCGAATATAGTTGTTAGTGCATTTGGGAAATGAATGACTGTGTCTGCATTAATGTGGCAATAGAATGCCACTGTCAGCAGTCTGGAATGGCAGCACCGCTGTGTCCAGAGGGAAACCGATCCCCAAAAGACCCGACAATCTATAGATGCAAGAGCCCATATTGTATTACTGCATATAGCTCATATAATATGCATGTTCCATTTTACCAGCAGGGATTAACTGCAATAAGATCTCGTTCTGGAGCTTCTACGGTCTGGAATTGTGTAAAAAAAAAAGTGAATGTTTTAGTTTGTTGCGGAGCAGCAGAACAACCCATAACTGATCCGAAGTTTTATTTAGGGCTGCAGCTATCAACTTATTCTTGGAATTGATTAGTCTACAGACCCCCCCCCCCATTAATCGGACACCCCCGCAGTAAAAAAAAGAAAAAGAAAATAAAAATCAATTTTTTTTTTTCAAATTGCCAAACAGAAGCACACTTATGGTTCAATATTTAACAAAAAAGTGCTGAACAATAAGAAACGACACGTTAAAAGGTATTTTTTTTTCCATCAGCACAATTTTCATGGTTTTTTCTGGCATTATTTAGGAATTAAGGGGTTTTTCGATGTTTGGTTGCCAATACTGGAAGTAATGAGTAACTTATGTGATGTCATAATTAATCAAAGACGAAAATCACATTTGATGATTTCGGTTATCAATTATCATTATGTAGACGAATTCTTGCAGCACTGGTTTTATGTAATAAGTTTTCCTATACAATAAATAGATTTTTTTGGGGTTTGATGGTGTACAAATAGTTGGTATTTCCAGCACTGTTGTTACTGGTCAAATCCACAGAAAAGGCTCGAACTCTGGCTGCAAGAAGACGACTAAACCAAGGGTCCTTTACCGAGGGTCTGTTCAGTGATGTTTTCTGTGGTTGCTTTGTTAAATGCATTGTTTTGAGTGTGTATATGTTTTAAAGGTGCATTTTATGACAGTGTGTGGTCCGTCCTCAAGTTAAACACAGGATGAAAGGAAACTGTTTAAACTCGACATGTCTTGTCTCCCGTGCTTTATGCCGAGTTTAAAGTAGAAACCTTTTTGCAGTTCTGGCATGGAGACTTGAGTCAGATTTCCTAATTTAAGATTGGGTTGAGCCCCATATGAGCAATGGTCCTGTGAAAAGAATTGGAATTCAATTTCAGTCTAATATTCTCACAAACTGCTTTGGAATCAGTTAATTGCAAAATGAAGTGCAGCAAAGCTGGAATTTTTGTCACGTATAAAGGATGTAATTGGCTAATTTTTTTTTTCTCATGTTCTTGCAGGACAGGAAGTTGTCTAGATCAGAGAGGCAGCGTTTTAAGGAAGAGGCCGGAATGCTGAAAGGCCTGCAGCATCCCAACATTGTGCGTTTTTATGACTCCTGGGAGTCGCCTTCCAAAGGACGTAAATGCATCGTATTGGTGACTGAGCTCATGACATCGGGAACCCTAAAAACGTAAGTGGTTTTAGTTCATGGCTGTCCAGTGATCATTTTAAAGCATCATCATTTTTGGGCCAAGATTAAAATCGAAACATCAATGTTTTAAATGCTTGTGAATAATTGTGATTAATCTTATTTTCTTTCATTCAACAAATGAGACTTGCATTGTTCTATGAGTGTTATTTAAGGACATTGAAAACTTTCAGGATCTGGCATTCAATTGAGAGCTCAAATAAATCAAATGTGCCAGACCATAATTTACAACTTTAAACTTATTTCTCTCTTTTGTACCTATGTTGTTCCCTGTTCGTTGTTTAGATTTAGTCTGAACAGCTTTTGTACCATCACCGCTGTGAAACCTTTCACTGAAGTCGTGAATATCTGTTACAAAACACATGCACAATAGAGCGATAAACTTAGAACTGTTACCAGAGCAGTTGCTGGGGAGTAGACTGTCACCCTTATAGAAGTCATACATTGTGGGCTCAGACCTCACTGGACCAGCAGCCCCCTCCTGTGGATGCGTGGTCTCAGACACAAACACCCATATACATCCATACTGACTTATAGTACAGAACACTTACAGAAACATTTAGCTTTTTCTCTTCCTGTAATTTTTTTATAGATGTGTTAATCTTTTTTGTTAAAAAAAATTTTGTCCTTAGTATTCTTTAACACTTGTTTTTCCTGAATGCTCTTGTCATATAATTCATAAAAAATGATACAACATTTAAAAATAACAAGTGGATCCCATTTTTAAATATCTAGTAGTGCACACAAAGACCAATCTTTAAATTATTTTATATTTCTTTTTAAACTAAAACTATAAACCTTTTTTTAAAATAAAGATGATTAAATAAACACTGCTGCATTGACCCTTTTACATAACAGATAATGCATACATATCTGGTTTATTGTTTTTTGAAGCGATAAGTCTGCGCAACTGTGCCAATTCGCGTCATTCTCATGGCTCGCAACAACAGGAACAATATTAACACGGTGGAAGGAAAGAATCAAAGAGATGACAGTGGCCCTGACAGGTTAGTTTTTGCCGACAGCGCCCATGACACGGTGACAATGCGTCGCGTTCTGCATGACATCTCCCCCACGCAAAGATAAACAGCGTTGGATGGGTCAGGTAGACATGCAGCATTCCAGAGATCAAGCCACGCCGTGCCTGCTTTCATCCTTTCCTTTAAAGATCTCAGGGTCCTCAAAGACAAAGCACTGACTAAAGTGGTTTCATGTCCCAAGGCATGTTCAAAAAAAAAGAATAGATTTCTTTCATACATGTACATTTTTACATCCATCCCAGTTCACTTAGAATAGCAGTTGACATGAAAACCACAAAAGAGCTTTTTAATGCATCACATGCATTGAAATCAAGGTCTGGATGCTTTTCCCGTTTCCAAACAACAGCATTTCAGTAAAGATCAAGCTTTCCCTGGCCTCGACAACCTCAACAGCTCTACTGCAGGAACGCGGAACAGTGCAAGAATCTTTTGTTGTAGTTGGAGACCAGGCTCCAAGATTGGTCCTCTCTCAAAAAGGTTTTTGGAGTTGATGCAGCAATACTTTCCATGGAATAAGATGGACATTATCTGATTACCTGAGAAGCCTTTATCTAGAAAACCTTTAAAAAGGCAAGGCTGTGCTGGCTGTCTTGTAAAACGGTTCCCGTGTTCTTTGTAAAACAGGCACAGTAGTGGTGACATCACAGATGAATCTGTGACTGACAACACTGATTCTCCTGAAGCTTGTTGTTTTTGACATCTTTCCACTCCATGCAAGTCGTTCTGAAACAACATGGCATACATTCTTTGGTCTGTCTTTTCCAATGGCATTTTGTAATTCATGTATCCAACTTCCTTGTTCCTCCGACTAGATTAAGTATTACAAGTATTACAAATAAGTATTACAACAGCAAAGTTTGGCTCCAACTTGCCTCTGGAAGATGGGGTCAGGACACACTGATCATGAGCTTTCCGAGTTCCAAGGCTGCTCTGGTCTAACAGATGATAACCATCATCATGTCTTTCTAGGAACCCACACGGAACCTTTTCTTTTCCGTTCTTCACCCCCCCCCCCTCACTTATCCTTTGTTGTAGCTGCTGTTTGTTCAAGGCCTTGTCTCTGTCAAGGCCTTGAACAAACCATCATGGTTGTTTGGTTAAGATGTTGGGCAGTAAAAGTTGGAAAACAATGTGGTGACTTGGAAAGCCTCAGCCTTGGTTAATCTGTTTTGTAGGTATCTTAAGCGCTTCAAGGTGATGAAAATCAAGGTGTTGAGGAGCTGGTGCCGACAAATCCTGAAGGGTCTTCACTTCCTGCACACAAGGACTCCTCCCATCATTCACAGGGACCTCAAGTGCGACAACATCTTCATCACCGGTCCCACCGGATCTGTGAAAATTGGTGACCTGGGTCTGGCCACCCTCAAGCGCACGTCATTTGCTAAGAGCGTCATAGGTATGAAGACTTGTTTTTTCTGTTTCCCGTCTTTAGATATTGTGATGTTAGAACAATTATTTTGATGGAAGACAAGCCTTTTAAATTGTTTTGTTTTTTTTTGCATCTGTTGTGCTCAGATATTTCAGACATGTTCTAGTTCACCTTAGACTTCACTTTCCAGTCAGCTCAAGGGTTTATTTGGGTGTAAATATAGGAAAAACCAAAGGAGAGCTTCATATAAATGGGGAAACACCTTTAGATCCTGCTGTTTCCCACCTGAAAATAGAAATCAGATTGCAGCTAATTGGCTTGTAAATACAACAGATGAAAACATTCAAGAAGTTTCCATGGACTTAGAGTTGTTTAGGTTCATAATTCTCCTCAGGATCACCTTAAGCCTGCTACATGTCTGCTACATGGAATGTTTTACATGCATCGTCAACAAAACCAAAATAAAGTCTATATATTGATGCCTGTTAACAATAGAAGTTTATCTTAATGCATTTGCACAACTGGTTGCTAAAATCATTTTTTGCTTACCGAATGTTATTTTGTAACAATATCTTAAACACATTTCTTTGTTTCTGTATGTTATTCTCGACTGGCCTACAGTTAGAATTTAACATTTAGAAGGAAAAATGCAAAATCTGCTACACCTTTTCTTCAAAAACATTTTGTCATAGATTGTTTTATGGCCTCCCTGTTTGACCGTGAATAGCAGTCTTTTCCAAGTGTCTGATTGTAGAAATGCCGTTTCATTACCTTAACAATTCTTCTTGATTTATCATCTCACTTAAAATTTTTTTTCAACCTACTGCACTCAACTTTTAATTATTTTTTTCCTCCTTTGTTGACTTTGAACGGTTTTCATCCATCAGCTTTCATTGTCCATCCTTTTTTCAACAGCTTCCTTATAATTCATTGTTTAAAAAGACTTTCATCTTTCAATCAGCTTCTTCGTATTGGTAATACATATTAGGTTGTCGCAGTTTATCAGGAATACATTTTTGGGTCAATTTTTGGAATCAATCTTTGTGATTCAATCATCTCCATTAGTAATGTTTTTTTCCCGTTTTCTTGTTTCTACTCATCAACCTTTTTTCTTTTCTTTTTTACATCATAATCGTATTATACAGAGTAATGTAATATAATAATGCGTACCAATTTTGGGAAAGTGGCTTAGCGTTGTGATGTGAAATACGTTTTTTTTTTAGCGTGACCAGCTCTCCCTTTTAAGTTCTTGTGAAATAGCATCATGCAGTTGCTTTTTTTAACACGGTAGATTGTACAAGTTTGATTCTCACAGGTTCTGGGCTTGTTCTGTACTTTAATCTGACTAACCTTCTCTCATTACAGCCTGTAGAAAGCCGAGTTGTTCTTTTGTTTTCCATAAGTTTCTTGTTGACGTTGATCAGGTTCCATACCTTCCCAAAACAAAAATAAATCAAAGTTCTGTTCAAAGTTTTGCCCGTCATAAAAATAAAGCTCAACCTGATGTTCTAAAATACATACTCTCTGGGCCTTGAGGAGTAAAACCTCTTCTAAAAGTTCTGTAACTTTAAAATTCCTCATTCTTGTGTATTGTTTTCAATTATCTTATTCCTTTAATTATGAATGGGCAGCCACAATGGTCCTCGTCTCCCTCTTCCACCAGAGATAAGAGTTGTGAATGGTTCTTTTGATTCCAGGTACCCCCGAGTTCATGGCACCTGAGATGTACGAAGAAAAGTATGACGAGTCAGTGGATGTGTACGCTTTTGGCATGTGCATGCTGGAGATGGCTACCTCAGAATACCCGTACTCTGAGTGTCAAAACCCTGCTCAGATCTTCCGCAGAGTCACCAGTGTGAGTATCACCGTCACTCTCCCTCTCTCTCCTCTCTTTCTATATCAATCTATTTTCTCTTTCCTGCTCTCACTCTCTCTTCACTTCCCCAAATGTACTCTTATACCACATTTTGTTTCCTTTCTCTTTCTATTTTCTACAGTCCTATTAACACACACACACAGACACGCGCGCGCGCACACACACACACACACACACACGCACGCACACACACAGTATTTTCTCTCTCTTTCTATTATTTTCTCATCACGCTCTCTTATTTTATCCTTTTCTCTTTGTGTCCCTCCACTCTGTCCAAATCATAAGCTGGAGACGACTCTAAATTCTCGTTTCTGTTGTCATCAGGGAGAAATAAATTAATTAATACAAAATTAATAGGAAATTTAAGATAATAAAAGTCAAGATTATTTTTATTTTTAACTTCACTACTTAAATTATAGTACCTTTCATGTGTGGAAATAAAAATCAATAATTGCTTAATCGTAAAATTAATTTGTTATACATGATGTCAGTAGCAGTAAACATTGCTTTTCAGAAATCAGTGAAAAAATCTTGAATAATTATTTTACAGTTACAGTGACATCAGCTTGTTTTGCGGTGCATTTCCTTGAAGTCACTACCTGCCACAAACAATTGCTTGCATGTTGCTCAAAACTTAGTTTCAACTGCAAACATTCCACTCTTCTCCCTGTCTTGTTCTTATAAATCTATTTTTCCATTTAATTTGTTATATAACTAATAAAGGTCATTTTTAAATAGCCCAACTGTTTATAGAATGTCATTGTTTTTAACAGGACAATTGTGGTTAGTGACCTTTAAAAGTAAAATTGACATTGCATCTGTAAAAGCTTTTATTACACTATGTAATTAAATAAGTCGTCTCCTTTATTGATTTTTGGTAAAAGTTATTTTAAAGTATATCCACATCATGAGATTGTTGTGCTAATCCTCGTGACTCTTTAGTTGTCCTAAAATAGATGTCATAAAGTTTTAATTTAACTTTAATTTAATTTAACAAGTAATATTTTTACATAAAACCTACAGCAGATTATGTCATTTTACACTGGGTTTGAAGTATAATACCGCTCAGGATGTTCCTGGTCACCTGATGTATTTTTTTTGTCAGCACACAGAGCATGTGCAGATTTAACCAGATGTTTTGAGTATTTTTGTTTTGTTCCCACCTGTTCAGTTCGGGAAAGTGCACGCCACATTGCAGTCTTTGCCCCGCCGGTTTTAAGTCAGGAAAAGCGTGTTAAACCCAGCCTGAAGGCTTTTTAATCTCCTGAAATCCAATCATTATGGCACAGCAGTTCACTGAGAGAAGCAATTTAGACTTTACGCAATCAAAAAGCATTTTAAGCTCTGTGGACCCTGCTTTGCCCTTAGACAGATGTGGGACCTTTTTCATTTTGGCCAAGAGTAAATGGAGCTTTCGTTTATGGAGAAGCGGTTTAGATTAGTCCAGTCCATCAAAGGATCTGCATTTGCAGCCTCTAATCTCACTGTGGAGAGAATGGAGGAATTTCAGCCTGGCCATTTACTTTAGTGTCTGTGGAAACTGGGCCACACAGGACTGATTGCAGTGCGGTACTGAGATACTCTTTGGTTATTGGTTTCCACCCAATAAAAGACCTAGCTTGATTTTTCTGCTGCTCTCAAATCCAGGCTTTTCTGAAAATAATACCTAATGAAAATCAGTTAAATGTGGAAACTATAGCCTATCCATAAAATAAGATTGAGTGAAGATCAGTAGAACGTAAATTGTAAGGCCTTCCCTGAAAACATGACCAAGCGAGATCGGTTTAATGTGAATTTCAAGACCTCCCTTGAAAATAAGAACCTGGTGAAGATCAGTTGAGTGTGAATTGTGACAAAGATCGGTTTAATGTGAAATCTAAGACCTCGACTGAAAATAGGACCTACTAGTGTAGATTAGTTGAATGTGAATTGTAAGGCCTACCTTGAAAATAAGACCTAGCAGAGATCCGTTTAAGGGTAAATCTAAGACCTTCCCTAACAGTTTACATTAATTGGGTTATTTTTATTTACATTTTCACCAAAACAACTAGCATTCTGTTAGAAAATGTGACAATTGCGGTGACATCAGACAAGTACATGCTTTGTTGAGAAACAAACTAATCATCAATGATGTCATGAAATCCTGCTGTTTATACAACAAAGCCTTTTTTCCACAAGCTGATTTTGTAAAACCCCTGACATGACTAAATTATTTATTAAATATGTATATGATATGTATATATATATGTATATATATATATATGAATATATATATATATATATATATATGAGGAAAGATGCAATTGTAAGGCCAAATCCATCTGTCTAATTCTCAGTTAGAAACTCATACGGTAGGTTTTCTTGTTATATATGCTCACATTGTCTAGATACTGTATGTGAAGTTGAAAATGGCTTTTGTTCCATTCTCACTACTACTTGCTTTGTTAAAGCTAATGATCACTTCTAATTTTTCACTTTTGTTCACCCGGTGCATGGAACAGCGTGTTTCAGGCTTTAGCGAGCTAGTCACAGTCACCATAACAAGCTTTTAGAATCCACCTTGTTATCCGAATACTTGGTCTTCCTGGCTTAATTCTGTTAGTTGCTCCGTCATTTTAACTTTGTTTGGCAAAGGAATTTGAGCAGGGTTACAGACTTATATAAGGAGGTAAGGCTTACAAGGGGAGTAATAGTTCAAGCAGACCACTCTGGTAAAGCAACACGGTGTTCCAGGATTTGACTTGAGGATTTGTAAGTTTCTCGCACACTTTATGTCTCAAGCTTTTGACAGTCTAGCTCTCAGTAGTCTAGTTTTGAGCAAAGTGATTGTGAAAGAAACATTAATATTCTCAAATCTGAAGAATGTACTATTTGTTTTAGGAATTAATGTGTGTTTTATGATATTGATCCTGTAGGTTCTCACTTTTTTTTTTTTTTTTTTTTTTTTTTTTTTTTTTTTACCTGTTTCCAATTTCTTTTTAGATGTTAATATTGTTGCCTGCTTATACAAATTTGGTCATTTTAGACGTTTGTGGTGAGCAACGTGAAATCGTTTTGCAACTATAATAGATGAGCATTCAGACAAGCATTCCGATTTTTATACTTGCATTTTAGTGTTTTGTGTGAGTGGCAGCAGATTACGGATCAAGCATCGTTTACGTCCATCTGACAGCACTGAAAAACTCAAAAAAGTGTTTCTATTGAGTCTGTTCTTGTAGATTATTTTTGTGTCTGGTCTCTGAAAGCTTCAGGGAACCTTTTTGTTGTATAATATGTTTTGTTGCATTGACAGGGAGTTAAACCGGGCAGTTTTGACAAGGTGGCCATTCCAGAAGTGAAGGAAATCATCGAGGGATGTATTCAGCAAAACAAAGATGAAAGGCAAGTCCGAACCACATAGGAACTTTATGGTTCTTCATCCTTTCTGATACATCTTCCGTGATGTCAGCATCTCCATCTACGTGTAAGGACTTGGTCCTCTGTGTGGGATCTTCTCATTCCAGGAACCAGTTTCTCTACATATAGTTTTAATTAAATTAGGCTTCTAGGCAAACTGAAAAATGTCCGTTATTACCATGACATTTAAAATCAAGTAGGGAAAACCTTAAATGTGAGGTGTCACATGCTGAAATGTTATCATTGTCATCAACACTAAAGCCGTTCTTCTCTGTTCACAGATATGCCATCAAGGATCTTTTGAGCCATGCGTTTTTCCAGGAGGACACTGGGGTGCGAGTGGAGCTGGCTGAGGAAGATGATGGGGAGGTGATCGCCATCAAGCTCTGGTTGCGCATTGAAGACGTCAAGAAGTTGAAGGGCAAATATAAAGAAAACGAAGCAATTGAGTTCTCCTTCGACCTTCATGGAGACGTCCCAGAAGATGTTGCTCAGGAAATGGTGGGTTATTACAACGTGGCGTTTTCAAACTTGCACAGTTGTTCAACGCTTCCTTTGCTGGAAACAGGTCGAGTCTGGCTATGTTTGCGAAGGTGACCACAAAACCATGGCCAAGGCCATCAGGGATCGCGTGTCCCTGATCTGCCGCAAGCGAGAGCAACGACAGCAGGTGCGAGCTGACCAAGAGAAACGCAAACAGGAGCAAGAACAAAAGCTGACTAGTGAGTCTGTGAAGAACGTGGTTGGTTCTCAAGGACCCCAAGGTTCTTCTCAGAGTCAGTTTGGATCCCAGCCTCCGACTCCTGGCCCGATCCAGCCTGAGATTGAGGAGACTGATATAGATCACCAGCTTCATTACATGCAAAGCGGATTGACCTGTAAGTGTCGTGCACTGTAGATTCTGTCTGGCTTAGCAGCAATTTCCTCTTTAATTTCCCTTGTCGTTATTTTGCTAGCTACTGACGGAACGCTTGACAGTGGTCAAGGTTCATCTGTGTTCTCAGAACCTCACCTCAGCCAGCTTGGCATTGGCATGTCTTACAGTTCTCCTGTGTCCTCACAACCTCCTCAGAGCACCTACCCTCCCAATTCCCAGGCACAGCACACCACATATTCCCAGCAGCCCATGGTGAGTCCCAACTGAAACGGAGATTGCGTTTAGCAGGCATTTTTCTCTGTTTCTACTGAATTGTGTGTTTTGGTGATAGTCTGCTTCCATATTTATTATGGATGGTTGGATGTCTAGATTTTTATTGAAGCTTAAAGCTATTAAAATGTATTTAATCACTTGTTCATGTCTTCTGGTTAGTGATCTCAAGCAGTAGCTCTCAAGCAGGCCCAGTTTATATTCATTTTTTTCAACATTTGTATGTCCAAGACTCTTTGCTTTATTAAATTAAAGCAAACACATTGCGTCTCCTCACCCGATGGGTTTGATCCTCTGCTGTTATCTCTGTCAGTTTCCTGTTTCTGTCAGTCTTTCCCTGTTTGCGACTGCTCTGGTTCTGTTTCCTGTCTCTTATGTTTGCCGCACATAAGCTGACATTCCCTCTCTTCTACAGTGTTTTTAAATCTAGTCCTCTGTTCGGTCCATGTTCGTTCTAGAAGTGCTTTCTGTGTTACGGCAATGCCTTGTAGCAGGAGTCATGCTGTGTAGACCAAAAAAAGGTTTTTCTTCAAGGCCCTATGTTTTGTCCTGGATTTCGCTGAATCATGCTCATTGTGGGTAGCCAAGCAATTTTACAACAAGGATTTTTACAAAGAGTTCCAGGGTGAAAACTTTCCGTGTGGATGTTGCGTGGCTTTGTTCATGTGGGTTTTTCTGGATTTCTCACCCATTATCATGCATCTAGTTCATATGAAGACTCAACCAGCTAACTTGGGTTTGTTCTCACCTCAGACCAGAATTGCTGTATTTGAATTCAGCTTTTTGAAACTTAGAAATTACTGAATTGGCTTAGAAAACAAACAAATAGCGGGATTTTACCTAAGCATCTTGATTATCTAAAATGCTTTTTTTCTGAAAGTTTTCTTTCCTGGCCTGCACAGCACTGAACACTGTTACTGGCAAAAACAAAATTATTCATTTATTTTTTTAAACGTATTTCTATAATGTTCTTTATCATGGAAAATGGGCATTCTGCTATATTTACATTTACACTAGATTTTACTAAAGCAGAACTTTTATCTTTTGTTTCTTTTTTCGCGATAATGCTACATTGATGCATTTTTTTTTTGTTCATTAACTGTTTTTTATTAATGCATGGTTTCTCATGTCATTTTAATAATGTTCTCCAAAATCTGATCACAGTTCATGCCCGATTCTGATTTTGGTATTTTATTATTCTTAATTTGCATCATATCATTCTTTTTTTGCAGTATAGTATATCTTTCCGAGTTTGCATAATGTTAAATTCTTGTGGATTGTAGCCTTTATATCATTTCTTATTTGGGCTTTTTGTTTAAAAAGAATTTCACCAGTTGTTCAGTTTGGCTTTTCATTTCCATTACGTCTGTGGTTTTTGGTTCCAAGTTTTCAGTTTTGCTTCATTTGTGGTTAATTGTCTATTTCCTTCTTCTGCATCCAGCCTCTCCCACCACTCTCCTGCCGTCGTGGTCGTAGCATGTCTGTTTGTGTGCCATGCTTTTCTACCACTTCTGCTCTGTCGTGTCCTCCCATGCCGCCCTCCACTCCACCTCCTGTCTCATCAGCCCCACTCTCTCCCCGGCTGGGTGGGCCAGATGGGGAGACATTTGCAGGCCGACTGGCTAAAGCCCTGGAAAGTGTCCTGCCCCTTCAGTCAGCCCCAACCCGCCGCCGTGCCAGCCTTCCAGCAATCTTTGCCAGTCCTGTATGTTAGTGTCATTCAGTGAACCCAGTGATTATCCTGCTGAGCTGGGCCTGGGTATCAGGCATTGTTTGTTGAAACAACATTTGAAATAACATCTTTCTGCATTTCTAAAAGAAAGTTATCGTTATCTGTGTTATTAGTGGTGGATATGCTATGTGATAGGAAGCAAGCTACTTATTTTTTTGATAGTTCCGAAGTTTTAACCACTTAGACCACTTGAATCCAGAAGTAAATCACAGGGCATAAAATTCCTCACCCTTGCCCACCTTGCAGGAATCCTGTGTTCACATTAAATACAGATTGCCATGAGATATCCATTAAGAAACGATTATTTGCTCTGGAATCATCTGTATTTAATTATAAACCAGTCACTGTCATCCGCGTTTTTTCATCATGTAGCTCATGTTACCTTAATAGAATGTGTCTTCTTTCACTGACTCTTCTTTGTGTCATGGGATGTAGAATACTCTGTGTTTTATGCATCTCTCTTTCTATTGTTTTATGAACTGTGATGCCATTTTTACTCCCTCATAAAGATGCTATATGTTATTGTCACTGCAGCCGCAGTCCGTGAGTCAGCCGTATGGTGGAGGAAGCTCGGGTCTGGTCGAGCCCTCACTCTTTTTTCCCACCATCCCGGAACGGCCCGTCTCTTTTTCACCCCCACCATCTTGCCCACCAAAAGCATACAATGTGCAGCGTCGCAAGAGCACCTCCATCCTCGAGGCCCATACACGCCACTTCCAACCCGCCCACCAACGCAGCTACGGCAGCAGCCTGCATCCTTTTTCTGGCATGGAACCGTTAAGTGCCGGTATCGACCCATCCCGGTTCATGATGCCTGGAATAGCAGCTCAAAGATTAGCTGAACCACTGCACCTACAGGCCTCGGCTGAGTCGCTGTACGGATACAAGGATCCACGGGCAGAGCATGAAGAGGCAGTTCGACGGCTCAGCCTCAATCAGGCTGCAATAATGGACCACTTTGAAGCTATGGCCTATGCCGGTTACCCCATGACCGCACATCCTTTAAGCCACATGAGCTTCCATCAGCAGATGCATGCTGCCGCTGCTGCCAACATGGCCTATGAGGCTCAGTCCCAGACCGGCCCGACTTTCCTACACCCTAATGTTCAGAGCCACATGCGCTTGACCCACAGCCCCATCCCACAAATGCCTCCTAGTTCCATTCCAGTGGGACAGTCGGCTTACGTTGCAGCATCTACGGCCTCGGACCCAAACTACCAGCCGCACTCGTTTCCCCATTCAGCCCCTCCAGTGCTTGCACATGCATCAGAACCAAACCCTGCCTTTGAGTTTCACATGCACAGCCTTCAGACTGATCCAGCCATGTTGGCCTCAAGACTCTACCGAGCTCGTCGTGGCTCCATGGACCTTAACCTGGAAGACTCGGCAGGCAACACGGCCTTGTGTGGTCGGCTGCAACCAGTGACTGAAGAATTGTACAGTTACGTGAGTCCAGAGCTGCCTCTTCCTCCAGGTAGCCTGCTCCTCCATGGAGCCAAAGACCACAGTCCTGAGCCGTCGAGTGACTCCATGACGTCCTCTGATGCTGGGGAGTTCATGTCTCCTCCACCTCACCTGATCTACCAATCTCAAGACTGTTCCTCAGCCAAATCCATCCCGCAGACGTCTTACTACAAAACTGACGATGGTAGCAATGTCAGTGATGGACACCCACCCAGTCAGACAACGTTTCTCTTCCTTCCACCGTCGGAATTGTCCAAGGTTCCACCCGCTCACATTAACACGCTGCACAGCTCTTGGGCCCGTCAGCCATCCATTCCACCGGATCTCACGTACCACGACTCTGCCTTGTCTCATCAGGGCACTTCTTTGGTACCTAGAAATACTTGTTTTTGTCCACCTTTCCCCGGCATTCCCTGTCTTATCTCTCAGTTACCTGATTTTTGTCCCGTGGTTGTGGTTTTAACCCTCTCCAGCCTTGATTTAGGACTTGAGACAGTTGTAAATGTATGGATTGCAAAAGCCTGCTATTTAAATTCGCTAGTCATAAACACATTTCTGTTTGTTTCAGTGCAATTTTTGTAGCTTCTTAGCTTTTAGTTGTTGATGTTAGATCAGCTTTGTAAGTATTGTTTTGTTTGTATGTTCATATAACGGATTATATGAAATGCGTGTTTGCACGGATATCAAAACGCTATCGATGACATGCAAATCCGACATCTGTTTGGAGCCTCGCCAGTTCACATTCAAAATACAAATATTTGTCTGGCATATTCAGTACATAGTTAGTTGTATGACATAAAAATTACTAAAAGGTTCGGTTACATGGAGGATTTGCATGACCAAACACACAACGCATACATCAAAACTCAGGAGTTTAGAGAGGTTTGCTTACTTTGGAAACAATCTTGTAATCTTTTTCATTTAACGTTTTTTTTTTCTTTTTCACTTTAACAGCTGCTTTGTTAGACCCGCTGCTCTGTGTAGATGGCTGGAAATGGTTAAAACGGTTCTCAGTGGGTTTTATTTGTTCAATTATGTCATTCTCAAGGACACCAAGAAAGACGTCATATTTTAACCCTTAGAAGGCCGAGATGTTCAGTGTCATCCCAGGTCCTGTTCTCTCCCAATGTTTTTAACTTTTTGTTGGTTTTATTCGTCATGCTACAGTTGATTTCACTCCTGGTACTTTTTTTTATCACATCAACGTCCTATGTCTGTCAAACTTCCTGATGAGAATAAATAGATTACCAGTAGTTGGCTTTGTGAAGGTAAGGAGTCCTGCTTCTGGAGCAACTATACTTGTCATTGAACTTCTCTCCTCTGAGACAAGGACACGTATACTTGCAGCTTTCTAAGGGTTATTACTGTTAAACTCAAGCCACTCAAAAAGAGCAATCGTTCTGGTCGATTTTGGTTGTGCACAAAACTCCACATGCAACCTGCTTCCCACAGCTTCTTAATACAAAATGACATAGAGTGAAATGCATGAAGCCTTCTCACCACCCGGCTAACACCTAATGTCTGTTTGTCCTATTACCGTGACGTGACAGGCATACACAAAAAGTGAACGTTGACCTGAGTGCCGTAGTTCACACTTTGTGTATGAACATATATTTAGCCCCTATTTGAATGTTTCTGTGTGAGCTGTCATCAAAAACATATTCTGACTTGTTTTTCTCCCATCTTTTCCCTGCTGCCATCTCTCTCTCTCTCTCTCTCTTTCTTTTCTACCTCCGCCTTTCTCTTTCTGTCTGTGTGTATCTCTACCTTTTCTCTCTATGTCCAACTATTTATTTTTCTCCCAATTTGTGGTTTTGTCTGTCACCTTCTCTTTCTGTCTATACTTCTGTCCATATTTGTTTGTCTATTTCTATCTTTATCTTTCTTTCCATCTCTCCTGTGCCATTTCTTTTTCAAATAAATAACAGGTTCAGATCCCGCAGTCCACAAGTGCAGCATCCCTGGTTTCCTGCAGCACAGCATCAGCACCTAATCTTCAACAGGCAAGTCTTTTTCCACCAATCAGCATCATTCCCCTCTTTTTCCATGTCGAGATGCACATCATCGAGCAAATAAAACTTTCACTCGCCACACACTCGTTTTTTTTTTTTTTACATTTCTGGATTCTCTCCTGCGTGTGAAAGCTGCAGTCATCACACTTGGCCTTCTCTTACACTGTGTATTGTCTTTTTTATAGTATGGAGGTTACTACATCCATGCACTCCCTTCGCAGGTAGAGAAAATCCACACCTCAAACACTCTTTCCTAGTTTCTTTGTTTTTTCTTCCCTTTTTTAAAATTATTATTATTTTATTTTTTTATGGTCATTTTTCAAATGAAATACATTGTCTTTTCAAAAATTGTGGTTTGCCTGTCAAAGTGGTAAGTAAAACCTGAACATTGATGGCAAAGTATTTTACTGTTCTTTCATGTGGCATTTTTGATCTTTTTCGTTAAGAAATGGTTTCATGTGAACCAACCAGCTGAGTTTCATTCTTAATTAGTGACAATTTGCATTTATGTTTTGAGCGTAATTCAGAACCAGTTCCATCTCATTAACGCATTAACCGCATGTGATCTCAACATGCTCTTGTTTTGTAAAACTTGACGGTTTTATACAGGATCCCATTATGTCTTCAATATTGAGTGACTAATGAATTATGCATCATATGAGAATGTTTATTTTGCTTTTAGGTCGCTGTTGCACAACATGTCCCTCTGGGGCCGACGACCCAACCATGTGTCTCCATACCCCAGCAGCAAACTGCACAACAGCCCCCCAGCTCCGTGGTTCAGGCCATATCTCAGCCGACACAGGTTGCGCAAGCACACACATGATTATTTAATACAATAATGCTTTACATCACCTAGAAGTCAACATGAAGGAACCGTTGTCCGCCTACTCCAGATTAATTTTGAGTCTTGTGTTGCTGCATGGGCACACTGTTCATCACGTCATCCATAACACTGTGTTGTTTTATGCCATCTGACAGCATAAAAGGCTTTATTTGTTTTTTTTTTCTGGGTCAGACATTTGTATATTTGACAGGCCTAGTAGTTGCAACCCAGAGGTCGCAGGTTCAAATCTAGTGCGTAGCACAACTGAAGTGTTCTTGATAAAGACACTGCCCACTGCTCCGGGTTTGTGTGTGTTCAAGTCACTGTTTGAATTGGTCAAATGCAGAGCACTGTTAATGTACTCTTCTTGTCTTTCCATTTACGTCAAACATGATGAGTGGCTCTGCATTTCTCCTTTCTACAAACTCTGTCACTCTGGGTTTTTTTGTCTGTTTGAATTGCGTCCATTTTACATTCATCCACGTTTTCGATCTGGAGGAAATCTAAAACCTTCCCTGAAAATAACATTCAGTGTTCCATTTGGAGCAATACAAAGAACAAGACTCTGTTTCATTCATGGGAAATTGTAATTTTGTGTGGTTACATTTTCTTTAGATAACATTCATCTGCAGTTGGAATAAAAAAAATTATTCAATGCAGTTGAATAAATATATGTGTAACTTCATGTTGACTCATATTGTTAAATGTCTTTAGAGGAAGTTCTCGCTTCCGTCCAATTTTTTTAGCTGTTTTTGTCCCTGACACGAGTTGACTGTGTTTGACGTTTTCCGGCATGGTTCTGCCTGAATGCTGCACGGGTGTCAGTTTTGTTGTCAGATGAGTCTGTTCGGTTTTCCATGCTTAATGTGAAACCAGCTCAGGAATGTGTTTACCACCAACACTAGACATTTATAGAGACGCCCCTCTTTTCCCAATATATCACGGTGTGCTTCAGAAATGCAAGTGTGTGTTTCCCCATGTGTGTTTGGCCTGTGGTCGCTGAGAGGCATGCCGTCTCCATCAAACACTCTGGCCACATGATTGTCCTCCGTGCAGTTTGAGACACTCACACCAGCATCTTCACCCACTGGACTTGTGCATTTCCCATGGACATGTCACTCACATTTAACCAACTGGTCTGACCCCGCTGCCCCTCTCCTCTTAGCTTTGCAATGCGGTTCACCCCGTGCCAGCCATGGCAGTGCCCCAGCCGTTTCCACAACCAGTGCCTCCTGAAGTTCCGTCAGCTCCGGCCTCGACCCCTTCATCCCTACAAACTCAATCGGTTCAAGTTCCACCAGTGCCAACCATCCTTGTGGCCACAGTCCCTACCCCCACTGAGCATCAATGTTTCCCAGCAGACTCCTTGGTGCAGGTACCTGGAACAGACCACTGCAGGCAACGTCCCCAGATCATAGTGGAGTAGCTGTGTTGTAATGATCTGTTAGTCTTCCTGCAAACTGAAGCTGCCATTTTCTTTTCTTGCCTTAAAATTAGTCAATGTGTTTCTTATCTGTGCTACAATTGCTAGAAATAATTACTTTTTTTTACACTTTACTTTACTTTTAAAAGGTGCTTGATGCTAACTCTTGATTTCTAATCTTTTATCTTACAGATATCTCATAACGCACCACTGTCTTTGATGACTGAACTGTCGCAACTTCAAACTCCTGCAGTCGAGAGGTAAAATTAATTTAGCTGCAGCGTTATGTGTTAAATCAAGCATGGTTATCTGGTGTGTACATGGTTCCTCTTGGGTTTTTTCTTCAGTGGTCATTCTGATGTGGCATCCGGGCTGAGTGATGGAAACGAGGGCATGAGCAGTGGCAGACACGAAGGCCGTCCCACCAAACGCCACCAGCGGAGATCAGTGCGCAGCCGCTCCCGGCATGAAAAAACGTCTAAAGCCAAGCTTAATGTTCTGAATGTATGTTTTTAAGTTTGTTATTTCATAATTATAAATAGATGTTTAGTAATTCCTTTGCTTAATGCTTTACACACCGTCGCCTCAATTGTTTCTTTGTATTCGTTGCTTTTAGATCTCGAGCATGGGCGACAGAGTTGCTGAGTGTCAATTAGAGACACACAACAGGAAAATGGTGACTTTTAAGTTTGACCTTGATGGTGATAATCCAGAGGAAATTGCACAGATAATGGTAGGTTAAGCCAGTTAATTTTAATAGCTATTTTTTTATACCAACTAGCTATTTGAAATAAATGTGTGCATAAAGCACCCATGTAAAGAAAGCATGTAGCATTTAAAGCCCCCAAATGTCATATTTAAATGTACATCTTAAATTGGTAGCCTACACACCCAAAGTTCTGTTTTCTTGCACATATTTTGCCCATTATATTTTGCTTTTTAATGCTTTTTCCAGCTTGATCAAAAGATTGGTGTGTAATAGAAATATTACGTAATAGAGCCAATCATTTCTCAAATTTTCAGAAAAACACTTTGAAACACTCAAACTCACACCTTGAGTCACAATCACTTTTCTGTCACTTTGTAGGTTACTGAATACGTGAGGTGAGACGCGGGTGTCCCGTGTCTGGCCTCTAAAAAAATTTTTTTTTTTTTTTTCCGAAAATAGAGCGATGCGGCTCATAGTAAAAAAAATACAGTATTTGAAATCTGTTTCGGTTCAATAATTGAAAATTCTGTCTAGATTTTGTATTAATTTTGAGCCATTAAGACTCAAAATTCTCATTAAAGAATGAATAAATCACATTAAAAACATAGTGTATGTTTTACATGTTTTAGGTACAAAGTGAATTTATCCTAGAGAGCGAGCGGGAATACTTCATTGAGCAGATCCGAGAAGTGATTGAAACAGCAGATGAGAAAGGTGTGGAGAGAGAGCGCAGCCAGGTATGTCCACACTTCTCAACCTATAGTTTATAAGACCAAATTCAAGCTGTTTTTGCTTTCAAACTAAAAGTTTGCTTTGACAATAAACCAACAATTTTGCTGTCGTAGATGTCAAGTAATCAGGAGCAGCAAGTTCCAATTACATCTACGCCTCTAGACCAAGGTATGTTTAAGATCCGATGATGTTTAGCGTTTCCTGACATTCTCTCAACGTTCCTCAGGGCAATCGAGTTCAGTCGCCCAGGTAGTGCATTCAGCAGGCCGTAGATTTATTGTGAGTCCAGTACCTGAATCCAGACTGAAGGACCAGTTCTTTAACTCAGCCCAACCCGCTGTTGCTTCTCAAGAAGAACCTGTTTCCTGTGAGTGCTTATTTTTTAACGTACTATGAGTCCGGTTGGGACAAACAATATTTTCATTGTTTCCACAGCTGTGGCACCTGCGCTTGGCCTTTCCGTTTCTGCATCTGCAGTCAGTCTGCAGCAGGCATTTTCTGAGATTCGCCAGGCGCAGTTCGACCCCGGTCCCAGCACCGCACCGCCTGTGGTTAATTTACCCCCTTTTGTACCTGCCGTTCCCCCAACACCCTCATGCTCCAATGTCGGCATGGTTATTTCTCCCCCACTGGCTTCTGAAATAACCTCAGCCTCTGTAAATCCTGAAGGGTCTTCGTCTCCCCCTCCTACCTCCACTTCATCCCATCCACAGACTACTTCCCATCTCCCTCTTCAAATCCAGGCCACACCTGTAGTTGTCAATGTAGACCACACATCTTCACTGTCAGTTCCACCAGTCCCCAGCACCATGCCGTCCTCCGCCTCGTTCACCCAAACCTCACTGCCCATCCCCACCCCTGGACCATGTACCACTGCTCCACTCACTCAACCTCCAGCCATGATCTCAAACGAGAGCTCTGTTTCCAGTCAAAGTTCTGATCAACTCATCTC
Organism: Paedocypris micromegethes; assembly: GCA_028031935.1. Taxonomy (NCBI): domain Eukaryota; kingdom Metazoa; phylum Chordata; class Actinopteri; order Cypriniformes; genus Paedocypris; species Paedocypris micromegethes. The sequence continues at coordinate 8,479,283 of CM051496.1, forward strand.
CTCCACCCCAGCGCAGCTTCTTACGTCTCCAAGTTGCACCACTGCCATTTCGACCTTTAACCTCACACCATCCGCTTTCTCCCCCTCTGTTAGCACCGCTATAACCTCCCAATCACAGGCCCCCGCGCTCCAAACGCTAACCACTACAACACCGACCGTCCAGCCTACAACAATGTCCTCTACCGTGCCTGGTCAGAGCCACACCGCTTTGGGAGAATCCGAGAACGAGTCCCAGGGGAAGGGTGTCGATGACATCCAATCTCTGGAAAAAAAGCTTCGCTATCTTTTTATGGACCAGGGTTCTGGTGGTCCTACTGTTCAGTCTGATTCCTCATCTGATCCCATGACTGCCTCCAGCGTTCCTGGAACCTCTTCGCCAACAACCTGTGCTACTCCAAGCAGCACCCCTCTACCTCCATCCTCATTACCCTTAAACTCCACCGGGCAGGCCACAGGGTCTCCAATGACCACCTTGAGTAATGCCTCTACCCCTGTGGGCTACAGTCAGACAACTCCATCCAAAGCTCCTTTGTCGAGACTACCTGTGAGTAAGATTACTGGTGAACCAATTTGATCAAAATACAGGTGTATTTTTTGACATATGACAAATTTGTAAAAATGACTTCACAAAATCAGAAGAAATTTTCCTTTAGATAAAGCAGTCCTAGGATTGTTTTAAAATGGTACATTTTTATACATTTTATTATGACTCAGCATTTGTTTATATATTTCTTTAGTTCTTTACTTATATGCTGCTTCAAACATAAATACATTGCTTTAAAGCAGTGTTTCTCAAATTATTTTGGTCGCGCCCCCCTTAAACCTGTGGAAAAATCTCGCTTCAAACGTTTTAAGGCACAGGAAACGCATTAGTCTTTACTCTTCACCAATGACATTAACAGTGAAGCCAAGAGCAAGATATGCTTCATCGTATTTTTTGCATTTAACTTTTGAATGGCTTGCGCGAGTCTGTCTAACTTTATCTTTTGTTTTTTTTTGTTTTGTTTTCTCTTTTACAAACAAATCCATATTAGCGATGTGTCTTTCGTGAATGATTCGTTCGAAATAAACAAATTTTTTTTATGACTCGAGATGAACGAATCTCTTCAGTGAACAATTTGTTTATCACGAGCCGAGCTGCACAGACTGTAGTGAGAAGAATCATTCGCAAATTGTTAAACGGACAGCGCCGCATTCAGTAAAAAATGAATGAATGACTCGAAAAGAATTGTACACTTTACTGTTCGAGAGTTAAAGACAGTCAGTTAAAAGAATCAAAATTTTCACCCCTAATCTGTTTAGGGCTGTTTACTGGCATTTTTTTTTTTTCTTCTCCTTCTTCTGATCTTCAGCGCACATGCGCTGCAGTGCACATGCGCTGCACTATTTGAGAAGCACTGCTTTAAAGTAACATGCTATATGTGTAGCATTATTTTATAAAAATGTACTATAATCAAGTGAAATTGTAAATAATGTTAAAATACGTAATGACATAAGATCCATATAAAAGTGTTCCGTTGCAATTTAGCTTTGTAACTAACAAATGCATGGCTGTGTGATCAAATACATAGCTTAACCTTTACCGTATGGCTTGCATGTAGCTTGAGCCTCTTCAGTGGCATCTCCTCCTGCTTTTGTTGGACAACGCTTTAGTTTTTCCTCCATCTTCATTCATTAGGTGTTGCCTGTCGGCTCAGATCAAGCTGACACGCCACCCACAGAGCACCTTCCACCCTTCCCAGGACCTTGTTTAACTCAGGTGCCCTTTTCTTCTCTCTGTCTTTCTGTTTTATATATATATTTAATCCCCAAGAGAAGCAGCTTTTAATCGGATGAGAATCAAATGACTGCATGGCGATACTTTCCTTTCGAGGCATCTTAGGAGCATGAATTGTGACCTTCATTAACTCCTTCCTTCTCTTTCTGAGAAGTGAACTGCAGCAATGCTGGGATTTCTGGAAAATAACCTTGACATTAACTCTTGAAATAAAACAATAATGGCTTGCGTTTTTAATGTAGAAATTAATTACATTTAAATCAGAAGTATTGGCAGTTTTGTTCCAGCGGTTGTGAGTTGGACCTGCCACCCAGAAGTTGCAGGTTTGAATTACTATATGGTCCGTGGTGGCCATTATGACTAACTCTCCTCACAAACTACCCTGTACTTGGTCATTCTAGAAGAATATTTCTAATTGTGTCTATTTATTTGTTCCACACATTAGGTAAACTAACATAGAGTCTGAATTGTGAGTTTTATTTTGAAAACGTTTTTTTTTTTTTTTTTATCCCCTGGTCTTTCCAAAAAAAAAAAGGATCCCCTTTTTTCCATGAGACAGAAATTAATTTGGTCTGATGTGTTTGTGTGCACTTGTCATGAGTAATGAGTTGGGTTTTGGGTTGAGGGATTTTTATTAATTGGCTAAATTGGTTTTGTTTTAGTCCCAGCAGCCTTTGGAAGATCTAGATGCCCAGCTGAGACGAACACTGAGTCCAGAAACCGTGCCAGTCAGCAGCGTCCCGCAACAGGTGTGGAGGATTTTTAACTGTTTTATATTTCATGTATCTGAAACCATTCACAAATAGACATTACGTTATCCATTCCCATTTTATTTTCAGTCACCTTTCACTGGAATGCCACCTGGAGGACAACCAGGTACTACACTTTCAAGTAGTTTTTCACCAAAGATTTATATTTGTATATCACTCCTGTGGTCTATATTTATACTGTTTTTCTCTTTCAGTTCCCTTTTCTCTAGAAGATGAACATTCAGGTGTTTCTGATGGTGGAGGCTACAAACTAGGACGATTCCAGGTATTTTGGTTAAACAATTGGCCTGTGAGTTTAAATTTACTTTATAAAAAAAAAAAAAAACGTTAGAAGTGTGTGTTTTAATGACAATTTTAATGATTCAAACTTGTTTTCATAAAAGTCCAGCATCTAAAATGTTTGCTTTTTAAAGTAAAAATGTCTCTCAAACAGTTTTTCTTTAATTCCATCATTTTGTTGAGTTTTGTTTTTCTTCACGTCATTGTCGTCAAATGATAGATTCAGATTCATGACTTGAATATTTTTTTATACGATGCACATTACCCTGTTCTTTTCTCAATTGTTTAGGTGTCAGCAGCTCCAGATGAAGTCTCACAAACCCATGATTCATCTTCCACGTCATCTTCCTCAACCACCTCCTCCTCTTCATCATCCAGTTCCGCTTTCTCTAGTCCTGAAAACACTTTGCACAAAGCCTCTTCTTCACGCAGAGACACTAGCGCAGACAATGTCGATGGCCTTACTCCAATTACCAACCTGGCGCGTTCAACTCACCCCCAACCCACCACAATAGGCCGTTTCCAGGTTACCACCAAGACAAACTCCAAAGTTGGACGTTTTTCTGTGAGCACAGCACAGGATGAGGTTTCTCCCTCCAGCTCTCAGCCCTCAGAACCACAGCCCGCTCCTCAAGCTCATCCTGCCACCACTAACGGTCCAGCCCAGAGTCCTGGAAACCTCAACAACTCTGTCAGCTCCTACTTCAGCAGTGACAATGACTCGGAGTACGAAGACGAGGAGTTTAAAAGAGAAGTTGGCAAGTTGAAAGAAAAGTATGTTTTAATTGATTTTACAAGGTGCTGTGTTTAACTGCAATTTAAACTGCTGGTTAATATATGTTCTGCTTGTTTTTTTAATAAGGCACATGATGGAGAGTCAAGCTCTATACACCAGGCAGAAAGCAGAGATTGAAGCCCTTTTTGCCCGGCTGGGTAAAGTTCCACCCACTATGGTTAACCCCCCTTTGGTGAACCCAGCCAACCGCAGACGACGTCCCACCAAGAGCAAAAGCAGCAAATCCAGCCGTGGTAGCTCCCAGGGCAGCAAGAGTCCTGTGCTACCAGGTATTTGCCTTGTGCTTTTCATTTCGGGTGTCTTTTTTTATATGTATATAAAGATGGATTGAAAAAGAATCTGCCACTTTAAGCTTATTTCCTGGCTCTGATTAGTCGCTTCGGTTTGTGTGTGTGTTTGTGTTTTGCGGGTGGTGTTCCAGCAATCAGCACTTTATCAGCGCAGAGCGCTCCCTCCGTGTACCCACCCCAGCAGGCCTTCCTGACCCCTGGAGGAATGATAGATGGGGGCAGTAGCCCTCTCCTCCAGTCCTCCAAACCCTCCCCCTCTAATGAGAACCTGTGCTCCGCTTACACCAGTGATGCCACGCTCTCTGCGCCCAGTCTGTGTGTGACCTCGCAAGGTAAAAATAAAAGCCTTAATTAGCTGGTTTAGTTGCGTTTTCTTTTTGTTTTTACCTTTTGCTTTTTCTTTCAAACAAAGTGACTTTCACATAATAAATGGAAGGTTACAGCAGATAACTACACAGTAGTTTTTCCAATTATTAACTTCAATTAAAGTTTTTTTAAAAGTTGCAATTAGACTATTTACTAAACGATCTTGTCATGACAGCTATTGTTAAGTGTTCTAATTGTTCCAATACTAGTTTAAACCGTGTCACAGATTAGTTTAGTGTGGGAAAGCAGAATTAATTTGTCAATTCCCACAGTTATCTCTAGGAGTCATGTTCTAAACAAAGTGCAATTTCTTGTCTAAATCAGTTCATTTTCAGTTCAGAAATTCTTTCAGGCAAACGTGTTCACACGCACACACACACACACACACACACACACACGTATATAAAGTAGAGATGTTACCCCAAAGAAGCTGGGTAATTCTTGCCAAATATGTCAGCCAGAGTAGTCATTTTGAAGTGCTTAAAGACCACCATCTTCCCCATGCCAAGATGTCTTCAATGACATTCAAAATGTATTCCTTTGCAGTTACTGTACACCTACGTTGAGGACGTGGTCTGAAAATTATGAAATTTATTAAAAAGACGAAGCCACATCACTGGACCACATAAAATTTGTGTTCTGTCCTAGAATGATACAATCACCACCAACCTGTCCCTGGCAAATATACACCTGAGCAAAGACAATGTAACGAAAGTTCACATGCTCTTTCTGAGACCCACTCAATAACCGTACGTCAGCATGTGATACGGAAGATGAGTCTGCTGGGCTTAAACAGCTCACTCTGCAACCTTATAAGTAGAATCCCTGAAAAGGAGCTCTCACTCAGTCTGGGTCAAGAACAACAACTCTAGAGCAATGCTCTGAACACCGGTGATCCACAGGGCTGTGTAATCGATCCTCTGCTGTTGGGTCTGTTCTGCCAAAACCCAGTCATGTCTCTTCATGCCAAAGCCTCGCTGGACATTGGCGGATCCCAGGTGGAGATATTGAGGAGCACCCAATTTCTTAGTTTTAATTAACTGGTCGTTCAACACCTGCTCCATTACCAAGAAAGCCAACAGCACCAGTCAGGGGCACCACTAGCAATTTCGGGCCCCATGAAAATATTATGTGATGGGCCCTATACCTGGTCGCTGGGGGCCCCAAAAAGACAGCGGGCCCCCAGAATTGTCCTACCCCCCCCCCTTTATCGGCCTCACATCCCCCATCATGACCACCTTCCACAAACCAACCCAGAATACACCTGAGAAGATCATCAAGCATCTCTTCCCTACAACTCAGATATTCTCTGCACATGGTGCATCTGCGAGACATCATTGTGGAGGACCACACACTCCGACATCTGGGAAGTGAAACCACAGCCCTCTGGTCCTCACAGCCAGATTGTGTATCAGATTTATTATCGCAGCCATAGACTTTCGCACAAATACATGGACTTTCATTGTAAATAATTGCACTAAACATTCCACCTTATTGTTCTTATCAGTTGATATAATTTGTTGTTCTACAGTATGTCTTGCACTCAGGTCTGAGCCCTGTAGTTAAGTTATTATTTGTATTTATTAAGTATTTATTGCACAGACACACACACACTCCATAGAGGAAAACTTCCGACTTATTGTGTACTGCTCTGCTGTATATTGTTTGGAATAAAGCTGCTCTTACTTGATTTGACTTTTTCGTTCCCAAGTTACAAAAATACTTCAGTGCTGTGTGACAAACATCTTGAATCCAACAGTAAATGTTGAAGTAGTTACATCCGTATTCTGCTAGGAAAATTAGAACCTGCAAAGAGGTTATCTACATTATCCACATTTCCAGCAGGGCACAGATGTGTTTGAGATTCTGTCCTAGTGTGGAACTCACTTTGATTGTAGGAAATTTGCACGTTTTAATTTGGTTTAAGCTGCAATGTCAAATGCTTGTGCCTGTAGGGGGCGCCATTCCTCCCCTCTTCTCGTGCAGCTTGACGCTTATCCCACCCCAGGCCAATCCTCATCTTCTTCACCTTCTTCACACTCTCCACCCTCTACTGACCTCAGTTACCATGCTCACCGCGTGCGCCTGCGCTTCCTGTTGTCTCTATGTGCTTCATCTTTCTCTCACTGTCTTCTCCATCTCTCTATCTCTTTCTCTCTGTCTCTTTTTGTACCACAGGCTGTGTAAAGTTCAGCTGTGGGTCGGAGAGAGTGACCTTCAAACCCGGTGGCAGGAGGACGCGTTTTCTGAGTACGCCCTGCTTGGCTCTTTGTGTGTAACGCTTTTTCTTTTGTCTCTTCTACACTGTCATGTGATTTGGTTCTTGATTGATGCCAGGCCCTTGGGCATCATATCAAGAATTTAAATTAGATTTGTTATGGGCAATTTACTGTTTGAATAATATTCAATATTTTCATGGTATATGTGTGTGTATATCCATATGTGTATAATATATTTTTACTCACACGTGTACAATTAACCATATTAAATTGATGTACTGTATCATATTGTATCGTGCTGTGACAGTAAGTATTTGTATAACCGTTAATAATTTAGTTTATTTTTAGGACTGTAATGTATGGTTACATTGTTAGATCTTATTTCATATTATTATATACAACTATGTCGTTAGAAGAACCACAACATGTCCTTCCCTCTGCTCAGCCCACACTTGTGAAAGCACAGTTTACCTGTAGCATGACTTGTATTGAGGTTGTACACTAGCACGTTTGATGCCCTCCTACAATGCATTGTGTTGGTAGAGTTACGTTAACACTGATTTTCTCCATTCCCATCGCTCTCTCCATGCTTCAGGGAAGATGGTGAAAAAAGTGTGCCCCTGCAACCAGCTCTGTAGTAATTATCTCTCTCTCTTTCTTATTTCACACCTTCACACTCCTTTCCTCTCTTTCCTGTTGCCCCCCTCCATCCCATGGCCTGCTGATGCCAAGCGCTCAGGCTGACATGAGCATTTATCTCCCATGATGACCCATTCACGTCTTGCAAACTACAGTGGAGAATTGGCCCATGAGAAGTCATGCACCTCATAGAAGACGTGTTCCTGTGATTCCGCTGTCATCAAAGGTCTCCGACCATACCACACTTAGCTAATGCACTTTAAATGGCTCTCATCCCATTTGAAGGCCCAAACCGACTTCTGCACTTCCACCCATCCCTTAAGACTCATTCGCTCACTTCCTGTGTCCATTGAGTTTTTAACTCATTTAGCAGATTTGCCCGTTAAGAGGGACACAATCTGCCCTTGTAAAGTTGCAAAGATGAATGGATGTCATCCTGTAAATGCTGATGTCGAGCTGTGTGAGTTCACTGTCTATCCTTACTCCCCTTATTCTAACATGGTGCCTGACTTGGTGCCTGTCTGGATTAAATAAAGATATTTAAAGGTGATTTGCACCAGAATAGAAGATGAGGGGTTACAGACTTTAAGCATGGCATACTCTGGATTGCCCAGAATTCCTTTCGGCTCTTTAATTTAGCTTTCTGCAATGTTCTTGTCATCCTAACCGATGTTCTTTGATGTATTCTCTCCCAGCGTGTTTAATGATGCTAGTGTTATATAAATGATTTCATTGATATGTCCGTTTTCATTTTGCCATCATCGGCTTTATTTGCATATGATTTGTTCAATGCATCAGCTCTGTTTGGTCACAGACAAATTGGATGGCATGTTGTTTCCAAGAGTCGTCTCTTAGTCATGACAGTGATGTCTTATGAGGAGCTGAGGCATTTCCAAGCATTTTGCAGAGAAGCTTTATCTGCTCAGATATTTACGCCGCCACTAATGCACTAACGGGAATAATCCAGACTAGGAGTATCTGGCAGTTTTAAAATGATTCCCATCTCACTCGCACAATGCGTAATCATTAATGCATCCATTTCAAGCATGATACTGAAGCCCAGGCTTCGTGCACAGCACCGTGTTTGCACCTCTGATGGTGTTTTAATGCTGTCCTCGTGCCCTGTTTTGCAGGCTGGAGTCAGAATGACAAAAGTCTCACTTTAGCATCAGAACGGACGCTCAGGTGCTCGATAGGACCTCACTGCCATGACTTCTGCTTCTGTACATACTGTGTAGTGTAGTGATGAACTGTGCTTGTACGTTTACATATGCTCGACACAATCTGTAAGACTTTATTTTTCACCCGCGTCTGATAAGTTAAAAGGGGCGTTTAGATCTAATAGATGGAGGCGGTTAATTGGTGTGTAGACATGAAAATGCATATGTGTTTTCAATATTCATACATGCGCTTAGGCATGCGTGTATACAGTCCCCAAACAATTTCTCAAAGAAAAGTATGGAAAATATACCTTTTATTATACATGTTTATATATTTTTGTGTGCATTGGAACACTGCAAAAAAAAAGAAAGGAGTGGAAAAAATATTATTGACAGTGTCACGTAAAACGTAAAAAAAATGGCGCAATTGTTGGCACTCTTCAATTAAATTAAAAAATAAACTGAAATGGGTTGCTTTCTAGAACTATCAAGAAGCTTCTTACTTTTCTCACTTGGACTTTTGGACCACTCTTCCTTTGCAAATACTCCAGCTCTCTCATCAATGAAGGATGTAATCTGGAAACATTGCAGGCCACTTCCGAACTTGCCATACATTCTGGGTGATTTTTGAAAAATGTTTGGCGTATTTGTCCTGCTGAAAACCCCAAGACCTCCAACACAGACCCAAATTTCTGATTCTAGACCCAACATAACAAATGATACTCTTTTGATAGTCCTTTGATCCCGTGATGGCTTGCACACAGTCAAGACACCCAGTGCCTGAGGCAGCACAACACATGTGAACCTCCAGCTTGTTTGAATGTAGACTATGTTCTTTTCTTTGCGGGCCTTGTAAAGCGTAAATGGATATGCTTTGCCTAAAAGCTCGTTCTGGCCACTAGACTTTTTTCCCAGAGGGATTTTGTCTTGCTCATGAACATTTTGGCAAATTGAAGTCTTGGTTTTTAGTGTCAATCAGAAGTCAGGTCTTTCTGGGTTTCCTGCTATAGAGTTTCTTTTAAATGTCAAAGGATAGTTTGCGCTGACACTGATGCATCCTGAGTTCCAGGACAGCTTGAGTTTCGTCTCCTCCATCCAGATTGATGTTGCAACCTTTCTTTGGTTTTTCTCTTCCGTCCGCTGAAACTTTTTGATAATGTTGTATCATTAAAAATGCAGATCTTGATCTCTGAAGATGGACTTCCTCTCTTTCTGTTGTCCATGCTTAGTGTGGAAGGCACAACGGAAAGACAACTTCACTTTTTTTAATCCAACATCTGGTGTCGTATTTTATTATTATTATTATTATTATTATTATTATTATTATTATTATTTTGCCCACATCTGTTTCTTGCCCCAGAAGAGTTGAAAGGAACATCACTTACTTGTCCAGCCTATTTTTGGAGATTTGTGTGACATACACATACGTTTTTTTTTTACTCCACTATTACTACTTTTGTTCCAATACACACAAAGGAAAATATGTGTATATCAAAATGTATGTAAATTTCATACATTTATTTGGAAAATCATTTACATTTCTGTTACAAATCCCAGGATGCCACCAATTTTCACCAAACATGACTGTTTGTGCACATTTTCACTCTTTTTTAGTATATTGTAGTTTTAAAAAAAGGAAAAAAACATTTTTTTCTGTAATGCAAATGATGCGTACACACCAACCAGTTGATTTAACCGAAATTGATCATTTTTGCCAATAATTATAGTTAATGTATTCTACAATAATTTTAGAATTGTTAACAATAACAAGTAGTTTTGCCCTTAAACGTGATGATAATTCCATTACGGATTAATATGTACCCGTCCTTGCCATGTACATTACGGGAGGTTCATAACCAGCAAAAATTTAAAAAAATACCGTATCTTACATATTCAAGTATGAAATTTATTTTTGTATAGAATATGTGCCTTTTCATAGCCATCTAACCGCAATGATTTTTTTTTTTCACATGCCTCCGGTCTTCTCTCCTCTTCCCAGGGACGAACAGCACCAACACGGTGGCGGGAACCAACCAGTATCAAAACCAACCGTCTGTGACTCAGTCCCAGAGCTGCAAGGGCATGTTCACCGACGAGCTGCACAAGTTGGTGGACAACTGGGCCCGGGATGCCATGAGCCTGTCCCAGGGCAAGAGAGGCTCCAAACACCAACAGCAAGTGGCTCCTCAGTGCCACAACTATGATGTAAGTCAATAGCATGGCTTTTTGGAGTGATTTGCTCAAGGTCCCTACTTGATGTATTTCTCTCTTCTCTAACCTGAAGGTGGTTCCCCCCACCAGCGTGGGCCGTAAGTACTCCGCTCCAGGCCAGCTGTGCCCCAGCATTTCTTCAACTCTCAGTGGCCACATGCCAATGGCCAATACTCCTGCTACCTCTATGGGGGCACGAAAAGGCTCCTTGTGCCCACCAACTCAGTACGCCTACCCTGCTGTACCTTACAACCAGTGGGCTGGCTCTACCACGCACACTCAGGCCGGTCTGCTGGCCACCTCGCAACCCCTGGGTCCATATCCACAGGTGCCCACCCATTTACAGACCTTCCACATCAGCACTTTGCAAAAGTCAGTCAGCCATCCAGGCGGGCCAAACCTGAAGACCACGTAGGACAGGGCCTAGCCGTGCCAGGCAGATAAAGAACTTTTAATCGTGATGGGCAGATGCCGAGGATGGATGGGAAAAGGGTTTGGTCTAGTGTGTTAAAAGTATTACAGGCCGTCGGAGATCTTCACATGGCTGATGCAACGAAGACCTGGTGAACGAGAGTGGACATTGACACACACGCATCATACTTGCATGCTCATATGGGCTGAACGCACAACACGAGTCAATACGAGCGTGCAATGTTACGTGGCCAAAGAAGGTTTTGACCTTAATGTATTGTTGAAAAGGCTCTCACAGCAGTGATGGCTTCTCTTTACGCTTGACACTAGAGAAGAGTGAACAGCTTTGAGGTGAGATCTGATGGTTGGGGTGGCAATGATGCCATCTGCTCTCGCTCCACCCTCCAGTTTAGCTGGTTTAGAGCTGCGTGACCGAGAGAACGAACGTAATGTCCTCGTTCCCACTCGCCCTGAAGCCTGTGCTGCAACGGCATGAAGAAATGCAATAATAATTCAGAAGTGAGTGCCCAGTTCAACACAGAAAGTGGCCTTTGTGAGAGTGACTACGTCTGCATAAGTTCCTTCGGTTTCAGCTTGCATGCTTGGGGTTCTTATTGCTTCTGATTGGTTGCTGGAGGGGTTTGTGTTCCCTCCCCTTTTCCTTCAAGCCACTCCCGTATTAGGTTTTTCTAATACGGTTCCCCAGCAGAGGCCTGTTAGCTGCTCCAATCCCTGCAAAGCTTCTCCAACTCCCAGGATTCTTTGCTGTTCGTTCTGCCTCTTTCAAATTTCTTTTCATTGGCTTGAGTAAATACTCCATTGAAGAGGGCGACAGGATCTGACCGTAGATCTCTCCATCACGAGGTCCGTGAAGCGTTAAAATTTCAAATTTCCTCTTGGCAGCATTGGAGCCCTCGTACAACAGCATGGAAAGATCCAGACATTCTAATCGTGTTCTGTACGGACCTGTATCTACTCATCAGTTTTTGATGTTAAACACTGTGATTATTATAAATGTTGTTGGACAACATTCGTTTCAAAGGTAGAGAGGAAACATCGACTCTGCAGGGGTTTGGATGTTTGATGTAAGATTATTCGGAGACACTTTAACTTTTTTTCCCCCCGTTTTTACTTATTTAGAGATAAATGTGAATGTGTAATGGTTTCCGTTGATGTACTTGAAGAATTTGTCTTTTCCTACACCCACCGAGGGTTTCGAAGATACTAGTGCCTTGCGTTTTTTTTATTTAGTTTTCCGCCGCTGAAGCGTTTTGCGACTTCACAATGGGACGGGAATTATTATAACACATAAGTTGTCTGTTTTGGGGCCATTATGAATTGGCTTTTAGACTTTTGAAACCATGTCATGCGCAGACGTTTTCTGAGCGCCCGCGTTAACAATAAAACGTCATAATCCCAGATGAATAATTCAGCTAGTGAGGAATCAGCGGACAAGGAAATGCAGGGCGAGTTCTCTGAGTTTGAAGCAGATTATCAGTTAGTGACAAGAAACCCACAGTAGAAAATGATCACAGCAGTGGAAATCATCGTCACAGGCTGGAAGCGCTCCAGAAGGAAGGAAAGACAACCTCACCAGCGCACACGCCTAGTTCTTGCTGTTTAGCATTCATCTGGGTATCGTTTTCTCGCACTGCCTATACACGTCCGATAGTTACTGTACAGAAACTGCTCTTTGGTTGATTTCTTTGGCAGATCAGTAGCTTCCTTCTGTCGCTCTTTTGTAGCAGTTGCACAGCTGAACAAATCCTTGATGTAGATGCTGTAGTTTGAGAGTCAAGCGTTAGCTAAGTCGGAATCCACTTAACTACTGAAAACGTACATTGGAGTCACAACGGATCGACTCACTTTAGATCACATGTACGGATTAGATTCAACCGTTGCATCTTCCAGCAGTGGCTATGTTGTATCTCGGTATTTCACGTTACTATACTTTGATCTCCAGCTTTGTACATCGCAGTTTAACTACAGCTCTTGCTTTTTTTAAATTCTCTTTTTTTGAGCAAAAGCAATGTGAGCGTTTGGTTTCACGAAAGGTCCCAGTACATGACTCCTTGAACCGCTTCAACGTGCTTATTTCTGAGTGCCATTTTGCTCCGTCAGCAGCAGTTCCTCAAGGTGTAACTGCAGTGCTGGATTTACAATGTTCAACTGGATTGGCTAATGGCGGCCACGGTCCACGTTTACCGAAACTGCAGACCTCAAGCGTCCCGCTTAAAAAAACAAAACCTGCTGTTTAAGTTTTGTGGCGTGATGATGTGCAGCCACATGCATTAATCCGATATCTAATCATATTTTGCATGAGACTTTTGTTACACGTTTTGAATCGCACAAGACCGCACTCAAACGTATATCGGTGAATGAAATCTGTCTTGATTTGCGCTCTAGTCGCTTCCTGTGAAAAGAAACCCATCGGAACAATGTTTACTTAATGCTACTGAACTGTCATTAAGTTATTCTTTTTGCTCGAGTCTTTCCTGTTTTTCTGGCGATGTCACTNNNNTTTTTTTTTTTTTTTTTTCTTTCTTTTTTGTATGATATTTAACATTGTGCAAAATGTTAAAAGTTACTTACAAACTGAAAACCAAACAAAAAGTGGTAGGGGATCATCGGCGAGGTTTTACTATGTTTTGCACTAAGTATAGGATGTTTGAGCTTCATATGAGACAGCGCTTTGGCCTCCAATAAAACAGCATTTGTTACCTTATTTGTAAACTTAATAAAAGTCATTTAAATAAACCGCTGTGTTTGAAGCTTAATGAAGGGAGAATTTCGATTCTCTGGTGTTACACACACACACACACTTGTCACCAAACCGGTGTCGCACAAACATATACATAATACATAATACAAAGGAAGTTTGATTGCTTTTTTGTTTATTATTTAACAATTATTATTGTATTTTCATTAATTTATATAGTAATAATCTATGAAACATTTATAATATTGTGGTTTTAACTGTTACCGGCTTAAAAAATATTCAGATATATATTACTGAATAGCAGTTAGCCTTTTTCTAAAATGTTGTGAAGAATAAATACCAAAAATAACATTTAAATATTCAAAATCTAAAAGCAGACTTTTGAGGGTTTTGTCAATGCTTTTTATACATATATATATATATATATATATATATATATATATATATATATATATATAACATATATATATATTCAACTTTCTTTTAACTGTTTTTTGTTTTCACCTAATATATTTAAAATGATATACAATTATATAAATCTATTTAAAATGTGTTTTCAAGTACATTTTAAATGCCCTTGGCATCTCCGTGCCGACGTGTTACATAATCTGGTAAAATATAAAGATTTTCCAGGGATTTTCAGATACGCTTGGGATTGAAGCACCTGCTGGTTATCCAAGAGGAAAACGGTGAATTTCTGTGGCTTTAAAAAGTGAGTTTGGGTCTGAAAGCCTCCACACTGGACCTACGACAAGAGAGGTAAGAATCGTCTACTCTTCATCTTCACACGTAAGCGGTGAGAGGTGTGTGTAACCCCTGTTTTCTGTCTCACAGCCATGTCTGAGTTCACTCTCCTCCGACTGCTCTTTCTATCCATCCTGGTTCTGGCATCGCTCCTGAACTTTGCCAGTGCTGGTGTCAAACTATACAACCTGAAAGGCAGAAGCCTCCCAGGAGATGGACCCAACCAGCCTGATCCATTTGTCAAGATCTGGTGTGGCTCTGACAAAGACACAGCCACCACCGTCAAGAACAACAAGAATCCAACATGGACCAAAACCTTTGAATTCAAAAACTGCAATATTGACGACAAGCTGACTTTGGAAATGTGGGACGAAGATCTCAACTTCCACGATTTCCTGGGTGAAGCCAACAGATACGTACGCAAGGGAACTCACGATGAAAGCGAACGGCTCAGCAAATCTGGAACGATGGAGTTCACTTACAAGACATTTGAATAAATCCACAATAAAAACCTTTCAGCTCTCACACAGTTTGTTCATCATTGTAAATCACTCTAAGAATGTCTTTTTAGCAGTGACATACATACATGTGTGGACATTTTATCAAGTAGTTATATCATTATTTATTTATGAAACTAATGAAATAAATCGCTATATTGTAGCTGAATGAATAAATGCACCTACGAGGTAAATACAGATTAGTGTAAGTGGGTGTACTGGTGTTTAGCACAAAGTGAGAAGGGATCAATGAAGGAAGGAATATAGCCTTTATTAGTCTCACAGTGCGGAATGCTAGGATTCTATAGTAGAGTGGGGCCCTATGAGCACTTCTAGGGTCTTTTGAGGGCTTTATACACTTTAAAAAACGGTCTGTATCTATTCGGGAGTTCAAAAAACATTTAAATGCGTTTTATGTGTCAGCTTTATAGTTGCAACATTCAGTATTAGTTAGCTTTATTGATTTATAAAGGATACAGTTAATAACTGGTCCATTTTTTGTTTCAATATATTTTAGTTCTAAACATTTTGTCATCCAACTGTAAACAGTTTTTCCATTCATCCATTTTCTACTGCTTGCTTGATTTCTGGGTCACGTGAAGCTGGAGGTTTTCTGAGCAACTCTGGGCCAGAGGCGGGATCATTTTGTCCATTTGTCAGCAAATCTGTTAATATTAGGTTGGCGTCATGAGATTCAGGCACATGTTGAAAACCAAGATTTTTTTCAATCACTTCATCGAGTGTAAAAAGCAAATCCTGCAGAAAACCGGCAAACAGGAGCGACAGTACTCGAGGTAGGTCAGCTTGATCACACTTCAATGTACCTTCTGCTTTACCCTCATGATCCATAATAACCCACCGTACTCCACAGAGATGGCTGTCTCCCATCTTCTGCCAGTAACTCTGGCTCTCCTGATGTTATCATCTCAGCTGCACACTTCCAGCGCCGGGATTCGAGTCTATGACCTTCATGCCCAGGGTCTCAAGGGAGATCCAGCCGGAAACAAGCCCGACCCATACGTCAAGATCTGGTGCGGATCCACTTTCGGAGGCATGACGGAGTTCCAGAAGGACACGTCCAACCCCACGTGGTCTGCAGAGTTCAACTTCCCAAACTGCCTGCAGAAAGAAACCCTGAAGCTGGAGGTGTGGGACAAAGACCTGAACTTCGATGACCTCTTGGGCACATGCACCGAACAGGTCCAGCCTGGATCTTTCTCCATTACTTGTTATCCCAAAGATGGAACGTTTTTTTACAAGTATGAGATGCAATGAATCCGTTACAAATCTGTGGAATTGTGGCCCATGACGAATCTCATTTACACAGATCCCTGTCATTAAAGAAGAATGTGCATCACTGGAAGTCTTTTGCATTTTATTTCATCCGTAACACTGCCAAATGCCAAACGCACTACAAATACGTTCAGCTACTAGTAAACATTAACCACTTGAGTACAATCAGAGTATCTGAAAATCATACTTGAGTGAAAGTACAGAAACCTTGCTGTAGAAATTACTCCATTACAAGTTACAAAGCACCAATTCCAAGAAGACGTGAGTAAAGGTCGTGACATCCAGTTTTAAAGTCTAATTTTTTCTAAAGTTTTGTTTTACTGAACTTCACAAGATATCAACAAGAAACTATAAGGTTTTAATTTCTAAAACAGAAAAACATTCCAATGTTTAAAAATGGCAAAACAAAATAGATTTTAAAAAGTCAGTCTTAGTGTGAAAATGTGAAATGTGCAAAAAATGCAATTGCTGATTCACGTAAAGTGATTAACTCATAGTGTCCAGTACCTTCAGCAGCCTGCAGATGGCAAAATCACCTCGTCCGCCCAAGAAATTAACAGTCAGCGGTAGAAAAAGACGTTGACTCTGACCGAATGTAATGTATATTTTTATACTCAGTACACATACAAAGTAGCCAAAATACTCAAGTAGCATTTACTCAAGTACTTTACACCACTGCTTCAAACCAAGTGTAAAGACATTTTTTCACTGTAACTGTTGCATTACTTGCATTATTTTGATTTTCTTATACATAGTGAATCTGCTCTGGACAAAGACACATTTGTCTAAGATTATAAAGTCGAGCGTGGATTTGGGCTAAATCTGAAGCGTTAGTGCCATTAGTTCATTTTTGCCTTGGTTGATTCTCTAAAGATCATTACACTACGTTATTCATGCCCTGAAATGTTGCTACACTTTCAGTTACAATCTGTGGTTCTGTGATAAAAGTGTGAAAGAAAGCAGCTGCAAAAACATTGGATTAATTCCGAGCTAGTGAAACTATTTCAATCCTGATCCAGATCTTGTTTGCTTTATGCATCTACACATTTCTGCAGACTTCAGCTGATTCTGAATAAGGCATTATTCAAACAAATTTTTTTTTAATATCAACTTTCACGACAATCACTTCATAACTTCAACAGAACAAAAACATAATAATCAAGGGGGGAAAAAAGGTAAAAAAAAATTATAATAAATTAAAATATTAAAAAAATAAAAATATCATTATAAGGAAATTACCACCAACGTACATGGCTACTCATATTAATCCAAAATGATTAAATAAGGACACCATTTCACAGGCTCTTGGGCCGCTGACGCACACCAGTGACTCACACCAGTTGGACACCTTCACCTTCAGATGTTTGTGGCAGGGCTTCACCTTAAATACATATATATACACACACCTTCACCTTATATATACATTTTCCAAACAACAATAGATTATTAATTAAATAATTGGTATTTTTGTCCAAGAAAATTTTCACAGATTTTAACTCTAAACGGTATGAGAATATTCCTGTCTTGTAACCAGCTCCACACGTGGTTCCAAAAGGAGCCGACACTCACAATGATAAAACAGATGGTTTTGTCCGTTAGAAGTCTTTGTTTTTTTTTCACAGAACATGCACTGATTAGTATCCATATTGAATTTGAATTTTCAGGGATTCGTTGGATGGGTAAACTCGGTTCAAAACTTTGAAGTTAATTTATTTCGCTTTAGGTGGTAGAGGAAATGAGATATATTTGTTCCCAATATTTTTAATTTCTGCCTGATCAAGCTCCTTGAGTTCTTTTTATTCGCAAATGGGTATATAATTTGTATCAACGAATTTCGCTTGTGGTGCTGTTTTCACCACATAAAACAATCCCTTGAAAGCACAACTGTCTCAGGTAACTCAAATTTTGAGTAAACTGTTTCCAGCATGTTGCCTAAACAAACGTGCATCTCATTAAGCACGGGGGTGCAGTGTGAGTGCCACTCCTGGCCAGCAGAGGGAGTGTGAGCTCTACCTCTACCTGGCACAGTTCTGCTTCCTGTACGTCACCCATATTAACCACTGAGTCAAGCTGTCGTAGACGTTAGGTCAAACATATTGGATTTATAATGATGAATGCCTATAGTACTCTGGTGTTTTGATTCGTTTACTTTGACTGACACGTTTAAGAAGTCTACCGTCTGTGACCTGGGTAACGAGTTTGGCTGGTCAAGTTTGTCTTTCATAATAAAAGTCCCCAGGGTCTGCGTTGAAAAAGTTCCGCCAGTCGCGTTAGCGCTGCAGCTTCACAGCGAAGACTGACTCTCCCTGTGCTTGCGTGGATTACTTCAAAGTCTCCGGTTTCCACCACAGTTCAAAAACGTGTTTACAAGAATTGAAGTACTCAAAAGTGTGAACGTATGTGTCCCACTCTGCTATCAATCCATACCATTTACCCTTCAAGCTCCACACTGCCCAGAAAATGAATTCTTACAACAATATTTCTTTCATTCAATGCGTAATAATTACCTCAAGCCTATAGTTTAATAGAATAAAGTGCTTTTGGAAAACAAGAAAACGTTTAGTACATACAATCACATGGCTTTTGATAGACGGAATTCTCTCAAAAACACAAATTAATGCGAAAAGAAAAAAAAGAAACCAACACGGAATCCAACACACTTTTGTACAACACATGTAGAGCAAAGTTCACATCCCTCCGCATCAACAAAACAATGCTGTTCGGAAGCGTTTGAGATAAAAAAATTACTTTATAATTGCTCGATTGATTTCGTACTACTCGTTTCAGAGTTTCAATCTAACTTTATCCAGGATGTTCAGATGATGCAATCCATGATGTGGATCTGCAGGGTGTCCAGGTCAGGCAGGACTTCTCCGCATTTAGGACAAGCATGTTCTGGAATGTTCCGCTGCCACTCGTCTAAGGAAAACAAGAGAAGAGGAAAAAAATCACAAAGCCAGCTCAGTTGTCATCTAGAAGAGAAGCATCTACCCCTAGTTCCTTGGAAGTTGTTAGGAGAGGCAAGTCCTTGCGAAGCTCCACGTGGCACGTGTCTCCTTTGCATCTCGCTCATGGATTGTCTGAGAAGATGAAGCAAAGTCACCACTCTGGGTTTGAACCAGCGGGATAGGACCACCAGACCTGCCCAGCGTCTCGTTTTCCTCCTGAAGCTTCATGTTCTGCTTCTTCACATACTCCAGTTGAGTGGCCAAGAGCTCCTTCTCCTCATGGATCTTCTCTCGAGCGGCTCGTTCCGCGTAGAAATCCGAAGAGTAAACCTCAGCCTGAATGTGCGCACGACTAGAGACTGTTACACAGACCTGCTCATGAATATTATTGAGTGTGAATTGTTACGCACCTGCACCTTGAAAACCGAGACGGTTTCCAGGTCCTTTTCCTTCTGGAAGATTTCCACCTTCATCTCGTCAATTTTCTGTTGCTTGTCTGCCAGTGCTTGCTCAGCAGTGGTGAATCGGGTTTGGAGCTCAGCAAAGTCCTTCTGGGGTACGAGACCCTTAACACAGACACGTTTAATCAGATAATCTCCACCACTTAATCTGAGGCTTTGAGTGGAGCATATCCACCTCTCTCTTCTTCATCTCCTCCTCCATATCACTGTAGTCCTCAAACAGCTTGGTGTAGGCGTCCTTCAGCTGACTCAGGGAAGTCCTGTCGGGGAAAGCCATGACCAAACCATACAAGTTCAGCCAGCAGGAACATCAGATCCGGCACCTACTTCTCGTCCAGAGTTTTCTTCTGTTCTAACTTCACTGCAGCCTGTAGACTTTCCAGCTGAACCATCAGACGCTCGTTCTCAGCCTGGACCTGCTGTTTCTCTCCCAGCTGAGCTTTTAGAGTGGAGACGTCCTGCTCTAGTCCTTTACTCCTGCAGAGAGACACAGGCTATACCTTCTGCTTAGATGCATCAGTCGGCTTTCTAAAGATGTTTGCTGACCTATCCTGAAGGTTTTTCTTCATGTCCTCAGCTTCGTCCAGCTTCACCTGAGACTGTTTGAGCTCAGTGCAGAGCTTCATCATCTGAGTCTCCAGATTCTTCACTTCAGCGCTGGACTGAACACAAAGCATCCACATCTCAGTCTCGAGCGGAACAAGCTGCTGTCACACTTTGGTTTGCTCACGTTGATGTCGCAGGGGAGAGACGTCTGCGAGCTTCCATCGGCCTGTTCCAGCTTGGTTTGCAACTCTACAATCCTACAAACACAGAGATTGGAACTCATAAACAGTTGGTGTGACTGAGTGGAGACCAATGGCGACTCTACCTCTTGCGTGTCTCCTGAAGCAGCTGCTGGAGTCTCTCTTTCTCATCCGTCTGTGATCTGAGCGAGGAGAGCAGTTCCCTCACCGTCTGCTTCTCAGAGTCCGCCTTTGACCTGTGACACGGCAAAACACGGTGTACAACCTGCTCTGTTTTAAAGTTAAGATCGAGTCTGTCCACTAAGTACATGCAAGGAGGGAAGGAATCCTGCAGCGCAACTGGCAGATCCGTGCTGATTTTCATCTCGTTATTCTGTGTGGGGGAAAGTGTTGAAAGCCACGTGAGAATCAGATACAAGTGGCTTTTGCAGGATATGACGTGAGCTTACGTGAAGGGTAATCTCGGTGAAGGATTCCTCCAGTGTCTCTTGGCCCATTTTGAGCTCCAGTTCAGAGTTCAGTGCGACCAGATCGTTCTTCTCAGCTTGTAGACGGGCCACTTGCCCCCTCAGCGCCTCCAGCTCTGTGTGTAAACACTACAAACAGGATTTATTCAAAATTAGCTTGATAAATCACAAAAAAATTCAAAAGAAAAATTTGGGCTACTCTTGGGGTCCCCCTAGTGACCATTGCGGCCACTTTGTTTGCCTGTACCTTGACCAGTTCCTCTTGTTTACATTTTGCACTAGGTAAAATAGCATTATTTGTGTTTGGTTAGCACAACATGTAATGAAAATTGAACATTTTTTTATCAATTGCTTCTAAAACAACGGGTTTGTGTAATTTTTGGTCAAATAAAATCTAAGGGAAAAAATAAACATTCATAGTCTGTCATCACAAACCAGACATAGATCAAAATAGACATTGTTTAAAATGGATTTATAAAAGGTTACCAGTTTTTAAAAATGCGTTAAAAAACATGGGACTAAAACAGACTGGGCAAAACAAGAGTAATGATCAAATCAAGCAGTTTCTCCCACCTCTGGTCCAATGCTTTCCAGCTCTCTCAGTCGTTTCTTGAGGTCTCTATTCTCGGCCTCCATTACACTCAGTCTGATTTTGGCTTCCTCTAAACGTTCCTCCAGAAAACCTCTCTCCTCTTTTTGTTTCTCCTTCCAGGCAGACAGGCTTTCAAACTTCTCTTTCATGGACCAGTTTGTGTGTTTCAGGGCCTCTGGAGAATAAACATAATGATTTCAGGTTGTTTTGTGTTTGCTGAAAAAGTGAAATGAGACTTTACCCTTAAGTTCTTCATTCTCCTTTATCAGCTTGTTCATTTGCTGAAGAGTTTCTTCTAAGCTGATCAGTTCTCCCTGGCCTGAGACGTGGGGGTGGTTGATATCCCCATTCATCATCGATGAGCCTGATGCCATGTTTACAGGAACTAGATCGAAAAGAAATGAACGCCACATGAAATTGTTTGTTTTGTTGGTAACCTTGGTTACTAGTAAGAAATCAGATTAGAGCAAAAAATGTATGTAAATAAAAAAAGACGAAAGAAAACCACAATTTCGTTTTGTTTTCATTTTTTGTCTGCAACCGTCATTTTCGTTTAAATACTATTTTAAAGCACAAATCTAATTTTACATAGCAGCAGCCATGTCGTACCGTGTAAACAAACTAAAACAATTAAACAATAAACGCAATACAAGCAACAGCACATAAAAACTAATACACAACAATATACAAGCTTGGAGTAAGATAAATGAATAAACCAAAGGAATTTTTTCTTTATTTTCAACGAAACGCTCGGCTAGTGAACTATATAGCGCGTGCGTCGACGGAACATCAGATAGATACTGTACAGTACCGTCATTTAACACCTTTATCGAACATAGCACAGGATTTTTTTCATTTAGAGATGTATTTAAAAAAAAAACCCTGCTGGATCGTTATTCACGCGTTTAATTCCACAGAAGGTAATTATGAACTGGTAAATTCTGGGTAAACTGTTGCTTTATTGCATCCTTGTAGAAAACGGTGTTAAGTTATATACTTGTATTCGTTTGTTGGATTTTACAAGCATACGTTTAAAACACATTCGACATCAAACAAAAGTTATGTATGTTATCCAAGACGCGAGTGCTTTTTTATGGCGCAATATATCTATGTTTCGATCTATATCAAAACATATTTGAAACAAATAATGAGAAAACCAGTATCGGCTTTCTTTGCTAGGTAGTGGTTTTTAAACTCACCGAGAGTCCAAATTCTCGTGTCGATTTGTTATGAAAATGCTACGCTTCCTGGTTATAACGTCAGTTCCAGATCATAGATCTCTAAAACAGATAGATCGTCCGGTTTTAGTCGGCTTAGAGAAACTAAAGATGGACATATGGTTTGTGACTCCGATGTCAAATTCCACTTTCGTTTACGGTCCTTAATCAGGTGACTGTGACGTCACGACCTGGTCTTGGATTTCCCCCGCAGTGACTTTGCTAAGTTGTCGCTGTAAGGATCTAGTTTATGCTCTAGATGGCGCAATTGAACTGCAACATAATAGAAGCCTAGCCTACAACCAAACAACAATGTAGTTAAAATATCGTAGTCAAGTCAATAATTTTATGTAACGTATATTATAATAAACGTTACTAGTGAGAATGAGAGACAGACAGAAAGACTGACAGAGGGACGGACGGACGGACGGACAGGTATGTAGTAGGTGGGTAGGTGAATAATTTGATGGATAGATGGATGGATGGATGGATGGATGGATGGATGGATGGATGGACGGACGGATAGATAGAAGCAAGGTCTGTTACAAAAACTAAACTTTAAGACGAAAAAGAGTTATAACGACAAATCTTTTGATTGATAACAACCAAATGCAAGAAAAAGAATTCCTTGTTTAACCTGTTCCTTGACGTTTGAAGGAGTCCCCACAACGTTCGCTTCTGATATCTGATGACGCCATTGGCTGATCAAAGGGTGAGCGCGATTGGCCTGAGCTGAGTTTTAGGAGCGATGGATCGAGGAGGAGCAGGACGCGGGAACTCCTGTCAAGCAAAGTCAGGCGAAACTTTTCAGGACTGACTCTGAATCCCTGCATGGACCTCGTCCCTTGGGATGGCGACCAGGTGCTCTTTAGGCGCCACCGGTAGAATGCACCTTGCGCTCCTTTTGGCACTGGGATGCGGGTTTTCCTTTGCGTGCCAGCTGCCCACCGACTGGAGACCCCTGAGCGAGGGCTGCCGAGCGCAACTCGCAGAGATCATCGTGTACGCCAAAGTGCTGGCTATTCACGAGGAGACGTACGCGGCCAGTCTGTACAACTACCTGCCCTACCAGCAGTATGACCGGGCAGAAAGCGCGCTCCTGTACGCGGCGGAGGTGGAGTTGCTATGCGACCAAGCTTGGGGCAGCATGCTGGAGGTGCCCGCGGGCTCGCGCATCAACCTCACCGGACTCGGGTACTTCAGCTGCCAGTCGCACACGGTTATGGAGAACAACTCGTATATATTCTTCCTCAGGTACGTCGTGGAAAGATTTTCCATTCTTTTTCGAAATGTAATGTACATATTTCTTGCCATAAGAGTGTACGGTTATTTTTTTACAAAGCAACGAACACAGATAGAATAATTTAAAAAGTTTAAGTAAAGTATCGAAGTCCATTACTCAAGTACTTTACACCACTAACACTAAAGTCACTGAGTCCATTTAATCACAAATGGTTTCCTATATCTCTTGGCTGATATAGAGTCAACGATGATGCAATAGAAGATCATTAATACCTATCGTGTGTGTTCCTCACAGGATGGACGAGAACTACAACATTCTGCCTCATGGCATTAACTTCCAGGATGCCATATTCCCTGACACGCTGGAGAACAGACAAGCGTTTTCAAGTCTTTTTCAGTTTTCAAACTGCTCCGGTGGACAGACGATGCACAGCTTCAACTCTGACTGGGAAAGTCAGGAAGACGCCAGGGTATGACACCAATAAACACACACAGATGGGCTCGTCTGGAATGACAAGTGTCGTTTTAAGTTGTTTGTGTTGTTTCACTCAGTGTGTGTATGTGTGTTTTATCCTCGTTGCATCTTTACATCCAGACGTTGTAATGCATTTAATGTTTCCAAACAGCCCAGTTGTAAAGTCAAGAGTCTCATAAACGACCCTTTATGACGTTAGTTGTGTCTGTGTTCAAAACACAGCCGCTACCAGTTTTTACCCGTTCACCTCTCAAACACACCAGTCCAGACCTGCCCAGTGCTGTAGGATTCTGATTTTGGGAACAATACAGAATGGCCATCCAGTGAAGTGGCTTTTGATGGTGGTCCATGTGTTGATTCTGACTAGAGAGGGTGCCGAAGCATTTCACGTGTTCATTCGGCTCAATACGGGCCGGATTAAAGACCTCCCAGCTAGAGTGGTCCCACCTTACACAGTGAGAAAAACCCACCCTCACCTAACCTCAGCCACATCTGTCCGTGCAAATAAATCAGACATAAAGTAAGTAGAAGTGAGAGAGACATCTGGACATGTGGACGTCCTCTCGGGGAAACAGCACAGGGGTTTAAAAGCACAATAAACCAGGCGTTTGAAGGCGGACAGGAGGAATGTCAGGGGTCCGCGGAGGTTATGGTGGGACTTGGGTCGACTTGAGGATGTAACACACACACAGCTGGTATCAAGCGGAGACAGAAATGTTGCCTTGATGAGATTAGTGTGCTGTACATTCACACACATCAAACACAAGCCGCTCATTAGTCGGCTGCTGGACTGTGGTCTGTTGTCTGGCGAGGGGTGGGGGGCTATTCTCAGACAAACACAATGAGGAGAAAAATATAATCCCTTTAGCCAAGACAAAACACTCATCAACTCATTCATGACACGTTTCCATCTTTGACAATACAAAAACAGAAACCATATAGGCTTCTGCAGTATCACATCCAGTATATAAAGTATTTACTCTTTTCAGATTCAGATAAGGTTATTTGTTCTGTGCATGTTAGCAAGTTGACAACACAAAGAATACAATTAATCTATTTTCAAATTTTTACATATATCAAATTAGATTAATGTAATAATTAAGTGCGAGTATGGAATTGAGTGTACTATAAACGCTTGCTGACAGAAACTAGCTGCCTTTTACTAATATCTGTCTGTCTGTCTGTCATAACCTATCAATATATCTACTTGCATGTCTGTCTTTCTGTCCGTATGTTTATTTGTCTGTCGGTTTTTCTATATATCTACCGCAGAGGTGGCCAACCAGTCAGAAACTAAGAGCCACTTTTTTTCTGTGTTAGAGCCACAAAGAGCTGCAAAGAGCCACATCATACGCACGTGCACACATAAACATCATCCAATTCCTTAATCATGTATGCACGCACACACACAGACCTCTGCTCAGCCAGATTTAATGAAAATAACCACACCAACATGATAATATTAGTTATTTTTCAACAGTTAACATTGTGTGCATATTTAACTCATGTCATGTGAAAGCTCCTGAAGAGCCGCATGAAACTAGTTAAAGAGCCGCATGAGAGTCAAGAGCCACGGGTTGGCCACCCCAGATCTACAGTATCTATCCATCTATAGTAGACTAATCTACATGATTGCAAGATGAAATACACACACACACACACACACACACACACACACACACACACACACACACACACACACACACACGTATACCTGTGTGTGTGTGTGTGTGTGTGTGTGTGTGTGTGTGTCTGTGTGTATACTGTACAAACAAAATAATTTGGATTACACAACACACATAGTTAAACACTTTTATCCAACATAACTTACATGCCATTACAATTTTTAACTATCAAAAATTATTTTCACTGTGAATGGAAATTAAACAATCTTTTAGTTTTTAATAAAGTGGCATCAAAGTAAAGCCTGACAGAACATCAAATGTTAGATTTCATTGTGTTAAACTCTTCTGAACATTATTCAGTATTCATAATAAATCATAAATTGTACTTTTGTCTATGCGTTAATGCATGTGTAGTTCACAATCAGTAGCGTCTAATACAGGGGTCTCCAAACTACAGCAAGCGTGTCGAATAATGCCACCCTTCTGATTTAAGTGATTTATTCTACATTTTCTGACTTAGGATACATAAAGACAATGTATTTGGCTCTCACGATGAATGGACAAGACTGGGACTTCTGATCCAACAGGTGTCCAGGGACTAACTAGGTGCGAGGATCCAACTTCAGGCAGCGAAATAGTGACATGTTTTACCCTATTGTAATAATTTAGTTTTTCGGTTCATTATACAAGCAGACAGGAAAAGTAGAAGAAACAGATAATGATTGTGTGTGTGTGTGTGTGTGTGTGTGTGTGTGTGTGTGTGTGTGTGTGTGTGTGTGTGTGTGTGTGTGTGTGTGAAAGAGACAAACAGGTGGGGGTGATTAGTGGTCCGGGAACCTCAGAGATAATGAGAGCTGTTTTACACCCCAGCGTTCCTGTGGGAAAGGTTGTTCGCTGGTAGCCCGAGGCACTTGGTGTTTTGCTGAGTGGAGGAAACTCAGTGACTCTGGACACCATCTTCAAGTCCGTTCATCTAACACACACCCCGCTTGCTTTAATCCTCATCACACTCACAAAACAAAATATTAATAAAACATTTCTTCACAAAACAGCCAGATTTCTCCAGTGGTCAGTCTCAGAAAGGTTCAACGCAGCAAATCCTACACCACAACTGACCTCAGATTAGGCTGCCAAGCCAAAATCGACTGCGCACACACACACAGTCCAAGCCTCATTCTGTCTGATTCAAACACACCACCGCACGTTTTACAAGGAACGGTTTTGTGTGTGTGTGTGTGTGTGTGTGTGTGTGTGTGTGTGTGTGTGCGCGCACCTGTCGTGTGGGAGTGTGAAGCACTTGGGCTTGTCGTTTGTTGTTACAGCAGGAATCTTATGTTTAGACAGTAGGACACGACAACACACTCCAGCATCTTCTCTACACTCAGCTTGTGAGCTTGAGCTGTCTGGGTCATGGTCATGGTGATATACGCATTGCCATAACCATTTAGGCACAATTCACATTACCATAGTTTGACTTAATTTTGGTCATTTATAAAACCCTTTAAGAACATTGAATTATCCAGAAATTCTCGTATTTTAATTTGTAATATTTCCTTGTCTTTTTATATAGCCATTGTTGTTATTAGTAAATTAATATTTATACATTACAATTAGATGTTTTATATGCATACAGCAATTGTAAATACACTATGTGTGTGTGTGTGTGTGTGTGTGTGTGTGTGTGTGTGTGTGTGTGTGTGTGTGCGTGTGTGTGTGTGTATGTATTCAAGTTGTATATTTCATCTACCATAATAAAAAATAATAGGTTTACTTTATTTATAATAAATACATTCTTTTTTAAAGAAATGTATTACTATTATGTAATTCAATTAAGTGGGTTAACTAAATAGTCTTCCATATATAAACTCTTGAAGTGTCATTAATAATAATATGTTTATACTATTTGTGTATTTATACACAGTATACACTATTTAGTGTACATAAATAAATATAATGTGTTTTCAGATTGATATTTTAAGTCTGATTTGGACCTAATCATCTCTTTGTGTCAGAATCCATAATAAATTGCATCTCAACACGAGTAGATATGAACATATGGGCTAATGACCTTTGACCCTAGGGAACGGTCAGATCTGGCTCAGTAGAGCTGGCATTTGTACTGTTCCGCTCTTGAGACCAGAACATGTGGCTCATACACAGGTTGGACATGTGTGCACACAGCACGGTTCTAGTCGTGTTCACCACACACACACACACACACCAAAAGAAAATCAGCTCTCAACAGGAACGAATGAGTGTGACAGTGCAGTAAATGATGACATCATGTTCACTGATACTCGCTCTCCATGTTTTTCAGTTGCTTTGCTCCTCGGTGCAAAAGGTATTGTTTGAGGAAGAGGAGCGAGCGGGACGTCTTCAGCAGCAAGTCGAAGAGCTGGAGAAGAAGAACCAGCAGTTGAAAGAGCGTGTGGGGAAACTGAGGCATTCCCTAAGGAAGGCCAGGAAAGCTTCTCGACAGGCCGAGCGGGAACATCAGGAGCTGCTGAAGATGGTGGAGAGCGGTGCTGGACATCATCTCAATGCCATCCCACCACAACACAGCGCTCCACGCCACAGATACACACACGGCCTGGGAGGTTAACACACACACACACACACACACACACACGGACTCGTGCAGACTGTCTTAACATTCCCTGCCAAGAACAAATCACTATTATATTAGGTGACATCTTAGTCTGAAAGTTCTTCATTATTATAGGTGAAAACAATCGAGCTGATTTATTCAACCTATTGTAGAAGCACAGCTTAAGTTAAATTAGTCTATTTGTTTTCATTGCCTTTTGTTTTTACAAGCTTTGTTGATTGTTTCAAAAGCAATGGTTCATTTTCTTTGGGATACAATCACATTTAGTGTTAATATCACTGCTATCGGTTTTCATATTCAACATTAAAAGAAAAAAAAAATACATTGATAAAATGTGAGTGATTTATCTGTTTGACAGCCTGAACCTCTGACCTGGTATTAGTCTAGTTTGGTCATTTTCTACACTCACTTTCTCCATTCATCTGCTGCCCGGACCATGATAAAGCAGGAAGGGAAGGTAATGTGTTTAACATGTGTCTGACTTTATTTCAGAAAAGTCATGTCTTCCCCTCGGATACAAAGGCTAAAGAGAAGCAGATGATCTTAAATGATTCTCTCACCCAAAGACTCTCATCAAGTCTTCTACGTACTTTATATTCTCTAGAATTTAAATAATAAAAACCACTGATGCTGGAGCCAAACACTATACTGAAGTGTGACTGACGGCTGTGAATAGTGGTGATAAAGCGAAAGAACTGCACAAAGCAATGGTCCAAGATTTTATGTGAGTAATGATTTGGTCTGAGATTTTTGATAGATGCACTAGATGGCGCTGTGATTCAGATCAGTTTTAAATGCAAATAATTCACTTCGGATCAATTAGGAATTAAACAAAAATATATAATTTGATAAAAATAATAATGACATAAATATTGTATTATATATAATTGGGAATTATATGTAAAAATTAATATTTTGGATTATTTGATATTTAATAAGTTAAATACTGTGCATTTTTTAATTACATTAATAAAAAATCATTAAAATGTAACAAAAGTCAATGTGCGAGAGAGAGGCCACACATGAGTGTAATTAACAAAATAATTGAGATAAAGTTAGTTGTTCTGTAGTCTAGATAGTGTTCTCAAGTTTTTTTTATGAAATCTGAAAACTGTGTTCTCTAGTCAGCCATCTGCAAAGACTAAAAATACTCCATGGAGCAAAATGTTTAATGTTGACAGATTTGTATGGATTGGGCACAATATGCGAAGAGTTTGGTCAGCAGATTGCAGATCTGTCGACTTGAATTCAGATGGAGAGGAACAGAACTTGCACGGCTAGAAACCAAACATGTAGGGCAGTTGCCAAGATGGCCGCTAAATTACCTCAGTTTTATCTCAGAAAGCTGAAAACATTTAATCATGAACTAAAAGATTCCTGATTTGCGCAAATCGAGACTATATCTTGTGAACTTACAGATAATTGTAGATGATAATAGAAAGTTGTGCTATTTAAATTGTGCTATTAAAAATTATAAGTGCTATTAAACTGCTAAAATTAATTGCTACTGCTATTACGTCACATCTACTCTGCCAGTTTGTGTATGTTTTAAGGGTTTTGAGCACGCACGCGCACACACACACACACACACACACACACATTACATATTTTCTGAGAGTTTTATGTCATGATGATAGATGAGACTTTTTGTTTTAATGGACTGTTGCAACTCTGGTGTCTCCATCGAGTGTTTTTTAATGACACAGTCTGGACTGCAGCTTGTTTCCTCGTGTAACACACAGCCCACACACTGAATTCCTGTGGGTTTTATGTGCAAGTATTTGGGAAAAGTTGCCCTATTATTCCCTGCTGGGATCTGAAATGCTTCATCTGAATGCTTAAAAAAAATGGAGTGTACATCGGCATGACTCATCATTTCCTGCGTGATAAAGTGAAATGTGAATAAGTGAATGTTTAATGTGGCTCTTGCGTTTAGATGAAAATGGATGGAGAAAATGCTGAAAACCGCTAGGGGGAGGAAACCAATATGTCGCTCATCTTCTCATAACCCAGTTTAGATGTTTTAGATGCTGGTGTGTGACGTCACTTCTGGAAGTGTGTTTAACCAACGTGAAAAAAGGGGAGCACATACCTTCAATTTTCTTGAAGGATTATTATTAAAAAGCTTACAAGCATTTTAAGATTTCACACGTTTAGTGCTATGTACAGTGCCAAATTTTAACCAGTTTTTTGCTCAAACTGACAGCCATACACTTCTAAATATGATTCTGATTTTCCCCATGACCAAAAAAAGTTCAGATTTAGTTGAAACGGTAAAATATGATTTGATTCTGAGTTACCCCATGATCACAAGAAGTTCAGCTTTATTTGAAATGCGTGGCCTAACGTGAAACCCGGGATGGTGAGCAGTCACGCATCACATGCTTTCCTCTCAGTCTGTTTACAGTCAGACTGACCTCTAATAAAACTCAACCCAAGCAAACTAATGAGAGAAAATCGATTGACATCCCAACGCAGCCATAAACACCAAAGATGATCATTCAGGATTTATTTCAGGAAAAAAAGAGAGAAAGACAGAGTCACTCATTCCCCGTTGCTTTACAGCATAAAATAGAAAGTCTGATATGTGCAGATGATTGTCAAAGGCATTGGATATACAAGCCCCATATCAACAGAAGATCACGTCACAGTAAAGTTAGTAATCATGTCACTCCAGAATTATGATCATCATCTTCACATGCATATGAGTATAGAATTCACATTTCACTGGGCAACTTTCCCTTCAGCCAGGCTGTGTCGTACAAGGCCCGTGATGTCAGAGTTGCATTTTTTAATATAGTATATATCTATAATTATAGAGATAGACATTTTTCTTCATACATATAGTTACATGGTGAGGATTTCTGAAAATATGCAAAGTGATTGAATTTAAAAGCACATTTATCATGCTTTATAAATAAATATATATATATATATATATATATATATATATATATATATATATATATATATATATATATATATACAAACACACATATATATATAATTTTTGTTGCCCAAAATTGACTTGAGAAGTTGTAAAAACTGCACAGCTATCACAGACACTTGTCAGTCACAGCTTTTCATCGTAAGAGGCCAAAGTGAAGCCTGAGTTTGTAAAAAGAAAAAAAAAGAAAAACTACAATAACAGCAAAAGCTTGGAAAAGGTGCACAACCGCTCATCTTTACATAGCCATTAATGTTAATACAGTGTGGATCTGGGCACAGACGACAATGCGGATGGACGTATGGAGAAAGACAATGACTTACAAGATGCAAGACAGGACGTGGACGACTTCGAAAGACAGACACAGCACATTCTATTTACAGTTTTTGGACAAATGGAGCGATCATTGTGAACACGGTTGATAGACATGAAATACACTAGAATTAAAAGTCTTTTTCATTGTGTGTGAGATCATGTGTGCAAGAGTTTTCACGGTAAAAAACATCAAGCTTGTGATTTCCCAGATCAAATCTACGTTTATTTCACTATTTACACCTGAAAAAGCTGAGTTGACTCAAAAAATTTCATTAAGCTGACGTTACGGTCCAGCAATGTCAAAGTTGAGCGAGCAAACCTTTGTGATCTTATGTTCTAAACTGCCATCCAAAGATTGTTCATGCATGATGCGATGATAAAAATCACAATACAGTACATAGTTATAATAATTGGATCATTGGCTAGAGATGGGTTTTTAACCCTAAGGTGAAGGGAGAGGATGGAGTTGAATCGAATGGTTGTAATAATTCAGAAACATTTCATTTTTCAAGTTAACTCTTGGCATTACTCAACTCATGTTGATTCTCATTTATTAGGATGGTGCTAAATATTGAACTATTTAGCATAGGGGTCCTATACATCAACATACAATATTTAACCAATTATGGCTTGGAATGGTTTACATTTTTGCATCCATTAAAACTTGATTTTGTTTTCAGAGATTAAACAATCATGTCAATTTTCTGCAGCAATAGACACAGAACACAGAAACACCACGTCTAGCAAACATTCTGGTTTCCGTTTCAGTCCCATTCCCACAGAAACCGGCTTACATTTACAGTAACACCTAAAATGTAAAGCTAAGTGGCAAAGAAGTGGATTCATGTGATTCTGAAAGACATTATGACATGGAAAGTGAGACCTAGAGAAAAAGATTTCAATATAGAGAACTGTGGAAAAAAGAACAAAGACTCATCGAAAGACACCAAACATAAAAATAAAGACAAAAAGAAAAAAGGATCGAGCAAGACAGTCGACATCCAGAATTATTTTCCCTTCTACTCATTTCCTGCTTTCACTTGAGTACTAAAATGTCCTTTTTGTCGAACAATTGTTAAAGTCAGAAAGTTTCAGCAATAACTTGGCATTTTCGCAATTCAAACAGCGACATCACAAATACAGTTGAAAGACCCTAGGACTCACAGAAACTTCATTCACAAATGCGAGAACCTGTCACCGGTATGGTTGTCATCCGCCTCTCAAGTGAGAAAGCGAAGGGAAAGTAGTGAGCGGACTGAGGCAGAAACACCCACCAGCTAGAACCACTCGCTGTGTTTCTGCCCTCAACATTCCAACAACAACGGTGACTGCGTGAAGATCTTCCATGGCACTTTGGAAAATGTCACAAACTTTTGAATCTTGAAGTTTCTCCAGTGATATTAGCAAAGCATAAAGGGCAGAGAAGACATCAGTCACTTTAGAAAACCCAGCAGGACATGAAGGACAGAAGACCCAGGATGTGTAAAAACCATCACTTAGCCCTTAAACCCTTGGACATTTTCATCTCATCCGTTCCTTTAGAGCTTCAGTTTTGCCCAGTATCTTGTAATGTTGCGCTGACTATCTTGCCGTGGCCGAATAACCAAGACTGAAAGACTTCAGAACGTATTTAGAGCACATACGGATTCACGTGTGGCTTGGTTTGTCAAATTCAGTTTTGGGGAAATAATAACCATAAATAATGATAATTCCACACACTTCCCAAATACAGTAAATCATCCTCTCAAAACTGCCCGCAATTTGAAACTTATATTACAGTAAAATACTGTATTGGAAATAATACGCAAAAGAATAGAACATCTTACAATAAAAGAAAGACAAAGTGTTTAACTTCAGAAACTATGAACTAAATAACAAAAATAAGGTTTACAACTTCTTCCCATAAAGGGTTTTACTTTAAACTCACTTCAACTTCACATTTGTACTTAAAATAATACAGTAAAAAACTGTAGTGGAAAAAAACAAACTAAAAAGGACAAAACAAATGACATAAAAAAAGTGTTAAGCTTAAACAAAATAACAATTTTTGCAAATAAAATACTCCAACAAAAAAAATCCCGCCGAAGTTTTTAATTTGTAATATGACAACAGTAAAACACTGTATTGAGAAACAATATAGATAAAAACTGGCCATAAAAAGAAATACCGAAGTGTGTTTAGTACAAACTAACTAACCGGCAAAGTAGAAAATAGATTTCCCAAATAAAAGTCATCACGCTCAAACTTTAAACTGAAGTGATAACTGAAATCCTACTAGAATACTCTGGCAGGATCCAGCACATCACATTAGCTTTACCATTTACAATCCAGAGTCTTGGAACACAAACTTTAACCATGGGTGCTTTACTATGCTGTAATATAACCGTAGATATGATGCCTGGTGCAGCTGCAGAATTCCCTGAGAACTCGTACACTGGGTGAAGACAAGACGCTGCCATGGCTTTCTGGGAGTTTTGTGAGTGTGTGTGTATAAACAGCAACGCTAAAACCAGCAATCGACTGTTTCTAACTAGAGTTAAACCTGCTAACAGGAACAATCTTTGTCTCGCGTTGTTTTCTACTATCCCTGCATTTAGAGAGAAAAAACGAATATAACAGATTGCGTCGCATTGTAGAGATTCCGTGATATCAATGCAAAAAACTCAACGGTGAGACGTCGAACCAACAAACAGCCACTTGATTGTTAGCAACACACTGTAAAACGACAAAAAACCAACAAACTTGCATGTGCAAACAGAAGTCTCGACTAGAAAAGTCGTGAAACAGTCTGACAGAGAATTTTTTAAAGCACTTCTGCAGGTCGGCGCGACACATAAGTGGAGAGATCAAAATGGCTGTTAACTGCAAATACAATTCAGTCGACTACTTAGCGAAACAAGTAAACATGGCTGAGGAGAAAAGGGAAGAGCTAGACATGTCAACGTAGTCAGGAGAACTGATGGACATGTGCTCCGTCCTTCTATGAAGACGGATACAATCATGCAATCGGTTCCGTATCTAAAGCTCACATTTTTTACTCGTCCGTTTCTCTGAAAGCTAACATGGCTGGTAAGGGTCATAGCGTGTTGATAGCAGAGACATCACAGTTCAGTCCAGCCACTTCTCAAAACGGAAGCTTTTGGCTGGAAATCGCCATATTTCGCCGCCGCTGCATGCACTGCACACTCCAGTGTTCGGAGGTTAAATGGCAGGTCTTCTCTAGGAGCGCATTAGGTGAGTGCAGGGATGTCGTCCTCTGGGTGGTTGCTGTGGCAATGGGTCAGTCCTCTGCCTTTCCGGGACGGCAGGGCGGGGCGGGAGCTGAGGGGGTGGGGCTCACAGAGCAGTGGCCTCCCAGCTCTCTCCTCGCAGAACCTGGCGTCACTTAGTCCCACTTACTACTGGGCTGACCGATGCAACTGCTGGAGGGTGTGGCCTGCATGGCTCCGCCCCCGAGGCGGTGGAGGATGCCAGCGAACAGGATGTGTGAGGAGAGGCTGTACCTAGAAATGGTACAATTTTATTTATATTAATGGATTTTAATTTGATCTACAGTGATGCCTTGTCAATACTGTTGGTCAATTTTCTGCTTGGAAACGTGAAAAAATCGGATGGGACAGTGATGTCACAGTGCCCCTAGTGGCCACACATTCCTCTGTTCACGACTTTGAGATTTGTCTGTGTCATGTGCTTTTTTTTTTGCCAAGAACTTTATTTTAACCATGGAAGTAAGAGCATGTGACCAGGCTTTGAGAAGCAGAGGATGATGTCCATCAAAATGACACAACAAATAATAGAGAGAAAACAGCAAAGCGTTTGCTTAACGTCTGCGACCTGCTCTGTTGTAATGACGTTTTAAACTCCAGCCAATAGTGTTCAAATCTTTTTAAAGCTCGTGCAACACTATTCAATTACACTTGTTGAACTTGCTTTTGGAAAGTTCTGAAAAAAAGATCGAAAGCACTTTGGAGCATTTTTTTTTTCAACATGAGTTGAACGTGAGGAGAGTGTGGCAAAAACCCGAAGACTAGAAGAGAAGACACAGTTGAAAATTAAGATTTGTTAATTTAGATTTGTTAAAAAAAAAAACTTGTTTTTAAAGGTGTTTTTAAGATGTAAGAACATCTTATTTTATCTTTATATCACCCTTTTATCAAATAGGTGTTATTCCGAAGTGTGTTACCCTCATTTAATAACATGAAACGAAACGGATTAAAACTATTTTGAACTATTTTTGGCATTTTAGCTATTTTCAAATGGGTAAAGACATTGACACAAGTAAATTGAAAAACGAGCTGTCAAGGCATCACTGTATTGGGTGTTTTTTGAAGATTGTGTATGATTATTACAGATAAGATGGAGCAAATGTGTAGTTACTTACAGTCTTTGCGCGGTAAGGAGGTGTTTCCTGTGGCTAGGTCATTGATAAGAACGGTGTTTGAGTTCGGCGTGGGCTTGGGGTTTTGGCTGAGAGCTGCAGTGGCGTTTGGTGTCGGGTTCAGCGCTAAAGCTGGAGGCTGTTTTGCATTCAGAATGCGGTTCTGGTTGGCTGAGTTGGATTGTCCTGCATCCATGCTGCTTCCCATGCTACTGCCCAACTGGAGTCTCCTCATGTGGCGAACCACGACCGTGGCGTTGAAGGCTTGCTGAGGGGAAAAAAAAGAGAAAAACTTTCTTTTCAAACGGTTTTAGAATTCAAAATAACTAGTATGTAAAATGGCAACCGTGTTCATCTTTATTGAGCAATCCTTTGTTGCTAAAATGCACTTCTGGTGTAGTTGACGTGAAACTCACCCTCCATTTGCTTTTTGCAAAGTTTTTGCGCATTTGTCGACTGACAGACTCGTGGATATTCTTGCAGAGAGCAGTATCACCTGCAATCCTGCGTAGCAAAGAAGTCAAAGCCTTGAATTAGACATGCGTCTCCTGTCACCTACACTGACTTCCTCTAACACAGAGAAGCACTTGGATTTCTTCTGAAGAGTGTGTGAAATCCCTACAGTCCTTCTGTTCTCAAAATTGCCAGACTCTTGTGTTTAGTGAAGGCTTGTTAAATGTGTCAGTAGCGGATGCGCTAATTGCCGATTAGCGCTTTGGAATACATAATGTGAGATTAGACGCCGCGTCTTAATTGGCTAGCGTTTATTCAGTAGCTTTCCTTCTGCCCTTGAGAGGGATCTTTCTGCATGATAATAGAGAGACTGAATTCATCCTGATATTCCGAAAGAACACGCAATCCCAAGATGACACAGACAGTGCCCTGATCTAATAGGAGGAAAATGTCCCGCTAATAATGTGAAATAAATCTGCCTCAAAAAGCCTTAGATGAGGTCACAGTTCTGTTTCTGCTTGGGATTAAACGACAAAAAGAAATTTGGTTACGATGTTGATAATCCAACTAAATTGGCCGAGGTGACAGATGTCAATGACATCATTTTGTGTGTGATGCTCTTGGCTCACAGAACCCGAGTTTGAGGCCCGGTCACAGGAAATCTAGGTGCCTAAATCTAGGTACCTAAGACGATTGAAACAAGGTTTAGCTTGTCCTGGGATTGTTGGTCACTAATTGGGAGGCGGGGTCTTCTGACATGGCTTTAGCTCCTCACATTAAATGAATGAGCGTCATGATTGGATGAACAAAAATGTCTCTGGCAATTTTAGTTAAAGTTAATAATCTATATTTGACTACCGCATTTTTCTAAGGCGCACTTAAAATCCTAACAAATTTTCAAAAATTGGTGGTGCGCCTTATAGTCCGGAAATAAGGTGTTTAGATAAACACATAAACACTGTATTGTCTTTAGGACTGATATCTCACCAGGGATGCCGCAGAGCCTGGTCACACGTGTAGCGCTTCGAAGGGTCTTTTTCCATCAAACAACTGATAAAATCTTTTGCTGTGAATCAAACATGAAAAAAAAAATCAAGACAGTTGCAGTACTGTAAAACTTCAAAGGTGGCGAAGCAACACCACGTAATGTGCTGGCATGTATAAGCAGAAGATATCAGTGGAAATGCTGACGAGAAATTGGATTCATTAATTATAGTCTGGATGAATTTCACAGCGCCGTTGCCTGTGGTGTTTACTGAAAGCCATCAAGGTTTCTCAGAGTTTCCTATAAAACAACTTTACTGGCAGCTTGTGTGAGTGAGCACATACGCGTGCAGTCGATTAAAAGCCAATGAATTGGATGGCCTGGTACAAATTATACATGTTTCGGAGAAGACGTGCTTTCACCTGAATCCGATATATCGTCCCAGTACGGTGCGTCAAACTCATAGTCGGCTTTCAGGATCTGCTCAAAAAGTTTGGAGTCATTCTCGTCATAAAACGGAGGGTAACCACAAAGTCTGCAAGACAAGACGTGAGCTCATTCAACTGATTGGCACTTACACACATTTTATGGTCTACATTAAAATTCACAGTCGCACTCCTAAATAGGTTCTAAGATTAAGAGCATGTCTATTATAAATACAAACAAATCCCATTTCATAGTACCGTATTTTTTGGACGACAAGCCGCACTTAAAATCCTAACAAATGTTTAGTGCGTCTCATAATCTAATAATAGATTAGGAAATAGACGTTTATCAGTGGTGCGTTGTATAATCCGGTATTGATGATGGTTAAAAAACAGAGGAAAAGCAGGAAATGTAGAGAAAAACGGCACATTTCTGCCTGATTTGCACACCATTATCTTTGTGTTTGTCTCTCATTTCCATGTTGGGTTAGCTAATCAGATGCTAAGAGAATTATCTATGGTTTGGGCTGTAGCCATAATCACACCTGAGAGGCGTCTAACCAACCTAGAGATCTGACTGAAAATAGCAGAACTTGGAGTGCAAACCAATCATTTCCCACAAAGATTAGTTTTGTTTATAATCCATAAAAACACATTAAAACACTGCCCGATTATGAATTAGTATTAATCATATATTACAGGTTGACAAGTAGCAGTGACGGTATGCTAACTATGCTAATATGCTAACATAGACTTCATCAATTTGTTGACACATAGACCGAGTTCTCAGAAATATAAAAACAAAAAAAACTGGTCACTGCAGAGCTACAATAATATAAGACATTTGCAGGAGCTTTTTTTTTTGTAGCTTTGTCTTGTTTGAGACTAGCGATGCAATGCTAACAGAAAATGCTAAATGCCAGATGGCCCTGGCTCAGTTGAAATGTACAGTTTTTATCACACGGTAGCAGTTATGGCTTCGAGCAATCTGACTCTAAGAAATCATTAATTTTCGAGTTGTGGGTCTTGTGTAGAATCTAACTTAATTTTACAAGTCAGATCAACTTGAGTTCAACAAACAGTTTTTGAGTTTATTGAACTATTTACGTAATAATTTACATAAATAATGTTCTCACAGACTCATTGAGAGTTTCTAGTTTCTAGAAACAGTTTCTAGTTATAACTGCATAAGGTTTTGTGACAAGGAATTAAACATTAATACGTATAGCAAAGACAGCTATAGACTAGACTTAGACAAAATGTACTTAAGTTCAAAACGAAAGCTTTGCAGCTACAATAGTCGCTTTAAGTAACTTTCTTATATCTTTATTGCTTTTTACGTCATATGCATAATGTTTGACTGTTTCTCTCCTTCGGCACTAAAAGAACAACGGACTTACAGGATGTAGGCTATGACGCCGATGGACCAGCAGTCAACAGCTTTACTGTACGGCTTTTGAGCAAGAACCTCTGGAGCTGCAAGCAAAAAGAAGACAATATATATACATACATATATATATATATATAAAACACAAATTAGTCGCTGCAGTCTTGAGAAGAAATGAAGAACACTCCATCACATTTTGAGAAAAACAGCAACTGAGGCAGAGGACACGCACACCTTCACGTCTCTGTAATCCAGTTATGCTCCACGGGGGCTTGAGACCTTCTGGAGGCCTTCTAAATGATTTCTATTATTCTTCCTCTAGACATTTTATTCCTCCCTTCAGGAAACAAGCTTTGTTCATGCGCTAGACAAAAGCTCTGAATCTGCGCTTCACTTCTCCAACAGTTTGCCATTGTGTGTCGGCTGGGCCAGACTGTTGGAAAAGAAGATTTGCTGAAAGCTCTTTAATGAAAGCAGCCACATTTCCACCCAGAATTCTACACAAACCCCACGACCTCTGAGAATGTCAAAGAAATCAAAAATAGAGAGAGATTTTGAGAGATGCAAACATGTAATTGTGAAAATCTAAAACCTTAGAACCTCAAACCTCAAAGGCCAACCAGCATTAGCATTAGAGCTAACCGGCTTTTCCCTCGCCTCAGGAATGTGGGAATGATTATTTTCCAGAAAGGGCTATTTCTGGATATATGATCAATATAATACACATCATTACATTGGAAGCGCATTACGCGTGTTTGTGTGAGAGGGGCAGAAAAGATGTGTGTGATGGGGTAAAAATGTATGAAGTGATGAGAGAAACAAGACAAGACCATTTAAAGACAAAAAGAAGCAAAGGCGGACGCTGAAAGTCATGTCAGAGACAGAGTGCCACGTTTACAGCAGCCGGATCTACTGTGTGTCCATCTTATGATGAAAACCCCCCACACACGACTGCATCTGACCTCGGTCCACCATGAAACCGCTTTATATTTCCCGCAGGCCCCTTTAAATACCGTTCCTGTGGAAAAAGCCCCCACAAACACACACACGCCGAGACTTATGCAATTTATCAGCCTGGCTGTGTGAGAATATATGGAAATTAATCTACTGTGATTTCTCATTTCTATATATGGCACATACCATAACACTACATAATTACGTATGATGAAAGTCTAATGAATATTTTCTATTGATAAATGGATTGATCGTTTGGAATTGATAGCTGCATGGACTGATTAAACAAGTAATAATTGGGTGGTTGAACATAACCCTATTATTTTATATGATACATTATTTAATGATTGATTTGGTCATTTAAAAGGGTTTGATATCCCTTGACCTCTGGCCAGCACTTACCCACATATCCCGGCGTTCCACAGGCGGTGGACATGACGTCACCAGTGCCCTCCATCTTAGACAGGCCGAAGTCACTGATCATGATCTTTGAGCCGTCTTGTGGGTTAAAATAAAGCAAATTCTCAGGCTGAAAAAAATGAAGGTGTTAAACAAGAAGGCCTATCTTAGCAGAATGGTGATAATTATGTGGTTTACCTTGAGATCTCGGTGGACAATGCCCATGCTGTGGAGGTAGTTTACAGCATCCAGAACTTGTCTGATGAGCTTGCTGGCGTCTTTCTCAGTGTAGAAACCTTTCTCTACAATCCGGTCGAACAACTCTCCTCCAGACACCCTGAAATGATAGGCAGTGTTAGCAAAAACTGGATGGTCAGAAGGAGAAATGAACATGCTGTAAGTGTCCTGTGGAGGGCGCTGCAAGTCGACTTTGATGCATAAATCTAAAAAAAATAAAAACCTCAGTAAACAAGAAGTTAAAGAGGGAAACAAACTTTTACAATTATTTTATGTAAATTAATAACCTGAAACACACTTTAAGGGTTTCATTTTGGATCTGCACATGCCCAAATTCACAAGCTATTGAAGGACACCGAAAACTTTTCTTCAGCCAAGCTGGACTATAGCGCCTTCTCCTGGAAGGAGAATGATTGTCATGAATGTGTTACTTCCAGTCTTATTGCAGCACTTTAGTGAATTTTAAGGTACATACATTTGAAAAAGAGAAATTACTTCTGTTCAAAATCATGCCAATATACTTTGAAGTACCTTTTAACTTCAGAACTATGTTTTTCGAACTTTCTTTTTATTTCTATGCTCAACAAGTCAACATTTAGTTTAGAAAATGCATAAAGAATTTTTGTATAATTTCAGCTGATTCAGAAAATCACATTTCCAATAATAACAGTACAATAGAAAATCTAAATAGTAATCTAAAAGGTATTACTATTAATTAATGAAGAACAAACTTAAAGAATGTTCTTTATTTAATGTATATAAAATACATTAAGTGTGCCCTAACAGTTAAATGATTTTTAAATTAAAATCCAATTTACAATGTAAAAATAAAAAGATACTTTTTCTTACTATACAAAAGTCTTACAAAAACATGCAAAAACTCAAAACTTGAATGTGTTTGTATACTGTAAACATACATATACCGTATGAACAGTATTTAATAAATTATTCCTAAACCATGTTTTAATTGCTTTCACACAGAGAAAGGAAATGTAGAGATGAACCACCCTTGAAACTTCAATGGAATACCCAGCCAAATGACCTTGAGAAGCATCAGCCCCATAGAAATCAATAGATTTACAGCGCTTGTTTACAGAGCAAACTCTGGTGTAAATGCCCGCAGCGTCCCCTTCCCCCTCTTCATCTATTCCTCTTACTCAGTTCCACTATCGCAGATCCTGCCCGAGGGGCGGATTTCAGCATTCATGAGGAAAACAGTTGATAGCTCATCTTTAATCACACACTTCCATGGCGAGAGAATTACAAAAAAGAGTTTTGCGCCGGTTAGATCACACAGAAAGCAGATTGGCGCTGTTTAAATATATATGTTTAAATATTATATCTCAATGCCATATGCCAAAATTTTTCTTCATGTTTTTCATAGTAACACACAGAGACATACAGTACACACACACACACACACACACACACACGAAAGCATTAACAACAAAATAGAGGCAGGCTGTCGGCCAACTATTAAATTAACACTCTGGAATTTAAATTCTAATGTAGTTTCCAGAGGCAAAACGAGGACAGAAAATAAATGTTTGTTTCTTCTAATCCTTCTTGCCACTCTTCTCTTCTAATTTCTCCTCTCCACAGCGCTTAAAGTTCAAATGAAACAAGAGTGATTCGCACACTGTTGCTCTCATAATCCTCCATGATAAAATGTAATAACGGCACCCACCACCTGTCCTGCTGAGAACACTTAACATCATCCAATTTCTGATGGATAAAGTCCATGCAGTATTTTTAGAATAGCTTAAATAAACATGGATCTTAAAAACACAGATATTAATCAAAAGTGTAAAAGATTAAAAATAAATAAGCTCTCAGCATGAGACATACATTTTTCAAATTTGACCAAACACTTACAGAAAGACAATTTAGATGAATAATTAATCAAGATGAAT
This sequence comes from Paedocypris micromegethes, assembly GCA_028031935.1. Lineage (NCBI taxonomy): Eukaryota > Metazoa > Chordata > Actinopteri > Cypriniformes > Paedocypris > Paedocypris micromegethes. The sequence continues at coordinate 8,522,228 of CM051496.1, forward strand.
AAATGAGTGGAATGTAGATTAAAGAATTAATTCCTCATAGGTCAATTGACATACACACACTCAGAAAAAGTTAAGAAAGAAAGGAGTACAATACTATGATAAACAAACTTTAAGATAGGTAAAATGGTTAATAGATAGATAGATAGATAGATAGAGAGAGAGAGAGAGAGAGAGAGAGAGAGAGAGAGAGAGAGACGTAATTTAACATAAAATTAGGCAGAATACATATTCAAATACAAAGATGGATTGAGGCAGGAAGATAGATAATACAAAAAATAGATGACGAGACCAAGATGGATGGATAGATAAATAAATTGGCAGACAGACAGATATAAGATGTTTTGTGTTGGACCGACATGGACATTTTGCTACCCATCCACAAACTTATGCAACCCTTTGACGTCAGCAGCGATCAAGCCAACTCACCAGACTGCCACACAACCTCCAAATCTGCACTGGCTTCTTTGTCCTGCTGTTTTCTACAAGCCCAGGGTCAAGGCCCACAAAGACACAACGCTCGCTCTTCAAGCATTTCATATTCTTGCCTTTTCATGTTACATTGAAAAAGCATGAATTCGGGACCACGAGCAAAACTCAGCATTTAAGTACAGAAATCTGCAGGAATTACATTCTTTCTGAAGAAGCTCAGCATGTTTTTGATTTAGCGGAAGCAAACTAGCTCAACGTGATCAGTTCCCTTTATCTTGCTGCCAAACCTCCCACTTAAGCAAGTGTGTTTTCTGCAGTACTTTAAAGACTTTGGTTTGTAATTGAGCTGTGTTATGATTATGAATAAAACCTGCGCTAGGTGTTTGAACGTTGAATAGGAAATGACAACGTAGCAGGTGAAGCTAAAGCCCGCCCACAAAACATGCAAAGGTTTGTGATTGGTTAGTAGGCTCTGATTGATGGCGGGGGTCTCATGAGCTGGGGAAGGGTCTGGTTTGACTGCATGAGCTGCATTTACTTACAGTTGCATTATAAGGTAGAGGTGATTGGAGCTTTCATAGATGTCCTCCAGTGCAACTATGTTCTCGTGCTTGATTCTGCAAGAAAAAAAGGCACACATGAAAATCAATGATTGTTGAGTTTTATAGCAAAATATCCACTAAGATAAAATCCAAAAATAGCAACTATAAACTATAATTCTATCCAACAAAAAGTGTGTGTAAAAAAACTTTATGTAGGTTGTCTGAAGTTCCAGACATGGTTATTGGTAATACGTAGATCTGTGTGTGTTTGTGTGTGTTTTTAACTTATAATAGTTAAAAACTGGAACTGCTCACTAAAGCGTGAATTACATAGACTCGAGTTTGAAATTATTCATTCCCTTGGAAAATTGTAACTTACAATTTTTTTTCCAACCAGCAAGGTTTTTTATTACCAGAAATGGCATTGGTTTTATCCAAGTGAAACGATATTGTGGAACAAGTAGAAAATGCAATGTTCTGAACCATCCATGTTCAAGCACCTGAATGGATGCCAAATGTAACGCCTGTGTCTTCTGACACTTCTTGTCTTATGTTTTATTGTTAGAATAAACAAAAAATTTAACTGTATGGCCAGGATGATGTTGTTGGACATGATCATTTGGTGTGCAAAAATATATGCTTCCAACCTCGCTGTAAAACATGTTGGTGGAATCTAATGTTCTGGAAGTGCTTTCCCAAGGAACCTAACCATGGTAAACGAAGTAGCAATATAGCACAACTGGAGGAGTTGTGGATCTGTGGTGGAGCTAAGACCAGGGTGAAGGTAAGAGACCTTCCATCCTCGTGAGTTTGAACTCATCACAGAAGACCAGTGGAAAACAATACCAGTGAATACATGAACAAAGCTGCTCAGCAATTATAGGAAGCGTTTGAATTCTGCAATAGCTATTAAAGCCTTTCCATAGATTATCGAGAAACAAAATAACGTCACATTGCATGACTGCAGCGTGGGAATAATGCTTGCTTGATCAGAGTGACTCAAACACAGCGAATGACGGACATTTTTCTCTTATTTTGTGTTAAATCAGCACTTTGCTTTTTGTGTTGCGGCGAAATCATATATAAATCCTAATTACGAAATCATATATACAGTCGGCTCTGTGTAAGTGCACATCGTTTAGGACCATCAGATAAGTGCAATCTCCACTTAATATACAGTCATCCATAAAGAATAAAAAAATTTAGATGGCTGGAAGGACTAATGTAAGGATTTTAAACAGATTGAGAGATGGATGGATGGATGGATGGATGGATGGATGGATGGATGGATGGATGGATGGATGGATGGATGGATAGATAGATAGATAGATAGATAGATAGATAGATAGATAGATAGATAGATAGATAGATAGATAGATAGATAGATAGATGAATAAAGAGGTTAATAAATTATAGCTAGAGTAGAGAATGGATATTAGCTCAGTTGAAGGATGATAATGATGAAATAAAGCAAGATAAATGAATGAATGGATGACAACTAGATAGAGATGAATGAGTATTTATGAGTAAATCACTCTACGTATCAAATCTTTTTCAAATCTTTGACATTTTGGAGGGAAGTGATCATCCCTGCGCTTCACATCTCTCGCTCTCACCTCTCGTCATGGTAACGCCGTCACGGCGAAAGTGTGTGTACACATTAGCGTTGCATTTTAAGTGAATTCTGATTGGCGAGTCCAACTGGCACATGATAACAGGCCCGGGCAATGACGCAAGTGAGGGGACAATAACAAGTCATCCAGGGCAACACACACACAGATAATGGACGTCAGTGTGAGCTGATCGTTCATTTGTTTTTCGTCCCCAAATAATAAACTTTCTCATCTATACTTTTGGAAAGTGTTCAACTTCGAAGAAGCGATGGTGTGAAAAACTGCTTTTTCTAAAAACATTGTCTGCATCAAACCACTTCTTTTTTTTACTTCCCTTCATCTCCTGTTTTAATGACTAAAAGATTTTCCGAACTCTGGACAAAACAAGCGTGCGAGTGATTCATCGCCAGACTGGTTTGCATTGATTTAATGGTGAATTAAGTTCAGTGAACTGCAGATCACCTCTAATGTATCACAATGTTTTCCGTGAAAACAAAGCAACAACAATAACAACAACACAGTCCATGTATTCTATGTGAAAAGAATCCTGTCAATGATTTGGCCCTATTGACATCAGTGATTATTATGAAAAACTGGATTACCCTTTCTGTCTCACTCTTTCAGTTTTTCTTTCTTGTTTATTCACTTTCTTTTCTTCTGTGCTGTCAATTATCTCTCTTTCTTTCTCTATGTCGATAATTCTTTCTTTGTTTTTCTTCTTCTCCCTTCTCTCTGTCGCTCTCTTACTCTCCACCCCATTTCTCCCCTTTTCCCCTTCTCTCTCTGCCTTACTGTTTGTCTTTTATTCAATCTTACTTTGTCTTTCTTCTTCTGTCCCCCTCTCTCTTACCCCCCCCCTCTTTCTCTCCACCCATCTCTCTCTTCCTCTCCGTGACTCTATATCTTTCTTTCTTTATCTTTCCCTTCTTCTTCCTTTCTTTCTCATTCCCCCATTTTATCTCTCTCTGCACCCCCCACCCCCACCCCCATCTGTCTGTTGTTCTCTTGCTCTCTCTTCTTTCAGCAGTGAGTGGGCAGGAACTGTGGCACGACTCATTCGCTTCTTCTAAAAAGATAATTTTTTTTTATTCAAGATCAAAATCTGCACAGAAATACCGGTTAAAGCAGAATAAAAAAATCCACCTCTTTTCATATTTTTCATAAAAACATAATTTAGTGGCAATAAAATAAAAGCATTACATAAAGAATCACAGGCTATTTACTTCAGTTTCTTTCAATGCTTCCTTGACAAAACAGATCATCTGTAGCCTCATACTAATTCCGTTTAGAGGTTTTTCAATGTGAGACGAGGAATAACACTTGTGGATTTCTGAAGACACATGGATGGATAGATATATAAAGATACACCCAGCATATGTTTTTAAATTTGACGACAATTGAGAATATTTTGAGGAATAAACTACTATCTGATGTCATTTCAACACATCGATCTTTATTTTATGATGCAATAAAGAAAGATCTGCTTCATATCAGTATCAATCAATCAGTAAGTCAGTCTCACGTGTAGATGGAGCAGCAAACACAATCAGAACACGCTGATATATTCACTCACTTCATCTAATTACTGGCTTGTGGTATCATCAGACAAGCTGTCAATCATCTGGTTGCTATGTAACCAAATGAGCGAGAAACCGCTTTACCGTAAAAAAGGGATGAGAGTCTAATCTGTAAAATACAATGGCAGGGTAGGAATATATCATGAATGAGAGGACACGTGTGTTCTGGTGTTCAGAGACTCTCCTCAGATTCAAATTCTACTTTAGTTTGATATATTGTGCGTCTGAATCATTTTTACACACCATGCATTTTTCACCAATTTATATTCACATTTTCTACAGCAGTAAAATCAGAAATTATTGCTTTATACACGTGTTTGAAGTACCGAAATGTAATATTTTGTGACAGGCAAAAGATAAAGGTGGCATTGTTAAATCGCTGGATGGTGGAAAGGCGGTAAACAGCCTCGTAGCAACGGTGTCTGAGGAACCTCTAGCGTCTGATGTCGATCCCCTCGCAGAGCAGACAAACAACACCAGGATACTTCCATTACTTTTCTACACATCCTGTCATATTTACATTGATGTGTTACACGTGTGAAAATATGGCACTCTTCTCATTTTCAACACCGTATGGATTTCTGCAGTTAGAATCTTCAATTCACCTGCTTGTTTCCTAACGATGGGAACAAACAGAACCTTGTAAATAAAAATGCAAAGTCCCTAACATAAACAAAGACCATGACAAGGCCTCAAACTCTGCTCCTCTCTTCTGTAAATTTGCACTACACAGTGTCCTCGTAATATTTAGAGCACATATTTTCAGAATATGTTAAAGTCAACGTTATCACGCTATTTCTGTAATTTATGAAGCAATCTTTTTTGCGGATAGACCACACAGTTTGCTCATGTCCGGTTCCGTGGAGAGAGAACATCGGCAGGAGCTCCCCAGCTGTAATTGGACGAGGGCAGTGGAGTTACCACGGTAACTGGAGGTCAAACCCCAGGCAAATAAAACCGTATCTACAGGCAAACCACGAGAATGCATGTAGACAGAGGTGATGCTGTTGCCATGGGTACAAGTGGGATAGCGCAGTGAGGTAAAGGGAAAGAAACTCACTTGCGTAGTACAGCAATTTCATTCTCGATGCTGCTCTCTTTCCCCTTCAGGGCCTTTTTAGGAATACACTTTACTGCAAACATCTTCCGTGTGGACCTCTCCTCGGCCAGGACCACCTCTGAGAATGCACCCCTGAGAGAGACAGAGAGAGTTATGTGTTTACAAAACAGAAAAATAGTTACGATAAGCTGATAAGTGTTCTCTATGATGGTTTGATACTGATTTGCAACTGAGCGCACGCGACCAGCACACCGGCTGTTTGAAACCCTCGCCCGCTGGATTCATGACAAGGAGTTTTTCCACTTTAATTTTTCGTTGTGTACATGTCCATCCGACGATAAAGTCCATTAAGCAATGATCGGCACAGTGACTGAGTGAGTGTGTGTGTGTGTGTGTGTGTGTGTGTGTGTGTGTGTGACCTGATCATTCATGGACACCCATTTCTCTCTGAGAAAATCTCAATCACATTTGCCATCTGTCACCACGTGAAGCTCTTAGGAACACAGAGTAAAAATTCTGGGAATATTTGCTAAGGCTTTCTGCACCGCTTTACATCACAAGCTTCATTCAAAATTTACAGAAAGGCAAAATGCAAGGCTTACCGACAGAAAGATAGTTTATAAAAAGGAATTAGGTAAAAATAAAAGGAAATACTGTATATCTAGATATATATATATATATATAATATATATATATATATATATAATAAATAAGTAAAGTGTATTTTGTATGTACACACAAACACAATATTTTTGGTGCAATATAAATTAGTTTACTCCATTTACTAAACATAAACTACTAAAGTCCATTTACTAAAACATACTTATTATATTATATACAATATTAATTGTACATTATATTGTATACAACAATTCTAAATACATTTAGAACTTATACAGTAAACATAGAACTACGGGCAACCACTATGAGCAAGTCCTCCATCAAAAAATACAAAATAAATCAAATTGATGTATTAAAATAAAAATGTATTAAAATTTAGAATATTAACACCAGCATTTAAAGTGCACATATGTAGTACATAAAGTAAAAAACATAAATAATTATTGTATTGACAATGACAAAAAATAAAGCTGCACACATTTAATGAAAAAAAAAAAGGAAACCGCGATGGAGGGAGGAAGAGGAGGGGGAGGAGACATGGGGGGGGGGGCATAGCTGGGCAAAAAAATCGAGATGAATGAACTGCAGAAGACACGTATGAATGAAGCCACTAAATTGCATTGCAATTTCAGCCTTAGGTAAAGCAATCACAGACACACACACAAAATAAATGTCATTAATTCCAGGCCACAGTTGAAAGAGAGACACATTTTAAATTCACATGACATGTGAAAGGCTCTACCTGTCGAACTCAATCGAGCATGTGTGTTTTTGCGCGGCGGGCATGTTGTGGCAGGCTGGAACATCCGTAATCAAGTTGGATCCGGCTGAATCAGACAACACGGGCAAAAAAATCTCATTTTTGTTTCTACCAGCACAGCTGCAGAGCGAAGCCCCGGCTGAGCTTGTGATGTAATGTGTACGTGAGCGAGAGGGCAGCGCACAAGCTCGAGGAAAAAACAGTTCAAGACTGAGATTGTGTGTTTGTGAACGTGCTTCGATTTACGAGGCCGGCAACCTCATAAAGCACCGCTGAGATTCTTCCCCTCGTGCCGAGCGACTGAATGTTGTCAGCGAAGATCTGCGGCCCCAGAGATTTGAGAGAAAATAATGTTTTGAAGCTCCCCGGTTCATTTGTATGTGTGTTGGTGCACATATGTGAGTAAATCTGAGCGGATGGACTGCAGAGGAAACTGTAAATCAACATGTATGGCTTCTAGAGCGGGAAGAGAACCACAGAGACTGTCGCGTAATGATTCATACATCTCACTAAAAGCATTTCTATACCGCTGCGCTTTCCTCAGGGAACAGTTGACAAATTACACACATAGCGCCTGCTTATTACAAGCTAAACTGGTGGGAAAAGTCTCTGCTCAGAGCAAAGAGGATTGAGGCCCGATTCTAGCAGCCTCCATGGATATTAATTGCAGAAAAATTATCAAAACGAAGAAAATCAAGCTTGAGTGGAGTGCTCATAATCACGGAGAATGGAACCATCTGTGGTTTTCATTCAAATAATAGGTGGGAATGTTGCATCACTTTGGTTTTTAACACTAAAGAAACCTGTTAACCCATTGTTTAAAAGTTTATGCAAATTAACACAGTGCATCATGGGTCATAACATGCCAGGTGCCTGTGATGCAGTATTTGTGATGCATGCATGGAGAAAATATTAATATTAATATTAAGGTCGAAGGGGGCAACATGCCAAAGATGGATCCACCAATAACTGTCCCATCAAATGATTCAATTGTTGGAGCATTGCCCCTCGGTCTAACCCTTCAGTCAAAATCTGCTTGGATGGGATTCTCTAAAGCATAAAGAGACGAATTATGTAATCAACTAGCAACTACTCAAACATCAAAAAGGCTTAAAAATGAAACCATCTTTATTTCAGACAACACACACACACACACACACACACACACACGCACTTAAAATTACAGAATAATTTCGCTAATATCCTACATCCATAATCTGTTGCATTTCGCATCACAATGAAGTTCTATACTGGTTTTTCCTCTATTCCTCTATAAATGTTCCTCCAGTCAAGAATATTGTTCTCATTCAGAGAGTGCGGAAATCCAGCGCCTGTGGCTCAGTGCAATTAAATGTCTAACTATATCTTACAGTTTTATTTAGAGCCTCCACTTTCCCTTGAAACAAACAGGCACGATTACTCTTTTATTCTCTTAACTGGCTACACAAAACCCAGCAGCTGCACATCCAGCCCAAAATACTCGCAAATGTGATTACTGAACAAGTATGTGACACAAGCGTAGGTGTGTGTCAGAATAAGCCCAAGGGTTAGAGATTGAAGGTGTTTCCAAACTGTCACACACTCACACACACAGACACACACACACACACACACACACACACACA
>CM051496.1:8530460-8586844 GCA_028031935.1 Paedocypris micromegethes
CACACAAGCACACACACACACACACACACACACACACACGCTTCACGTTAAAAATAAATTACATCCCTTCTAGATTAGGTGTTTCTTTGCTTCTATCCGTCTTCAATTCAGATTAACAGATCAACGGTAGCTAAACCTGACAGAAACAATTTGCTTGAAGTTTTCCTCTCTAAGTCGACGGACTTAGGGAGACACACAGGAAGAATCTGAAAGGCTAGTAGGTCAAAGGTTAAGTAATCTAATGTTACAACCCATGTAACATTTATTTTGATAATGCATTTTTTTAATATTTGTATTTAGAACTGAAAGACTTCAGTGTAAATCCTAAAACCGTTGACTTAAGTGTGAATATTTTTTAAAAGCGTTATCACATGAACTTCTCTTCATTAAAAAGCTAAAGGATCACCTTGAGATCCATGACTGATGGTAAATATTCAGTTTAATCCCAGTACCCAGACTCTGGGGATATAAGAAGTAAAGATTTATAGAAAGCCATCACGTGGTTGTGGGCAGGCACACCATCAACATGAATAACACAAGCGTTTATGCCAAACCGAGTCACATAGGATCACAAATCACGACTCTGAGGGCTGTTGCCACGGCAGCAATTATAGTCTGGGCAGGAATATGAAGTTTGCTTAATTCTATTTTGCTTCTTTCATCATGCAAAACAAATGTGTTTTGTTAGAACAGTAAAGCAATGACATTCTCTCTCTGGTCCGGAATGAAATCAAGTGTTTGACCAACTATTAATCAACTAACTCTGGACAAACTAGTACATAAACACACTCACTCACTCACACACTCACACACACACACACACACACACACACACACACACACACACACACACACGCACGCACGCACGCACGTGTGCACACACACACACACACACACACACACATTGGACATTATTTATTGACTTCTGACATTTAATTGTTCCAATTGGTTTCTTTGCCTTGGAGGGATCAATACTCTTCACTAAAGAAAATAAATGACCCGTTGAAAGGTTTGAACAAATTGAATTGGCTATTACAATATTTGACGTTTTTTGAGCATATCAAAAGTTATGCATGTAAGCATGGTCACTTTTAACTTTATATTTAACATTATGAAACAAGTCTTTTCAATATTTAAAGTATAATTTGCACATAGGTATTTTTGCCAGAGAATAAACCCTGTGTTGTTATACACACCAGTCAAAATGGTTGCCTTTGTAGATCGCCGTTTTTTTTAACAGAGATCTTCACACAGGAACTTAATTTCATTATATCTCCAAGCTTTGAGTCTCAGACCGCAGGGGAACGGTGCTGTTTCCTGTTTGCGGCTGTTGCAACAGCGTTATTTCTGTCTCTTCTCGAAACGCTGGTGATGTTGATTTGCATAATAGCCTGTAGTCGATAACTTATCTATAACATATCTTAACTATAACATATCTGTTATAATTGAGAATCTTCATTTTAGTTTGTGTGACAGAATGCGCAGGCTTTTGTGGCTGTTTGAAAGAGACTTAAGAAGCAACAGGCAGAAAAGAAATGTGGAGCCAGACGTTTGTGGAAGAGCTTTCCTTTGAGAGAAATGTTGCAAGCTTGACAAAAGCAATGTTTGTACCAAAAAGAATTGGATTTTGCAATTTGAGTTTTGGTCTTGAAATGTATTTGTAATATTTTAGTGCATCACATCAACATGCTGGTATTCTTACATTACATTAAAACTTACATAATAATCTTTAAGTTCACCTTTTCCCTAAAAATCAAACTCACAATGGAGCAAAAAAACGTTCTTTTTTATTTTAATACAATGGAATGTAATAAATATAATGTACGTATATGCTAATGTGAACGAGAACAGGCAACTTGTTGAGTTCTTAAGCCTTGACTTTGTCTAACTATTTAAACAAGTTTAATTTATTCTAAGCCCTGGAAATTAACGTAAAATTCTGATTGGGCTACGTGGACTCACGTTTGTGTTTGGCGCTTATGTGTATGTGAGCTTTCTGTTGTCCAGTATATGTGTTTGATCATAACTAAAAGGAGGCAATGTTTCGTTTTAATTTAACAAACAAAGACAGTATTATTTTTCATGTTATGCAACGTTATCCAAACGTTTGTCCAGTATTGCTGAAGTTTTAAAACTAAAGTTTATGATGTGTTATGTTTTTTTTTTAATCCAGTGCTTTTTGTGCACGTTCATAAGGGCGCACGGACATCTGGTGTACACACACACACAAAGTCTGGTCTGGTACACACAATGGTCCATCATTATAATAGACCCTTGAGGGTCTTGTAAAGCTTTTGATAAATAAAATGGATTATTATTATTATTATTGTTATTGTTATTATTATTATTATCAATAAGAATTTTACTGTAATACATGCATTGTACTAACATCTATTAATCATAATGAAATAATCATACATTTTATGCAGCAAATGCTAAAATCTGTCTGTTCATATCCTGGCAACCACCAGTCATGTTATTTAAACCATCCCTATAGATACCGCTTGAATATGCTAGACAGCGTTTGAGTTATCATGGGACATCATGATATTAATGCAAGTATGTGTGTGTGTTTGTATGTGTATGTGTGTGTGCGACCTTTTTGTGCATCACTTCCTCCCGGTTAGACAGTTCAGGTAGAACGGCAGACCAGAGTAGTGTGTGTGTGTGTGTGTGTGTGTGTGTGTGTGTGTGTGTGTGTGTGTGTGTGTGTGTGACAGGTTTTTATGTACTTACGGGATCACCTGCTCCATTGATACAAACAAAGCTAATTTATCTTGTGTAAAGAGCTAGAAAGAAATCAGGTGCTGCAGCTGTATCCTCCTTGTTAGTAAGCAGTGGAGACAGGAGGGTAGATGAGGCACACAGAGTTGCAGTTTTGTCCTCAAAGCTGCAGGAACACTTAGATCCGACTCGACTGTGATGTGATTTGATCATATTTTTTTAATAGACTTACCATGGAGCTTTGTCTGTTCCCCCACAGTGCACTCACAAGCTCTCTCTCTCTCTCTCTCTCTCTCTCTCTCTCTGTCTAATCCTCACGCTGTGTGCAGGTGCAGGTACACAAGAATACACAGGCTTCCTGTGGTTTTTACCAGTGTGCGCCGTTGCAAGTGCAAAACACACAAATAAGCTTGCACACGTAGGCTGCAGGGTAAATGTCGCCGAATGGAAATGGCATCTGTAGATTTAAGCAAAGGGTCCCAATAACAGATGTGATTTTGTCAGCTGTGTTGTTCTGTGTGTTGTTGTGGAGGTTTGTAGAAGGACTGGTTGGTGTTGCTCCATCATAGTGTAACCCAAACTCACTCTTGTGATGCATTATGCATTAATGGAGCCAGGTCCCATATCACTTTGGAGTTTGTTTAGAAGGAAAAAAAGGTAAAAGTAGTTTCACTTGTGGAAAAGATTGAGACATTAATATTTAAAATGCACTAGCAAAGGCTCTTTTAAGGGCAATAAATGTCATCAAAATGGACAGAATTCATATTTAATTGACCTTTATTTTTAAAACTGTCTGTAAAAGCTGCCTTGATGTTAATCTTGAAGAAAAAAGACGGAACATCTGGAAAGAGTGCAGGGATGAACTGCACAGTTAGAACAAGAAGATAATAAGACATATAATTACCCATGGTGCTTTGGGCCTGCCCTGGATGGTATCTGAGAGAGCGCGAGAGTGCCATTCGAGCGAGTGTGGGTTTTTATATGTTCACATCAATGTTCTTCTGCTTGTTGTTTTGCCCTCGGAAAAGGTCGAGCTTCAGGCCCAGCGTGTTCTCGGTTTATTAGTGATGTCTCTTATAAATCTGTCTTTTCAGTGCGATAGCTGTAACTAAGATAAGCTGCGTCTTGTGAATCGTCATACATTTATGTTGTTGGTCCATGTTTTGCCTTTTTTGGAGTTAATTAAGGAGTAATTTAAAAATCTATTTTCACTTGTATGCGTTTTCAAGCTACTAGATTATGCATGTCACCAAACATATACAGAAAACACACTTCATTTACACTGAAAAATCGAGAATGACACAATAATTGTGGAAATTACCAATGATCCTCAGCTGAGGTTGAATTAGTTGAATTACCACTGCAGTAGGGCTGGGCGATTAATCGAAAAATAATCAAAATCAAAATTCAACACTTATAATGGTTCAAATTTTTCCAGATCGATTGGATATGGAGTCACGTGACCGCGCTCCGCTCATGGAGTGAATGAACAGCTTGACTTGTACCAAAAAAAATGCTACACGTTAAACAGAGCTGGTTTTTAGTCTGAGTAGAACCATGAAATTCTTAAACATGCTTCTTCTGAGTAAGAACTGATGAGTAAATTCATTTTTATATAGTGAAATGATACAATCACTAAGATCGCCTCCTGCAACGGTGTTTAACAGAGTTGGATTGTCATTGATCAATCTGTTGTTTACATTGATAAAACAGTGAGGTGATACATTGCATATTAAAATGTTTGTTAACAGGAGATGCAAGAAATGCACAGAATATATCTTATTATAAACAAGACACATTTTATTTAGAAGATAACTGCTCATTTTCCATATAAATAATAAAATATTAAAAAATAATGTATTCAGTTCCCAAATGTGCAAGTTATTTATTTTGACTTTTTTGATAAACAAAGGGATTGTTTGGCTGTGTTTTAGTTTCAGTTGTTGATGTTTAATAATATATGACATCTGTATACATCTGTGCGTGTTTCCTTCAATTATTTTAAAATCAAGTAATGCACACTTTATTCAAAAACCTCTCACTTTAAATTTGAGCATATTTATTGTACAAAACATATCAGAGAATAAGGGCAAATAAAATTAAATAAATAATCGTAATTGTGTTAAAAGGCTCAATTAATCGTGATTTAGATTTTTGGCATAATCGGCCAGGCCTAGTTAGCAGGGATTTCTTCACGCCAACAGCAAATGACTTTTGTTAGTATAAATCGCAGCACTAAAAAGGATTATCATTAGCATGTGCTAAACTCAAAACGCTGAACTTTCATACACAGTAAGAATGGTAATTGGTCTACAAAACCCAAAATGTTTTCTTAGCATCAAGTCTACATTGGTTTGGCGTCCAACAATGTAATGTTCCTTCCAGTGTGCAAGGTAAAACAATTTAAAAGGTCTTATGTTGGGAAAACACATTTAGCTTAGATTTTTGCTACAATAGTGGAAACGTTCATGTATTACAATTTCCCTTTACAGAAAATTAAGTCAGTCGCTTTATAGGAATCCACAAACAGTATTAGATTACCATCATAATAGCATTAGGTTCACTAGCCCATATTAGCTTGGCGTCATGCTAGTCATGACTTGCATTTTTATACAAATTGTAGTGGGAATAAAATGGTCCTGACTTCGTTCCTAAATAAGTTCAGAGATAAATACAGAAATTATTGTGTGGAGTCATGCTAGTTACACTATTGTTTTTCATGAGCTTTTTATGAATGTGTTGTAACATCAGATATCAATGGAGATTATACAGGTTAACTGGAGTTATACACAAGTTACCTCGTGTTAGTGAGCGCCAAAGTTTATGTGAAAAGTCAGCATTTTTGTGAATAAATTATTACTCACTATATCCCCAATTACCAATTAAAGTGTGACCAGCATTTATGTACATTCTAGTCTGAATCAAATGTTCTTGACTAACTTGGTTTGGAAGTTTTAGCTTAGCACCATGCTACCTATTGCATTTATCTGAAGTTGATTCAGGCCTACATAATATGTTTTAATCATTAACTTTCTAGGAACCCATTATGTATTAACTTAGCATCATATGAGCTCAGGTTTTTTGATAAATTGTGACAAGAAGAATATAAATAATTTATATTTCACTTGTGTTTAAATACAATGTGTTTTATTTTCTCAGGAAGCAGGAGATGAAGAATATAGCAGGACTTTCTCGTAACAGTATAGCTCTTTGCTCTTATAGCTTTGAACAGATGGATGTCAAATCTCTGGCTATTAGCAAAGGCGATACGTTACTTCGGACAGTTAGATCAATATAGCGGCATGGTTCCTAGCAACAACATGAAAGATAACTTTGATCCGATCACAAAAATGACTTTTTAAAAATACTCCAGAACATTCTCATTGTTTTGAACATTACAGAGGCCAAAACTATTAACCGGCAGCTTATAAGAAAATATAGAAGTGCTTGATTTTTGTACGCAGTTGTTGAAACTAAAGATATGTTATAGTTAAGATATGTTATAGATAAGTTATCGACTACAGGCTATTATGCAAATCAACATCACCAGCGTTTCGAGAAGAGACAGAAATAACGCTGTTGCAACAGCCGCAAACAGGAAACAGCACCGTTCCCCTGCGGTCTGAGACTCAAAGCTTGGAGATATAATGAAATTAAGTTCCTGTGTGAAGATCTCTGTTAAAAAAAACGGCGATCTACAAAGGCAACCATTTTGACTGGTGTGTATAACAACACAGGGTTTATTCTCTGGCAAAAATACCTATGTGCAAATTATACTTTAAATATTGAAAAGACTTGTTTCATAATGTTAAATATAAAGTTAAAAGTGACCATGCTTACATGCATAACTTTTGATATGCTCAAAAAACGTCAAATATTGTAATAGCCAAGATTAAAAAGATGTGCTTAAGTATTATGAGTCAATTACTTGATGTTCCAATGACAAAAAGCTGTTATAACATTATACCTCCAAAACAATTTACTGAAAACAAAGACACGATGATTAAAAATCAGCTTTAAATGGGGAAACTCCATTCCTCTACGTCATTCCTGACTGGGTTAAAGTCTTTTGTTCGACTGAGACTCTTGTCTTTATCTCTTTATCTACAGTGACCTGACAGCTTCCTACTTAAATCCATAAAAAATCATCAGACTGGTTGTTTTGCTGTTACAAATCATCAGCCCTTGAAAGAAGAAGAAACATCGGGAAATCAGGTTTATTAAATAATAAATAAAATGTATAAATGCCGCGCGGCCTGTAATAAATGTAATAAATGTATAAATCAGCGACCGCGCAGTGGCGCATGAATATTTCAATATATTTCTTTTATAATTTAAGCATATGTAAAAAGAAATCCGCGAAGCCGTGAATCCGTGAATCCGCGAACATACCCAATAAAGAAAAAAAATCCACGAAGCCGTGAATCCGCGATCCAAAATCCAAAAACATACATATCTGTGTATGCAGGTGCGGCTTTTTTTTTTTTTTTTTCAAAAATAGAGCGGATGCGCCTTATATACAGGTGCGGCTTATAGTCCAGAAAAACGGTACTAAATGCTATCCACGTGATAATATGAGTAACTATTATTCACTAATGGGAGAAGCATCTTACTCGATGCAAGAAAGACGAGGATTCAGGAAACAGTTGTCTTTTAATGTTGGACAAACAGACGCACAGAAGAATTTTATGCTCTACTATCCATTTTCAACATAAAATTAAAATGTGACTGTTGAAATATCACAGAATTCTAATATTTCACACAACCTACTGTTTGACCTATATTGTTTTATTATTACACAAACACTTACATCTGAAAGAAATGTCATAGACCCTGATGTCAAACTCAATTGCACCGTGCAGGCCGAAACAGGATAAACATTTATAAAACACACTAAATATAACATCTTTTATAACATAAAATATAACGATCAAGTGAAGTTCCACACGCACACATAGTGAAGTGAACACACACAAACACGGAGCAGTAGGCAGCCTTAAGCTGTGACAGCCGGGGAGCATGTGGAAAAAAAATGCATTAGAACATCTTGATTTATTCATGGACAATTGTCTAGCATTCTTGATTGTGAACAATAGAGATTAGAAGCCGGAGTAAAAGCCTGTCCTTGCTCACATTCAGACCCATCAAGAAACGGAAAAGTGAGAGTCGAGTGTGATTTCATCTCTCCTGCCCCTGAGCTTTCTCACAAAGAGCATGATGGGATGCCACGGGGAGGAACCAAGCTGAGCAACGGTGATGCCAGCATTGCATTCATTATTCTTGTTTATGGTAGCTCTGAATATTCTTCCCGACACTTTAGGTTGGACTTTAAGATAATAAATATTATCAATATGGAGATTTGAAAATGAATGTCATTTATGTAATGTAATGAAAGTCATTTAAATGACCAAAAGAAATAACAGAACTCAGTTTTTCTGGAGAAAAAAAAAACTCTGAACGGCTTTTCCATTTTTAGGTCACAGGGAGCTGGAGCACAATCTCTGGGCCAGAAGTTTGGATACACACCTAGTATTTGTGGCAACCAATCAAAATGACTGTTTGTCAACCAATGAGTGAGACAAACGACACTACTACTACTACTACTTCTCTTTCGGCTTTTCCCTTATCAGTGGGCGCCACAGCGAATCATCCCTTTCCACCTCATTCTATCCTGAGTATCTTCCACCCTGACCCCAGCCAACCTCATGTCTTCTCTTACAACATCCATATATCTCCTCCTTGGTCGTCCTCTTGCCCTCTTCCCTGGCAGCTCCATCTCCAACATCCTTCTACCAATATATTCACTATCCCTCCTCTGCACATGTCCAAACCATCTCAGTCTGGCCTCTCTGACTTTGTTGCTAACACAGGTAACGTGAGCTGTTCCTCTGATGTGCTCGTTCCTTATTCTGTCCAACCTCGTCACTCCTAAGGAGAACCTCAACATCTTCATCTCTGCCTCCTGTCTCTTTCTCACTGCCACTGTCTCTAAGCCGTAGAGCATAGCTGGTCTCACCACTGTCTTGTACACCTTTCCTTTGAGTCTAGCTGACACTCTTCTGTCACACAACACTCCTGACACTTTCCTCCACCCGCTCCACCCTGCCTGCACTCGCCTCTTCACCTCTTTTCCACACTCCCCATCACACTGCACTGTTGATAGCCCACGTACTTAAACTCCTGCACCTTCTTCACCTCCACCCCCTGTAACTTCACTCCTCCACCCTGCCCCCTCTCATTTATACACATGTATTCTGTCTTACTACGACTGACTTTCATGCCTCTTCTTTCCAGAGCAAACCTCCACCTCTCTAGCTCTTCCTCCACCTGCTCTCTACTCTCGTTGCAAATCACTGTCATCTGCAAACATCATTGTCCAGGGAGATTTATGTCTGACCTCATTTGTCAACCTGTCCATCAGCATAGCAAAGAAAAAGGGACTCAAAGCTGATCCTTGGTGTAGTCCCACCTCCACCTTGACCTCCTCTGTCTGTCCTACAGCACATCTCACCATCGTCTTACTCCTCTTAGTCCTGGACTACTCTGACGTACTTCTCTGCCACTCCCGACACCCTCATACAGTACCACAGCTCCTCCCTCGGCACCCTGTCATAAGCCTTTTCTAAATCCACAAAGACACAATGCAGCTCCTTCTGACCCTCTCTGTACTTTTCCATCAACATTCTCAAAGCAAAAATGGCATCAGTGGTGCTCTTACGGGGCATGAAACCATACTGCTGCTCACAAATCTCTACCTTCTTCCTAAGCCTGGCTTCCACTACTCTTTCCCACAGCTTCATTGTGTGGCTCATCAGCTTTATTCCCCTGTAGTTGCTGTAGTTGCTGCAGTTCTGCGTATCACCCTTGTTCTTGAAAAACGGCACCAGAACGCTTTTCCTCCACTCCTCAGGCATTTTCTCGCTCTCTAGAATCCTGTTAAACAAACTGGTTAAGAACTCTACCGCTGATTCTCCTAGACACTTCCACATCTCTACAGGTACATCATCAGGACCAACAGCCTTTCCGCTCTTCATCCTCTTCAGAGCCTTCCTCACAAACACACAAATATCCATGTACACAAGTATCAATCTAAAATTGTTTATAAACGTTACACTACAATGTATCTATGAATTTATACGCTTGTGTTCATCTTAACAATAACACAAATTGCAAATGCTGTATTTGTTAAAAACATTGCTACATTTGATTTTGTTGCCTATACTGCACAACCAAGCTAAATTAAAGGGCAACAACTGAGTGCAGTTCTGAACGCTCATACAAGACAAGTGAGCTCTAAAAGTCACTTTATTTAAAACCTTTCTGAAAAGAACCTGTAATGGAACTCTTAAAAATAGGCCTCTCAATAGAGAGAGAGAGAGAGAGAGTAGGGGGGAGAGAAGAAGGGAGGGAAATGGACAGAGAGAAAGAGAGAGGCAAATATGTGTGTGTGTATATATATATATAGATACTGTATGTATGTATTTATGTATACTACCGTATTTTCTGGACTATATTTTCTGGTTTTTTCATAGGTTTTGAACCATGCGGCTTAAACAAAGGTGCTGCTATTCTGCAGATTTTTTTTCCAGAGCAAGGACCGCTCTAAGCAGATATAATTTGTATAAGTATTAATCAGCAAAGTTGCTGCCGTGTTAAAATACAGGCTAGGAAAGGATCTATTTAGTTACATACATGTACATTTACAATTCAAAATCGACCGCGATAGCTGAAAATCTGCGAAGTAGAGGCACAACATTTACGTATTTATTTAACACTTATTCAGACTTTTCAAACAAACTTTTTTTCACGTAGTATTCTTTATTAAAGTAATGTTAACAAACATCTCAGTACAAAAATCACAGGAACAGATGTCAAGTAATAAAACAGTAAGTGCACGACATAAGAAAACGAAAGATTGTTAAGCAGTATGTACTAAAAATTAGAACGTTATTTTAGATGCATACAGTACAACGGAATAAATGTCAAGCAATAAAACAGTAAGTGTTTTATTGTTTTATGCACCACGTAAAAAACGAAAAATTGTACTACAAAATGTAACAGTATTTAACGGAACGAATGCAAGCAAAAAAACTAATTGCACCATGTAAAAATGAAAAATTGTTATGCGTACAGTAACCGAACGAAATATTAATATATAATATACCCTGCTTCTTGCTAGCACACGTCCAAGGAGATATTGATTTTCAAAGTGTTTGAATGGGGGAATATGAGGCGCGAGCACACGTTTCCCGCTGCTAGCCCCCCGGTCGTTTGCGTTGCGCAACACGGGCGAGGCGGGGTCTTTCGGGGGTAGCGGCCCAAGAATTGACATCAGTGGACCGCGCGAATATTTCGATATATTTCTTTTATAATTTATGCATACGTAATAAAAAAATCCACGTAGAAGTGAATCAGTGAACATACTGTAAATCTGTAAAGCAGTGAATCCGCGTTAGTCGAACCGCGAAGTAGCGAGGGAACATTGTATCTAATCCAAAAACATACATATCCGTGGCTTGCAAAACTCTCCAGGTTTCGACTGAAACCTTTGTTCCCTGAGAGAAGAGAGCGAGACACTACAGGTAACGTTGTTCCCATCCGTAGTGTCGAGTGAACGACTCGAAAGGGAACTTTTTTTAATAGAGTGGATGCTGCTTGTATGCAGGTGCGGCTTGTTTAACTTTTTTTTTTTTCAAAAGTAGAGCAGATGCGGCTTATATACAGGTTCGGCTTATAGTCCAGAAAATACGGTATATATATAGAGAGAACTAGAGATTATGATGGAGAAAGAGAAGCTTAGTAATAAATGACTGAACTGAAAACTAACCATGACCACGTTACTGCGTTGAAAGCAACACTGAAAAATCGGATGTTGCTTCTTACTTCCGGAGGAGATTTTATATTGAGTAACTAATGGTCTCGGTAACTGTCTCTTTAATTATTAATGAATTGGACTATTCATCAGTTTTATGAGCACATTCTTCCAGTTTGAAATGATTCGTCTACAAAACCAGGCTGATTACACAACAAGTTCGATGAAGAAAACAACAATTTCACAATTACAGTCTAGACACGTCCAAAAAAAAGAAACAGTGATTTTCTGTGCAATGCACATCAAAATGACCAACTCTTTTCATGTACTTACCTTTTATAAAAATAAAAATAAAAAAAGAAAGGAACACAATGTACATGAAGACTGTATACAGTCAAAGAAAATATACGTGGTAAATGTCTCAAATACTGCCTTTTCAAAAAAAAAAAATGAGTAAAAACACAAGGTATCTTATCATCTTCTTTGTGTGTGTCTCCTTTTAACTTTCTAATTTATATAATTTCAATAATCTTATTAATGGAAACAATTACAAAATATAAATGATGTACAAAAAATATAAACGATGTAAATGATGCTTTTAGGTCCTACAACAATAATAATATAATTCAACAATTTTTTTAATTTTTTTAATTAAATTCTGATATTGATTTATTTTTTTGTCTGCACGTTTTCTAAACAGTACTGCAATCAAATTGCAAATAAATTCCACAATCTCTGCAGCAAAAACCTTCCAAAAATCAAGTTTTAGTTCAAAAAGGAAGATGATTGTCCTACTTTTTTTGCTCCGTTTATAACAACAGCTCCTGGACGATTTAGAGGATGAAAAGCTGCACTGTAGTCAGACTGGCATTTAACGGTAGGGTAATGGACCCCGGGGCCACACTGACATGTCACAGGGCAAGTTGGTCCTTCTGGCCCAGCGGGTCGTGTTCTGACTGAGAGACGACTGGCGCTGTCGCCGGCACGCTCGGCCTACGAGGAAATGTTTACTAAATGTTCCTGAACTCCAGCTGCGTTTCCCTGTGGGAGGGTGTGGAAGACGAGCCGGCGGGATGAAGAAAATAAGAGCTATGGCAACCGATGATCACAGCACCTGCCACAGATCGCTGACACTTAAGCCCACGCAACGGCCACTTAGTGAGCAGCAGTTTTATAAAAATCAATCAAATTTCCAAAGCCACAATCCTTTTAAGCACCAAATCTCGGTGCTGATCGCTGTGCATCAAGATATGAAGCCAGAGGTCACGGACCACACAACCGCATGGTTTGGAAGACGGCAGTGATGAATCGGAGTGGTTCGAAATGACTTTTTAATGACTGACTGCTGCTGATTTGTTTGATGTGCCATTGGCGTAATGATAAGAAAGAGGTTCGGCTCAGGGCTGTTGTGTGGACTTTCACATGGATCAGTCCATGTTCTCAGCGGGGTTCCGGCGAAGCAGAAACCCACCGCTGTGCTGGAGGCTTATTAAAAATCTAGGATCAAACATGGCACCAAAAAAGAAGGAAAGACATTGGCAGCATCTGAGAATCCTGGGTTAACTTCGACACACCGTTCCTGTTTTCCATCATTTTCTCACTTTATTACTTGATTCCTACTTTCAAACTTTTTATTCTTACATTAAAGTGTGAGACTCGCGATGCCAGCTATTAGTGTCAAACACGGAATGAAACAATGTGACCCCTTAATTGCTCCAACAGTGCAATATGGGAAAGAATGTTAAAAACAAAAGGAAAACCAGCAATTCTGAAAAAGGAGTAAACTCTGCAGTAAGGCCAACATTAAAAATAAATAAAAAAATAATAAATTAAAATAAAAAAGTATAATTTACACCATATCACAGTACATAAACGTACAATTGTCTTTAAACAAATGCCACATTTGTATCAGTACAAATATGTGAATTACAGTGATTATATCAAACGTATTGTTTTGAAGCGAATCCACATAACTTGGGATGTAATGTACTGTAATACATTAATTTATTATCAGAATTGTATTGCATTCTAGAATATATTATGTACGTACGTACAGTATATGTGGAAACTGCATTTAGTTTACAGCAGCAGATAAATCATATTTACTTTACTTTACACTTTTCCTGTAACATGAGGCATGTTGTAAAGTAACACTTTTGACCATAACACCTTCTTCAATACGAACAATAACCCAAGCTTTTGTAAAAAACTAAATTACAATTTTAACAAAGAAAGTGAATACATCTAAAAATACATATATGTGTGTGTGTGCATTTGTTATGTTAATATACGAGTATGTATATTTCTGTATAAGTTTATTTTCACTACAATACTCCTGATTATTTTTTTTTCTTAACACTTTAATATCATTATAATCCCATGTATCTTCCCACCTAAGCCGTCTGAGAAAAAGCATTTTCCTGTTTTCATGTGCGACAGACGGTCAGCCAACGGCCCCGTCTGATGAAAACTAATCTCCCCTTTTTTACCGCGATCTCTAGCAAGGTTGCATTCACAATCAACAAACGGCCTAGTTAAAGGCCAAGCAGATGACAAACAGCCTGTTCCGAAATAGCTTTTATTATTATTATTTAGCCTAGTGTACTCCTCATGCTCTTTCTTATATACTTCACACTAAGACTCCATTTTCCGGCATGTTCACCTACACGCCTGTCCCAATGATGGATTTGTCCTGTAGCGCTGATCTGACATTAGCATTGCGAGCTGATGGCATTCCCATCAGGAATGATAGTGATCAAGGAAACAAGTTGGCGTTCTCCAAGAACTAAAGGCTGAGGCTGATACAGGTTAATTTGGCAAACATAATAGTCCTAAATTGCTGTGCTCTTTGTCGGCAGGATACGCAGCAAGCCCCTGAACTGCAGGGCTAAAGGCAGACAAACTGGGCGGAAAAACTGGTCACTATTTATAACACATGGTTGTTCCTCGTATAATGGACGGTCTGTGTCCAAGCTGTGTTTACGAGGAGATTGTAGTAAGTGACATGTGGAAAACTGTAGGTAATCACATCTAGGAAGAATCTTCTAGCGACTCTCACGTTCTCTATTTTCGACTCTACAACTGGAGACGAGAGGTGGAGACTCACAAATGCTGGTGATAATTGGGACGCGACTGCTATGTACATTCACATGTGACACTATAACCAATTTGCCAGGGCAAAGATGAACATCCAGTTGTCGTTATGGAAGTGAAGGAAATTATTGCATCTCAAAAGTTACAACATTTCTTAACTTTCATCCATCTGTACAAACAATGTATGAAAACCAGATGCCAAACGTTTCAATCCCAGAAAAAGATGCAGACTTGTCGCACACAATCAAAATGTTAACGAGTAACAGTAAGTGTCCGTTCTAATGTAGTGGAGTAAAGAGTAACATTAACTCTTTACGTACAAAGTAAATTTACTCAAGTGCTTTACACCACTGACATACACACACATGGTTATATAAAGGTTTATATACATGTACTGTCAACAAAAAAAAAGCATGACTTGTAGAAAATCTACTTGTTCGGCTTTGCCTAAATTCAAAATACTGAAAAGATTTTACACTTAAATTATAGGCCAAATCAATCGACTGTAAGACATCAAAATCGACAAAAAAGGTAAAACGGATTCTTTTGACTGCAATTAACTTCCACTGAAACTATCATCTCGAATGCAAATTTATGACGGAATCAAGTGCTGAGACGTCGAACAAACCCAGTAATTACAGGCGTTTTACCTGCTCCACTGCAAGCAGGGCGTAATTAACGCCTCATATATGCTTAAAGTGCCAATGGCAACATTGTAAGAGCAATAGTTTCCTGCCTAATGGGCCTGGAAGTCATGTCAGCCCAGTCGTCCTCGCAATACGTGTGAAACAAGGGTGTTGCAATTTTTTGCCTTCCTCGTGGGTGGATAATGTCAAAAACGACCCGACTAAACCACAGCAAGCACCCTGAAACTTAAATGACATTTTTCTGCAGTCAATATTTCCTTGGTTAAAGCCACGCAAACAAAAGAGAACTCCTTAGTAAGTGCTTGTGATGTTTTGTGACATTCAAAAATTCTAAATGTCAGGACGCAGAATGGAAAGCATGTATGGCAGATTAGAAAAAAGCCTCTGATTTCAACGCAACCAAAATGCATTAAACACAGCAACGATAAGTCTGACTTAAAAAAAAAAAAACAGTTTGTGGTTGCCGCTTGTCAGCAGCAGATGGGATTTGGGCCTAATCTCATTGAGATTTTGCCAGCCCCTGTTAAGTGATCAAGCCTTTCTGACAAACATTAGTGACACGAACACAGACGGTCATTTCATTGGCTGAAAACAGGAACTAGACACCGGACCAGGGTGAGCAGACGCCAGCAACGCTGTTCATAAGACGAGAGGAGAAATGGAGAAAAGAGCAACCGTGAAAGCCCGTTTGCTTTCAACCATTCTGATTTAATTCTGCACATGAGCCCAAAGCCAAACAATTTATGCCTGGGTAACTTCCTGCAAACTACTAGACTTACCTACACTCTCTTCTGTCACCATATTTAATACATACGGTTTTCTGATAGGTAATAGGTAACGTAACACAGTTTACGTTAAATATACGTAACACAAACAAACAAGCAACTATTGTTAAAAATAATTTATAAAACAATTATGCATCTAGAAATATAGTACAGATATTGATACATCTAGAAACATACTACAGAAAGAATTATGATCATTCAAGAGCAATGGTGTCCAACTTTTCAAACTGACTTTGCTGCGGATTTCATTGGCAAGTTTTATAATTTTGTCATTTAATAATTTATTATTGGTCTAGTTGCTGAAATTTTAGATTTCTTATTTTGCCAGTGCTATGTCTGATATGTTTGTTTTTCAACCTGTTGGAATGTTTTGTCAAGGATTGTGATTGATTTTCAGCGCAGAATGATCACGCAGTTTTGCTCTTAATCACAGAGAAAGTTTGTTCACAAAATGTATAGTAAAGGACGTGATCGTTTTCAGTCCTTCCTTTTACAAATTTGGAAAGTTCAGCATAAGACAATGAGACAATTGAAGAACGTCACATTGAATGTTTTTATTGTCAGTGTACTGGCACAACAACTTTATCCAAATGGACTAAAATCACTAAATAATTATGGTATATGGGGCTAGACATTAAAAGGCAGGTTGGACATTACTGTTGTAGAGCTTTGTTTTTCAGCACATCACAAGTGGGAAACGCTTGACTGAAACAGTTTCTATATGTAAAATACTGTTAATTTGTTATATCCCACACAACCTTCCTTTTGAGTCTGAAACTGGGGCTATACTTTTTCAATAGCAACAAAACAGACAATGATTCACTAAATATTTGGGTAATTATTACATGTCTATTGGCTGACTCAGTGACTAAAGGTTACCAGTCACTGGTTTAGGAACCATAGTAGCAAGTAATGACTAAAAATAATATCATGAGCCAGAGTTAGAGAGAGAGTGAGAAAGCAATGAGAAGGTGAGTGAGTACGAGAGAGAGCGAGAGAGAGAGAGAGAGAGAGAGAGAGTGTGTGAAAGAATGGGTGGGTGAGTGGAGGGAAAACTAAAGAAGGTGAGTGTGTGTGAGAGAGAGTGAGAGAGAAAGAATATACTTATATAAATGTGTTTAATGTGATATCGAGATGACATTTTTAGTTTGACTTGAGCCAATAATCCTCTTTTTAAGTCTTATGGGTCTCCGTTGTTTTACCACAGGCCACTGTAGAAATATGACAAGCCTTTCATAACAGATTCTCATTTTGCACTGGAGCTTGCCCTGCGAAAGTCACTTTAATAAAGTACAGGAGGAGGACACCGGGCGACCCAATGGAGAGAGAAAGAGAAGGAAATAGAGGACAAAGGCAGGAGCTCGGGCCTGAAACTGGAGCAGGCAATTAAGGGCTTTATGGCCTCAATGTTTTTTCTCATAATCTGTCCATTCCTTTCTTTCCTTTTGTGTCACTTCACCTGCCGCGCTGCACGTGTGTTGGAGAGTCTACGTCTTAGAGATTTCGGCCACTCGCTTGCTGTACCTGGCACACACACACACACACACACACACACACCTGATAAGGAGCACATGATCTGCTTTCGGCCTCCGGGAGGTTGCCTTGCTGAATTATTCAGTTTGGCCCAAACAGAGAAAGAAACACAACACTGGAATTCTCACATGTTTGTTTGGCGTTTAGATTTATAACTCGCCAATCAATTCACCAAGAAATCAGCGAACCTGATGATTAAAAGCTACGTGTGAAGATGAAACGGAAAGAACTCCAGTATTCGAGTTTTTAGAATATAGAGATGAATGATTCATACAACTGAGGCAGAAACGGTGTGAAAGGCCTCCAAGCTGAACGATTTAAAATCTGCGAACATGGTTTAAAAAAAAAAAAACACTGCCCATGTGTTGAATTTGACACATCAGTCAAAAAGCTAGACAGAAAAACCCTCCGCTCTGCCAGAAACGCCAACACAGAGCTGTCAGGAAAAGCCTGAGCGAGACTGACCTCAATGCCTTGTGTGATGCAGCTCTTTCTTTGCCATGTGAATCAAAATCAATGATTAAAAATTTCGAGGGAAAACACAAACAATTATCTCCATAACAGTAATGATTGTGCATGTTGCGCATTTCACCATAATGACCAGCTGGATGTCTGTGGGTGGAAAAATAAAATCTGTGTGCAACAGGGCGTGGGTGGAGAGGACCGTACGGTGCCAACGGTGCTGCTTTATAAGGGGGAAAGAAGATCAGCGAGACCCTCTTAAGGGTGGGCTAGAACGGGCCAGTCAGAGTTGCCATGACTCCTGTCTCTTGGGTTGCTATGACGGCAGCTTCTTCACGCCGAGCTCAGATCCACCTAATCAGAGATTTAAAAGATGTGTCCTTGCAGAACCAGAGCTCCAAATATGGACTGAAAATTCTAAGTGTTGCAAAACGGGATCACCATGACTCAGTGCATTATAAAATTTGGAAGCAATCTATCCGAGAACTACCATCTAGCACAATAATCCGACCCCTTAATCTGTCTCTCAGAGATTACATTACAACAGTCACAGCCACAAGGGCAGCCCACCCAAATATACAAGCCTTCATGTTCAGATGAAGTGCCTAGTGTTAGTCATATTGAGTTTTTTAATGGTTTAATAACAAAAAATGTGGGCATTTTAAATACTGGGGGGGAAAATGGTTGCCAAATTCACAGCTAAAAGAAGCAAAACTCGAAAAACCGCAAGTGTTGCAAAAGCATCTAACGGAAACTGGCGTGCTGTTTCACACACAAAATGCTGTTATACGGGTTTATAACACACACAAATTAACTGAAGTGCCACTGCAAACACACTCAGAACAGCAAAATAACACTGTCGGTAAATAACAGACTGTCTGACAGTCTGGTTGAAAAATCTAAGGTCAAACAGAAGCTGTTTGGAAGAAATTGAACTGTTTTCTAGCTGGTCGCCTTCTAACCACAAGTTAAGACCAGAACTGGAGACTGTGACTAGTTTGTTTCTCAGATGGTATTTTGAGCCAGTTTATTTAAGATTAGTTCCACCAGTCTAGGAGTAATGGAACATTTAAATGGTATATAGTTAAATTGTTGTTTTGCTACAAACAGGAACCTAAATTTGATCTCTAATATTTACTATTCACACAACCAACTTTTTACTCTCTTTGTGTGTACAACACACACACACCACACACACACACACACACACACACACACACACACACACACACACACACACACACACACGCACACACACACACACACACACACACACACACACACACCACACACACACACACACACACACAGGCGCGCGCACGCATACACACAGTAGTAAAAAAGCCCAATTTAAAAACAAATTTAAAACGACTACATGTCGTACATGTTATACTCGATGTGATCTACCTGTCTCATGTGGTGTTAGAAAAACAACTTAAACATTTAGGTAATAGCAGCTATGGAACCCGCCTCAGGGGTCAAAGCTGGTTTAAAGTGGTCTTCTAGTCTGACCAGAATAACTCCAACTAATCCTTCTCACGACGACAACGGGACAACAAGTCATCATGCGTAAGACCTACGCTCGCACGGTTTCCCGTTACACGCGCGAGTTAAAGTTAAAGTCAAAAGTAAAGTCACTCACGTTCCCAGCACCTCCTTGAAATCAAAGATTTCCTTGATATCCTCAACCTGCTTCTTCCACGAACAATCCCCGCCGGCCTCTCCGTTCTCCCGAGCCATGGTGACGGGATAAATACAGGAAAACCGAGGTCGACCGTAGATGGAGAAAAGAGCGTAGCCGGAGATCCCCGGAGATTTTCCTCGTTCCCACGCTTCACTTCCTGCTCCTGCTCCTGGTCCGTGTCACACCGTTGCGGAACGACCCCTGCGAACACTTAGCTCCGCGAAGAGGCTTACGACGCGGAGAGTTCAGACGAGCGAGAGGGTGTGTACCTTTGCGGGTTTATTCCGTCCCGCGCACGGCTATGGAGCAACGACACCCGCGTGCACTGATGCGCTGCATCTGTTGTTATGGCAATGAGGGAGCGTGAGTGAATGAGGAGGAGGAGAAAGATGCTCACCAAGCGACCTGTCAAACGCAAAGGCACCAGTGAAATGGCAAGCCGTTTTAAAGCGCACACACACACACACGCGCGCGCGCGCGCGCACACACACACACACACACACACACACACACACACACACTGTACAAATACAGTATACACATATATACTTTTAGAAATGTAGTATATACACACATGGGCAAATACTGGTATGTATTTACCAGTATTTACATACCAGTGGAGGCGGGGTACGTTGAGTGACATACCGGTACGTAAAACAATTTAGTAGTTTTCGCAGGTTGGACAATTATTTACTAATAAATAAATGAAAACCATTCTATGATATGGTTGCTACCAATAATGAGCGTGATAACACAACACTCAAAGTATTTTTTCAGTAACTGTACAAAAATTACAGTAGAAATAATGTAAACATGGCTTGCCACACAAGAGAGGCGGAGGATCGTGTGGATTGTTCGCATTGCACCAAATACATGCAAGTCCAAATGTTTTAATGAAAAATAAGCCTCTGCGACTCAAATCAGTGGTTAATATAAAGTTGAAAGAGACATGTGATGGCACTGACTGCAATCGATATAATAAAATAAAAGTGCAAACATATACATATATATATTTATTTATTTTTTTTCAATTGGAACTTCTGCAACCTAGGTCTAATTTCAGACAAATAAAGAAGCATTTATAGTTCGATGTATATAAACACATTAATGTCATCTGCTAAAATTGTGCATTGGTGCATTAAAATAGAGATTAGAGTTGTCATTTGAAGATCTTACAACAACAAAAAAAGACTATTCAAACTTTAAATTGGATTTACACTCGAAATGTTTAGATGCCTAAAGCTTTATTCTCCCGTTTGAATGTTGTACATTTATATGACTGTCTGACACATGACTGATGTGATTATTACAACTTCATGTGCATGTATGTGTGTTTCTGTCAGCTCTACTGCTTTAGTGTACCGCTCATGAGTATTCCAGCTGCAAACCATTGCAGTTTCTCCCCTTGTGAAAATCTGTCCCTCCCTCCCTCTCATTCGCTTGACAAGGCCAGAGTCAGCAAATTCCAGCATTTTGATTTGACATCCAGCCATCATCAACTCTGCCTTGTCAATTATCTTGTCTATTCACTGACTGGACTATTTGCTTTATAATGTCATGTTACACACACACAATCTTTTTTTTTGCTTCTTATATCGTATTCATACTGTATTGTGTTTGTGTGTGTGCTGTATATTTATATGCAATTGTGCATGCAAGTTATGAACTGAAAATAAATTTCTGAAACACAAAAGCGCACACGCACACACTACTACTGCTGCATGTTCTATTCAAGTTGTTATAATCTGAAAATTTCACAAGATAATTTTTGTGAAATAAAACCTTCCTTTAATTTTTTTTTATTTATTGGCGCCTTTCACAACACTCAAGGTCGCCTTACAGAACACAGAAACACAACATTCACACACACACCAATTTGCACCAGCGTCCACTTCACTCGGGCATACACACCACACACGCTCACAAATTCACACGGCCAGATTAACCTGAAATGCATGTTTTTCTCACTGTAGGGGAACCCGGAGCAAACCCACGCAAGCACGGGGAGAACATGCAAACTCCACACAGGAAGGCCCTGGCCGGCCTTGAACTCACACCACGAGTCACAATTGGAGCCTTCTTGCTCTGAGACCACAGCGCTACCCACTTGTTTGAGACATAAGGAGTGAGTTTGTGGTTTAGTATGGGTCTTCCAGTGTAAAGTTTGGAAGCTCTCCCCATGCTTGGTGTGGATTTCATCCGGATCTCTGGTTATTACTCTACAATTAAAAAAACCTAACATGGGTATGTGTACACATGTGTGTGTCCCGCTGTGTGAATGTGTTACAACAAAACCAGAGTTTGTATCCCGCATCTGTCCCAAGAGTCGCTGTGTTCCAGAAATCCCCTTGATCCAGAAATGGAAAGAAAGAAAGAATGCTAGAAAGTTTCTTGGAGTGTTTCTAGGAGTGGACGGATGATCTCATGTTTTTAGCATTTATCAAAATAAACTCAAATTAGGAAGTAACTCCAAATGTGACTTTCTTAAAAGCAGTTTATTAAACGCAGAATTGTGAATCTATGTGGCTCCTACTCTCAGCTCCATATCAAAATCTTTGCAATGATCTCAATCTTTAATCAAGATCAATCTCAAAATCTTACTATTTTGATGAGCGTATTATTGCGTAAACTCTTTACTTTGTATTAACGTATTTTTCTATATCTCTGCATTTGGACATTGGAAAAATCAAGTGCTTAAGCAAAGTGAAAGAGGAACTAATACTTTAGCGCCATCAAGTGGTTGTTAACATTAATCTTTACCTCAAGGTAGAAAAAAAAGATTGAAGCATCTAAAATGACAATAAAATAAATCAACAAAACGAATTCAAATTATGAAATATTTTTTAATTTATTTATTAAAGCGATTTTGGGAAAAAAAAAATCAACACTATCTACTATATATAAAAAGTAATATTTTTGCTCAATAAATTTGACAAATGCACCTTATGACTTTCAGTACATCTTAATCTGACTCATTTAATCATGATCTTCAAATCCCATGATAAACCACAGTCAAGAAGGTAGACCTACGCCAACAGAACCACATCAACGAACACATTGCAGTCTACGGATGAGAGTTTGAAACATCATCATCAGACTCTTCACTCTCCTGGCCCTTCTTCTGCAACCAGAAAGAATAATAATGATTCAACTGCATTTGCATTAACAGCTTCTAATTCCTTTGCAGCATTTCACTCACCAGCTTCAGAAAATCAATGAGCTTGTGTGCATCTTCTCCTGTAGAAAGGTCCAGAAAGTCTCGTGGGATTCTGTATGATAGACAAGGGCTGGGTTGCACTGTGACCTCACTGGTGGTGTAGCGGAAAGCAGGTCTCTCCTGTTATACATTAAAATGCATATATTTGCATAACAGCAGTGAGGTAAAGGAATGAAATGCAGCAGAACAAATTACAGTACCATGTGATGTGTAACATACCTGCATTGCCGTTTCATCTTGCTCCTGATTGGCTAGGAGGTTTTTCCCTGATGCGAGCTCATCCCATGTGAAGAATACAGAGTCTGTGACTTCACCAAACGGGTTAAAGTCAATTAACCAGACACGTCCCTAAAAAAAATCAAATGCAGCATTTCATTTCATTGACCCCTGATATAATATGTACTGTACTTTTAACAAAGAATTGATTAAAAGAATACTTACTGAACTGTCTCTGTAAACATCTAGAACAACTAGGGAAAATTATATTTAAAAATTATATAAAGTATAGTTAAAGTACAATAGTACTTTACCAATATGTATGTTGTGTGTTTTCTTGCTTATGTACATACAGTCCTCATCAGGAAACTGGTACTGGATGTTGTCCCTGAAGAAGTCCAAAATGGATGAAGAGATGCTCACTTCCTGTTTGGCGATGTGCTGGTAATGTTGTGTGTAGTCTCTCTGACAAATAGCTTAGAAAGTAAAAAAATTATCATTAATCATACATGTATGGCACCAATTATGCCTAATATTTTGTAGCAGCTACAATTTCCACCTTAAAAGCAAGATCCTTAAAGCATGTAAGAAAAAAAAAAAATCATACCGATCAGCTTGTTTTCTTTTACAAAGCAGCGGAACTCCCCACCAGGAATGAGCTCACTCCATTTTCTCAATACCAACTGAAAAAACAAATTATATTAGCCTAGATGTGAAAATATCAAAAATGTTATTTATATAATACATAGATTAAATATTACTTAAGATGAATAAATAATAGATGTTTTTAATGTTACAGACAACATAGATTTTAACTGGCTATGTACTGGTCATATAATTAGAGCATCCTCTATGGTTTATGGGATGCTGAATTTTATATAATATACTCAGATATAATCAACAAAACAAATATTTGGAAATGTTACACAAGTTTCACTTTCTGAATGGAATTACTGAAGTAAAATAAATAACTTTTTGATGAAATTCTATTAATACGACCAGTGTCTCTACCTTTATCTTGCACAAGAACTATAGAAATGAATTAAATTCAAATCAAATAAAACCTCGGACCTCATAGTTTATCGCAGGGTCTGGAGAATCATCACTACAATGAAGAAACCTGCCCAGAAAAATAACTGTGATCACTTTAACAAGTAGAGACACTTTAATTCCTACTTAAAAACAGGATTTAATAAAAACAGGATGCTCCTCTAATAATTCTCCTGTGATCTATAAATAAAGCATTCTGAGCAGGACACTTACGGCTGAGTGAGGTCATGTGTGATGAAGTCTGAACTTTTAAAAAGAAGGAAGATGTCACTAAGACTCTGACACTTTAAGGAACTGTTCAGGGCTATCCAGTTAGCATCCTGTAAAATGCAATGCACATCACTATAAATCATTATAAAACCAATTGTGAATAGAACGTTGTTTTGATTAAAATATGGAATTATGGGAGACTGTCACCCTTGGGGCACTCCAGTTCATCTTCGGGAAGACACATCCACCTAAAAGATTTATTGCCTCCTGGACTTTTATGTTGAATTCTGGGAATTCGGGCGCCTGAATAAAACAAATGAAACATTTGTTGCACAATGGGATTTCTAGTAAATTGTGTTTTATTTTGTGATAACTCACTGTTGCTGTTGCTGTGGCTTCATCGTCTTCCCACTGTAAAACAAAACATGAACTGGGACCTGGTCAAAAAACATAATACTGGACATGTTTACACACATACCTGGATGTCTTCCTCATCAGAGTCTCTGTGGTTCGACTCTGTCTGTTGAATATTGCTTCGTGATAAAAAGAAACACTTGTCAGACAGAAAACCATCATCTCTAGCTGGAAAGCTGTTCCCAAAACTCACCTGCCAGAAACTACAAGTGTCCCGTCATCTAATAAGTAGTCGATTACATTTTGTGGAAGAGCCAGAATAACACTGGGTACAGAAAAAAAATAACAACAAGTATTTTTAGTTCTAATTTGCAAAGAATTATAATAAATGATTGTTTACATCTCATTCAGTCATCCATCACGTTTTCAGCAATTGTTCTATTTTTTCTTTTTTTAAATAACTTTTAATTTTATAAAATTGACATGTCAGGATAAAGAGAAATCAAAAACGTTACAGAAAATAAATCTACTTGTAAAGAGTTTAAAGTGCAAGAGTGAAATTCAGCACGTTTAGGTTTGTCAACAATTTATTACAGTGACGCGCAGTTTAGACACTTATTTCTGTGACAGCCTTTAGAAAGTGCAAATACGGTCTTACCTTTTAATGGTGTATTTCTTAAATATTGAATACCAGACGGAGAACTGACAATTCACAATCTGCTCCTTCTTCATGCTGTCTCCACTAGAACGTCATGATGCAACTTCAAAAACAGCCCTGAACGAAACCCGCTAACGAACGTTCCGCTTCGCAATAGTTCCCTCATACTGAGAATAAAATAAAAAAATAAAAAAATAGAACTACGCACGTTCGGAATTGATTTAAATGTCAGTTATTTTTTTGCCTTTCGTGTTATTTAAAACAGAAAGAAAAAGGATAAATAAAAAAAAAAACAAATACTACAAATAATATTTCAAGGTGATTTCCGCGAAGAGAACAAGTAGGCGGGGTTTTACTGGCGCAACGTGACTACGCGACTGAAGTTTGTAACTGTTTTGAACGGGTCTCTGTGTTACTGTGCCACAAAAGTATTCTTCTGATTAATCTATCAGACAGAAAACTAGTTCATCTGGCTTAATTTTCTGGGTTGGTTAACAAAAGAGGTGCATCTGGCGCTAGCGAGAATTGGTGTCATAACGAGATGAGTTGTCCAAAGAAAGCCACTACAGAGCCTCATGTGGTCAGTGAAGAGGTAAGACATCTAAAGGCGTAAAGTTATTTAGTATGTTCGTGTTTTGTGCATTTTTTTGCTCGTAAAGTAGTATACGGTGTAATTATAAAGTGTAGTCGATGTGTCTGACTCCATGTGCGATTTGTTTTCAGCTGATTGCAAGTGGGAAATGGCTGAAACTGGAAAAGACCACGTATGTAGATCCCACGGGAAGCACCAGGTATTGATCTGTGATTGATTCACGGTTGAGTGGTTGTGATTCACTCATTCAGCAATCTATAATCTATTTAGTCTACAACCGGAATATCTAATTGCAATGTTTCACTAATCTTTCAAGAACCTGGGAGACAGCAAAGAGAACCACCAGAGTTGCCAACAGTGAAGCTGATGGTATTCATATTTTAAAACTGTATTTGTAGTCTCATATTTATATCAGGTTGTGTATGAAAAGTAGTTTGTGCTGAACTTTAGGTGTGGGAGTCATCGCTCTGCTGAAAAGAACCTTACACAAAGATTGTGTTGTCATGGTGAAGCAATTCCGTCCGCCTTTGGGTTGCAACGTACTGGAGTTTCCTGCAGGTTTGACGGCTGTGGTTGTGTCACAATAATCCAGTTCAACACACCTGTGCGTTCACACCGTCTGTAAATGTAAGGTTTAATAGATGGCAACGAGAGTGCCGAAACTGCTGCTTTGCGGGAACTGAAAGAAGAAACAGGTTACAAAGGAGAGGTCGTCGGGGTCACACCAGGTGTGATTACATAAGATGAGTCTAGATGAAGACCTGCGCACACAACCATTCTAATAACTTAGTCTGTTGTGTTCACTTCCAGTCACGTGTTTGGACCCAGGCTTGTCTAATAGCACCACACAGATTGTAATGGTGCACATTAATGGAGATGATGATGAAAACATACACCCCACTCAGCAGCTGGGTGAGAGAAGAGATCACTGCCTTCTGAGTTCATTTTAAGATGAGTTTCTTTAGTATTAGAAAGTGATGGTTTACATATTCTTTTCTTCTCTTGCACTTGTAGGTGAAGGAGGTAGGTATTCTTTCTGTAATGGGCATGTTTCCTTTATGAATTGATACTTAATTATTAATATAGTACAGTGCTTGAACTGAACATTGGAATGTTCTTCAGAGTTTGTCGAGGTGATTCTTCTACCACTGGATGAGTTTCAGCAAAAAATTGAGGGTGAGTTGTACTTAAAAAGGATTGTGGCCGCCTATTGCAGATCAAATGTAATTTTGAAAAGATGAGTTTTGAACTGAGATTTGATAACTTCTCTAAGTCAATCACCTGTGATTTCATTGCTTAATTTTTATATTTTTGCAGAGCTACTTCAGAAAGAGAAAATCGCAGTGGACTCTAAGGTGTATATATATGCCATGGGGATGTCCCAGGCATTCTTTAAACCTAGGGAGTTACCTGTGCTGAAACAATGAGACGCCGATGGAAGAAGATGCTCCTGTTTACATATTAATTTACCAGTACTTCCACATTTTTAGTGCCTAAACATTCCTAATCAACTAACAACTGACTGTGTGGATTATAGTTTACATATTTTCAATAATGAAGGCAACATTAATCATCATATTCATCAAGATATGAATTTTTGGATTAGTCGAACTTGAAGTTCTGCAGTAATTTGTTGTGCATGTACCTGCATTAATTATTATAAAACGGGAACAATTTCTAGGTCCTACAAGGGACACAAAAAAAATCAAAACTGATCTTTGGAACAACTTTTAATAAGCATGACCACAAAATAGAACTCTGCGTTTTGTTGTGAATTTTGATCATTTTCCTGTCAGAGCTAACACACTTAAACCTGAATAACAAAGCCTGGTTATTGCACCATCAGTGATGTGTTCTGGAAAGTTGCATTGTTTTTTATCTAATAAATGTGATTGTTTACATGTTGTACTTTGGTTTTAATTCTGACCAAAAAGACGTTTTTTTCCGAAAATGTTGTAATGTGGTTAGGTTGATTTGTTTTTAATTTGTTTAATTGTTTAAAAATGCAATGTTAATGGCTTGTTTGAATGTTATTGATTCGGTTTAACCAATACAAATAAACTTTTCTTTGTGTTTATATACAGAAACTGAATTACATCGCTGCACTGTATTTTAATTTCAATTTTAAAACGTGTTGCTTAGTATGTACTTTGATACATTTTATAAAAACACAAATTGTTAGATAACTTGAAATCGGTTAAACTCTAACTTTTAATTTAGCTGTTAATCGACTATGACTACCAAAACTGTCAGTACTGTTGGAACAAAGAACCAAGCAATACAGATTAAATAATAACATTTATATAATATAGTAACGATAATAATCGGTATTACTATGTTAGTGGAGCAGAGTGCTAGGTTTTAAAAAGTTATTTTTTATGAACAGGCAAATTTCCTTTAAAGCATGACGCACTTCCGGGGTCCTGAATATTAAACATTTTTCGCGCCAACGTTGAAATAACAGTGGCTCGTACGGATTCGATCTAGGCAGCCTCGATCTTGTTTTTTTGAGCATTAAAATTCGAAACATACTTAAAATGACAGGTAAGATAAGCTTAGTCGCATTTTATTTAAATCTAATCGATGCTGAGATCGTATTACTTTAAATTGTATTTAGTTCCATTGAGCTATTATCATTGTAAATCATGTGTTGTTTTTTTTTACATATATCTGCAAATATGTTATTCCGCGTGTGTATTAACGCACACATACACTTGTTTGTAAAGTTTTATTTTACATATAAGCAATGCTTTCCTTTTTATATTATTGTATTGTCTCTACTGGAAAATGTTTTGTCTTCTATCAGAGGATGAGAATCTGGACGTGTTGTTGTCTTTGTTTGCGGAGAGTGAGAGCCAAGAGCCCGAGACGAGCACCGCTGAGGAGGACAGTAATGACCTAGATGATCTCTTCGATGGGGAGGATGAAAATGATGATAACTATACTGAGCCACAAGAGGATAAGGTTGGCGAGATGGCACCCGAAGGTGACCTGAATAAGTCAAAGGAAGACCTTGAAGGTAAGAGAGTGAGGGAGAGAGTGTGTATTTGTGTGTGTGTGTGTGTGTGTGTGTGTGTGTGTGTGTGTGTGTGTGTGTGTGTGTGTGTAACACTTGTTTGCTTTGGTTTCAGCTGAACTGAGGCAAATGCATCAGAAGATGCAGAAACTTCAGCAACAACTGGAGGCTTCAAAAAAAACAAAACAACCCTCTCCCCAAAGACAGACAAGCCCAGCATCATCAGCACCACCCCAATCACTTGTACAACCCTTCAGCAACGTCTCCCCTCCATCATCAGGCATTTCTTCAAACCTGAAAAGCAAGCAGAGGACACCTCACCACCGAAATAAAGGTTTGAATCTATAAAGCGCTGTGTATTCCTATTTTTTATTTTTAACAAATTAATTCATCCAGCTTCAGAGAATGTTCAGACGTTGAGCAAATCCCAGCCACTGAGAAATAATATTCCTACCGATGCTGCTTTGAAGTCACCTCTGCCTCTCAAAACATCACCAACCACTAGCCAGGCCACACGTCATCGTCCTGCCAGTCAGCATGTTGCCAAAGAGAAGTTCTCAGGTCTTAGACTCAGGTCAGTTTGGGGTAATTTTGCTTAAACTGCATTTTTTAAATTTGACATTTACAACAAACCTGTTTACTCTTTAGGAAACCACGTCTCTCCTCTATTGACCTTGAGCAAAAAATGGCCAGTCGTAGGATGATCAGACTTTCACAGTTGCCTGATCGACTCGCCAGAGACAATTTGGAGGACAGTGACTGGGTGACGTTTGCTGTGGTGATTAATAAAATCACCCCTCAGAGTAAAAACAATGTAAGCAGCGGATGACTTCCTACCAACTTGAGTTTAGTGCCAATGCAGAGGATAAGTTACAGAATAACTGTATCTCACAGGGAAAAACCTTCAGCATTTGGAAACTAAACGACCTTCACAACCTGGAAGTGAATGTCTCCTTGTTCCTGTTCGGGACTGTTCACACAGATCTGTGGAAAACTGACACCGGAACAGTAATTGGCATTTTGAATCCCAGTCCCATGAAGAACAAGGATGGTTCCAGTGAGGTGACTATTTGAGAAAGACTGATATAAACTAGTTATTAATGGATCACTTGAAAATATAATCCTTCTTACAATTCTTTTCAACCGTTAGCTTTGCTTGACAGTGGACCACCCGCAGAAGGTCCTACTTATGGGTGAAGCCATGGACTTCGGAACCTGCAAGGCACAAAAAAAGAACGGAGATTCCTGCAATAAAATAGTCAACTTGGTGGGTGCATTATTATTATTATGTTTTGAACGATTTCAACTCAAGAATTTCTGCCCATCATTTATCAGTACGAATGTCAGTACTGCCAGTACCACGTTAAAGCGCAGTACAAGAAGATGAGCGCGAAGAGGGCAGAGCTGCAGTCAAGTTTTACAGGCTCCGCCCCTGGCAAAGGAAGGGGACGGGGCAGTCTGAAGGAACGACTGTGTCAATCAGACTTCCACTATGGGGGCATGTCTTCACTCGCATGTGCGCCTTCAGTGTAAGTCTTTATTTATGACCACCATTACCTCCCCTCAAAATCCTCCACAACTACTGTTGTTACAATATTTTTTTGATTTTGACAGATCTGCCCCAAAGCCAAAGAAACAACCCACAATTCAATCAGTACTGGCATCCATTCCTACAAAAAATCTTGGTGAAGTTTTACTCCACAGTGCTGTTCTAGTTTTCTTTGTGTGCATGCTTGTGTTTGTGTTCTGAAAGTAAAATCTGAAGCTAAGATGGCATTAATAATCAAACAAATAAACAAACTGAAAATACAATCTATGTCTTGAAGGTCTGAATTCCGGCGAGGTGTCTGGATGCTCGGACAACTTCAAGGACCTGATGCTTATGCCCACTCCAGGAGCTCTGAATATCAAGAAACATTTAGGACATTCCAAAACATCAGGTGACACATCTGCAGATACAGTACTTTTTGTTTTTATTGGTAATCTTTCACAGATGTGGTTCATGTTTTTTTTTTTTTTCTTTTTTAGATTTTGTTTTTATTAGCCAGATATTACATTTTTGTGTAAGGCTCAGTGGGGAGTGATGTTAGCAACACTTTTGTGATGTGTTGCTTTTGCCCACCCTTCATTTAGTAAATGTTTTATTGAGCAAATAGAACTTACCATAATTAACTTTTAGTTCAATGATCAAACTCATGATTTAAAAATGTACAGTTCTACATTTACATTCTGCTAAAAATGTTTAGAAATAAGCAGGAATAAATTTTTCTCATTTATTCGAGCCTGCAGGGATTCGAGCCTGAATTTCAAAATGTATTGGCTATATATAGCAAAATATATAGCTAAGAGTTGTAAATGCTACATTTAATAAAACATTAAACTATTGATATATTTAAATACATATTTATATTATTAGACCTTCTGATAAAAACATAATGACTGTTAATTGCTTCTGTATTGTCTGCCATAGCGTCAACAGGATCTCCAGTTCAGTCTATATCAGCCTCAGACCTCCTCAAACAACAGAAAGCGCAGCACCAGGAAAGACTCCAGGCCCGAAAGAAAAGGGCAGACGAGATTCAGAAAAGGTGGGATTTGGTTTCTGGGTTTTAAGTTGGTTGGAAAATCTCATGGTGTTTTCTGCCTGACTTTGTCCAGGGTGGCTCAGAATAGTGGGAGTCCGGCTGGTATATCCAGACCTGCACTGAACAAAGGGCCACTGCTTGCCCCAAAAGCTTCCTCGGAGGGGGCCAAAGGATCCCAACGACTTGCATCTCGCCTCTCTGGACCACCCGTTCCCTCACTAGGACGTGGTTTTCTGGAAGGGGAAGACATCCTGTTTGATCTGTCCCCACCGTCCTCTAAGAGTCTATCAGCTGCAAAGGTACCGGCCAAAATGATCACACATTATTTTATATAGAAAAATAAAATATTTGTCTCCTAAACAAGTGTCTCCGTTTGGAGCGAAATTTTGATCTATCACAAACATTTAGTTACAATAAATAAACTGAATAACTGCATAACATAAAGACAAATTTGGTTAGTTGGCAGCAGTGAGGAAACTTCAAGCCAAAGGCTCAGTCCTTGTAAAAGATGACCCGAATGCTGTCAAGCGTAAGCGAGTCAGTGGTGATGACATAACTGAGCGAGTGGAGCGAAATCTGTCTTCTCCTAAAGGTACAAACACTTGTGATACATTGATAGCGTATCATTGTGGTAATACGTAAACCAACTTTTTTGACATGTCCACCTGCAGTAGCAGATGAAAATTCAAGCACTGGGGAGGAGCCAGCCGTGAAGAAGAGGCGGGAGCAACTGGAGTACATTCAATCAGAGGAGTTTCAGCGCATTCTCAATGCAAAGTCCTCAAACTCATGGATGATGGGCGAGGTACGTGTGTTTTTGTGTGTGTTGCCAAATAGTCATTCAGTGATTACACAATAGGGGGTGGAGCCTGTGTTTAATTTCAAGCATAGTTGCATCGTATTGTCCTGCTAAAGTTTCACAGAGTCTTACATGTTTCATGCTTAGATTGAGGAGAAGGCCATGCAGGAGTATTTCGAGCCACTGGTGCAGAAAGAGAAGCTGGAGGAGAAGATGAAGAGCATCAAGGAAATGAAGTGTCGGGCTGTTACCTGTAAAACTGTGAGTTAAAATCGTGCAAACAAAGACTTGTTGAATGCTTTATTTTGCATACTAGCACAGTATATACAAAAACAACAAGTAATTGTTATTTCAGATTTCTGGTCAAATAAAAAGATTTTAAAAAGCTCCTCATTTACAGTGTAAATACACCCACTTTAAACCGGCGGAGCGCTGCGTGTCCGAGAAGCATGACTACCACTGGCATGATGCCACCAAACGCTTCTTCAAATGCCCCTGTGGGCAGAGAAAGATCTGCCTGGGTCGGATGCCACATGGAGCCTGCAGGTGAGAAAGTTAGGCCTCTGATTTGTAGATGTTTAAGGTTAATGATTGATCCAATGTGCTACTACTACACTATTCAGTGTTGTCACAATTACAACAGGTTGACAAATTATGTGTGCCGTTTTGCATCTAAACTCCAGACTATAAAATGTTGAGCAGGTTAAGCTGAAACTGCACTTGGCCTCTATACTGGTTTTGGCTGTGAGGACACTGGTTATAAATAATTATACTACATCACAACTGCCCTCTTATTATTATTGGCTGTTGGCTGGGAGGTGGAGCTATGTTTGTTGAATAGCGTTTTGTTTTGCTATTAAAACTGCCAAAATTTACAAACTGCGCAGAGAATTTCCAATACAGATTCCACAAATTTGTGTATATTTATGAAATTCTTAAATGGATTTGTTTGAAACTTTAGTTGCAGCCTCACACTGAAGCCAATCACAGGAAGAAGTCTTACTAAGCATCGTCTGCACACAGAAAACCCTTATTACTAGACTCACTCACAGCACATCTCTGTTTTTCAAAGCTTCTTTTAGTTGTTCATTTTTATGGAATATTAATTTCTAGAAAATGCTTGCTTTAGTACTTTATTTTATTACTTTAAGAGATTTATTTTATTACTTTAAGAAACTGTCATTTGATACTCGTTACAACGTGACAATGGGTGTCGTATCAATTGTTGTAAAAATGGCTGTGTTCTGCAAACGTGTCTTAATGTTTGTATTGTATCTTCTGTCTTCCTTGCAGTCATTGTGGACTTTTCAAGTGGGAGAGGGATGGAATGTTAAAGGTAAAGTTCTCTTTCAGAAAGACTAAATATATACGTCTATACATCCTGTACTTCTGCAGCAGATTTGATTTGTCTCACATTTCCGCAGGAGAAAAAGGGACCCAAAATCGGAGGAGAGCTGCTGCTGACTCGTGGAGATGAACAGCCCAAATTCCTCAACAGTTTAAAGTGAGAATCCGGTTTCCGTCTAGCCCAAGTTCAGCCACCTTCCAAGCTTCCATCAGGATGGTTTGAGTGTGGGGTAGTTTCAGAGATCTAGCATGCTGTAAAACTTCTTCAAGGTTTTAGTATAAGTTATTAATCATTTCTTTTTTTTAATATGTATATTTTTAATGTCATTTTTAAATTTGTAATGTGCCAAATGACACATGAATTAAACAATATCCAGTGTTTGCTGTTTATATTTCTGGTTCACCTCGTAAATAAATGTGCTAATTCTAGTCTGTCACCCAATCGACGGTCGTAATTTAAAACTTTATTACCCATCATGCCCCGATAAGCTCTTCAGCCGCCAGCCGCGGGACTGTCGGGTTCGCGTAACGGCACCAAACCCCAGAAGTGACTGTAAATCTTTCCTCTCGTTTTCCCATCTGTCTAAACTCTCAAGGAAAGAATGTTCTATCTGGTGCCAATATTGCCGTCAAATTATTACCCGGTTCGTAGATGCGCAGACCTGGGATTGATTTGACTTATTTATAAGACGAGGTATCGCAGTGGGATTTATCTTCCATGATTCATCTTGTTTTATTGTAAGTCATCATAAATACAGAATAAATTTGCAGTTGAAGAAGAAACCAGAACTCTTCGGGGGAAAGCATAAAATCATGTATTTATGGATGTTTTAATAGATTGCAATTACAATAATGCTAATTACAGTAATTAATAGATGCTACAAACACATTTCTTGTGAATAAACCTGATTATATTGGTTTCCAACGTTTGCATTGCGTGATCACACTTTGTCGTGTCTTTGAGTGAGATGATGTTCAGTAGCGGCGATGGTGAGGGTATCGTGGGTAAACGCCATCGTAGTGGAATTCCCTCCACTGCTCGTTCCTCTCTCGGCCTCTCTCGTACTGCTCTGCAGAAACAAACCCACAGTTCTCAGGATTTTTTGTTCATAAGGGATGGTTAAGAGGACATGAAACTTATCTCTATTTCCCAGTCTCTTTCCCATCTCTCTCCATCGTTCTAATGCTGTCTTTCTCTCACTTCTTTGTCTTCATATCTTTGTTTTCACTCTACCCTTGTTTTGTCTCGACTGTATATCTTCACATATCTATCTTTTTATTTCTTTCACTCATTCGATCTCTCCCAATCTCTTCTCTATTTCCTCTACTCACTCTCACTGTCTCTCTCCTCTTTGTGTGTCTGTTCATATGTCTCTCACTGTCTTCTCAAGATCTATCTCCATTTCAACTGTCTTTCTTGGTATTTTATCTATCTGTCGTTCAGTCTCTTGCTGTTTCTATTTATTTCTCTACGTCTCAATTTCCCAGTTTACTTATCACTGTTTGTCCGTAGGCACGCATTCTCACACACAGACATACATAATTGTGCTGTACTTTGCCTGATAATAGAGCCCACACATTTTGGTGTCATCATCCTCACACATGTTGACTGAGGAAATCCTTTGTTCTGCTCTGTTATCAAGCTTGAGGCAGCATCTTATTAGCCAAACAGTCCAGTGTTGGCTTTATTTCCAAGTCTTTGCGCAGCATCTTTCTTTTGTTCAACTGCCAAAAGAAACCAAAGCTCAGCCTCACCGTCACGCTGCTCCTCTAAATAGTTCTCGTACTCGTCGCTTTGCTCCTCCACATACTCCCTACGCCGCTCGTTTGCTGCCATCTTCACTCTCTGCTCCGCTGGAAAAGAATAAAACGTCTTGTTAGTTTAATAGTTAGTCTGTTTCTATCCTTCTTCCCTTTTTCCTATCATCACTTCCGCTCTGTTTGTCTGTGCAAATTTATTTGAATTGAAATAAACGTGTAATAAATATGTATCTTTCCATTGTTTCGTGTTTTATAAACTTTAAAAAAAACATTTGTACAGTTTCACTTGATTCCATCTATTCTTTATTTATTTATTTAAATTACGTAATTAGTACTTTACGTTATTTTTCAAGTGCAACTATTATTGCACTTTATATGACGTCCCAACTGATTATGGCTATTAAACAAACTAGTTTTTTTTATTATATTTTGAGAAGTGAAAACATTTTATAAATACCGGATAACCTAAATAAACAAACTCAACTTCAAATTTGAGTCTGCATTTGATTCTTATTTGGGGTTAAATAAATAGTCTGGGTTATTTTTAAGCAGACTTGGATAAAACCCCAAAACCCAAGTTCTACTCTGCTTCTATAGATAAATAGAAGAAAAAGCTCATATATAAACATAAGAGCCACTAAACATCAACGGGACTCTTACAGCACACACACTCATGGGAGTAATACCTGAAATAACCAGACTGTGATAAATAAACATGTGTATTCATCAGTACCAAAATGAAATTCTTAAGAGAACCCTCAAAGCAAAAAAACTATTTGTATATACATATGTTTGTGTGTGTGTGTGTGTGTGTGTGTGTGTGTGTGTGTGTGTGTGTGTGTGTGTACAATCATACATACCTATAAGTTAAGTTTAGCTACCAAAAATCTGCTAATAGGACC
This sequence comes from Paedocypris micromegethes, assembly GCA_028031935.1. NCBI lineage: Eukaryota > Metazoa > Chordata > Actinopteri > Cypriniformes > Paedocypris > Paedocypris micromegethes. The sequence goes on from CM051496.1 coordinate 8,566,908, forward strand.
CGTTATTGGCTTGGTTCCATTTTCTCTCCCTCCGTCTTTTTACTGAAGCCGTTAGTTTAGCTCTGCGTCTGCACATTCCAGTCTCGAGTCCAACTGCTTTCACTCGTCCAACCTGCAGTTTCCTCCATCAGCCACGACTCAAAACACCCTTATGTTTTCCATGGATTGATTTCTGCAGTGTAGAACTGGCACGTCGTTTGAGTGACTGTCATGTCGTGTGTGTGTGTGTGTGTCCACATCTCCATAAATTCCTGCTGATCCCGCTTATCCCAAATGTTCAGTCAAATTCTGGCTAAAATGTTTTTCCTGGACATTTTAAGTGCCGGAATATTGGTTCACTCACCGTAATACTCATCATGTGTCTTAGGGGATCTGCGACTGCGACGTTTGAAGAAGTTTGAGGCATCAGAAGCAGGCATGAAAACTCGTTTCGATGATTCTGCTAAAGCAATGGGGTAAGAGGAGAAAGCTGCAGGGAATTATAGAATGTGAGTGTGTGTGTGTGTGTGTGTGTGTGTGTGTGTGTGTGTGTCACCTCTATTTTCACTGTCTTTTCCATCTGTAACTGCTGCACTTTCAACCCCTGAAAGCACTAAAAACAGACAGAGATCCATCAATGGATTTTATAGCCAAAAGCAACTAGAAACTGAATGAACCATTTGAACCAATTAAGTAATGTTTATTCAACTGCTTAATTAAGTATTGTTTATTCAATTTAATGTTATTCAACTGCTGATAAACTGGTTATTTTTGAATATATTGGTTATGATGAAAATTGCATCACACACACACACACACACACACACACACACACACACACACACACACACACACACACACACTAACATGTGCATATTTACACAGTACAGTACACGTATTTACATTATATATAAATATATATTATAAAACCTCTTATTTACTCTAATCCGCTTATTGCCTACAATTAAAAAACAACACAATAAAGGTAATAAAACTTTTTTTAAATAGGTTACTCACTAATAAGAATGCAGACAAGTGGTAAGAGTGTCAGGAAAGCACTTTGGTTCCAGGTCATCTTTGAGAGGCAGAGTTTGTTAGAGTGACTTATTCAGAAATCCGAATCACTGCACAGTCCTGAGTTAGTGAGAGAGAAAGAGAGACAGAGAGGGAGAGAGAGAGAGACTGGATGGGAGGAGTGAAAGAGGGAGAGAGACTTCTCAAGGGACCCTCGTCTGCACATGAATTACTTACTGTTCCAGTCCTAAATCCAAGATCTGTTTGTCCATTACGATCTGTTGGGAAAATCTATCCATCTCTCTTTTTGTCTTTCTCTCTCTCTCTCTCTCTCTCTCTCTCTCTCTCTCTCTCTCTCTGTGTGTGTGTGTGTGTGTAACTTTCACTCTGACTCTCTTTTCTCAGTCTGTTTATCTGTCTCTCTTCATTCTGTCTAGCTAAGTATCTATTAATTATTAAGTGCTGTTTGTTCTATTTATTTTGCAGTACCAGTCTTGAAGGTCAAAGTTAAAGCAGTGAACTGGTAGCCGCTGCAAGGAGACACGCAGTGGAGTGTAATCCATACTTTAAGGTTGATTAAACACAACCCAGAAAGGCAGCAGGCTTTGTGGTGGCGACAAGAAGTTCTGCTAACAGAGAATTACAGTCCTCCAGTTGTGTGAGACACAATCTTGCCTCTCGGAAGAACCCCAAAGTTCTGAGCAGTCTTGGACAATGGTGTTATTGTTGTTGAGAGAAGCTGAAAGGTTAGTTCAGGAATCACCTGTCTTGTCAGGGTTGGAGGTGATGTTCCGTCATCCAATTGAGATGCTCATGAGACAAAGAGTGAGAAGACAAGACAGTCTGGTCATCCATGTTGGAGTGATAGAAAAAAAACATGATGGTTAATTGTCATACCCGAAGAGGTTGGACAAATGGAAAGGAGTAGAGGCCCAAGCACTGAACCTTGTGGAGAACCTGTTGTCAAACGCTGTCTCTGTCCAGGATCTAATTAAGGTTAGACTGAAACCTCTCCCGAACAGAACCAGTGATCTCCATTCACCATTTCTTTCATTGAAATGGCCACTCTTGAATTCTCAGTGTTTGGTGTCCAGAAGACCCTTCTCTGTTAAGGAGAATGCCAATTGATGAAACCCGACTCTTTCGAAAACTTTGAACAAAAAAGGTAGAAGAGAAATTGGTTTGTAATTCGCAAGTGAATTAGGGTCTTTTTTTAGGTTTGTTTTTACAACAAAGGACGCTGCCTTTTGAGAGACGTCTTTATGGTTTGGATACAAAGATAACAGATAAAGAAATCTGTATCCTTTACAATAATATTTGTCTCTGAATCTCTATATATTCCACCACGGTATGCATGGGTAACTCTATATGTTTAGAATGTTCACTGTTCAATCTTCCAATGAAAACAATGTGATTAGAAAATCTGGTGTGTGAGGGCAGAAAACTGTGTTTCTATAGGCTGTAAAGTTCTATAGACCAGAAGTTGTTTTCATGCTGTGTAAGTAGATTCTTAGATGTCTGAATCTGGATTTCTTCCAGAAATATCCCATCTCCGAGATCCATCCAGAGCCTCAGGAAACACTTGTGACTCCGGTCGTTCTTTTATGCCTTCATGCAGGCCTATTAAAAACAGCATGTGAAGTAAAGTTGTCTTGCCATACGTGCACATTATTTTGAAAAAGAAACGTTATATTTTTGGTTCCTTTTTGTACAAAATGACATTGCAAAAAATGCAAATGTGCTAAAATTTGAATGTAAGAATCTTTTTTAAAAAGTAATAAAGGACATTTGGAATCAGATCCGTATTTTGAAAGGTCAGCTGGGTAATTGTTTGTTTTAATAAACTTTAGAAGAAATTAAGCTATCATTGGTGAATAAAAGCGTAATCCACCCTCAACTGAACAGCATCAGAATCAGAACTCTTACTGTTTGTCGTTTGGAACGAACTGACTTTTTCCCCTCAACAAGCACATTGAATATATTAATGACTTGGTTTTCAATCATTCAGCTGAATAAATTGGGTTTCGGTGCAGACTGGAGTCTGAGAACTTATGGTAATTATTATGTATATGCACAAAACTAAACAAGCGTTTATAGCTGCTCTTAAGTTTCTCGCATGCTGCGTTTAATCAGCACGATCAAAGCTCTTTACTGTGTTTAACTAGTAAACATTTACAAAAATCCAGCAATGTGTTGTTCCTTCACATCGTCTATAATCGAAAATGGAAAACCACGAGCGCCAGTTACTCATGTATGTACATTAAAGCATTTTGCAATCAAGAAAAATCACAAGGTTTATCTTATTAAAAATATTTATTTCCACATAAGCAATGTTAAATTACATTTATATATTAAACTAATCTTAAAAATGTAGTATTAGCATATAAAATATGTAAATTATACCATCATCAGCTTTTCATCATTTGAATTGTGGAAGAAATGTTAATCTCCTAATTGTCCAGAATTAAGAAAGAGCATTATTAGAGTCTCCAATGAAAAATATTGTTTGAAGAAGTGTAGTAATGGTATATTAATACCAACTATATCAATTATATATGATATATAATTATCAATTAGTGCACATCAATAACAAAGGATCAATTATGCCTGTTGTTCATTGATATTTAAGAAGTTTCAACGGACAGATCTACCCAGCATCAAGACGTCGTTCAGTGTTTACAGTGACACGTACAGGCGAACGTTATTATCCCCAGTGAAGCATAAGAAACGTTTAAAGTTTGTAACAATTACAAAAGAGGTTTCAATTATGAAACACATGTGGTGTTAAAGTATAAACCGTTCTCTATGTCAGGCAGATGGCAAAGGCACAGGTAGATCACATTGATATTCGGTCACCCTGGACCAGACGTCCTCTCAGAGCCCAAGTGTCCTGTGTATAATACAAGAATGTGTTATTCATTAAACAAAATGTGACGCAAAACCACTGACTTCTTTTAAATTGAAATGAAATGTGAATAAAAATTAGAGTATTTATTATCCCACCTGAAATGTGACGGTATCATCGGCTCCATATTTCTTAAATGCAATTTCTTTAACTTCCCTGCTGATGTTTTCTTGAGTTGTTCCGTTGACATCAATGTAATAACAGTCAGCACTGGCATAGTGGCAGGAGATAGCCTACAAAGACAGTTTAAAATAATTCCGAGACCCCAATTGTTGCCTTACAGTAGATAACAGTAAATATACAGTAGATACAAGTACCAATATCGCATTGGTAAATAAACTCACCACCTGGCAATCCCACCTGATTTTTAAAAAAAATAATATACACTGAAAACATGTTTGATTTAAAACTACACTAAATATAAACTCCACACACTGATTCTTTTGTACATGTATAATTCATTTCAAAAACAAACATTTTCATAAATGTCTTAAAGTCTGTTAACAAATACTTGGTCGATGCTCTTGATTCAAGTAGACATAATCGCTGCAGATACAGATGGGAAGTTTTTGTGGGATTTGAAAGTGTTTAGGAATTTTCCAGGATTTCATCCTCATGGAGCAGATCAAAAAATTTTTTCGCCAACTGCCTAAACAATACAGATATTTCTGTAGCATCTAGGAAATAATTCTTGTAGTTCATGAACATATGGGAGAATTTCTGTAATTAAATTTACATTATAAGCATCTAAAATATTCAGTGAAAAATAGAGAGGAAAAAAAACAGACAGTTTAGTTACTAAACTTACCAGAAAAATGATCTTGACCAAATAAATAATTTATAAGGCACTTTGTATGTAATCACAGTATAAGTCTGTAAAAATTACGTATAACATGTTGTTATACCTTTCGAAATCCATTTGTTTTATTCATTCCTGAGCCGTGAATCAGCAAAGGATGAAAAAACACTGTATCTCCTTTCTCCATCTCCAAATGCAGTCTGGGATGATCTGGTTCATAGTTACGGACCCCATGGTACATCTTATTTATTCCTCCCTAAAAAAAATTTAGGTGAGAATAACATTGTAGTGATTGAAATGATGGACATTTGCACATGATTGTCCTTTCACCTCCCACTCGGGGTAGTCATGCTCCTGCAGTGTGCCTTTGTGAGACCCTGGCAGGACCACCAGGCAGCCATTTTCCTGATTCACTTTCTCCATAGCAGTCCATGCACACACAATCTGGTCGGCAGGTCGAAATGGGAAATAGTGTAAATCCTGATGCATGGGATGGCGAGAAGTCTTTTTTCCTGCCAAAAAATAGAATGCATGTTTACAGTATATTATATGTTTATTAGAATGTTTTTACTTAGAATATGTAATTATTTTCATACGCACAACAAAAAATGATAAACATTTGTTGTGATAACATCATGCTAATTTACAACACGTAAAATCACTATAAGATTTTTCAAATTAAAAGACATGTATTCATACATTTTGTAACATGTTATAACTTGTAAAAAATGTAATTACATTGCTAAATATGATATGAACATATATTGCAATCTTTTTATTAATATTTACATATGTATTACGATAAATCCATGGACAATCAACATGAATATGAAATCAATAGATATTAATGCACCTGTGTCCGGCGGTTTGTTGATAAGCATAGTGTGCATGGCCATAATGTTGGGTCCAGTAAAACACTCCACATATTTCAAAATCTGAAAGTGCACAATCATAAACGGTTAATAAATACTCATTGACAGAGTTGAATGTGATTGAAGTGTCTAATGATAGTCAACCTCTGGTAAAGTGCAGTAGCTGAAAAGATCTGGATCTTCCTGAAAGTCCTGTAATTTGGTGACAGCCTTCTCGCCATCCACAAACTCGGATTTTGCAATCGATATATCTTTCATCACCAATAAACCGGGCACCTTCACCTCTTTCTTACAGATGCGCTCAAATGCTTTCCTGCGAAACACAAACAAATGTAGCAGCGGTCAATGGAATCGATTAATGATTAACTAGGGAAAAAATATGACATAACTATCGCTGCTGTTTCAGAACTTTAGGATATTTGTTGAATATTCACAATTGATTTGTTTGTACCCAACCTAATAAAATCACACACATGTTCGTACCCAAATGTTTTAATAGCCTCTTCTGAAACCAAGTTACGGATGAGGATGAAGCCATCTTCTTCATAAGCAATTCTTTGTTCTGGAGTCAGGACGTCCGAGTCCAAAGTGTATCTGCACAGAAGCCCGAAATTATAAATATATCATTAATGATCATGAAAGACAGTGAAATTCAATTAATGAGATTAATGTTTGGAAGTGTCTGCGACTAACCGAAGTGCTTGATGAGGGTGATAGGACACATTTTGAGCAGAGGTGAAGGATGCTCGCTTAAAATCACAAGTCAAGGTTCCTAAAGCTTATTATAAACTAATTTTTACCCTATAATTATATTTGACAAAATAAAACCACTAATAATTTTGATTTTAACAATACGGATGATATCAACAACAATTACTACTTTTAATTTACTAAAATGTTGTGCTCTTATTTTTTTTAAACACACGAACAAAAAATACCGACAACAAACGAAAATAAAAACCACCAGGCCTCATCTGCTGCCTCGGGTTGTGTTGTTCTGCGGATCCGCGAACAATCGTCGTTTTCGGGAAGCTGCGACGCCGCGAGAGCGCCACCGTTCTCCTGTAGCTCGCGCTCGCTCGAGAGGTGAAGAACTGACAGTTCTTTAAAAGGATACAACAACGCCCTGAGAGCGATCCAGGTGATTTAAAACCACTTTTAGTCGGTCTGCAGCTCGAGACATGTTTACGTGTCCAGAACACGAAGCAAATAGCCGTTGTATAACTGGGTTCGAGACCAGTGACTGTCGCACTTGCCCTGGATGGTATAAAAGGCACGTGACTTTTCACTCATAAAAACTCACTCGTATGTGAAAGACATATCACGAATAATAATAATAATAATAATAATAATAATAATAATAATAACAAATTAATAACAATAATAATATAATAAAAATAACAATTATATGAATATATAAACCTAAATTCGGACTATTTCAATTTTTTATTTAATTGCGTTTAAAAGCCACGGCTTAGGCAGCCCAGTGCTCCGGGTTTGTGTGTTCACTTCACTGTGTGTATGTGCACTTCACTGGATGGAATAAAGCAGAGCACCAATTTCGATATGTATCGCAATATTGACAATCTCACTCACTTTGCTTTACTTTAACAATTTTTTAACCGAAAACAAGTAAAAATCAACAAAACTAGAAAATAAAAAAAACACAAATATTACTTTATTGTCATTGTGCAGGAACAACAAAATTGTGGAAACATTAGGCAGTGGTTCACAATAAAGAAGACAATAGCATTAATTAGATAACAAATACAGAATGTAAAGGGAAAAAATACACACATCTGTAATGCAATTGGCTGTTTTAAGTTCTGTGTAGAAATACTTTCCCTCGTGTATTACGGTAAACACTAGCCCAATTTTGTTGACGCTGTGCAGCCTTGAAAACAACCAGCAGGTGGCGCTGTTTGTCAAGTTGCAGATTAACAAGCCGGTCAAAGTTGTGTAAGGTTTTTCCTATGATGCCGCCCCTAGGCGGAGGCGTCAGTTGACAGGCAACAGCAGCAAACAGCGGCGTCGGCGGCGGCGGTGGCGGTGGCAGCAGCAGCGGCTCCCCTCCTGGTCTCGAGCACTCCTGGGAAACGGTCATTACAGTGAAGCCAGAGTGAAACTCCCCAGGGCTCGTTCAACTGCGGATACCAGGACGAGACCGAGCGGTGAAGTCGGACGAGAGCCGCCAAAGAGGCGACCTCAGTTTTCTGTGCGTGTTGGCGGAAAGCGCAACGACGGCATCCGGCCTCCGGGAAGCAGGCGAGGGCAGGGACTCGCGTCCGAATAGTGTTTATCGTCTCTGGTGAGTATGTCGTGCGTCTTGCGACGATTACCTCCGTCCTACCGGAAGGTAGCCTGTTGGCTAAAGCTAACGTGATGTTTGTCAGCGTGTTTATACTAAACAGCATTCAAACTGCGTGGATTGTTTGTGTGGAGAAATTCAGGGAATTTGTGTGGAATCGATGTTTGTGCAGTTGACGTCTGCAATCCGCGGCGCGTGAGTGTGTTTGATGATTGTTTGAGTTTTAAAGCACAACACGAGTGCTGGTTTGGAGTGTTTATTTAAGGTTAGACTTGGTGAATTCCACCACCTGGTTAAACAACAACAGGCTTTTTAGAATGTTCTCGTCGGAGATTTAGCGCTGTGTGTGCGTGTGTGTTTTACCTTTGATTGAGATCTGGTTTATATTTAACCTCGCTAAAATTTAATTTGTCTTTTAATAATATTTATGTGTCTGCTGATATAAACAATATGTGTACATAACTTCAACACATGAAATCAAACGATCAGTAAACTGAAAAAAAAAAATAATAATTTCCTAATAAAAATTGTGTACTGCTTAAAAATGATGTTTTATTCACATGTTCATATGATTAGTAAACAACACAAGTAACAAAATGTATTGAAGTATTGTATCTGTTTTCCACATCATAACTGTTTGTGCATTTGTGCTCATTTATAAAATTATAAATTAATATTACTAGAAATCTGTAAGATATAATTGCAAATTTAATCCCTTCTGTGCCTAAAATAAATTGCGCAAGTTTGCATATGTTATCATCTACCTCGGATGTGCAGAAAGGAACAAAAATCGAAGTCAAACAAATTCGATTTACAAAGTAATTTGCCAGTGTGGCAATTTTGAGAAGTCACAAATGCTGCCAATCAGCTGCAGTGGGAGTGTCTTGTGTGAATGAGTGGGCAGTGACATCACTCCATGAACTAATAACTGATGTAATCAGTGACATTGAGGAGGAACTTTTAATGCCCAACAAGTAGGGACAATTTTTATTCTTTAGATTTTGTGTTACTCGGAACAGATTAAATAAAACCCCTCAGAAGCCTTGTGCCGGCCAAAATGCAGTCGCCATCGAGTAAGGTCACTGCCCATTCAGACCAATCAGTCACAGATCACCATGTATTAGCCCCTCCCACTGACGTTGACTGGCATGTTATGTGACCTCTCAAATTGACCCAGTGTATTCCAAATTGACCCCACAGAGTATTGGTATTTCTGATTGGCGTTTTAATTGCAAGTGCAATTTGTCAACTCTTTTGTATTCCTTTCTAACAGTATATTTGTCAGTGTGAATTTGTTGTTATAATATTTTTCGACCACATTGCTGTTCAGGGTTATGTTTTTTCCCGCTTTTTTTACAGCAGCAGTTTTGAATGATATTTTAACAGCTTTGAGACTCATTTTATGTAAGAATGCAGTTTTGAGAATTAAAATGCAGGACACAATTCCTCATCTAGCTATTGGCAAGTCAAACCACAGGTGACTTCATATCACTGGGAAATGTGTTGATGTGTTTAATGAATCGTGACCGTGGACAAATGTTTCTCCGCCCTCCAGCAGAGCGAAGGGTCGGGTTGTAAAGCTCCAGTGTGATGCCAACGTATGCCTGGTTTGTTTCTATTTTTATCCGTCAATGGTTGCACATGGATTCGATATCGCAAATGAGAATAGGAATGCTGTGATGGGATTAATGGGATTGTGGCCAGTAAAGGATAGTTTGCCTCACTCATAGATCAGAGTCGCTTTAGATGGAAATGAGGGTGCGCTCCACACCCTGGCATGCAGCTGTTGCATGGATGACCCAAATCAGGAGCGGTGGCTTGGATGTTCTCAAGCACCCAGGGCTGTATGTAACCTGACCCACATGATGATTGATGAATGTTGGATATATAAGTACAGGCGTAAGTGTGGCTGCTGCTTTGGTGTGGGACAATGGGCCCAAGCCTCACCCTGATAAAGCTTGTGATAGAGTTTCAGAAAGCAAGAGATTGGATCAGGGTTGGATCAGGCCTTTGTCACTTTGGGTTTCTTTGTCCTCGGCAGTCTTTATTGTGGTTGATCATGCTGATTAAGCATGCCCCTTAAAAAAGCATTACATAAAAGAAAGACACTCCTTTTCACTCTCTGTCTTTCTTTCGCACACCCATGTCTGCTTTATCACCCGATGCCTTCATTATGGTCCTAATAAACCATTCACACTCGTATTTCACCTTTTCCTCTTAAGTAATATGCTTCGGTTATGTGCTTTGGATGGCATAGGAGAAAATGAGATCCTTTGTTGCTTTGCTAGTAATTGGCATTGTGGTGAAGTGTCAAGCTGCGGGTTAAAGATGCAGGGAGAGGGAAAGTCTCTGTTTTTGACAGGCTTAACGAATGACGTTGTGGAAATCATACAACTGACACAGTGCTTTCAGCTTTTTTTCCAGTGTTTTCAAGATTTAAAAAAAATATTAAATATTAATAATAATAATTTTATTATTATTATTATATAAATTCATTTCTTATGTTTATTATACTTATCGGGCATTGTATAGAATATCGGAGGATGGCAGGTAATTCCCGGCAGATAAATAATATAATACAGGATATATGACAAAAGTATTACAAAAAAAGCTCTGAATTAGAAGTCGAGTCAACATTTGAGATTACAATGACAAGATTAGGAAAGAATAACAACACTTCAGATTATTGTTTCATCAATAAGCATATTGTTTCACAACTCACAACAACTGGTAGCAAGATTCAAAACATCCTTTGTGACTAGTGTTTAAACTTCTTTTCCTTTGAACTCATGATTTCCCTTGTTTTTTGGTCTAAAATTGGAAGTATTTCCTAGAATGGCAGATTATTTATTATGCAATGCTTGTTGATGCTAATCTTGCTCCACTGCAAAAAGAAGACGGTAAGTAGACCACATTATGCCTCAAAGTTAGTGAAAAGTTTTTATTACAGAGGTCATACAAGAGTATGAGACAGAAAGTGAGAATTGTAATTCAACACTGGCTTTAATGTAATATGACATGTGAGGGTCGAAGCGTCTTGCTGTGTGTTGTGTTATATGATGTCCGCTATCTCCATCCCAGTGCATGCAGGGAAATCTTTTATTTCTAGTAAAACAGCTGCTGTTCCGCTTTGTGTATGAACTCACACCTGCGATCGCCAGTTCTTTACTTACTCTGTTGGTTTCCACGGAGCAGATTAAGTTTCACTGAGCGTTATTGCATAAATAAATCTACCTTGTTTAGAAATACTGGTCATCCAGCTTGATCAAACTACGTGAAATGAATCTATTTAAAATGCTTAGAGACCACGAAATAGTAAACATAAAGAACCTTGTTACATCAGAAATGACAACAACAGGAAAGTGCATCATTAAAGGTAGATGCACAGTTCTTCTGCCAATCACCTAGCAACCAATCCGAACACCCTAGCAACAACACAGCAGCGTTCTAAGAGTTTGTCTAATTCCTGTTAATATTTTATTACGCTTTTGCACTAAAAAACTATATGCTTTTTCCAAGAATCAAACCTTGGGGTTAGTGTTGCGAACCCTACAGACTGAGCTTCATGATGCCTTGCTTGTGCTCATAAATGAACTGTAATGCAATGTGGCTTGTTTGTCAAATGCAAATAAAATGTGAGCCTATTGGAAAGATATAAAAAGCCTATTGAATTCTCTTGGTTTTGTGAGCCAAAGCCAATTATGTAAGATGCTGTACGATGATCATTACATTTCAAGCATTTTTGTTGAATAACTTGCTTCCTGCGTGTCCAAATACGCGCCAGTTTACATTTTTACGGTGGTGTTGGGATGTTTCTGATGATGAGAGAATTCTTTTAGAATATTTCTTGTCTGTTTTTGTTTTCTAGCATCTTCCTTGCTCAATATAGTGATTTATTACAGGTGCAGGTTCAAAACCTCTCTTTTCTGTGGTGGTTCTTCACGGATTTTATTTTCTTGAGATATGTCTGTTCTGAGATGAATGCATGTTGTTCCCAGCCTTGTCTTCTTTGAAAAGGAAGCGGTGAACCTCTAAGGAAGTGACCTGATTATAATGTTAGCTTGTCGTCTGTTTGTGTTTTTTTTTTTTTTCATGGTGACATCACTGAGGCGTTGTGTTACGCTGCTGTGTTGCTGATGATCAAATGAACTTTGTATGTCAGTGGGCTATTTGGACTCTTGCTAAGCTTTCACAAAAACAGCAGCTTATCAAACACAGGAAGAGACAGGGGTGGGTATAAATGAGGGCAACCTCACACACCCGCCTCTTTAAATCCCACTGCCCCGAACCCTGCACCCCTGCACAATGGAAGTTATTTCAGATATGCCAGGAATGTACAAGTGTGTATTTTTATGAGCTAGCATGACCCTTAATAACAAATGACAGTAAGGTTTATCACACAGCCAATGAGAAAGTATAAAGGCAATAACAGCATTGCAATCACATTACATAAACTAAAATAGCCTTCTTTGAGATTTTGCAGTATTGTAAATATGTGGTATTGTGGTCTTTCACTGTATTTTCTACAATTTGAAAGGAGTTTATTTGTACAGTTTTTATTTTTAGCTACTATGATTATACATGATGCTCATAATTTGTGACTTTGTCTCTGCCTTTACTTTCTCTGTTTTGGGCACTTTCAACTGTTTCTTTCTTGCATTTTGCTGTATTCTACTGTTCTACTTTTACTATTATCAGTTTCTGTTTGTCATTTCTTTTACGTCCTTCAGTCTTGGTGATCCTTTTCTCCCTCTCTCCCTCTCTGGCTTCTGCACGTTCACTTTCTGTTTTTGCTTCTTTGTTACCTCTCTCGCACTCTCTCTCTCTTTCTTTCTTTCTTTTCTTTCTTTTCTTTCTTTCTTTCTTTCTTTCTTTCTTTCTTTCTTTCTTTCTTTCTTTCTTTCTTTCTTTCTTTCTTTCTTTCTTTCTTTCTTTATAGCCAAATATCCAAGACTTTAAAATCCCACGAATACAGATTGTGAGTTTCTCCGGTGCCATCCAGTGCCCATCTCACATTCGGCCCCACTGTGCTACTTTTGCTCGATCTGCCGCACACTGGCCTACTTTATTCTGCCATTGTGGCTTTGACACGCTCTCGCCATGTGAGTTGTCTGTTTTGCAGCCTGATTTTGTGGTTGGCTTGGCATTATGCCACATTTGCAATTGCAAGACAAATTATTTTGTATTAACTGGTTGTGAATGTAAGACCTCTTAAGAGCTCATGCAGTGACTTCAGCGAGGAGACTGCGTCCGTCTTTGGAAGATCTTTTGACTTTAGACTTTATCAAATATTCATGATAAGGGACATTTGATAGGAACTGAGGCTTTGGTGTCACTCACTCGCTTCTGAAGGATTGTGTGTTTTGTGAACAGAGCTGGGTCTCACGTGATTTTGCCTCTTAGCAACAGTGAAACGTCATTTAAGTTTGTCATATGTTGATTAAATGAGTGATTTAATGAGTGTGTCCAGACAATTGTCAGGACAACAGGCTGTCAGGAGAACTTTGAGATAGCGTAAAGTCACGTTATCTATGGCACGACTAAAAAAGTTTCAATTACTTCCCTGTAATAAACAGTAATTGTGAGTTGGGCAAACTACATTCATATCCAGTTTTCTTTCCAATGAGCTTTATCACCGGGGTAGAGTAGGTCAACTAATATCCACCCTCCCTGCCCCCCATCAGGAGGTCAGTGTGGTGACTTTTGGATGTGAGGGTTAATGCTTTTTCCCTTGAAACAGGATGTTTGCTAGTCTGAGCGTTTGATTGTGCTAGACTATGTGTGTAATGCAGGCTATTTCTTTTACAGTTTTTTTTTTTGCCAGCTTATGTAAAAATAACAACCATATTTCATAATTTTATTCAAGAGATGCATGCTAGGCTTTTTTTTACAAAATGCCCACGTTCTCTATTAGTATGGAAACACGGTCTTGTTTTATGATGGTAGTGAAAAGCAGAGAATCATTAACTTCTGGCTTAATGGCCATAAAAATCCATGTCCAAAGTTTGGTTTGGTGACGCGTGTGTAGTGTTATCATGTTTTTTTTCCCCCTTCGCTGTACTGATTTCGTTTGCTGAGTTATGTTAATATGTTAAAGATTTATATTTAATTTTAGAATTTTTTTATTTAATTTTATAAATTATTTATTGTTCAGTATTAAAAAAAATCTAAATGCTGTGAATTAGTGTTTTTCCACAGAAAAGCTTATTTATTTATATATGATTTTTTCATCGTAACATTAAATGTTTAGCAGTTTCATAACTTGGTTTATTACCTTTGCGTTTATTTGTAATCCGGCTCAGGAATATGAGTAACCTGTTTTATGGAGTTTTAATTATTTTATGATTTAAAGGGAATGGTGGGCTTACTGTCCAGCTGCCAGAGATGTGTCAGAATGGTTTTCCAGCCGTAAACCAGAGTTTTTTTTATATGTTGTGAGTGTTGGGGCACTTCGAAATTGCATATTCTGCAACTTCCTGTGTCAGTGATGGCCAATTTGACCTTTGTGTGCTCAAGCATATTTCACTAAAAGTACTGCAGTGACGTAGAGTAAAGTGACACATCTGGGTGATGGAGGGAAGCTGGACTGTGCTGTGGGTTAAAAATGGAAATTTCTAAGTGGAATAGGGAGCAACTCTTGTGAGAGTACGGGCGAGCAAAATAGAGAGAGAGAGAGAGAGGGAGAGAGTGTATGTGGGACATTGCAGATGCTTCTAGGACACAGTGAGGGTGAATGAGCCATGCTTCTATTTGCTGACCTGCATTATAATATTGCAGTAGTTTTATAATAAAATTACATTTGTTGTAAAAAAAAAAAAAAAAAAAAAAAAAAAATTGGTCACCTACTAGTGCAGTGTCTTTGGCCATATGTGGTGGTAATTCCATGGAATGTTATTTAAAAAAAAAAAAAGTATCACATTAGTATCACAAGTGTTTTCAATATCTTAATTTTCAAAAATTAGGTTGTTGATAAAATATTCCTTCCTGCTAACACGTACTATTTCATTTTATAAATACTGTTTACTAGAAGCAGCCATTTAAGGGAAATGTGTTTGCATTTTTACAATAATTTCACATTCCATCATAATATTTCATGTTTGCTGATTTGTTCTATAAATAATATTCCCTGTAGGTTGAATTCACATCTCATTTTGAGAGAAATGCGATGTTTCAATTATAATGATACTTTTTAAAATATTTGTTGTCTAACTGTTCAAAAAGTATTTTATTTGTCATTGACCATGTAAAATGCATAACTTTGGTTTCGTCTTGGTATACCCTATATATTTCTTTACTCATCATAATGAAGAAATACGCCAGTGTAGCAACACGTTAATTCCGCAGTACCACCATACTGGTCTTAGGGCATCTGTGGAGTTCAAGCCAGGAAATAGAGCTCCATAATTGTTAAACTTCCATGGTGGAGGGTCATGTGCCTGCGGAGCAGACTGTGAAATCATTCTGACCTGCCATTGACACGTCTGTATCAGAGACTGAGAACAAGCAGTTCCCCACTGGAGTTGGAGCTGCTCGCTGCTTTCATTCGTCATGGAGGATTGTGTGCCATCATCCTCTTATCTCTCGCAGACACAAACACACACTTATGAGCATAATAAGGCAATGGGACAGCAATCTGAACCTCTCTGGAAGCCTGTGCTTTAGGGAACAATGTGTATCTTCATGTCAGACCGTGTGTACAGTATGAAAGAAAAGACGTCACACTCTCACTTCAGTCTCTTACTGAATAAATATGTATGTCAAAGACCAGATTGCACTGAGGAGCTAATACTCCAAGGGTGCTCCGTTTTACGTTTTGTGATTGACCTTGTCTGCGTATTCTGATAAAGGACTAGGATCATTTGACCCAGTAGTATCTCTTTTTTTGTTGTCTGACCCTGCTCTGAAATTCAGGTATATATTTGTTTACTTCTTGTGAAGACAGACTGCATTATCCGCATTATCCTTTCTTGTCTGTGTGTGTTTGTGTGTCAGAGACTGTGGGAGGAGAATGAAGAGGGGTGACAGCATAGGAATCGAGAAACGAGTAAACGAAGGTTAGATACATTGAACGGAAAGTTGTGGAGCGAACTGTAGAAAAATAGAAAAAGGTTTTCAAAGTATTCAAGATGGATGAATGGAAGGAGTGAGACAAAAAGACTGTGGATGAGGTGGATGTAGAAACTAATCAAGGGAAGCAAAGTCATTCTTTTGATGATTTATTATTGATTGATACATTCTCTTATTATTTTATTCTCAATTCTTGTAGAAATTGTACAACTCTTTCCAAGAATTGAAGTTTTTGTTTTAAATGTAAAAAGATGATTGCTTTATGAAAAATTAACATGTGTTCTTTCTGTTAAGTTTTGTGACATTTTGTTCATTTTTAAATTATTTGTACATTGTTGTAATGGGTTACACCTACAAAAGCATTTTTTTTAAGTTGGTCACATTAACGTTGAAACTGTTCTGCTATTTATAGTTGAGTGCATTCTGCTACCATAGTCAAAACAGACATAGTGACTACAAATTGTAAATAAGTTATGTTAAGAGTGTTAATATCATCCACTAACTGTAAATACTTAAAGAAAGAGTGAAAGCTTTATAATACGGACTGGTGGTTCAATTTTGGTTCAGGTGGTTCATCCTTTTGACTTCCCCAAAAACGTTGTTGCAAATCGTTCTTTTGCCTCACCCAAAGTGCCCTGTGACCTCTAGATGGGCAGCATTATAGAAATCGGTTTATTGGCTCTGGCTTCCCATCAGTCATCACATGAGTGTTGTGGGAGGGGGTCGATTCACATGCTTTTGTTTACTGCTGAGGGCGAGGGTGATTTTGTAGAGCGCGCTAATGACACTCTAAAGTGCTTTAAGCATCATGGAGTGGAGCGGGAGATTAAAGGATCTCTGGATTGGCAGAACCAGATCTCTCCCTCTTCTCCTCGACTCTAATTATGTTACGTTATGTAAGCAAAGCGCCAATGCATCTTTCATGTGCTGTTCTGGATGAAGGGCAGATGTGCTAATGCATCCTAATGCGCTACAGGTCACTGCAAAGACGTCAACAGGCCTGATCCCTCCTTGGATACCTGTCTGATGTCCCTTGTGCTGCAGAGGGCCATGTTTTCTCATTACCTATGGTCCAACTTCACTCTAACGTGTTTTCGATTTGTTTCAAGCACATTATCCTTTCCTTAATTTACAGGGTTTTATAAGGTTGTATTTTAATTTGCACATCAATAAAAACTGATTAATCACTTGATTATGTGGTCGGTTAATCGATTGATCTTTTTTCTTTTGGTGCTTTATGCAGTTCTAAAACACATCTTTTGATTGATCGATTGAGTGTTTTAGAACTGCATAAAGCACCATCTCGAGTTATTTGAAATTATTCACTGTATTTTTAAAAGCAAACATCCCACGTTGTGTTTACTCAGCTGTGCTGAACAATGTTCAATAAAACAAAACTTTGCCCAGATAATGAATCCTCTTTTAGACTGCCAAATTACCTTTTGAAATGTCATTGAGTTTATGGAAGCTTAACAAAAGAGAGTTGAATCATTTCTGTAGCCAGATGTAAATACACGAGTAATTTAATAAATCTGTCCTTTAAGTCACACGTGGCCAAACGGCCAACTTTAATCGTGGTCATACAATAGTGGGAACTGGAATGACCTCATCCTAACGTTGCTATCATTACTGAAAGCACGTGTAATATGAGTGAAGTCATGCTGTAGACATTTGCACTATTGTATAGGAAATGATTTAGAGCCGCTGGTTATTTTGGCTGCATGGCTAGTGGCTAACTGCTACATGCTAGCAGATCATTGGTGCCGTTTTAAACAAAACGTACTGAGCATTGTTGTATTTAATTCTGCTATTTTTTCTCACTGCCTTTAGTGTCTGTTTATCTTTCTCTCTCACACCATTATTGGTCGTTTTTGTGTCGTTTGTGTGTCTCTTGCCCGCAGTTTGGCACAGACGAGCGGAGTTGCCGTGGAGATCTCATGCTTTGTAGTCAAACACAAAGACATCATTCTGCTTCTTCTGTGTCTCTTTCTCTTTCTCTCGTTCACTCACTTCTGTTTTGTACTCTGTCACCCACTCAGTCAATCTCTCCTATTCTCGCTCAATTTCTCCCTCGCCCGTTGTACCGAATACTAGATTACAGATTCTGATCTGTGAGAAAATAAAAAGATGCAGAAAAGTCCCCGGAAAGATGTGCTGCCATGGCAACTGGGACGGACGTTTTGTGTATGTAGAACGAGAAGGAGCTTTGAAAAGTCCTTGAGATTCCACCAATGTTTGCTCAGAAGATGCTCAGAACTTTCCAGACCTGTTTTTATTTTTGACCAGCATGTTTTGAAGATCAAATGAGACTTTCTTTAACTTGGACTTTCATAGTAATCCAATGGGGTTTTTTTTGTTTTCTTGCAATTTGTGCTTTAAAGCCTCACAGCAAAACGTCTACAAACAGTATCTAAACTGATATACTGTATTGAGAAATGCAGATAACAATAAATACTGACATCCTAAATACTACTTTGTTATGCAAATGTACAAAATTGATCTTTTTTTCTTGTAACTCAACTGGATCTTTTGGGAATTGTTCCCTTGTGAACAAAATTGTTCATGAACGGAAGCACAACTGTATTTTGTCAATTATTTAGACAGCTAGCCCACTTTTCATCTCTTGTCTGTGGATAATTAGCCTGCTGTCTGACATTCCCGGTTGATGTTTGATATCAGGGCCATTTTCCTCCAGCTACCCTCTTTCTCCTGTCATTTGTTGAGTTGTTCCTTGTTTTTTTTTTTTTTTTTTTTTTTTCATTTTTACTTTTTTGCCAGCACTGCAGCTTTGGCTGAGTGCTTGTGTTTGTTTTTAGAAAGCAGCCATGAGTTCAGATGTATTATTCCCTCCCAGCATACACGAGGCACATAAGGGTTTTGTTATGGTGTTGGTAATACGCCCTCTCATGCCACACAAAGAACTCTTATCTCCTAGGAAGGCGAGCCATGAAGAGGAGGTGGGCTAATCCCAGCCCAAGGGGTGTAAACAGATTCTCTCCCAGTGTTTGATTGCTGTACTTGACTGTGATTGGAGGACAGTAAAATAATTACGACACAGGGAGAATGATGACTTGAATTTAGATTTGCAACATTTGTCACATTTTATAAGTGGAAAGATATTTGTCTAAAGAACTAAAGAAATCGCGGTGATATTTTTAAGAAACATTTTTAAAATTAATAAAACCATAAATAATTTTTGTTTTTTACATACCTGAAACTGGAGGAAAAAAATAATTCACAAATAGTGTTGCATAAAAATGTTACAAGATATGAGGCGTCTTGAGGAAGTATTATACGTTGTACTTACTTTTTCCAGGACATGATAAGCCCTGGAAAAGGTAAATAAGATGGATTTTCTTATTAAGTTTACAGTAGCTGCAAAATAACAAGAGATTAGTACCATGCAAAATCTCACAGACATGATAGTTACTGTTTATGTATCTACTTTTAGATATGTCTGTGTCTGTTTGTGTCAAATTGCACCAAAAGTTTGTTGTGTGCCAAAAACCAGATTCGTTTGCTTGTTAGGGCTTGAGCTTTTTTGGGTGATAGAATTCTGTTTGGTAATTATCTAAAGATAACTCAAGGTTATACTTTATTTAGTGTCAGGGTTTTGACTCTAGTCTGTTGACAGGAGGTTATGAAAGACATCCATTTTAATTGCTATCAAAGTAGACACCTTCACATCATGGTTTCATTCAAGTCCGGCAATCACAACCTTGGGTGATGGCTTAAAAAAAGAACTATTAGCATTAACTTTATAACTCAAAAGACAAATGTCTTGGAAGATTCTCAGTGTTTCGCTCTATCGTGAAAGTGCAGTCAGGCAGTGAAATTGCGTTTCTAACCGATTCACTTTTTTTGTGTTTAGTATTTTGCTCATTTTATTGTTATCTTTTTTTCATCTTCATAGTTTTTTCCCTTGTTTTTATTCATATTTTCATCCATATCTATTAATTTTTTTTTTTAATCTCTTATTGTATCGCTTTCTCG
>CM051496.1:8586853-8670524 GCA_028031935.1 Paedocypris micromegethes
ACCCCATGTTTAAATGCTGGACGGTTGTAAAATACATTTCATTGCATGTTGTACCATGTATAATGTGTATATGATAATTAAAATGAAAATGTATATTTGAATTTGATTCCTCGGCAGGAAAAATTACTTTGACATACTCTAAAAACACTTTCATCCCAATGTAAACTAGATTTTCAAATTTATGTCTATATAGTAGATTTTTTTGAAAAAGTTCAATTTTCGCAAGCTGAAAGTCTCAGTCTGAAAGGAAATCTTTCAGCATAATACTGATATCCAGTCTATTTAATGAATATATTATCTGGTTTAAAAAGCGTCTCTGCACATGTTTCAGCGCCACTAATCATCTCCCTTGGGCAGACGGTTTTCCCAACGGCCATCTTCCTCGGGGGTCGCCAGTCTGGAGATGGATTTTGCATCAGGCGAAAGGGAAGTGGCTGGATGACAATAGGCCGTACTGTCCCAATGCACTTCACTCATTGGTCAAGAATGTGGCATGTCACTGTAACAACAGCATCACTGTCCCGATCTGAATAATTAGACATCAAACTGACTATGGAGAGAGTGGAACAAACAAATCAAATGACAGAGACAATAGCAGTTTTAAGCTCCAATCATCAATATTGTGAATTTTGAGGGAGTGGGTCTCTGATATTGGGCATCTTTGCTGGTCCGATGCGGAGATGTTGAAACACTTGTGACATGGCTGTCACACACCGACTGATACACCAGCTGTTTGAGCTGATGTGATCTGTCAGCATGCCCGTTTAAATGTCTGGTGTTGCTGTATTGCCTTATGGCTGTAGTTTAATCCTCTCATTTGGAGGCCCAGTACGGACCCTTCCCTGAACAGATGGCATGTCTACACGCGTACATTGTTTACGTGAACGTAGTGAAAAAGATCCACCCATGTACTTTGTGCTTGTGCGTTTCATAGCATAACCGTTAGGTCATTTGCGTTTTACATTTCCATGAAACCCGAAGCCACCAAAAAAAGCAGAAAACTGTCTAAGTGCAAACCCATTGACTTTTGTATGTGTATAAGTGGAAATATTATTAGTGTGTAATGGACTTTCTCCAGGACCTTGGCATGTTCGTGAACTCCCTGTTCTGTGTGAAAAGAGGTGTGTGTGACTGATACAATGGACTGAAAGAGGACCGCTGCCTCCGTGAGCAAGGTGTTTCCTGTGCCGAGTCAGCATAGAGCTTTTGTGAGGAATGGACACACTTTAAAATGTTTTTTTGTGCAGTGTGCAGTGGTGTACCTTTTAGGTTTCGGAGGCTGTGCAGTGATTTGCTCTTTAGCCATTTTTAAAACTCTTCTGAGTTTCCACAGTCTCGGTATAGTAATTCACTTGCTATTGATGGTTATTGCCTAATAAAGGGAGGTTAACATGTTTCTTATGATTATTATAGCTTTTGCTGGGGATTTTCCATGTGTGGAAATTATTTATCTAATTTCACATTGACAGTACCACAGTTGGTTTTTACATGCAAAATAACTATAAATATACACCAATATAAAAAACAAATTCATATATTTTAAGTATTGTCAATCAACTGTGTTTCTTCACTATTCATATCATCTGAGGACATTGATTTTGTTATGTTAAATGTATAATGACATGTATGATGTAATATTTGATGAAATATTTATACTATACAATTAAATCAATTGTATACATGTATTATTTATTTATATACATTAATATGCTCCCCAAAATGTAAAGTTTTCTAATACTACTAGTATTTCATTTGTTTGTTGGATTATGACTGTCAACAACTGTTTCTATTGGCATTTGTTTCATCTTGCTGCTCAATCTGTTTAATTTTAGGAAAACCCTTACATTAGGTTTAATAATAATGAATTAATTTAATAATAATAAATTGTCAACATGCGTGTTTGTATGGGTAATTGTTGTATTTGTAAGTGTTTTTTCGTGCAGTGTGTGGTGAAGCGTCAAAACATAAAATTCAGCCACCATGAATATTTGATTAAAAGCTTCTTAATTATTGATGAGTGTTTTTTTATTTATGTGCCGCACATCCGTCACTTTTAAAGGCTTGTATGTTGTTGTTGTTGTTTATAATGGCTAATAGACTTTGGTTTATCCCTTCTTGACCCCTGATGTGACGGTTAAGACCTTCATTCATCATTCCTGTTGAAGAAAAAATGTTGCAGATTTCTTTGCAATTCACCTGCTTGAATTCAGCAATATTTATTGAGACATATTTAGATGTACAGACTACTATAGTTCATCTCACTGGTTAAAGCTACATAGTACCTGGAAAGCTTGCAATATGGAAGCGAATGTAGATTTAAATTTTGTCTGTCTGTCTTTCCATTTATGTCTGTCCTGCCAATGGTTTATATTTGCATATGTTTGTATTTATAGTCAAACATATGGATATCTAAGCCTTGTTGATTCCACACAGCCCTTGAATCAACCTTCGTTATTTCAACTGAATTATTATCTTGAAAAAAAATAAAGTTTTAGTTTTCCTGCCGAGGTTTGCAGGCCGGTGATTAACGCAGTATGTGCATGTTCTTGCAGGCCCCCCCTGCCACAGAGACCCATGGAGAGGATGAAGAGGTTCAAGAGGCGTTTGTCGCTCACACTGCGTGGTAGCCAGACGATCGATGAGTCTCTCTCCGAGCTGGCCGAGCAGATGACCATCGAGGAGAACAGCAGCAAGGACAGCGGTGAGCGGACATGTCTCTATCACGTGTTCACTGACGCGAGCAAGGTCACCGTAGGTGCTAAGCGCCTGGATTAGTCAGATTTATTAGGGCTTTGATTAGTTTCTGGAGCTGTGGAAACCTGGAAAATCTCCATGTGAGTGGAAAACCCCCCCTCAGGAATCACAACTTTGCATGCAGGGTCTTCTTAAACCAGTTATTATACTTAACATATAATACAACCCTGTAAGGTTTTAATGCGGAAGCAAAGATCAGGATTTAAAATATATCCTATATCTCTATCGTTCATCCATTCATTATGTCATTTACCCATATACAGTAATTACATTATATAATTTATTTAATATAATTTTATACGACTTTTTAAATAATGATTGAATTAAAGTTATATTTTAACTTTTATCCATTTTATCCATTGTACTGTATTTAACCCAAATAATAATTTAGCGAATTATTCATATGTAATCTTTTGTAGTAAAATTATTTTGCTATTAAACATATTTTTGCAGTAAAATGGTTTTTTAAATATATGCAAAATATTTTGGTCAAATCAATATTTGTCTTTTGTGTAATTTAGAGTGTGAAATGGTCAGTATTTTTTCTTTAGCATTTAAGCAGTTTTACACCAATTTCAACAGTTCCAACTTTTTGTTCTTTTTGTTCAGTTTAAATAGTTTTTCTTTTTTTAAGTGTTTTTTCAAAAAACCTTGTGCGCGTGCAGAATACAGTAGTTTTTTCTTATACACTGCTGTGTCAACATAGTCTGCTGCACTAATATTTAGGTAGCACAAATCTTCTGCATTCTTGCATATACGTGAAAGCCTCCTGGTTTACTTTGGCCGGACCCCAGACACTTTCCTTCATTTAATGGCTAAAGCCGTTCTGTGCGAGGATGCATCTGAAGGTGTTTAACCTTCAAACTTCTTTTGGTGACACATTAACTTTTTTTTACATATGATACCTTATTTCGGAAGTTTTTTTTGCTTTCACTCACACAGTGTTTAGACCGAGATGTTGTAGACCGATCATCGGCATGAAAGCACATGTTAGTCACACTGACAGTAACATTTCATGCTGCATCAGAAACCTGTCATTCGGATACGTCATGTCCTCAGCCTCTGACCATAAACAACATCAAGACAAGAGAGATCCGCATCCAAAAACACATGGCTCCACTTGACCTAAAAGCCTAAAGCTGTTTCATTACAGCTGTCTTTTCACTAAGTCCCTTTCAAATCTTCTCTTTTTCTCTCCTGCATTTTAAGGGAGCTAGTAATTACATAACAGCAAATGACACCCCAGAGAAGACTGAAAGGAAGGCAGCATGTGACATCTTGTGAGAGACGGGATAAATTAACTCTGTTTCCTTTGGGCCGAGCTTGCGGATGGCACGGCTTCAGGCTTATTTAATCTGTACAATGAGACTCTGTGCAAACTCTATTGCTTTCCTGTTCATCTCACACCGGGACTTCAGGCATGTTTCTTTTCCCCAACTGAAGCCATCCTAATATATCGAAAGCGGCATTGACCACTTTTGGGAACATTTTTATTTAAATATCACGGAAATCTCAACTAACCCAGCAGCATCGCAATGCTCAGGCTCTGTGATGAAACGAAATCTCTGAACACCAAATCCATGTTAGGACACAATGAGCTTAAGGCAACAGTTTGGTCATTTTCCACATGCCCGAGCATGCCTGGCACAAAGCCGCTGAGAATACTTCAGCCAATTTTTACACTTTTAAATAGAAAAAACAACAACCCAAAACTGCTAGTAGCAATTTTAGTAAAGGCTAGATTTAGTTTTCAGAATGCTTTACAAATAGTTTTCGAAAGGTCAAATTACAATTATTGTAGAATATTTTGCATCTAAGCGCATGTAGGATAAGACTTTATTAATCCCACTAGGGGAATTTGTTTTGTACATCAGCAGAAAAAAGTTTTTTTTTAACAGAAATAGGGACAATTTAAAAGATGTGCAGTTGGGTGTTTAGCATGCTAGTGGGAGACTAATGGACAATAGTTAAAACATGCCAGCTCAGCTCACACACTCTCACAGGTTTTTCTGGACCTGTGTGTTGAATGTGGGGAATGACAGTTGTGTGGACGCAGCTGTTTTTTTTTTTTTTTTAACTCTTGTCAGGTAAATAGTTCATTGAAGTCCCATCATCATGTTGTGCTTTGGACCGTTCACTTTTCTTCCCGTGTCAAATTGAAGTGTAAACACCAAAACATGTAATTAATTTATTATGAGGTAGACTCCAATGTCATGAGGTATTTGAAAAATATTCAGTTTGATTATTTACAAAAGTAGATTTTACCATACCATTTATACAAACCTTTTATTTAGCTTTTTTTTATAATACAGTGTTATATATTGAAGAGGAATTTTGAAAGCCATTTAGAAAACAATTTAGTTTTTCCTTTACATTTTATTTTAAACTGTAATATATAAAAGTTTTTTTTTTTTTTTTTTTATTAACTTCCCTAAATTCAGAAATTCAGTTCTATTGAATTTATGTTGTTTTTGCTGCGGTCTGCTACAGTCAGTCATGCGCTTGTAATCTTTGCTAAACTTGTGCTCAAGTCATGTGTGACTTTTTCCTGTTTATTTGGTGCTTGCTATCGCCTCCAGCCCTTCGGCTAATTAAAAAAAATAAATAAATGTTAATTAGTGCTTCTGTTTCATTTAGTGATGGGTGCTGCAACCAGACCTCTTTAGCTGTTGGCACGACAACCATAAAACCAACTTTGCTTTTGGGCTCTTGAGCTTCTGCTGACAGGAAGTATTTTTTTTTTTCAAGTAGCACAGTTGCCTAGCAACAAGGAAGGATAGGCGGAGAATTAGCATTTTTAGACTTTGACACTGAACAGTGATCTACTGAATGTTAGAATTAGCACTGGTTTGGGTTTGGTAGCTAATCATGCCCACTCGGTGATGCTGCCAGTGGGACATTCCTGCATTCGACAGGGTGACATTTTGAAACGACCTGACCTGTGGAGCGTTGCCATGGTGTTTGCTGTGGAACATTCCAGAGTTTCCATGATGCTTGTATTTAAATATGGTTCCTGTGAACAGCTGGACATGAGAGGAACTTCACCGAAGGCTTAAACCTGCTCCACACTTGAAACTGTGTGAGAAAGAGGCAGAACGCAGATGAAAAATAGAGGTGGAGAAAGAGAGAAACAAAACAAAGAAAAGTTGGAAAAGATTGCGACACTGAGGAAGAATAATAGAGCAATACAAATATAAAACATGAAATGTAATAATAATGAGAGAAAGAGAAGAGAGACAAATAGGTGGATTGTCCTCAACAGCAGGTTAAGGAAGTTAAGAGAGTTAAGGAAGTTCAGGAGAGGGAGAGTTCAGGAAGACGGGTGAAAAAAGACCAGAATTTATGATAGAGAGGTAAATGAAAGGTGGAGAGAGATGATGATAATGAGTAAGAGAGATGAAGGGAACGGGAAATATTATTGAAACAAAAATAATATTGAAAGCGCGAGAGAGGGAGATAAACCTGTTGTAATGAGAGACACAGCTGTGGTGTGGGAAGATATAAGTGACAGACGGCACACAAAAAGTCAGTCAGAGTTTTGTTTCAATTACCAGACTAAAATACTTAAATAAAGAATGTGTCGTTATCAACTGGAAATGAAAGGTGTTTCTGTTATTACTTGACGTTTGTAGTGTTTTTCATGTGTGTTCGGGTCTGGACGTGGCGGGATGGTATGACTTGCAGATTACGATGTCCCCGAGAGCTGCTCTTTATCTGCTTATGTAATGCAATACCACTGTGGTGTGTGTGTGTGTGTGTGTGTGTTTGGGAGAGCTCAAGGATGGATTGGTTGACTGGACAGGTGGTGTGAGCCTTGACAGGTGGAACAAACAGGTGGTTTAAAGAACACTCTCTCTCTCTGTCTCTCTCTCTAATGATCAGATAGCTTCTACATTACTTAATTAAATGTAAAATAAATGAGCGTGTGTGTAAATGGTTTGAATTGTGCATTAAAAACAATAGATTTGTGATAAAAACTAATTGCGTACTTTGGGAGTCATTTTACCGGTATGATTGCCTATGTTACACACTGACTTCCTGTTGGTTGATGCGTCAGACTTCCTGTAAGCTCGAATGGCAATGAAATAAAAAAGATGGTACAAAACACTTGTGTAATAAACTGTGGCTCTTTTAGTTATATTAAGTAAAACATTCAGTTAGATTCAAACCTGTGTTAAATCTCAGCCTTAAATCAGATTTGTATTTTTTTTTATGCAAATATAAAGTACACTATATTAATGTATTAAAGAAGTTCTTGGCCAATATGATGGAGAGTAAATGATGGAATTGTAGCCTTTGTTTCTTGAACTGAATTATTATCTTGTAAAAGTAGATGTAATGTACAGCTATTACATACATTGTTTCCAAATTCAATTGTCGTTCATTTGTACTGATTCAATTGTCGTCACTTTTTTCTTCAGAGCCCATTGTGAGGAATGGCCGGCCACCTACTTCTCACAGTATGCACTCGTTTTTACACCAGTACACGGGCTCCTTCAAGAAGCCCCCCCTGCGTCGGCCACACAGTGTCATTGGGGGCAGTCTGGGCTCCTTTATGGCCATGCCTCGAAACGGCAGCCGACTTGGTAAGTGAGCCAGATTTTAATATTCCCTTTTTTCATTGAGAAAGCCACATTTTCACTTGATGCATCTTTCTCATGCTTTGAAGTTGTAAATTAATTCAAATATGTTGTCTAATGGAGGTGGCGTTCAAATGGAGGTTTTGCCTCCATGGATGGATGGATGGATGGATGGATGGATGGATGGATGGATGGATGGATGGATGGATTGATTGGAAGGTAGATAGCTGGGTCGATCGATCAATATTCATATACAGGTATAGAAATTAATAAGATAGACTATACTTTTTTACTTTGACTTTAGCAGACATAACATTTTATTTTTATTCTCACTTTATTCAAACATAATTATTCCGTTAATAAACAGTTATAAACAATGATATTAAATATATAAAATTATTTTTTTTCCACTTTAATTCAAAACAAGATAGAAAGACATACCAAAATGTACTATGTAGTAATAGTCTATGAATACAATTTCAATTTTTGCTTAAGAAATCCTGCTCAGTAGATTGATTGTGTAATATTTAAGTAGCTCAGTTTGAACCAGTCTTTTACGCTCGTTGTAGCAATTAACCGCATGAGACGGTTTGAATGACTCGGGTCATACTCACCATCATCCCATCCCACACGTGCTGAGATTGCATCACTTATCAGTTCTATTTAAATATCAGCGTCTTTTGTGTCCTAAGAAACGACATGTCTGCAGACTGTGTTTGTGATAAATGCCAGCCAGTCGACCTCATATCTAACTCGCTGGCGCATGTGGGCGATCATACAGAGAGAACACACTCATGCTGATAGGAAGTGAGTCAGGAGAAGGTTAGTGGGAGGTGACCCAGTGTGTCACAGCCATCCGGCGTCTCAGTGTGTGTTCAAGTGCGGTGCTTCCCATACGAGAGGATATTATTTACCAGGAACACACACACACACTAGTCCAGACGTGTTCCAAACCTGTCCGTTCTGGATTCTAACCCATCTCTGCTGATACGCTGACTTGTACATTTTAGAAGCTGTGATGTCAGTGCGTTTGATGTATCGCCGTCTTCCATGCCGTCAAACAGGACTCATTCCAGATCCTGACGTCAGGCATGTTTCTGAGACCGTCTGTAGTTTATTAAAGTTTGACCCACTTTTGCTCCTGTTTTTCACATAAAGTGGAGCACGGTGCATTCTAGACGTTCTCAGCTTTGGGTGTAATTGACAGCGGAGGGTGAGGAGGCGATGACAGACATGAAAGTTGAAGAAAGACTGAGATTGTGTTTCGCAGAATGAAAAGTCTGAGTGCTTGTGATGTTTCGAAGGTGTAAAAGAAAAAAGATGAAGAACAGAAATGAATAAGTTGAGAGCTAGTGCTAATCAGGCAGATATTCGGACAAGGTTTAATGCCTGTTTCTCCCAAATGCTGAATTCTCTCTACCGTGCGCGCCACACACACACACACACACACAATACAATAATAATCGCAAATAAAATTGCTCACGGATATATTTGCGACAATATTCTTTGATTTGTAAACTGCAAGCAGTTTTTTCATCAATGGTCAGGTTCCCTAGCCACTTAGTCTTTTTTTTTTTTTTCTAACTTTCTTCCTTCTAGTTTAGACTTTTTTTTCTTTGTGTGAACACATTTGTAATAGCATTGGTAGTTTTTTTTGTCTGGTACTAAAAATATTAAGCCTTAAAAAAATCAAGCAAAAATGTTTTAAAATATGAAACCAAATCACATTTGTGCAATTTTACAATACACAATACATACTTTTTTCATCAAATTGGGTCTAGAGCATGATTGACCGTTTTTGACATATTCCATAGACGCCGTTTTAAGTTACATTACAAACCTAAGATAATAAAACAAAAGATTAAACAATTTAAAGTTTGTACGTATATACAAAATAACGTATATGAAACTTGTCATTTGACATAAAACAAAAGTTCCTGATGTTTATATTACATTGTGTAAAATATATGAAAGCAGTTTGCTTACATTTGCTAAATCTTTCAAATGTACATATATTACAATATGATTATTACTGCCAATCAGAAGGTCAACTGCTAGTAATGGCTTTGATGGATGCCCATCTCTGGTTAGAAAGTGCTGTAGTGACGTCCAGACACCCAGGGAGACTGCAGACAGCTGTGTGTCATAATGAAGGGCCCGGGGGCAAGTTGCTCTTTAAAGCTTCGGCTCCATGAAACAGGGGCCCGATATTTCACCTTCAGGCAACTTTGTCTTATGAGACAAGGGAGGAAAGAGCAAACAGCCTGCCATAAAACTTTAAAGCCACAAGCACACCTCTAGTCTCTGATTATGCTTCCCAGCTTGGCTTCACACAGGAATATAATCTTCTTTCTTCCGGAAGAGCTTTTTCTCTCCGTCGATTTTAGTCATCTCTCTCACTCTCTCTTTTTTTTTTTAAAGGGCTAAAAGACTGCAAGCACCCACATGCACATGAAAGCTTGTTAAGTAGATGGGACTCTTAATTCCTGGCCACTGGTTTTCAATTTATGAGCATGTGTGAGTTTCAAACTCTCCATTGCATCATGATTCAGCTGAAAGCGATAAGCAGGATCATACTTTTATGTAACAGAGATGAGTTGAGGATACACACATCATTCTTTATAAACAAACAGCACGTGGAAAAGCACACAGCCCTCTTTGCTTTTCTCTGGAACTAGTTTTTCTCAAAGAGTGATAGAAAGAGTGTAAACTGAGCGAGTGGCCGCTCGTCGTGTTGGGTTGCTTTGAAATGAATCTGTGGAAAAACCTGTGTTACAAGGACGCACTGGCTAGAAGGAATGAAAAACAACTAAATGCAATTTTTTGAAAATGTCATTGAAAATGTCTCCACATGCAATGTTTATCATTTACAGACATACCAAAATGTTTTTTCTTTTCTTATGAACATGGTAATACATTTTTATTATTGTGAAACCATCTGGTACCATTAATAGTGTTGGTGTAATTACATGTAATTTATGTTTTTTTTTTGTTAAATAGCATTTAACCATTTAAAATGTTCTTAACACTGTTTAATACTCTATTTTTTTTCGCTACTGTCTTTCAGTTAATCTTCTACCTATCAAATCATAGTGTATTTTGATCATCTTCCAACTATTGTTTTGTTTCATAAAACGTTAATTAAATGTAATTTTGTAAAAACTGCTATTGACCTGGCTATTTATAATGTCTAACTGTTAAATTATGTTAATTAGTGTGTATTATTGTTATAACTGTATTGTTATGTGCATATTGCACAACAATAGTTTTGTTCACCTTTTATGGTCACTTTATGTTCATTTGTTGACGCAGAGTTTTTACATGGTTTTAATAATAGTTTAATATGAAATATTGATAGGAATAAAAACGCATTTCACAATCTGCATTTTCAATCTTTATCCTTCTTGTTGTTTCACAGACATAGTTCATGAGAATCTAAAGATGGGTTCAGATGGAGAGAGTGACCAGGCCTCAGGGACGTCCTCGGACGAAGTGCAGTCGCCCACCGGCGTGTGTCTCCGCACCAGAAACCATCGGCGAATATCCATGGAGGTAAGACTGAGTTTACACATGAATTAATCACAAGCACATAGATAGAAGCGGGAACCATGTGCGTGTTTTCCTGAAAGCATCTCTAAGAGCTTTATTTCTGGCTTTGGGCAGGTGGAGAGCTTCCCCTTTTCAGCCGTTTTCTCTCATTTTTCTGCATTCTTGCCTTGACTTGCTCTCCGAATTGTTCTTTCATGAGTGATTTTGAGTAATGTTTGCTTTTAAATGCAGATTCTCTTGGTTGTGGAGTTAATAAGTATGGTTAAATGTCATTTGCATGTACCCTTTCGATATAGCGTTTGAACATATTTGTATAGATTTTTTTTCATGCCCACAGTATTGTTTTAAATTGTCCGGTGAAGCCTCTGGAAACAAATATGTCTGCCTGGGCTATAGATTCGACTGTAGGCAGGGAGAGAATACGGATGGATATTTTATGGATGATGCACCCTGGCTGTTTCCACACAACTCTTGAAGAAATGTGTTTCTTTTTTTCATCCTCTTCCCTTCGCTATTTTTATACCGTTGTCCGTTCTGAAGAAGTGTGAGATGCAGACATTGTGATTGATCTGTGATTTATACAGACTATTTCCAGGCACTCTCTGCTCTCTTGAAAGCATTTACAGTCTATTTTAACAGATTTAATTGCAGTTCTCATGTCCAAACTAGTTATTTGACCGGTTTGTTGCACTTTTTCTGATGCTGTTTTGCCACCTGCTGTTGGGAAATGGTTACTGCAACTACTTCTGCCTGAATATAGCAATCACCACGCCAAATATTTTTGAAATAATATAAAAACTCATAATGTAACTATGTATACGCATACACACACATGCAGTAGACATTATCTTACTGTGATGGATACTAACGCCAACCATGTTATCCCCAATCATGTTTACTATTGTTTTCAAGACACATTTTCATGCGGCTATAAATAGCAACCGTGAGAGAAAATGGAGGGAAACTAGCGGAATCGTAGACCAGATAAAGTCTGTGGAATGTAATTCTGCTATAAACCAGGAGAATAATGAACGCTGATAGATGCTGATTTTCATCCACAATAAACCGGGGTCAACAATGTGTGTGTGCATTTTTGTCGTTTGATAAAGCCTAGTGGGCTTTGCTTTTTTTGTACCGGTATGGAGGAGAGGCCTGACTGTTGTGCTGTGTGTACTTTATGTCATGTGTCGTGTGGGGGAAGAAATACGCAAGTAATTAAAGAGGAGAATCCGAGCATGATTTTTCATGGAAGGCGCTAATGCTCTGTTGAATGGGGCAACTAAAAAGACCAATCCTGACTCCCATAAGAAAACCAGTTACCAGACATCAATTATTCATTCCAATAGCTGCCTTGATAAGAATCTGACTAATTGTGTCCCTGCTGACTGAATTGTTGGCGTGCATGTGATTTATCAGGATCTGAACAAGCGCTTGTCTTTGCCTGCTGATATCCGGATTCCTGACGGTTACCTGGAGAAGCTCCAGCTGAGCAGCCCACCCTTTGACCAGCCCCTCAGCCGCCGCTCTCGACGAGCCTCACTGGTGAGTCTCACGACCTGGAGCAGATATTTTTCATTTGGTCTTCTTAGCGATGAGGCTTCATTAAGCCACAACCTTGGCTCACACACATAAAAAAGATGGCAAAATAAAGAGTTAAATAGTCAAATTACATTAATTAAATAAAAATTGCATACTAAAATAATCTCTGTAAAGATTATGTTTTTCAAAAAGTAAAAAAACATCTAATTTGTGTTTTATTGTATTTAACAATATTCTAATTCATTATACTAACGTGTGTATGTTTGTAAAAAAAAATTTACAGAATGTGTATAGTATATATATATATATGGTTGTATAAACATGTTTTATAACAGATGTAGAACAACATTTCTTCTTCTTCTTCTTCTTCTTATTATTATTATTATTATTATTATTATTATTATTAAAAATTGCTAAAGTCTGGCTAAATTTCCCAATCTTTATTGCATATAATGGAAAATGTTTTTGACCGTTTATTGGTATTATGAAGTTTTTTCTTATTAATAATAGAATCTAATATCTTTGTTTACTTGTTTGGCGTAAAATGCGTTTTTAAGCATGAAACTGTATCTGTGCATTCTAAAGAAGTCATTGTCTTTGATTTAATACTTGTTTTACTTTGTAATGTAAAAAAAAAATATTCAAAATGAATACTAATATATTTTAATTTATGCTTATTTATATAAATTAGGGTCCTTGGTTTTTAATTTAATTGTAGCAAAATTCCTTTGTATTTTGTTTGTAACGTATTGCAAAAATACATTTTACTAAAAATATAGTTCTACTGACATAAATTACTTAAATTAGCAACGGATCTGTGTAATCCTCATTTCTACGTGTTGTGTTCACAACATCTTGCTTAATATTGTGTGATGCGCGCCATAAGCCCATAGAATCCTCTTGGTTGAACACAAAGGCTCACACAACTTTCTTTGTCTGTTAGCAGCACACACTGGGGGTTTTGCATGTATAAAGTCTCCAGCTTGAGTGTCTGAGCTTTCTTGGCCTCCATTGTTCCTCGCTGTCATCCATCTCTGTCGTCCCCCTCTCGTCCGTCTGTGTTTAGATAAGTGAGGGTTTATTCTACTGGAGGTTTGGCGCCCCCTGGTGCACACGGGACTATAAAGCGCTGAGTGTTTGATTTATATTCACTTTGTCTGGGAAATTATTGTAGCTGATATCAGAGATAACGAACAACACTCCAGACTCGTGTTTCTGTCTGATAAGGTCTGTCTCACTCTAATCCCAGCTTCCTAATGAACTTTCTCACTTTCTGTCTCTCTTCAGTCTGAAATTGGCTTTGGGAAACTGGAGACTTACATCAAACTGGACAAACTGGGAGAGGTAATGAATCCAATCAAAATAATTTTGTATGATTATATTGAACTATGTGACAACAACAGACAGATAAAATATATTTTGAAATTGAAAATCATATATTGTTTATACATTTAATTTCAAATTCAGAATTATATACTATATGATGTATTTTTTTATTTGAATTTGATGCTTCACATAGTCGTATAAACTCCCTCTAGTGGTTAACAAATGTATCCATTCGTTCTAAAATAAATTGCAATCATGCAACTGTCTTAATGGACGGTAATAGTCCAAATATCTTATAAAAGCTGTCTGGCTGTCGTGTCACAGGGGACGTATGCTACCGTATTCAAAGGCCGGAGCAAACTCACAGACAACCTCGTAGCTTTGAAAGAAATCCGATTGGAGCACGAAGAAGGAGCTCCGTGTACGGCCATTAGAGAAGGTGAGGACGTCTCTTCTAGAATCATCAGCTGGTACCGACACGTCATGTCTCTGACCGCTACTCTCACATTCCTCCCACAGTGTCATTATTGAAGGACTTGAAGCACGCCAACATCGTCACGCTGCATGACATCGTCCACACGGATAAATCCCTCACTCTTGTTTTTGAGTACCTGGTGCGAAGACTTTCCTTCATAATTCACTCTGTTTCTTCAGTTTTCATTCACGCTTCAGTTTTTCTTCTGCCTGAAGGATAAGGATCTGAAGCAGTACATGGATGACTGTGGAAACATCATGAGCATGCACAACGTCAAGGTACATTACTGCAGCTTCGTTGGAACGTCCCGTATCTCACATGCTGAATTGTTTTTTTGTGCAGATTTTCCTGTTCCAGATCTTACGGGGACTAGCTTATTGCCATCGACGCAAGGTTCTGCACCGCGACCTGAAACCGCAGAACCTGCTTATCAATGAGCGGGGAGAACTCAAACTGGCCGACTTTGGTGCGTGTTCTGAATCACTAGAGCTAGTGTTCCTTGAGCTAGTAGAACCTTGAGCTACCTCAAGGTTGTGGGTTTGAGTCCTGTTTGACTGTAGTGCAAAAAATGCACTTTCGATAAGTGTCTGCAAAATGTATTATTGTAAAGTAAAACATTTTTAGATAATTAAAGTACAAGTAATTAATTTAAGTCTTTTTTATTCTCTCTACTTATAGTCTCTATATATTATAATAATATAAATCTTTATTTTGTAATACAAAGATTGTATATAAAAATATAATTCGTTCACACACACATACACCTTTAATAAAATTATAACTTATAAAATAAATATTGAATGATTATTGCAAATAAAGTAGTGTATGATTTTAATTTAAAGTGTGAATATTGTCATAATTATTCCTATTTTATATGCACTTTGTTTATACTTTAGTATTTGTTATTAATATTTATGTTTTAAATGTATAACAATACATGTATAGTATGTGTTTTAGGTCTGGGCAGTAATTAATATCTAGTTATTAGAATTGATTAGTTGTTGAAAGGATGAATGTCTTATGATGATTTAATAGATACATCTATTAAATCCATTTATAAGATATATACAGTACATTTGACTGTGTGTGTATGTGTGTTATTTCAACCAATTTCAACTCAAATTTTCTTTTTTAGTTTTTTTTTAAAATAAATGCTTTGTGTAATTGCAGGTCTGGCTCGAGCAAAGTCCGTCCCCACAAAGACTTACTCAAATGAGGTTGTGACTCTATGGTACAGACCTCCAGACGTTTTACTGGGATCCTCAGAATATTCCACACAGATTGACATGTGGTCAGTAATGATGGCTCTGCGAACTGAGGTCACTTGTGTTACTCACAGTCTTCTGCTCTGCATCTCAGGGGTGTCGGATGTATATTTTATGAAATGGCTGCGGGTCGGCCGTTGTTTCCAGGATCCACCGTCGAAGATGAGCTGCATCTAATCTTCAGGTTACTGGGTACGTATGCACACTCCAGTTCTTCAGCAAACTGATTCCGTGAAGAAGCACACACTTGCACTCCAGACATTACGACACAATACACACATTTCTGCTTTCCAGACTCTGTAGTGTGTCTCACCTGTTTGGAAATAAACTGCAAACACCAGAGTGTTGCTGAATGTGTTAACCACACACACACACACACACACACACACACACACACACATATACACAGACACACACATATACACAGACACACGCTGGTGGGTTTTGCACGGAAACAGTGAGATCACATGCCGGTTACCACAGAAATCCGGTCCAGCTGACACTCACCTGATGTCTTCTTCTTCTATGGAAATTGTTTTGACAAAAAAAGATCCCTAAAAGATTTTTTAAAAACACTAACAAATGTGCTGTTTTCTTTATTTTATATTGTAAAATGTTGCCAGTATAAAGTGGAAAAAATTGTTCAATTTGCTTTAATTTGGATCTTTTAATTATTCTCCCAAAAAAGCAATAACAGAGTTACAAATGTATTAAAAATATTAAAATTAATTATTCATTTCTGTTGACAATTAAAATGAAATAATGATTATTTCATTGATCGGCTTTACCCCAAAAAAAAAAAAGAACAACATCCAATCCAATCTGATACAAATGGCCTTTGGAACTGAGTTGAATTGAATATTTTTTACATTTTGTTCCAACTTCTGCCACCTAGCTTTGGTTTTTGTTGCATTTACTTATGTTAAATTATTATCATATTTATTAAACATATTACAAAATTATGTATTATACTCTCTTCTGTTAAAGGTTTTTATGTTACATTATTCACATTTTTTATTTTATAATAATAAAGATTAAGTCAATTAAAATATGATTTGTAAATACTAAGATTAGCTTTACTAAATATAAATACTTTAATATAAATACTTTAAAAAATCTGATTAAAATGTCATTTTGAACTTTTGAATTGAATTGTTTTATTTCTTATTTTATTTTAAACTATCCTCATGTTTTTATTAATCTTGTTAAGAAATTTCCTTTTTTTAATCTTATAAGATTTAATTTTCTCTAAAAAGACTCTTTTTAGTGGCTTTATCTAGTGATCAATTCATCATCAATTGAAACATCACGGCGTTCATAGAATGTGAACCCACACCCTTTATTGTCGCTAGCACCACACTCAACTGACCGAGCCGCAGGAAAGCCACAATGTAAATGTCATTACTGCGTGATTGATTGAAACAGGGACGCCTACAGAAGACAACTGGCCCGGCATCTCATCCATCGACGAGTTCAAATCCTACAGCTTCCCCAAATACAAGCCTCAGCCCTTCATCAACCACGCGCCCAGGTTTGTGTGAGCTGTGTCCGTCGTGTGGAGTGTGAGTGTTCTGTGTGTGTCAGCTAGCCGTGTGCGTGCCACTGAAGCAGGACATCCTGTGGAATTTCTGAGGCAGCTGACTTCCTTCCTCTCCTTTGCCAGTGTGATTTGTCAACCTGCCTAAAGTCACATCACTGTGTCTCTCTCACCGCCCTTCCTTCCTCTCCCACAGGTTGGACACTGAAGGAATCGAGCTGCTGTTGGCCTTTCTAAGGGTGAGACTGTCCACGCGGCTGTGAAGTGCTATCAATGTCCAAATTATTATCTTTTGTATTTGTCCTTTAGTATGAGTCCAAAAAGAGAATCTCTGCAGACGAGTCGATGAAACACTCATACTTCAAGAGTCTGGGCATGCGTGTGCACACACTGCCAGAGAGTAAGCGCACACACACACACAAAAATACATGTGTGTGTGTGTTATTGAACGCTCATCTTCTGTGCATTGGTTCTGCAGGCATATCTATATTCACCCTGAAGGAAGTGCAGCTTCAGAGAGACCCCGGTTATAGGAACGCCTCCTACCCGGAGACGGGTACGCATGATCTCATCACATGCAGAGACTTCTGATGTGTTTATTTTTTCCATGTATTAAGTGTTGCTTTTTTCCCCCATAGGCAACAGCAAGAACAGAAGGCAGAGCATGCTGTTTTAAAACATCACACACACACCTGACCGGCACACACAAAAGTGCCCTCTTGAAGAGGAGGAGAGGAGGATGTAGCGTGCCAGTGTGTGGTGAAGGGGGCTTGCTCGAACCCACTGTCCTGTCGCCCACTCTCCCACCTCCAGCATGCAGCCTTGATCTAGAATGCCCCCGCGTCTGGAGCCCTCTCTGCTCCCCCGTGACCATTAAGGTGTGTGAACATGTACATAGTTATTGACGAAGAGGTTGTTTTGCTGCTAATTGACTACTGTCTCTTCATAACTTTGGCGGCCCACCCGGGGGTCTCAAACACATCGGTTCCATCTTGATATTTTATTATTTTCTAAAAGAGCGTTGTAATTCATTTTGACTGCTAATTTCACAGCTGATTGTTGTGTTGATTTGACGGAGTTAAAATGCAGGTAGTGCGTGATAGGTTGAGTTTGACTTCCCCGATACCGTCGACTCGTCCGCTCCGTTTTTTCCCCCCCTGGACGTTCATTCCAAACTCTTTCAGACCTAACATTTCAAAAGACGGCCTCTTTCTTTGCCTCACTCCGCCGGAACTGAATGGAGACTTTTCTCTGCATCCACCCGGTGTGAAGGAGCAAGGAAAATAAACACTGGACCAGCAGGAACCTTGTGACCTCAGCAGTCGAACTGAAAGCCGAACCATCGTTTTTCTGGAGCGACGCCTTCCTGCCTGAACTGAAGTGCACGATTTTTATTTTTTTATTTGTCTGACATCACAACAACACACACAAATTACACCTATTAATAGAGCTTTTCTGTAGCCTGAATGTGCGTACACGTGAGTGATTTGTACAGACAACATTGCTCCATGCTAGCGACGGCTATGAAGATCAGATCATTATTAACAGTATTAAGATTTGTCATTTTCTTTTTTTTTATGTTACATGTTGACCCTTCTGTGAATCTTATTGTGGCATGTTGGAGTCCGACTGTCGCACATTCGATGTTCGATTTAAATGCTCGATTTATTTCAAAAGAGAAAAAAAAAACGTGTAAAAAGAAAAGCTAAAAAAACACTAGGATATTTTGACAGCAACGTCGGACCAATGTTTTTTTTCCCGGCATTTACAAACAAAGGCAGAATAGTTTTTTATGGCGTGATTATTAATATTGTCTATGGAGTCGATTGTTACCGGAAGTGCGCACGCGCGAAGGTGGCGCATGGACCGTGTGACGTCACTTAAGCCCCGCGTCCGTGGATCACGTGCTCTCAGTCCCGGCTGTTGACTGAATTGATCGTTTAACTCTTTGTACTGCAGATATTTATTTCTCTTAATCTGTGAAGTAAACATGGTCGGTTTCTTACAGATATCTCTGTGCCTCGCGCGTTTTTATTTCATAGTAGCTGTGAATGTGATTCGTATTTAGCTTGTTGCTTTTCTTCCACGATGGATGTTTTTATTTCAAAAAGCACAATTTATTGACTCTTGAACAGCATGAAAATATTACAGGAATACATCTTTTATCAGTTCATTATTGAAGAAAAACTATTACAAAAGTGTTCCTTCCCATATTGAAATGGAATTTCGTCTATTTGTTTAAAGCAGGAAATAATACAAATACACGATTCTTAGACAAAAGGCACAGCCGGCAGTACACTTAAAGCACAGTGCATACAATGCAATATTGTACAGTATAATACAATACAATACCAGACAAACGACAAACAGAAACCTGCTTCACAGCCTTGGAAAGATTAAAAAGAGACTTATTATGCAAACAAACAATTGTTTCAAACTCTCCTTGGAATATCGACGACTGTTTCTTGAATAGAAAAAAAGGGCATTAGGATTTTTTATTTTTTTGAGTTGAAGCACCACAGGAATGGAAGATGAACGGGATTATTGGGCCTTTAACAATTTTATTTAACAAAACGAAGGGTTTATGGTTGTTGAACAAAATGATAATGATGAAAAATGTGGCACATCAAAACTTTACACTTAGACTAAGTGAGATGTTCAATCTTGCTTCTTTAAAAAGGACACTTCATTTATTTTTGGCATTAACTCATAATAATTCCCTATTTCAACAGCTTTCGGTTTGCCGTTTGAGTACAACGTGAACATTCGGTTTGCTTCTCCAAAAGTAGAAAAGGAATGGATGAGTGCTATACGCGTAGACGGCCACAAGGAGGGGAAGTGCAGGTCTGGCTCAAAAATAACAGGAAGGTCCATAAGTCCTTCTTAGTGTAAAAGTAAAGGTAAAACTTGAAAAGGCAAACGTCCAGAAATCAAGATTTCTGAGCGCTGGATGACAGGAGCAGAGATGAAGATGATGAAGAGGAGTCCAGGTTTGGAAGGGGAACCGGCAGCGGCCCGTTCAGCAGAGAAGGAAACTGAAGGACAAAGAGCAGAAAAGGTAATTTACTGTTATGTTGACTGATGTTTATCACAGTGTATTGTAACTTCCAATGTTTATAAACATGCAAATTACAGTGTCAGGATGTTTCATCCGATGCCGGAGAGATGGATCTGAGCTATAATAGTCCTATGTGAAGACCGAAACCCACTAGACAAGTGTGTCTTTTACATGGTGACTTTTATTATGAATTAAAAATCCAGTTTTAAACTGTGAATTTTACTAAAGCATTACTCGCGCTCAATCAATAATTATTTTAAATATTTCTTAATTTTGTCTGAAAAAATATCAATTTTGAAATTGAGTAAATATTCTAGATTGAAAAAAAATATATAAGCAAATACATTTAGAATGTAAAAAAATATGGAAAGACCGACTCCAAGAGACCTTAAAAAATAAGTTTTTCTTCAGGTTGAACACAAATTCACATACTCTGAAAAAAAGGTCAGAACAAATGTTAAAGAAAACAACATGGCATGCCCTAATGTACACTGAAACAGTTACACTTGCATTTACTTCACATTGCTTTAAAAAGTTTGTAGTTATGCTCAAGACACATTACATTAATCTTGCACTGTAATTCTATATGCAAACTGTCTCTTGACTGAAATGAGAGAGCTTAAAAACCCTAGTGAGACACTTTCCCATCTGCTCAAAACGTCTCCACTGAAAACACCCCGTGTGCGGTTTGGAGAGCGGCTGGTCGTTGCCAGCAAGGCATTATGGGTAGCGCAGGAGAGGAAGTTCCTGTTATGCGAGCACTGGCTATACATACAGACAGACAGTCTTTTTCAGTTATCACCCCTCCCTTTTTTTAACAGGAAGCTGTTTCCCCCTCCATATCCAGTTCAGAGAGGAAACATCTGTAGCTTATTTTCCAAACACACACACACAAACGTTTATTTCCCGGGTTGATTTCTAAACCTGAAGATCAATTAAAAATAAAAAAAAACAGAACTCCCAGAAACACAGTTATAATGTCACAAAGAAAAGGAAAAACAAATCTTGCAGCGAAAAAACCCAGACGAGCCGCAATATTTTTCCACCACAGCCAATCAGCAGGGAGGGCGGTCATGTGACCCGCCCAAAAACTCCCACTGCAGTCACCCAGGAGAGGAAGTGAGAGAGAAAGGGAACGTGCGCACACGTCTGTGTAGTAAAAGTGCACACTAAACTGGCTGTCGTTTCCTACTTGAGAAACTCAAGAAGTCACGTGAGCCTCTCTCTCTTTCTCTCGCACGTTGCTGTTTTGTCGCTATCATTCTTGCCTTTTTGCACGGCTCTCCCCTGGGCCTGATCAGGAAGTAGCCACAGGATTTCCCCTCGCACTCACATGAGGTCTGAAACACGACACCAGACACAAACACACTCTTCTTCCTCGCCGAGCCGAGAAACCCACCAATCACGCTCTTCCGCGCACTCTCGCCGAGCCAATGAGAAACGTACCTGAAAGAGCGAGCTGTGACCCTGCAGTCTGGCCGGGCTGAGGGGGGCAACGGGGCTCAGGCTGCTCCAGAAGTGAATGGAGGACAGGAGCGGACTGGGCGTCAGCAGCAGGCCGGAGGGAGTCTGCAGGAGACCAGGGATTGTGAAAGTGGGCAACAGGACACCAGACGAAATATTTCAGAAGACGAGCGAGAGTCTGCGCGTGTCGCGGCACGTCTGCTGCGTGAGAGCCCCCAGCGTTTGTTACCGTCTTACTCGTGTGGAAAAACACATTAAGAAAAATAAAAAGACGTGCAGAATTCCAGCCCGACATGATGACCTCTGACCCTTTTGTTTTCTGTAGTGAGGCTAAATCGACAGAAGTGATTGGTGCTGCGTTAAAGCTCAGTCTCGCATGAGGATGAGTAAGTGACGGTACAGAATGTGTTGGGGCCGACTGCTTCCTGTAGGAGAGGAAGTGTGTGGCGCGGCGTGGCATCACCGGGTTGCGGCTGCAGGGAAGCATGTGAAACCAATTTCTCTTTCTTGCTATTTCTCGCTGTGTTTTTCTCTGTTCTGTGTCACTGCGCCGGAGTGTGTGAGATTATGGACATATGGATCTACTTACGGCTCCCTCTCTCTCTGTCTCTCGCTCTCTTACTGACTGTTTCTCTCTCTCCCTTTGACTATCTCTCTCTCTCTCACTGACTGGCTGTCTGTCTCTCTTTCACTATCTTTTTCTAGTCTATCTCTAACTTGATTTCTCTCTCTTTTGACTACCTCTCACTCTCACTGACCGATTATCTCTGTCTCTCTCTTCCTCACTCTTAGGTCTCTCTCTTTCTCTGACTCTTGTCTCTAACTTTATTTCTCTTTCTCTCTGTCTCTTTTTCTTTCACTCTCACTGACTGACTGTATATATCTGTCTCTAACTTGATTTCTCTCTGTCACTTAATATATTTCTCTCCCTCTCTCTCTAATTTCCCTGACTGTTCCTCTGTCTTTCTCTTCCTCTCTGTCTGTCTCTTTCTGACTCTCTTACGCTCTCTCTGTCTTTGTCTCTTTTTCTTTATCTCTTCGTCTATCTCTATCCAATCTTTTATCTAATAATAAAATTCATAATAAAATACACTTGATATGGTTTGTAAGAATTCCATAAAATGTGGAATGATTTCCCATTCTAGTTCACAATGAAGCAAAAAGAGAAGAAAGCACAAATCTGTGTAGTTTAGCGTGACTGAGAGCTCTTGAGGTGTGGGCCGCTTTGAAAGAGTCGAGTGTGAATATGAACGGCATAAATGTGTGACATACCTGTGCGGTGAAGAATGCTGGTGTGAGGGACCCTGAGGGCAGTGCCGGGCTGTTGAGGGCGATGGAGCCCAAGTCACTTCCTGACAGCAATATGGAGGGGGCGGAGATTTCCAGCCCTTTGGGCTTCCGGGGTTTGGGGAGAAGTCCATTGCTGCTGGTCCTCCTCTCAAGGGGCGTGGCCTGGTTCTGGGCCCGCTCCCTGTGGCTGGACGACAGGTTAAGAGGTTGAGCAGTCTGCTCTGATTCGTCCATGCGAGGGTCCGGGCTCCGCCCCGGCCTCACCGTGTACACTGGGCTGGGGGAGGGAGAGGGGCTGCGAGAGGAGCAAGGTGAGGACTTGGAGGTGAAGAAGACGTCTGCTGAGGCGGGTGGAGGTGAGCAAGGGAGAGAAACAATTTTCTCGGACCGATTAGTGACGAATCGAATCACCGTTTGTCCCTCCTCCCCTCGCTCGCCGCCTTGCTGTTTCTCCACTTTGATTGGACGTAAGAGTGGAGGCTGGTTTTGTAAGGAACTGACGGTGAAGGATGAGTACAGACCAGAATGGAGATACTCGTTCCTACAAGTAGGACTTCGCAGCGATGACATAGATAGCTTTGGAGACTCCTCCCCCTCGCCACCATCAGACTCCACCTCCTGAAACATGACGCCCCCTGAGACATGACCACCTTCCCGGCCGAGTTCCACGGCTTGAGGATCCATCTTCAGAATGTCAGGGAAGGAGACAAACTTATAAACAAACTTCTGACCAATCACCTTCTTTATGATGTTCTGCAAAAAC
Organism: Paedocypris micromegethes; assembly: GCA_028031935.1. Taxonomy (NCBI): domain Eukaryota; kingdom Metazoa; phylum Chordata; class Actinopteri; order Cypriniformes; genus Paedocypris; species Paedocypris micromegethes. The sequence goes on from CM051496.1 coordinate 8,610,454, forward strand.
AAGAGAGATCATTATTCGAGTGTGAGGACCGTTTCCCAAGCTTGAAATCAGAACGTGTTTAACCTTGTCGTAATAGTAGCGCAAAGCCCGGCTCAGTTTGTCGTAGTTCATGTTGGTCTTGTTTTTGCGCAGGCCCCAGAGTTTGGCCACTTCTTCTGACTTGAGAAGCTTGAACTCGCCGTCATTGGACGTCCAGCAAATCAGGTGTTTGTGACTCTGATCCAGAAGGAGCTGCAGCAGAAACTGCCACAGCGTGATAGCGCTCTCCATGTCTGGTAAAACACACACACACACACACACGCACAATTGATTTCCTCCAGGTTGAAACCCTTCATTTGAATGTATGGGTGCAGGAAGTGGTTGCGGGAGAGAGAGAGCGGAGCGTCTGCAGCCCCTGATCCAGCCTGAGCTTTCTAGCATATGATCAGCTACAATCCATCCTCTGCCTTTCATTTCCCTTTCTTCATTCCTGTGTGCCCTCCCACAAACTCTGCGAGCATTTCCTGTTCTGTTGTACATTAACGCGCAGTCTCATAAACAACAAAGGGCCACCAGCCAGAACGCAAACACTGGCACGGGATCAGTGTGCGAACGGGAGAGGTGTTTCAGTCTTGGCCACGTCGCTGATCTGAGATCAGCTCTTATAAAACATTTACATGGAGTCCAGAGGTTTTACACGCTTTTATCTCAGCAACATGTGGATGGTAAATATACTGAGTTTGTCCGGAGCTAAAAAGACATGCACTATGCATGTCATGTAAAATATAAGATGCTTTTTTAGAAACACATAAAGATCTAAAGTCGTACGTAAAATATTTAAAATTCAAATCAAAATACTTTTGTGTTTTTGCTCTGTTCCAAAATTAATTTGAATTTGTTCTTCTGTTCCAATAAAGCGTGTGACTGTATCATTTATTAACAATATCTTTTGGGGAAAAAGCAACAACAGCTAACAAACAAAACCCAAATAACATAAACATAACTTGTACATGGTTCAACGAAAATATGCAAAAGCAGGAATGTTATGTTTCAAATGTTTTGTACTTGGATTTAAAATTAAAATTATTAAGATATTATTACTTAGAAAAATATTAATTAGCATTGTTGTAAACTGGCTCTTAATCTAGAATCATAACTTTACTCTTCAAACATGACGTGACTTACTGACACAAACTCACAAATACACTTGCTACATAGATGATGCTGTTGTTAATAATAATAATAATAATAATAATAATTTTAAAAAGTGTTTTGAGTATTGAAAATTAACAAAGTATAAAAAACAAAAGAATAATTATTGGATATAACAATAATAACCTGTTATTTAGTCGTTTAAAGAAAAGCATTCATCCTGACATAAACAGGAAGCAGTGATGTCACCAAACAGGATGTGCACAAAGATAGAAACACTAGACAATAAACGGGCATCTTAAATGGTTTGATTTCTGTTAAATTGACCTGCTGGGTAAATTTTTTTTGTGTAAAATTATTATTTTCTTTGTTTTCCTTTCCGGTTTTTACAACATGGACTGGTCAGATTCAGAGAGATTTAATGCTTTTCCATCTTTCACAGTGGACAGTAGCGAGCTGCTTCATGATTGTTCCCTCGGATCACGTCCAACAGGAAGGAGGAATACTGCAAGTGGTGCTTCCTCTGACCATTGCCGTCATGTCCTTGAGTCCGGCATTCAACTCGTTACGACCTTTATTTCCCTCCGCAATGTACAAATCCAACAAAAACATTGCGTGTGCTCCCAGTTCAGCCAAAAAAAATACAAAGAAGTCACTATGAGGTGTTTTAAAAGACGACTTGATATTAATGCACTACGTTCCTAAAGGTTCTTCAGAAAGATGATGAAGAACAGCTCTGCTCTTTCTGGTCAGTCTTCATTTGGCCGTAACTGTGTTTTCTGGTCACTGGTTTGTGGCATAAATGACATTTTCACAACTGTCCGAGTCCCAATTTCCTGCTTCAGCGTCAGGCTGGTTAAGTGTGGAGCAGATGAGCCTGAGAGGAACAGGAAGAGCTGGGTGGAGGACAGACCTCAGGTTAATCCCTGACAGCTTAATAGACCTGAGGAAACTAGTCTGACTAGAATTCAAAAGTTGCTGAATACGCTGGAACACTTGGCGTTTTAACAGTCATTCCCTCTGGTGATTGTGGGGCCTTCAAACAGGGCGGGCTGGTGTTCACGGCGGTCTTCTGAGGCCGGCTCTCCTGAGAAGAGAGATGGATGGAGGGAAGGAGCGAGACATTGGAGAAAGACTCGGGGAGTGAGCAGAGTGTCTTTCTTCTGCTTGCCTTCATTTAAAAAACTTTAGACAGAAAAGCCTCTCGCTCCTGTGCCGGAAGTCAAGGTTCACGGATCAAAAAACGGACCTGAGCTACAGAGTAAACAGTGTGTGTTTCTGATCCCAAAGTCCATCAGCAGAGGAAACTCTCCAAAATCCAGCACTTTCACTTGTTTCAAAATGTGACGCAATTCTATGAAGGGACTCCGGAAAACGATAAAATACCGAAATTTGATTTAGATATTACATGTACTTGTAGGTTTTTCTATAACTCAATCAGTAGAAGGTTATGGGCTCAAATATTCCAACAATTTTACCTTTAAATTTTAACGTTTGACTATTATGCGATTCCAGAGGTGTAAAGAGTATGTGCTAACCAAACTTGGGAAACGTACGAATACTTGAGTAAAAGTCATAAAGTATACAATTTGAAAACAACTTTTACACGTACTAAATTTAGGCTTAAAAAATTGTATTATGGCATAACAAAATAGTTAAAACGAGAACAAAAAGTCAGTCTCATTAAAACTCAAATGTGCAACAAGAGTGCAACCACTAATTCATGTTCACGTGATTTATCCAGCACCTTCAGCACCCTGAAGAAGGCGATGTCGCCTTGTCTACCAAAGAAAGTAACCATAAATTAAATTAAAGAAAATATGCCAACATGTTGCGTACAATAGAGTAAAGAGTACTAAGTAGTACTCAGTACAGAGTGAATATTGCTTGCATTTTTGAAAATCAGTGCAAGTGCAACGTAACGTAAAAGTAACAACGTCCTTTTACAAAAGTACTTTACACTACTGTGTGATCCAAACTGCTTTGTTTAAAAACCCTAAAAGCATCAATGTAAATGTTGGGTTTGCCATCTTGGAGATTCAGTTGGACTAGTGACAAAAGAGGAAGTGCTTGGAATACACAATGCAGATATTTACGAGGAAGTGCTGCACTTTCAGACCAATATCTTGCTACAAGTTTCATTTAAAAAAAAAAGGAACTTCTCTTTTTCCTTTCCAGGAGAATACGAAAGGCCCCCGTGTGTAGGACACCCACTGGCTGTGTTGTTTTTCCCCAAACCCCCAAAGATGTGAAACCAACCCATTTCCTGCTGCAGCATCCTCTGAGCGGAGCATCTGTGTTAAACGACTGTAAAACTGTCTATATCAGGACTTCCTCCCATTCTCCTTTGAAGGGCGTCTTCCTGGGAATGCCGATCTCAAACTGAAAGGTAGGAATTCCTGCTGCGGGGAGCAACACGGCACTGACAAATGGGAAGTTTCCTTTTGTTGTGTGTGCGCTTTCTGTCAAAAATAAGGACAACTGGAGATGGTCTGCAAGCAATAGTCTGGCGGTATTCCTAACTGAAGGGAATCAAGTCCTAATTGAATGGTCACAACCTAGACACACAAAGACTGTATGGCTGTAAATCTATCCAGCAAATCTAACCACACAGGAAGTGGAAAGCAGGAACATGTAGGGTCTACGTGGTGTGACGGTTACTCTTACTGGAACAGAAAGTCACTAATGGCCGCTTTCAGATGAAATCCCACTTTCCGAGGCTTGGGACAGTTTGGAGGATATGATATGGAAAACACAAAACAAATATTTTCAGGTGACTTTCAGTCACACCCTAGAGGTGTTTGAAACCGCAAACTCTTGAGTTTTGAATGGCCCTTAAGACAGCTTTCAAACACCAAAGTTGCCGTTGTGAGCACAAACCCCTCCAGTGTGGCTCAACGGAAACTCGTAATGAGATTAGTTGGTGTGCGCAGACATTACTTCGCCATGACTAAATGTGCACTCTTCCTGCAGTGGAAAATACAGGGAGCTCCTGCTTAAAAGAGGGGGAAAGGACTTCTCTCCACAACCACATTTCTCCAGAGAGAGCCACAACTCTCGAAGCTCAGCACACAGGTTGGAGAATGTCTGGCTTTGTGTCTGCGTCCCACCAAAGCCTCCAAAAAGGACTTGGATGGTTCGGCGTCACAATGTACTAACACGTGTTAGTATTTTACCCTGGTCTGAAGCCATTTCAGAACTACAACAATTTGTTGTTCGCTGCACAAAAGAGTTGCATTTTTCCTCTAATGCATTTAAGGTGTTAACGTCTTCTTCGACCATAAAATTCCACCGGCATAAGGATGCAAGACTAATATCAGCTCTAGGAACAAACTGAAGTTTCTTTGTTTGCCCCAATGACTCATTTTCAAGATGCTGTCTGCTGCCAGTTTCAATCCGGAAGCGCATGGCAATTAGTCTGCTGCTGTTTCCAGACAAACCAGAAACTCTGGTGCGTTTAAAGAGCCAGGAGCCAAGTTTCACTTCGGGTTTAAATGTAAAAGCTGGGTTTCTTTCTACACGCTGTATGGATAGTCACATCTATACATTCCTCATTAACTGTATTAAGATTTCGGGCGTTCAACAGGTATTGAAAGTTTCAGCAGCCGCGCGTAAATACTGCGTAAATTGCGCGTAAATAACGGAAACGGAGCGTGGAGCGTGTTATTGCAAAAAGAAAAGATTCGCCGTGTTGTCGGTAAACATGGTAACTGCGTTTAAAATGACGAAGATTGCTGTTCATTTCCAACATTGACCATTTCGGTTCCAAGGTGTTTATACCATTTAGTTCCTTTCTGGTTTCTTTGTACTTGTAAAGCTTCCTACTTTTCAGCTCCGTTTTAAAATTAGCGATTTCATTCTACACATCGAAATACGCGTAGATTTGCAAAGATCGCAGTAATGAAAAGATGCATACCTCGGTGTAACGATCGGGCTTCTTTGGGTCACTTTAATAAAAAGAAATCCGTATAATGCGCTGTTTTTCCATGCTGTCGTTCGTCTCGGCAGCTCACAGTCGAACTGTAATGGGATCCTGACTGCTCTCTCTCTCTCTCTCACACACACACACACACACCACAACACACACACACACACACACCACACACACACACTCTCTCTCTCTCTCTCTCTCTCTCTCTCTCTCTCTCTCTCTCTCTCTCTCTCTGAGCAGGAAGTTGGTGCAGGCAGACTGCGAGCCGGCTCACTTCCTCTCGCCGTGCGCTATTCCCCAGGCGCTCGGTCCGTCTGTGTAAACACGCTTTTCCTCCGCGAGCCACCATCCGACATTCAAGAACACGAGTGCACGGGCGGATGCAGACGCGCGCGCGCACACGCACTCTCTACTGTAACCCGAATCTGCTGCGAGCGGAGCACGCTGACGTCATCCTCTTCCTGTCCGGGACCAGCCGGGAGGAGTCCGTACTACTTTCCTCAAACACTTAGTGTGTGCGTGCGTGACTGCGTTTTAAGGAGCAATTTTGTTTCGGTTCTTAAAATGTGAAATTGTATTTTACCAAATTAGAAGCTTGAATAAGTGCACACACACACACACACACACACACACACACACACACACACACGCACGCACGCAACACACACACACACACATACACCGCACGAATAAAGAAAATATGTGTGTCCAAAAAAGTTGAAGTAAATGGTGAAGAATAAATAACGGATTGTTTTTTCTCTTTTTTTTTAAGAACGGATTGTTAAAAAAGGAAGCCATTATACTGGACTGCCATCTAGTGGACCTTTATTCTAAAGTGGTCACTCGAATGAGTACTTTTATTTTTATTTAAAAAAAAAATTAATTTAAATATTTATTATATATATATATATATATCGATGCATTTAGATTTATATTATATATAATTTATATAAAATTATATATACATTTATATACATATAATAAATCTATATAAATAAATAAATATTTTTTTCTTTTCTTTTCATTTTATTCCGCTGTGGAGCGCGCGCGTTCATGCCCAAAACAATTTCATTGCCGGCGCAAATTTCACAACGTGACACAAGATGACGCTGTGCGACTTTAGATTCAGGATTGTTTATTGTTCTGTACGTACTAATGCTGGATATTTAGTGCAGCAAAGTTAACACAGAACAATATAAAAAGACATTAGAAAAGTTGCATTAAACATGTTTCAGTGCAAGTTGAAATACCAATAATTGTATCAGAAAATACAATTTTGCAGCGAAAAATTTAAATAAAAGCAATTGTGGACCGTATTGTAAAAAAAATTATATTGGGAAGTTCATGAATGAGACTTTATATGATCATGATTTACTTTTTATAGATGTAAACGTTCAAAATGTTATTGAAATTGAAAGTCCTATATTCGTCCCCACAAGAGGGAAATTTCACCGTTGCAGCAGCAGTACAATTTACAGTGGAAAGTTTACAATAGGAAACAGTAAAATATATTTTTTTAAATATGAAATAAAAAGAAACGTAACAAATATTTACACACACATGTATACTGAAATCAGCGCTGTGTACAGGTATTGCACATGCACCGGATACTGAATATTGCACATTCACACACAGTCATTGAGTTATTGCACAGGATGCAGTTAAGAATGATTCACTGGGAGTAGCTCAGGTTATAGAGTTTATCAGGAGTGACCAACTAGTCAAAGACTAAGAGCCACAGTTTTTCATGTTTTACTGCAAAGAGCCACGCACACACACAAACCTCTGCTCAGCCAGATTTAATGAAAAAAAAAACACACCAACATGATAATATTAGTTATTTTTTAACAGTTAACATTGTGTGCATATTTGACTCATGTCATGTGAAAGCTCCTGAAGAGCCGCATGAAACTAGTTAAAGAGGCTCAAGAGCCACGGGTTGTCCATCCCTGTTATATATATATATATATATATATATATATATATATATATATATATATATATATATATAAACTGCCAGTTTCTTTCTCCCTCCCTCTTCTTTTGTTTTCTCTTCCTTTCTGTCTGTGTGGAGTACTTCAATCATCCCTCGATCAGAAACGTCAATGCTGTAAATCACTGAACGATGAACGCGCCGAGGGAAGTCTGTCTCTCCATCACCGCAGCACTCGAGGAAGAAGAGGAGGATGATGGTTCTGACTCATCTCGCATGATCATCGAGAAGAGCGTCATGAATCACTCTGTTTATTTTTCTTGACTAGAATATTGAAGTAGGAGACTGTATATATATATATCTAAATCGTATTTACGTTCTTATAAGTCGACCCCTTCCTTCAGCTGTGAGATATTATTGGTATATATAGATGGTATTCTGTTTAGACCCGCTTATAAGATGGGGGAAAGAAATGAGAGAAAAGTGAAAAGATAGAAATGATTTTGTGTTTCATATAAAGTCAATTCCGCTTATTTGGCACGCATTCCCTTTCGAAACAAGACGAGAGTAACCCTTAAAATATCATTAAACACTTAGTTTTTTCCCAACTTAGCATACAGCACAGAATTACAGGGTAAATGTTAGAACACCTGTTCAGATGCTCTTTTTTTTCCATTTATTTATTCAAACATGTACATGACAAATAATAACAACAACATAAAAGCCACAAAATAATAATAATAATAAAATTAATAGTACGATCATAATGTTCATTTCCACAATACATGTTTGAAAAGGAGTGGAACGAAGTACAACTTATCCAGTCCTACCCCCTTTTAGATTCCATTTTAACATATGAAGACTGTGTCCACAGCGACATCATAAATTAATTTAATCCCTTGATACAAGATAAATATATAACAAAGAAATTTGACAACTTTTTAAATTATTCTGTTTTTAATGTAGTTTGAATTAATGTCCTTTTTAAATTTATATTTGAAATGTTTCAAGTTTCAAATATAAACACATAGTGTTTATTTGTACATAATATGGGACAAAAATTATTTGTACATGCACATGGGAAATTTTAAATTCCCATAGTTCGTGTAACTTAAGATTGTGAGATTTTTGAAATAACTCATGTGTATGGTCACGAAACCCAAGTTCCCTTTCATAGTCAGGTCACTTGACTGACTATGGGACACAGAAACCTGACTATGGGATATCGGATGGCGAGCCATTCGCGTTCACTCTTACAACTGGCCAATGAACGGTCAAGTCCAATGGCTGCATGAATTTGCATGTCACCTTTGACCTGTACCAGCTGGTATAAAAGGCAGGTGCGTGCTTACATGCAATGCCTTTCTGATGATTGAAGCGTTCGGCGGTTTCATCTCTTACACCAAACTCGATAAGGCTCTTCGTTGGAACTGCAGTACTCCAGCTTGGCTTCTCTCTTCCAAAAAGACTCGGAAGCAGACGAAACTCCTTGTTACGTCGGCGAAAGTTTTACCTACCTTAACGGTAGATACGTTGTCTTTCTAGCGGCCATCAGTGTTGACATCGGTGAACGCCGCACACTGAAGACGCTTGTTTGCTCTGAGGTAAGAGCGCATGCTTTCTGTGTGTGGTTATGTTTTCTCGGTCCACGCGTGCGTTAGGACTTAGTGAGTAGTCCGTTGACGTCACGTTCTAGCGTCAGATTCTTGGGGTGCAGTTCAGCTAAACACCGACTGCCCCAATGTTGATTCCGAGATTTCATAAGTAGCTGTTGAGAACGTTGCGCTTGTCAGTGTGCACACGATTTCTCCAGTGAAAGTTCTTAGCTTCCCAAGTGCGGTGGGCTTAGTTCTCCAGTTGTAAGTATCTGCCGCTATGGTGGACAGCCTAATACTGGTGGGACCGTAGTTAGACGGCCGGGGTGAGTAGAGTGAGTTGGAAATCATTTCCCACCCACTTACCGGTCAGACCGCCACCACACTTCACGCTGTGACCGTATCTTCTTACAGGCAAGCTGTCGAAGGATGGGTAAAGGAAGTGCGCCCCAGCTAGATTAGCTGGTGAGGCCCGATGTCGACTGTAGTGGCCTGGAGCACCACCAATGGCTCGACCTAGCAGACACGCCGCGCACTTACAGGAACCAGTTGATCCACCATATCGCCGAAGAGGCCCGACCGAGAGATGGGCACGCGCTGTGCATCAGTTCTCCACCCTCCAGCTGCAGAATTGGCTATTTCGCATGTCTTTCTAGGCCCATGGCGAAAGCGGCTCCAGCTGGAAGACGCCGGCGACGCCCAGTGACTGCGGCTGAGGTCCCTCGGCCCCCGGCACTACCGCCACAGCAGAGGAGCAGATCTTGCCGCAAGAGGGCGGCGCACTGCGAATCCAGTTCAGCAAAGGACGCCAATCGGCCTTCCTTGCGAACCTGATGTGTTCGGAGTGGAGGGAGAAGAGCAGGGAGTATGGTTGAGCTCCGATGTTTTGAGCTACCACTGTCGAAGTCTATCCACAGGTGGACACAGAAGTGGGGCTACCACCTTTGGTGCTAGCCAACTTAACTGTAAAAAACAAATGCACCAACACTCACACTCCCTCCACTCCCTCGCAGGTCGAGACATCCGCTAACACCGGATACTCCCTGCCCTGTAGAAGACCAGAACTCCGAAGGGCCCCGGTCCGACGGAGATCCAGGTCGGGGGTCACGCTCTCCTTGTGGCGGGGAAGAGACCCCCCCCCCAAGTCGGTCGAGGAGCAGGCTTCGGCCGGCACCTCCTGGACTGGTGAGAGGCCGGGTTTCAGGCGGCCCTCGGCAGCCTGTAAGCTCAGACGGGATGCTGAACTTTCTTGCCTCACCGCTAGGAGTCACCTGCCCCAAGCTCTCCCTAGGGAAGACACCCGCCGGCCTCCGGTGTTCCGAGGCGTCCTCACCACTCATGTGGGCTCAAGAGACGCACTCGTATTAAGGGCAGAGGTTTCCTCGCTGCTAGCGAAGGTGCCATCAAGGTGGTGCCCCCGGCCGAGACGAGGAGCGGGCTTTACCACCCGTACTTCGTGGTCCCCAAGAAGACCGGCGTTATCCGGCCCATTTTGGATCTGAGGTCCCTGAACGGTTACCTTCACAGGTTCAGGATGCTGACTCAGAGGGACATTCTGAGGGCAGTTCAACCTCAGGATTGGTTCGCCGCTATCGAACTTCAAGACGAGTACTTTCACGTCTCGTTTCTGCCCGGCACAAGCCTTTTCTGCGCTTTGCTTTCAAGGGCCCAGCATATCAGTACAAGGTCCTGCCCTTCGGCCTCTCTCTGTCGCCGCAAATCTTTACAAAGATAGCGTAGGCTGCCCTCTCTTCCCTGAGAGTGCGCGGCTTCAGGATCCTGAACTACCTGGACGATTGGCTTCTGTTAGCCAGATCGCGGAGTCAGTTGATTGCACAGAGAGATGCAGTGCTCAGGCACTTAGGCCGACTAGATTTACGCGTCAACTGAAAGAAAAGTAATCTGACCCCGTGTCAGCAGATCTCCTTTCTCGAGCTCGACCTAGACACCGTCCTGATGCGCGGCAGGCTGTCCTCCCGGAGAGCCGCCAACATGCGGAGTCAGCTGGAAGATTTCACCCCTGGGGTCCGGGTTCAGTGCAAACAATTCCAGAGGATCCTAGGCCACATGGCGTCTGCTCACAAGAACCTCCTCTCACAAGCACAGGGCTCGCTCTGGCATCCGCGGCCAGACCTCTGGAACTTCCACGTCTGGTCGCTGGACGGGTCACCTCGTTAGACGATCTGCCACGGTCAGTACAGGACACTATCGCTCAGGCACGTGCACCGTCCACAAGACGGCTGTACGACCTGAAGTGGCAGACTTTCGTCACTTGGTGCCGCCAGAAAAAATGAAAACCCACTGAGTTGCACCGTCGGTACGGTTCTCTCGTTTCTCCAGCAGAAGCTTGAGGAAAGCGTGGCCCCTTCCACTCTGAGAGTCTATGTAGCCGCGATGCATGGAGTCCTTATTAATGTGTGATTATAAATGTGCCACAGAAAACACACACACACAGATCTTCAAAGTTGTGGGTCCCATTACAATGACAGCAGGGCCCCACTTTGTGCTAAAAACATTCTGGGCACAATTTTATGCTAAATACAGGAACTCTCTCTCTCTCTCACACACACACACATACACGCACACACGTACGTACACACACACACACACACACACACAGTACACAGCCGGGCCCAACTTTGTGCTAATCACAGGAACACACACTCTCTCTCTCTCTTTCTCAAGCATGCACGCACACACATACACACGCACACAGGGTGCTTCTCAAAACGCCTCCTCGTGTCCTCGATCCTCTGTCTTCATCCTATGATCCGGAAATCGATCGAGCGTCGCCATCTTGAAGGACATCTCTGTAATTACGCCGTGAGGAGTCGAGGAGCGAGCATGGAGGAGGCTTCGGGAGGCGTCATGAGCGAGGATATACCAGTCTTTTGCCCGCCCGTTTTGTAGTTGCTGTAATATAGTTATATATATATAAGAATAAGAAATGATTTACGACAAGTTGTAACGCCCTGTTTTCCTACGCGGCCATAAAAACCCAGTAAATTCTCCACACACACACTTGTATAAATACAGCAAATACAATATATACTGTAATATAGATATATATATATATATATGAATAATATTAAGTTATTTAATAAATGAATAACTTAAATATATAACACTTAAATCACTTTTATTTAATTCAATTAAATATTAAATACAATTACATGTATTGTTTGTACAATTGTGGGAAGATTTTAAGCGGATATCTCTTAACAAGGTAAGCTAAATCTAACATTATTAAGGAAAGATTAGGTTTGCTTATCAAGAACTATTTTTAATTGTTTCTTATTGTATTCAAAGGTGAGGTGTTTATTGTATTTATTGTGTTATTGTGCAGGGCTTCATCTAGATCTGTCTGTCTGTCTGTCTGTCTATCTATCCATCATATCACAAAAATATATTTACTTTTGTTTATTGTGCAAATAAAGACAAGTAACATTATTTATTCTTTTTTAACCAGCCACCAGAAAACATGAGCTGGATGAAGCCTTTATTTTTGAATAAAAATGACTAAAATTTCACGTGCTGTCCTGTACATCACTGTCAAAGTTCCACAAGCAGAACCTCTGCCCTTTTCCTACTTCCACAAACACTTTCATTGTTCTTTGCCATATTGTATGTCCATGCCATTTGCAGAAAAACTGTCATAAATGGTGGTTGCTAGAAAGCAGGTCGGGAAAGTTTACACACACACAATACAATTTATTTTATTATACACATGTGATAATGTATATACAGAAGTTACTTGATCGTGCTTCTTTTGTAATTCATAGTCATTCCCATCCCAACAGACAATTCAACTCAATTCATCACACATGTGGTTCAGATACCGCTACCTGTGATTATACTCTTGGCCAGTAGGTGGTTTCGTGTGCACATGAAGCTTCGAGAATTGAACCCTTTCTCGAAACTATTGGCTCAAGTGGTTCAATGCCTCATGAGGCTTCATCTCACCATCACTAGGTGGAGCTAAGGAGCGAGGAAAGGAGCTAGCAAAGGACGCGAGGACGCACAAATAGGGAATTGAGAAGCACCCATAGTGTTTATTTTTATAAATTGTCTTAGAATGAATAACCTGATAAAACTGTATTTTACACATTTTTATCCAAACAAACTGGAACGAGGATCATTTGAAGAAAACAGTCATACAAGGAACCACCATTAAATGCTTTGCACGAGCTGAAGATCAGTCAGAAACTCATGCTGAACATCCGTAGCGTGAAGACAGCATTCCACCAGCAGATGGCTTCCGTTGTTAGGAAAAGAGCAGCCAATTGTTCTCAGCAAGTAACTCAGGAACATCTATAAAGTTGCAGTTCATAGTTACCAAGTATGTAATGTATATGTTAATGCCAATGGTTAAAAACTCTCTAATCTTTATCTTGGATAAATCCCACATTAAAATTCCCCGCCTGCTTCATCTCACATGCATTATTTTAAGGGCAGTTATGGTCCAGTGGCAGGGAGTTGAACTTTTTGGGTAAGACACTGACTCCCACATGCTCCCCGACACCATGCTCTTGAGGCTTCCCACTGCTCCAGGTTAGTGTGTGTCACTTCACTGGATGGTTAAATGCAGAGCACATTATAAATATTGTTACTAGTGGCCATATTGACACACATCAGCATCCTGGGAAGAAGGATAGCATGTTTTATAAATACATATATCCTGGGAAAAGGCTAGAAGAATAGCATGTTTTATATATATATATATATATATATATATCGATATATAAAATGACTCGATAAAAATTTTTTTTATTTCTCATTATTTACCTGCATTTCTGTTAAATCGCTCGCTAACTAACTACCGCTAACGCGTTATGTGATCCCGACAAGTTTTTGGGCATTTCCTGCCGAAGTGCCGCGTCACGTGGTTGTGCGCGCGCCTCCGCCGCCGCCGCATACACAACAAGTAGCAACTTCCGCGCGAATAATCTTGATAAACCTTGTCAAACACGAAAAGCAAGATTTAATAAAGCGGCGCGAGTAAAAAAAAAAGACGGCAATTTTATTAAAAGAAAAGTTTGTTAAATCACGGAACGCTAACGCGGCTTTGTTTACGCTGATCTTGCAAGAAAAATCATCAAGGGATTATTAATCTGACAACAACGTCTGCCATTGGAAAAGCAAATACAGAAGTGAAAGTCAGATTGAAATCCATTGTAAGAGAAAAGTATAAAACCGGCCAGTCACGAGGACATGGCCAGACCATCAGATCCAGCATTTGATCTTGGTGTTCTCCAGCATGCGCAGCTGAAAGCCTTTCCTTGATCTATGTTCGACATATTTTGTAATTAACTGTATACTTAAATAAATGGCATTTGATTAAAAAGCATTCGATCTACCGTGGATTCCTGAAGGCGCCAGAAACGACAATACGTTTCTACAGGTTGGAAACACCAGATTATCTGTTCGATTCCCAGGAAAAACTACATTTTTTACAAATATTAACACATGTTTAATGACATGAAAGTCGCTTTGGATAAAAGCATCTAACTGACAGTAAGAAGTAAAAAAAATAGATGCGGTATTGGGCCCAAGACACAAAAATGTTTCAAAATGGGCGCCACTGAGCTATGGGTGACATGTTTTCAAGGAAGAAAATAAAAATCACGAGAGGAATTGAGGGTAAGCAAACGAGAACACGAAAAGAAAAGGCAGAGAATTGCACTTGTTCTGTTTTTGCTCAAATTTGCTGCACTCTAAACCTACATGAAACGGCACTCTAAACCTACATGAAACAATATACAATGATAGTCATGTTGTTCAAGCAAACAGTTTTTTGCTTTTTTTTTGCGATTAATGCGCATCGACCTGGGCCAGTGGTTTTGATAGTCGGGCCAGTGAACTTCAAAAATTTCCCTTATTGTCTACCCCTGTATATATGTATTATATATATATATATATATATATATATATATATATATATATATATATATATATATATAATTGGAAAGCTATTATCAGATTTATCACACATGATGTTTCATTCCTGAAAAACTGTTGGTTTAGGTAATATAATCATTTGCAGGAAGATTTTTGCTTTATGTATTACAGTTAACTGTGGATTTTTGATGGATCTTTGATTTATCTATTTGGCTGACTACTGCGGGTTTAAACATTTACCGTAAATCCCAGGTTCACTGGGTTTAGTGTCAAAGCAAACTCAAAATTCAAATAGGACTTTGGTTGTCCACTGTGGGAGTTTTGTTTAATATTGCTTTATATTTATTGTATGCATTAATCAGCTAAAGTGAAGATCATATACTCTATGTTCTTAAAGTTTGGATGATGTGAAGTCAGTGATTACGAGACGAGGTCAGAAAAAATGCGATCTGCCACATGACCCTCATTAGTGCAGAATTTGATTATCATTAAGAGAAAAATGTAACTGTCACCATGTTGAAATTGAATAACAAGAGATGGTCAACAAAGTTAGTCTTGTCCAGAAAACGTATTTAAGCTCCACGGACCAAAGCTCGACGGAGTCCAGAGAAAGGAACCACACTCTGTGCTCCCCAGCGCTGTACTATATCCTTGGTCTCTGCTTCAATGTGCTTGTGCTTAAATTTCTCCGTAATAAAATGTTTGACTCATTGGCATCTCAGTCTTGAGCTGAATTTTGAACACGCAGGGGCCTGTTTTGGTCTACACCACACACACACACACTGTGGGAATTTGGTTTATTATTGCTTTATATAATCACTTGAAATTTGTTGATCGATTGCGTTTCTTTGCATATATTAATCAGCTAAATGAAAATCATATACTCAAAGCTTTATTCTCATAGTTTAGACATTGCGAAGTCAATAAGCATGAGATGACGACAGGGAGGATGCAATCTGCCACATGGCCCTCATATGTGCAGAATTTGATTAACATTAAGGGAAAATGTGATTTTCATACATGCTGAAATTGAATAACAAAAGATGCTCTTTCGAACCAAAAGGACTAATTGAAAACAGACAGCGCCCAAGAACCAAAAGACAAAGGGAGAAAAGTCAAATCTGACATTGGCTTCCCCAGAAAATGTATAAAAGCTGCACGGACAGAAAATCGGCAGAGACCACAAGACGAAATCCCGACTTTGCTCTCTCCAGTGCTGCTCAATATATATTCTTGGTCTCGTTTCAATGGGCTTGTATTTAAATGTATCTGTAATAAATCATTTGATTCAATATCATCTCAGTCTTGAGATGAATATTAAACACGCAAGGACCCATTTAGGTACACACACACACACACACACACGCTGATATAATCAGATGCATTATTTGCCTTCGCCTTTAGTCAGCTAATTGGAGGAGTAAGTGGGGGAGAAGGGGAACAGGTGTGGCATCGGGTTTTTGTTTAAAACCACAACACCAGATCCTGAGAAGGTTTTAAAGTTTTGCTTCTCATAGAGCAAGTCTTCTTTTGACTCAGCTGTCTTAACGCCAGCCTTACACCAATATATTCTACACCAGTGCCCAACCTTGTTTTTTTTGTCAAGGACCGGTCTACGTTTGATAATTTGACCGTGTGAGGGACTTTGA
The DNA here is from genome assembly GCA_028031935.1 of Paedocypris micromegethes. NCBI lineage: Eukaryota > Metazoa > Chordata > Actinopteri > Cypriniformes > Paedocypris > Paedocypris micromegethes. The sequence continues at coordinate 8,626,591 of CM051496.1, forward strand.
ATTTAGTATTGTGGGAGTTTTGTTTAATATAGCTTTATATTCATTGTATACATTAATCAGCTAAAATGAAGATCATATACTCTAACTTTGTTCTTAAAAGTTTGGATGTTGTGAAGTCAGTGATTACGAGACGATGCGATCTGCCACATAACCCTCATTAGTGCAGAATTTGATTATCATTAAGAGAAAATGTAATTGTCACATGTTGAAATTGAATAACAAGAGATGTGTCAACAAATCAAAAGGACTAATTGAAAACAGACTATGCCTAACAACCGAAAGATAAATGGAAGGAAAGTAAAATCTGACGTTAGGTGTGTCCAGAAAACGTATTTAAGCTCCACGGACCGAAGCTCGACGAAGTCCAGAGAAAGGAACCGAACTCTGTGCTTCCCAGCGCTGCATTATATACTTGGTCTCTGCTTCAATGTGCTTGTGCTTAAATTTCTCTGTAATAAAATGTTTGACTCATTGGCATTTCAGTCTTGAGCTGAATTTTGAACACGCAGGGGCCTGTTTCGGCCGACAGTATTTAACATATCATAGTGTTTATTTGTACTTAAACATGCATTCAAAATAAAAACAATTATACCAAAGAATTTTGTTAGTTTATTTAAGTTAGTTTATTTGAAATAAAAATTTCTATAAAAATAAACTCTATATTTCTTTTTTGTTTTAAAATGTCAGACACTGACGGACCAAACAGTCCTTGCGTGTTCAGCTGAGACTGAGATTTGTATGAATCAGATGATTTATTGAAGAGAAATTAAGTACAAGCAAGTTGAACAGAGGTATGAAAACAGCGCTAGAGAGAATCAGAGCAATTTCTTCCTCCTATCTCCTTGTAGGCCCAGCTGCTTCAATTAGTTCTGTCTTGTTCGTGGAACATCCTGTCGTTAAATCAAATTATTATAATCAAAGTATTTTTTGTGACATCATCCACTGGCCACAAGCTTTAAACAGCTGCTCCTTTGTAAACATAACAGCGGTAATTGTTTCACAAGTGACGGTGTGACTAACAGTTCCGTTGATGTGGTGATAAATGTCTTCATCCGCCCGAATTATTATAAGTGCTTTGATTTCGCTGTCGTTCTAGTTGGAGGACATTTCCGACTGTGATTTCTGTAAACAGTGAATATTCTGTGATATCATCAACCGGCGACACCTTTTGAACGGCTAGACCCGCAGTGGGTGACGTCAGCGCGCTCGGAACTTCTCTGCGCTTTTCCGGTGTTCTGAAAATTCCACCTACATCTCAGAAGTTCCTACATTGCGCTGAGCATGCGCGTTAGAACATACGTCACCGCTCAGCTGTTCTTAGCTAGCACATGCGCGTTAGAACATACGCCACTGCTCAGCTGTTCTTAACCATCGCGCTGCGTGTGGACGTTAAAACTACGTCACTGCTCAGCTGTTCTCCGCTCAGATTTTTCTACTTTCCGCGCTACATGAGCGTTAAAAAGTTCGTTATATCTATCGTTTCTTCTCCTACTTGATCGTACAAACATTCTGTACTTTTGTTGTATGTACTTTTGATATTGTAGCGTTGGATCAATGAATAAACATAAACGCGCTAAATGAACATGGACACTTATAACAGTACACAAGATATTCGTAACATGTTACCATATTTTGTAGTTATTTATATTAGTATTCTGTTTTGACGTGTTATAACGCGCTTGGATTTAATGAGTCCCTTATGTGAGCGATCGTTTATCACGTTTATCACCGCTACTGAGTGGCGCAGGGTCTGTAGAATAGAATAGAATAGAATGCCTTTATTGTCATTGCGACACTGGATCTACTTGTTCATTAGTTCTTGCAAAAAGTTTCTCAAAAGTGTGGTGGAAATTTGGTTGTTTAAAATGGAATTACTGAGTCGGTAATTAAGTCAACGGCTAGAAGTTTGTTAACAATTCTATCAAAAATAGACACTGAAGATCCTGGCTGCAGTCAGAGCGAAATCCGCAGATCTGGAGATATTAACAGATTAAAAGACCGAAAGAGTAAGCGAGCCCCTCTTCCAACTCTACACTTATACTCTGATACAAACAACGATTGTTCAATGATTAACAGAAAGATCTGAACACATCAGCTGTTTCATATCCAAAGTTAAGTCACGTAGGCATACTTTTGTATGCATGAGTTCAGTCATGTATGCATACACGCCTTGTGACTAGGACGTTTGACTAAAATCACTAAAATCTTAGAACATATCTTTTAAATACAATACATGATGAAATTCGATCACAAAAGCAGTGTGGAGGATTTGGGCCTGTAAGGTAATATTTTATCGTTTCACTGGACTCCTGCATGGATTGCTTGTAGTTTGAGTGCAAAGTGTGCTCCAGCGTGGATCAGGGGGCGTAACGTCACGTTTCAGGTGCTCCAAAACGGGAAAATGCGCAAGCCACAACACACGAGCAGCACATTTTTGTGCATCGCAAACAAGCAATTTGCGAGGCTGTGGAGCTCCTCTGAACAAACAATTTAAAATGATAAACCACAAACCAACCAGAGCGACGGAATCCATTGGTTCAGTGTAAGCACAGCTCTTCCCATTTTTCTTGAAACCGTTGCACCATAATAATGAATTTTTTGTCCGCATCTATATGCTTAGTAGCATATACATTTTGACTAATTTGGATTCCAAGTAAACTGTTTTTATTTCTGTTTTGACTTTTCCAATATTATATCAATGATGAAGTATCATGAAAACCAATGCCATCTACCTAGGCACCTAGGCAACTACCAGAATTACTTAATACAGTGGTTCTCAAATCATTTCGGCCGCGCCCCCCTTTAAACCTATGGAAATATTTTGCGGGGGCTTGTGTTTCAGAGTTGGTCACTTTTCTGGCTTTCTCCTCTGATTAAACATTTTCAATAAACCTTGACAAGTGTTGACTTCAACCTCGACTCCACAATTTCATTTATGGGACTTTCAGACACAGCGAGCTAGTAGATTTACCAGCAAACAGGGAACATTTCAATCTTTCTTTTGGAAGCCCAGGTCAGGACTCGCTAGAGCAAGTTTACGTTTGACATTTTGGTCTAATGTTCAATGTTCTGAATGTCCAACTGGTAAGTCACTGACCACTGTTGATGATGCATTTATGAATTTGCAGTAGGTTTCAGTTTGCACTGCACAGTTTCTAGGAGGCTTTCTTTGACGGCAGATCAGAAATGCTGATCAGACAGACACACTGCTCTCACTCCCACATCAGGACAATTCTGTAAAATATACAAAGCAATTCCTTTGCGTGTTTCTGGTGACTGAAGGACACAGTTGTAACCTGATGGATTGCGTATTAACCTGTGATGACCTACGACTTAAGCGATTAAGGGTGTACTCACACTGCTCGAAAGTGTTCTTGTTGTACCACTTGCACTGCATGTTTATAAAGTTCATTCTGAACATTTGTAAGGCGCTTTTCACAGCTTTAACTGTCTCAAAGCGAAGAGAGAAAAGTGTCAGAGGCGAGAGTAAAGAGAAGTGACAGAGTGAGACAGAGAATGGAATCAAGAGTTTTAACTCAAATAAAGTACGGTAATACACATTCGTGTGGTCTTCGCTTCAAGCCTTTTTGAACGCTTACATGGGCATGCGACATATGACCCTCACAGTATCCTTGTGCTCCTCGCATGGCAACTAGCCTTCGGACCTGTTATTGAGCTAATTTTTTGTAGTCATAGATGGTTTTCTCTTGGCACAAAGAGCATTGCAACTTCAATAAAGTGTCTCTCTGTTTGACTCCATTTGACTTATCACTCCAGTCACAAGATTATAATTAATCAGTTAGCAATTGTTCATAAAATCCTTCTCTTAAATCAAGAATTGCAGTTGGCGTGAATCATCCATCATCACGTAGTTCCAGTATTAATGTTGAAGAAATCATGCTTTAAAAGATAAAATAGAGAATGTAAGCTTAAACTGCGTGTGAAATTTTTTTTGACATACTATGTTGGGTCTTCCGGTGATAACCCTTTCTACCGCGAGCGGACTATTGATGGATCTTAGCCGTACCCGAAACTCCTTAAATGAAATAAAACACTTTCACACAGAGTTGGTAGATGCTAAGTTTTCTCTGATTTCTGAAGAATGCCTCAGAACTCCGAACACCTGGAATCTAATTTACTGAGATGTTCTCAGAGTCTCTCTCATCGTCGTTCTGCCGGCTTCCTCAGAAAGCACTTGTATTTATTAAAGACAGATAAAGAAGTCACGAGTTACTTCGTTAGCGCAGTACATCATTCCTGGGAGTTCAGCACTGAGCGTCCAAGGCCTTTTCCGACTGATAAGGCTACAGAGTGCCCATTCATTACTTGGGGCCCCTTTTACACACCTGGGGTTAACAGGAGATGAAGACATGCGATTTTCACTCGTATGGAAATAAAGTAAAGACAGTAAATGTTAATCAAACAATTAATTAAATGCATTTCAAGCTAAATAAACTCCAACATACTATAAGTACAACAATAAAAAAAGATGTGTGTGTGTGAGTTGCTCAATTGTCCACGAGACCACCACCATCTTCATAAGGAACTGATACTGCCAACATTCTGAAAAGCGTTTTTTGAACCACATCAGCCTCGGAGATTCACTTGAGTGTCCTTGAAAGGAATGTTAGTGTTTAATGAGTTGAAAACTGAGATTTACTCCCTGCTTTTCTGACTATAAATAAAGTGCTGACTATCTGACTATAAATGAACTGCTGCGAACACTCCTCAGAGATTCTGAGATTCAACCTCAATCTTTGTGTAGCGTGTTTTATTTCATAGCAGTACAGCACCATAGGCAATGAATCGCAAGGAGATGGTTTCGCAAGGACCTCGGTTCATGAACGCAAAAGTCATAAAAATACAACTGGCTTCACGAACTCTGCCTCTGTGCAAGAACTGGACTTTTGATTCTATTTTCAGGCTTTCACATGGTGATCGTGTCGTAGAAATTATCGATGCTCTATTTCTAGAGCACATCAGCTAGATAGAACTTCGATGCATATAAGAGAGCTATTCAGGCCTGAAGATGCTCACAGTCAAAATTCCAAATCTCTGCCACACCTTTCTAAGTGGGGAACCAATTTTTATACCCCTTATTCAAATTACATTTCATAACTTCTTTTTAGTGCATAATACATCTTCACTATTCATATTCAAAGTGTTAAAACAATCCCCTTGACTTTGTTTCCCAAAACCTGTCACAAAAACAAACAACTCTGTTTGTCCACTCCAGATGCCTCCTAACTCTTGGGCCTGAAGCTGAGCCTGAGGTCCACAAAGCTCTCATTGTTCACTTCCTCACTACGGTCAACTTGCCCCCGTCTGATCCTAAATTTCATCCTTAGGTTCCCCAAAATACCTAATCTTCTAGCCCAGAGGGGAGATATCCAGTGTCCAAGCATTGCTTACGACACAAGTAAAACACCACATGTGTGATTCCCTTCTCTTGTCACGCACACTGTAGCTAAAATGACCTTAGTTAGTAAAACTCACATTCCACTCACACACAAGGTTGTGCAGAAATTAATGTGAGAGCAAGGTTTTAAAATAAAGTAACCATCTTATCTAGCGGATAGAACCATGTGTGTGAACCACGGTTGCCATGAATCATCCACGGCTCCACTGCTAGGGCGTCTACAGGGGTCAATCCTGAGACCTCTCCTTTTCTCGTTATATCTCCTTCCACTAGGCTCAATACTCAGAAAGCACGGTATCTAGTTTCATTGCTATGCAGATGATTGTCAGATTTATATGCCGCTAAGGAAAGGGGACTCAAACTCGATACAGTTGCTCTTGTCTCGTATGGAAGACATCAAGGACTGGATGTCATTGGGTTTTTTTGAAGTTTAACTGTAAGAAAACAGAGGTCGTTGTGTTCAGTCCAAATACCGCTGGAAAGGGCTCCATAGTAGAATTGGAATCCTTATCCCAGTTTGAGAAGAAGGTTGTCTCCAATCTGGGATTTAAGGTAGACTGTGACTTGAAACTACATGTCCAAATTAGTGCGGTTGTAGAAACGAGCTATTTCCACCTTGGGCGTTTGGCTAAAGTGAAGCCCATGGTGTCACGGCAGCCCTTCGAAATGTTAATCCACGCCTTCATCACATCACGGCTGGATTACTGCAATGCCTTATACGTCGGTGTCGGCCAGGCTTCGCTTGCTCGTCTCCAGCTAATACAAAATGCGGCGGCGCGACTTCTGATTGGTGCACGCAGGAGGGAGCACATCACGCCCATCCTGACCTCTCTGCATTGGCTTCTGGTGCATTATGGAGTTGATTTTAAGGTCCTTTTATTTGTTTATCTCCCATCATTACCTGTTTTTAAGTCACTTTTGAAAACACATTTTTATGCTCTGGCTTTTAACTCGGTATGAGGTCTTGTCAGTTTAGTGGGTTTTTACTTTTTAATTTTTAGGCCGTGATTTTATTTACATTTCATTATACTGTTTTCAAACATTGGTTGTTTTATGTCCTTGTTGTACAGCACTTTGGTCGACCTTGGTTGTTTTTAAGTCCTTTATAAATAAAGATGATTTGATTTGATTGAGCTAAAGAAGGAAATTATAGAGAAGCATGATGGTGGCATTCGTCTGACTGATCTCCGCGAAAGATCGGGCACGTGCTGTTTCGTAGCACTGGGTTGAAGAAGAGAGATTATATTGTGTGGGAATTTTATTTTTTATTCAATCACCTTTAATCATTATATCAATTCATTTACAGAATTCAAATCATACACTCAGTGTTTTATGAAAAGACTTTGTGTAAAAAAGAGGAAGTGCTGCAGGGGCACATGGTCAGGACGGATGCTCTGACCTCTGCAAATGTAGAGAAGTGCTGACTCTGTAATAAAGAAAAGCGCGTGACAGTGTGTATTCCAGAAAACATGTTTAAAGATTAAAGATGTTTAAAAAAAGCCATCAACTGCGTCTTCAAGATAATTGCAGAAGTGAGAGTCAGATAGGACACCATTGTAAAGAAATGTACAAATTGACGGTTCGAAAGGAGGTCCGGTAGAACGCAGAAAGCCTGAGTGATACTGTGTTCTTCCATTCTTTTATCTTTGGTCTTTTGTTCAACACTGTTTGTTTTCTATTTCTATATTCTTGAATAAATTGAACTGTTAAACAAGAAGTGAAGTCTCGGCTGAATTTTGAACACGTCTGGACGGTGCTCTGGCGAGCCTCCGGTTCAACAATTGCCTGAAGTGCAATAAAAAACGTATATGAGCAAACCATTATTGTTTTGTGACTGAAAGTGTAAAAGTAAATGTTAAAAATATACTAGTACAATTCTTTTACATATATTTTATGTATTTTGTTCCGCTTTTTAATCAAACGAATATGCTCTTATGCATTTGATTCAGGGTTTTACTGGAAATTTACTGGTGTTGATTGCTACGTCATTTAGGACAGCATGATCTGTGCTATGTGCAGTTTCTTTTGGTGATTATTATCATCTAGGTCTATTTTGATAGATGTGCAGTTTCTAGAAAGTTTTTAAAAAATCTAATAGAAGTTTCCCTTGTCTAGAATTATTTTGCAAGACATGACCTTTAACTTCCCTGTTCTATGCATCTTGAGATTGTCAACTTAAAAAAAAAAAAAAAAACACTGTGCAGATCAATCAGTGAGCGGGTGATTGAAGTCCCATTGGCATCCCCTTCTCAGTAGACACGAGCTTTTATAATCATGAATAGTTTTTTTTTAATCTATGAAAATGTTACAGATCTTTGATTAGGAAAGTTCTCAATTCTAATCTAGCGGTTTCCACATTTTATTGACTGAGAAAAAAACACCTCAGTCCTTTTTGAACCTCTGCGTTCCTCAGGCTGTCGTAGAAACGAACAGTGATCGATTTTTCCGAGTGAAGAAACTTGTCAGAGCCAGGTGGTGAAGTCAACGCCAGGAGATATTTATTTGACAGAAAACAAAAAACCCAACAGGTCCTAACTAAAGTTTTGGAGGGTGAGTGCTTCAGGCCTGAAGTCACTCTCAGCCGAATGGGTCGCTTCTGTGATGAAGGGTGCCGCACCCAAAAGTCTTACAACAGGTTATATACTTTCCCAATAATGACATTCATAAGACATTTGATACAAGTGCTGAAGTTGCAGATTATCTCTTACATATTCATAAGTCACAAATTAAACACAATCCCTTTTTGGTTACTTTCCAAATTATACAACATCTCTAGTTCCGAATCCGGATGTTTCCCTCAATGTGGGCTCTGAGATTTTACTTCAGTCCCATGACTCCCTTGTTCGCCTTCCTCTAACAGGTCAGCATGCCCCTTGCTTTTTCAGCTATTTCTAATTTCAGAAGGAAATTATACCCCTATGTCAGCATTCCATTATTTTCTCCAAATAATCCACACAGGCCTTGCACCTCGTTTCTAGACGCACGCACACCTCTAATTTCCTAGTCTCAGCCTTTTCTTTGCACGCTATGGTTATATTTCTACCTTTACAGGAGGACCACTAGCTCTCCAGTATAAACACAGATCTAAATTGGTCAGGATTCAGTTACATACATCCCTTACCTACACACCTTATTCAAAGATTAAAATACCTAGAACTTTAAAACACACATTATTATTACACACACACATTCAAGATTGATTTCTCTCACAAGGCCTTTTGTACATTTCCCTGAAAACAGACATTTTGACACAAATGTATTGTGAATCCCCCTCTTTCTGCCATTTCTTTGTATTCTGTAATAGAATTTTGCTATTATAGACGTTTCTGTTAAAGTTCTTGCGTTTGTCTTAAATCTCTCTTAACTTCTAAATTATTTCAATCACCTGGTGCTGGACTCTAAAAAACTGTTTAGAGAGTTGCTCAACCAGATTGGAATAGAATAGGCTGATAACAAAAGTGTGACTTGCGTGTGAGATGCACATCATGTAAATGAGATGCCAACACAACCTCCACTATCTTTCTCCAAGATCTTTTTCACTTCCCTGAGCCATGAGTGTTACAATGTCACTTTGATCAGCAGACAAACTTCCTTTGCATGATTATGCATTCAAAGCACATGTAAATGTACAGTCGAGTGGGATTGGGACCCCCGGTATAAGACCCTTTAAAAACTCTTTGAAGATTTACTGTCTGTGGTTGTAAAGATCCATCGCAGAGAACAACGGCGAGGGTTGAAGTCAGGACTCTGTGCAGGCCAGTCAAGTTTGTCACACCAGACTCTGTCATTCATGTCTTTATGGACTTGGCTTTGTGCACAGTCATGTTGGAAGTGGAAGGGAGCATGGAATTGTCCAAAATGTTTTGGTACCCTGAAGCATTCAAAGTTCCTTTCACTGGAACTAAGGGGCCAAGCTCAACTCCTGGAAAACCTCATCATTTGGCTGGGTGACCGAATACTTTTGGCAATTGTAGGAATTTTTGTCTTTATACTATAATTATGTTGATTATTATTTTACTTTTAAATCAGTGTTAAACTAATCAGTGTTATTAATCTGATAAAACACGAATCAAAGGTTAAGGCCCTGAGTTGTAGCAATGCAGGACAAGACCAGGCCTTTTGCAAGACCGGGAGTTGCCTAAACCCAAAGATGCTGATCTTGCAAGAAAAAGTCAAGTCATCATGACATAAATAATCTGACAAACAGCATTTGCCATTGGGGAGAAGAATTGCAGAAGTGAAACTCAGATTGAAATCCATTGTAAGAGAAAAGTATAAAACTGGACAGTCACAAGGATGAGACCAGACCATCGGGATCTAGCATTCGATCTTGGTGTTCTCCAGCCTGCGCAGCTGAAAGCCTTTCCTTGATCAGTGTTCAACATATTTTGTATTTAACTGTTTACTTAAATAAATGGCATTTGATTAAAGAGCATACGATCTGCCGTGGATTTCTGAATACGCGAGGAAACATCGATATTCGTTTCCTACACAATATAGTGTCCAATGCCCAAATGCCTTCAATGAGATTCACTAGGTCTTGAATATTTTTTGCAGACTGTGGGGGAAACCGGAGCACCCGGAGGAAACCCACGCAAGTACAGGGAGAGCATGCAAACTCCACACCTCGAGTCACAATCGGAACCTTCTTGCTGTGAGGCGACAGTGCCATGCATAATTTAAAACAAAAGAGGTCTTATGAAAGACATTATGCTTTAAGTGCTTTAATGGATAATATATCAAGTGTGGGAGTTTTTTGTTTATTATTGCTTTATCTTCGTTGCATATAGTAAATCGGCTGGATGAAGATCGTATACTCGAGGCTTGTTCTTGTGGTCTGGACATGGTGAAGTCAGTGAAATATGAAACCTGGTCAGGGGGGTCAGGTAGAATCCATTAGCTAAATGGCCAAACATATGTGCTGATATTGACTTACAAAGGAAGGTCTTTCTGCCCAAAAAGAGTTAATGGGACACAGATTGCCCTCAGGGACCAGAAGACCGGTAAGAAGAAACCAACCAAACAAAGGACACTAGCTTCCTGTAAAAGGTGTATAAAGGGAGCCACGCGGATGAACGTTCTTCAGAGACCAGCGGAGGATTCACTTCGACCACTGCTCTCTCCAGATCTGAATTCTTGGTCTCTGCTTCAATGTGCTTGTACTTAGATTTCTTTGTAATAAAACATTTGATTCATTAGCATCTCAGTCTTGAGCTGAAATTTGAACACGCAGAGGCCCGTTTTGGGTCGACACAAGTAAGCTTCATATATGCACATCTATTGGTTCATTTCCCTAAAACAGCTTCCGTTATGACACCTCAGAATCTTTGAGCAAACGTCTCATAGTCATGCAACTTCAGTTTCTATTCTTTCAGGTTTCTTAGAAATTATAAAAGCAGACGTTAGCTCTGCAACCATGTGAAGAGATACACTTGTACCTGATGTTCCCAATGTCCGTAATTAAAAACAATAATCAATTATTTGACAATGTAAAAATAGTCCCAATTATTTTGGATAATTGACACTGTAGTTGTAACCTTGTGTTTTGATGATCATCAGTTGGAATCTGGAGGGTTTGTACAAATGGTGACCACTAGTTTGTACAAATGGTGACCACTAGCCATACAGGTACACAATAGCGAGCATCTCTCTCTCTCAATGTTGCTATATCTTGATTGGCATTCTGTGAGTGTTTTTGAACCAAAGGGGTTGGGCCTGTTGTCTTGCAAGAATGCTGGTGTACTTCAACGGACATTATTAAGACTCATTGCACGCCTGACATTGAATACCTGTCATTAAAATGCAGGCCTTTCTATGCTCCGAGAGAATTTGCTGTTTTTGTTATAACAGCTGTCTACATACCACCACGGGCTAATGCTAAGCTAGTGCTGGAAGAACTGCATGATGCTATCAACAGCCAGCTTAATTCATACCCGGAGGGAGCTGTGATTATAGCAGGAGATTTCAATCACGTGGACTTAAAAAAAGTGATGCCCAAACTACACACCAGTATACATTTTCCGACCAGAGACAACAACATACTGGACCAAGTATACACCAACATCCCACAAGCCTATAAAGCACATCTCCACACATGGGCTTATCAGACCACATCTCCATAGATCTGACTCCAGCCTACAGACCTCTTATCTGTAGAACAAGGCCAACTATAAAAACGGTCCAAGTCTGGAACGAGGAATTAACTTCACACCTGTGTAGGAGTTTTGTTTATTATTGCTTTATATTCATTGCATATAGATCCTGTACACAGAGCTTGTCCTCAAAGTTTAGGCATGGTGAAGTCAGTGAAATATGAAACCTGGTCAGGGGGTCAGAAAGGATGCATTAGTCACTACGGTTACCAAGACCACCTTACGCACTGATATTGATTAACGGAGGAAGCTCCTTCGACCCATAAGTGCTGATAGTGATTAATAAAAGATGCTCCTTTGTTAAATGGAACTAAATGGAAATTAGATTGCGCCCAGGGACGAGAAGACAATGAAGAAGGAGTCAAACATGACATGGCCTTCCTGTTGGAAATGTATAAAACCGCCACACGGACTGGGGGGTTTTCAGAGATGAGCCATTCCACACTGCTCGCTCTCCAGATCTGAATTCTTGGTCTCGTTCAACCAGCTTGTACTTAAATTTCTTTGTAATAAAACATTTGATTCATTAGCATCTAAGTCTTGAGCTGAATTTTGAACACGTAAGGACCCATTTGGGCCCGACACCTGCAGGACTGTTTTGAAAATACAGACTGGAATTTGTTTGCAAGTGCAGATCTAGAAGAATACTGCTCGTCTGTTCTGGCATACATAGCCTTCTGCACTGACGCTGTACTGACAACAAAGACCTGCATAACATACCCAAATCAAAAACCATGGCTTGATAGGAATATACACTCATTACTGAAAGTGAGGAATGCTGCCTACAGATCTGGAGACAGACTGGCTTATAGTAAAGCTCGGAAAGCTCTCAGGAAGGGCATTAAAGCAGCAAGACACAGATACCAGCAACATATTGAGGACTATTTGCAAGACAACAACCCCCGCAGTATGTGGAGAGGCATCAAAGCCCTAACGGATTACAAGAACAGCCCCTCTTTGGCCAACAATGATGCCACGCTTCCTGACACCCTGAACCAGTTCTTTGCTCGCTTTGACAAGCAAAATTCCAACAGTGTGAGAACCCAGACAGCACCATCACCCTCAGAGGAGTTGGTTCCTGTCTTCGAATGCCATCAGGTGAGATCCACGCTGAGGAGGATTAATGCCAACAAAGCAGCAGGACCAGACAAGGTGCCAGGCCGCACACTGAAGTCATGTGCTGATCAACTGGCTGGAGTGTTCACCAACATCTTCAATCTGTAGCAGGCTGTCGTCCCATCATGTCTCAAGACAACGACCATAATTCCTGTGCCCAAACAATAGTCAATAAAATGCCTGAATGATTACCGCCCGGTCGCTCTGACAACAATAATTATGAAGTGCTTTGAGAAACTTGTCCTTACACACATCAAGACCAACATCCCTGCCGACCTGGACAGCCTACAGTTTGCTTACTGCAGGAACAGATCAGCAGAAGATGCAGTTTCAATTGCACTTCACTCCGGCCTCACTCATCTGGAGCATCCCAACACATATGTTAGGATGCTATTTGTGGACTTTAGCTCGGCATTCAATACCATTGTGCCACACAAACTTGTGAACAAACTGATTGACCTGGGACTAACCACTACACTCTGCGCGTGGATTTTGAATTTCCTCACTGACAGACCACAGAACGTCAGGGTAGGAAGCCATACATCATCAATCATCACCATAAACACAGGAGCACCGCAGGGCTGCGTTCTGAGCCCAGCTCTTTTCACTCTCTTTACACACGATTGCACACCCATTCACTCCTCTTCAAACACTATAGTGAAGTTTGCTGATGACACCACAATAGTGGGGAGGATATCAGACAACAATGAGACTCACCATAGAGAGGATGTCCAACATCTCATTGAATGGTGTGTGAACAACGATCTGCTTCTGAACACTGCCAAGACAAAAGAGATCGTTGTAGACTACAGGAGAGTCAAGAAAACAACACCACCCCCTCTTTACATAAAGGGCGAGAAGGTAGAGAGGGTGAACGACATCAAATTCCTGGGTCTGCGCATATCAAAAGATCTCAGTTGGACCATTAACACATCACACCTGGTGAAGAAGGCTCAAATGAGACTCTTCTTCTTAAGAAAACTCAAAAAAGCAAATGTGCCATCCAAGCTTCTAGTAAATGTTTACAGGAGTACAATAGAGAGCACCCTCAGCTACTGCATCACCGTGTGGTACTCCAGCTGCACTGCAGAAAACCGTCGAGCTCTGACCCGGACTGTCAAAACTGCTGAGAGGATCATAGGAACTAAACTCCTGAACCTCGACGCTGTCTACGCTAGCCGCCTACAGAAGCGAGCTAGCAACATCATCAGAGATCCAACCCATCCAGGACACAGACTTTTTGTTCCCCTCCCTTCAGGGAAAAGATACAGAACAATCAGAACACGCACAAACCGACTAAAGAACAGTTTTTTCCCCAGGGCTATAGCCGGTGCCACGCCCCTCCCTACATAACATACAGTTATTTAAATAGCATGTTTGCACTCAGCCATTTGCACAATGTATATACTGTACATTACATGTATATCGATCTCACAACTGCCCTTTTGTATGTATATTTATATTCCTTTCATACTTTTATATTTATATATTTTATTTTGGTTTGTTTATTTTTCCTTTACATTTCTTTATTATTGTGTTTATTGTATTGCATGCTGGTTTTTCAATTTATTTTTATTGCTGCTGGATTCTGGGAGCTTCCGAAAGAAATTTCGTTGTACAACATACAATGACAATAAAAGCCTCTTACTCTTACTCTTACTAGGCTCAGGAGTTCACTTGTAGGTAATCCAATGACCACTGGCACTTCGACGACATAAAACTTTGCATCTATCCAACTGGACTGATTTGTATTGGCATGGCATGTTTATAATTAGCAGGGTATGACATCACCGGTGTATGACGTCAGTTTTATGTTGGATGCTGGTTTTAGGCAGTCCATACTCTGAGGTGCTGTTCCATACATCTGCTTGAATGTGGGAAGTGGAAGTGTGTTTCGATGCACCAGTGTCGATCTTCAAGCAGAGTGTGTAACCCTGTCCTTGGAGGTGAGGCGGTTTGACATTCAGGGCCGTAAATGTATATACAGTAAATTATATATATACATAAATGTATATACATAAATAGTTTTACTGTACATGCATTTTGCACTGATGGTGATGGAGTAGAAGTGTTTTTGGTATTCTAATTCGCAGTCACTTTTATTACTATTGATAGTGTTGATGCTGTTTCCATCTTTCTGTCTGTGGACATCTCCTGGGTTGTACTGTCTTTGACATCCGGTGCCTTCGTGAGTTACTTCTGCACTGAGTGAAAGGCTGTTTTTGTTGTCCGGTCTTTTTGCAGCATTTAGCCCAGTGGCCTCTGTTACCACAATTAGAACTTGTGTCATCATATGCAGGACATTGTCTCGGTCTGTGGTTTTTTCACATTTTTGACATGGTCGTCCTCTTGATGTGGTCTGGACTCTGTCCATTTCTGACATGCTTAGCTGCTGTTTGTGCAACCCTTGTGGAGATTGTCAAAGCACCAAATTCTCTTGGTGAAACTACTTTACTGCGTGAAGCTAAGGAAGACTACTGAGGTGAAACTATTGTCTCATTTCACCGAGTATTACTTAAGTTGAAATTACAATAAAGCCTGTTTGACACTTACTTGACATTGAAAATATTTTCTTTAGTTAGCAATACTGAAAGTGTGAGAGAATTCAATCTTAAATGTTTCTATTTTTCTATTCTTTATTTTAGAAGTTTCTATAATCCAAAGTACTGTGTATGATTAAAGTACTGTATCTCGTTTATATATTTTACTCTGACTGAATGTGGAGAAAAGCACATGTTTGTTAACTCCGTTTTACTAACCCGTTAGATTCATACGCTCGGTATGACTAATCCATTGTTGACAGTATGAGAAAGGAGTGGGATGATGTTGGTCCACCCTGGATGTCTTCCCTCTGGGAGTAGGAGAATAGATAATTTTGATGGGACCGGGGATGAAATTGTCGCTAGAGAGGGCAAACTGACCCAAGTGAGGAGACAGACCAAAAGGGAGTGCATGGGAGCCTAGTGAAACGCCGGATCCCAGGGAAGAAGCATCCGTAGTGGACAAACATAGAACATGTCTTCTCATGACAGGTGTTGGGCCAAAACCAAGGGGATTGTGTTTGAGAGATGATATCATTTTCATACATTTAAGGTGTAATATGCAATCAAAAAACAGATATCAAATGTCTCTTGAATATCATTAATTAGGGTATATAGCCTGCTGTAACATTTTGAAGAGCGGCACAGATTGGGGAAATTTGACAAAGAGCACTCTCAGGCCTGAGGGGTTCAGGCACTTGCATCTTAGCTGATGTATTAGGCTGTCACTCCTTGTCACTCCTTTCAGACCACTATGGAATTACAAGAACCATAAGTGTTGTGAATTTATGCTAAAAATGCTTTTAACAATGTAAACTTAACTTGCGTTTGAAAAAATTAGTTGACATTGCCAGTTTAGGAAAGTGTTTAGCACAGTTTACAAAGCCTGAGGGCCAGCAGATAACACGGCTACATGGTTTGACTCAATGCACAGACAGCGTGTTGTGAAACACAGATCTGTTTGAAAGGACAGCAGCGTGCTTGATGTTCTTTAAAGAAAAGTCCTTTGTTAAAGAAGTGACAACCAAGGAAATGTCTTTCCCGCCTTCTGACTATAATAATGTATAATTAAATCGATGAGGAGGAAGCGCAGAGCTCGGTTGGTGATGGCTCTGGAGCCCACCATCCTCAGAGATCCCAATTCTTAACATTGATATTGAACCTTTGTGTGATGTGTTTTATTTCATAGCAGTACAGTGAGATGGGCAAAGAACCATAGAGGCAACATTTAGACACAAAAAAAAAACAGGTGGATGTCTAGAGGTTTGTGGCCATGGTCACATATCTTCATGGATTTTGTCACAGGTCTGCCGACATCACAAGGTAACAGTGATTTTGGTGGTGGTAAACAGATTTTCTAAGACATGCTACCAAATACCTTTTTCTAAGATGTCTATATTTGGCCAAACAGCAAAATTATTAATGCAAAGTGTCTTAAAGATTCATATGTTTCTCCACAATATGGTTTCCAAAGAGATGGCATTTCACCTCCTTGTTCTGGAAGGTCTTTGACCGTTTCATTGGTGCTTTATTAATTTGTCCTTAGATTTTCATCCGCAGTCAAATGACTAAACGAAACGGGTCAACCAGATTATTGAGAAAGCATTAAGATGTCCTGTAGCAAACAATCATAGTTCGTAGTTGGAGCTCCCTCCATAATGAGTCCTGGAAATGGGTCCCTAGACTTAACAGCCCCTTTATCAGGTGTCAGGTTGTTGGACCCACTTTACTCACCCCACATTCCTTTTTCCACAGACAAGAGACCTTCCCCAGTTACATAGATGCATATAGACCAATCTGTCTACTCTGTTAGGCAGTTGTGGTCCAGGATGCAGACTCACTTCCCCACTGGCTGGTTCTTGTCGACCCAAAACGGGTCCTTGCGTGTTCAAAATTCAGCTCAAGACTGAGATGCTAATGAATCAAATGTTTTATTACAAACATTGAAGAGAACAAATAATATGATTCAGCGCTGGAGAGAGCAGTGTCGGGTTTTTCTTTGAGTATATGATTTTCATTTAGCTGATTAATATAAGCAATGAAAATAAAGCATTAATAAACAAAACTCACATATTCTACAACCAAGTGTCCTATGGTCGCTACTGGACACATTGTCTCACTCACTTTACTTTTACTCATGCACACTTCATGGTAAGTTCCAGACCCTAACAGAACTTTCATAAACAGTTCAAAGGAACGAAGTTGAATGTCAGGAATGTTAAGAGGGGCGTTTACTGTAGGACTCCTGATTGCATTACTTATTGTAGTGACCTTTTCTGTCACTATGTGGTCCTGCAAAACTACCTGCATCTTCAATTTCATCATTAGCGTCACGCTTAAAACCTGTGGGCTGATCTTTATATACTTTCCTGCACTTTTCTCTCTTTCCTCAAGTCCAGTATGCAAAACTAGAATATGCACGCCACAGATTATTCAAATAGGATCGAAAGCAGTCTTTTAATGAACAACTTTTTGAAGAAAGTAAAAAACTTGGATTGCTTCTTGAAGCCTCCATCTGCAATTCCCGCCTCTACTCCAAATAGAGAGATTTCAACAGCGATGTCCTTATCTGGTTCAAAACGCTGGCCTTGACCTTTCCTTGATTTTCTGTGTTTTGGAAAAACAACTTATTGAGTGACAGACATTGAGATTCATCATCCCGTCCCTGGTCACAGGGTCAGCCACTATCAGGTACAGATATTGGTACTTCTGAGGTACTATTGAGTAATATGCTGATCCTGTTCTAAATGCCCTTCAAGATTAAATGATTAATATGTATTTTCTTTACTGTAACTTGTACATTTATGGAAGACGCATTACATAATATTTGTTGGACAAAATCTCAAATCAAAGACAAATCAAAATAACAACAGTAACAAAATAAAGTTGTTCTACAGGAAATTTGCCACTAGGAACCATATAGAAAGAAACCCATCCAGTGAAGAAATGCACCCACAAACCTGGAGCAGTGGACTGCCAGGAACCTTAACACTCAATTACAGAACCTATCTGTTAGATTCGGAGGCTTCTTTATATATCTGTTAAAGATAATTTCTTACCGCCGCGGCACGCGACTCTCGTGTGGCAACTCTTTCGAAAACTGATCCGGAGTAAGGGTAAGGAAGCAGGCAAACCGAATGTTAGAACATAACAGTGGTTTATTCCAGCATCCCCCAGCATTACTAATTTCACAAGGGTTTCAGGTCTCAATATACAGGTAGATACAGACAATGTGTCCTAACAGAGATAGTCCAATTACAGGAGAGCCGCCGGAGGTGTTATCAATCATTAACACTACAAGAAGCACAAGAGAATCATTAACATATACACAGCATGTCCTGAGAATAGTATTGTAAGGAGAGGGATCTTCATTTGTTTGGGGACCACAGATATCATTCATGACTCAGGACCTTGCACCTAGAAGCGAATCAGTTGAAATGCATTCTAGTTTTACAACTGTCCACGTGGCTCTCAGTGGTATTTCAATAGTAATGTTCTAGTGTTACTTTCCAGTAGCAATCTGTAGAGCGCTGATGTTTCAAACACAGGATCATGGGTTCGATTCCCAGGGAAAGCAGGAACTTGTGGATTGTGAAAATTGTAATGAAATGTAATTCGCTTTGGATAAAGGCGTCTGCTAAATGACTGTAAAGTACTTCCGTTGTTATTTCGGTCTGGCGTATGTTCAACCTTCTAGACGTGGGAGTTCATCCTGACAGGGGAATTTAGAGATATTCTTAAGTGGTTACATCCAGGGAGTAAAATGCTAAAATGTAAGGCAATTGTTGATAAGCATGCGGACAAGAACAATTTCATGGGTTAAGAGATGGGCCAGGGGTGTCTACATTCAATCCTAGCAGGGCTGAAGGTTCTCTCTTCTGACTGATCAAATGCCCTCAAGGTTCTCTGCATTTAATTCAAAAGTGAGCACACAAACCCGGAGCACTGCGCAGTCCGAGCGGTGGCCCACGTGGGGGTTTCTGACTTGCCCCAATTGTTGAACCGGAGCGGGATTCGACCCTGCAACCTCTTGATCACAAGTCCAAATCCCAACCACTGGATGATATCTTATAATTGAGATATGAATGTCAATGTTCTTTAAACAAATCAAGGCACTTGTTGAGAACAAACAGACGCCAAACCAAAATTTAGTGGTTTGCATTATCATGGTGGATTTGTATGTTGTTCGACAGACATTGTTTGACAACCCTAGACTCAGCAAAGCTATTTAATTAATATGAACCAGACATACAAAAAATGAGATTTGTTTTTATTAAAAAAGTACAAAAATACAGAAATCTCTCACAGGAACCATAGCAAAATTTTAGTGTTTAATAATAAAAAAAAGAAATTGTAACAGATACAGAAATTTCAGCAACAGTTCAAAATGTAAACAGTAGAAAAAATGGTTCATCAGATTGTCTTACAGAAAATTATATACTTTTTTTTGAGTACTTGATATTTTTCCGGTCAGATGCATTTGTAATTCGGTATATTAGGTGTTTTTTCAATCCTTCCATATTTGCCTGCAGAAGCTCATGAGGCTGTAGTTTCTTCTTTCTCTTAGAAGACAATGACTGGGGTATAAATGTCCTGCTCCACTGATCAAGAACTTTTTGTTTGGCTGAAGGCTCAGTGTAGACGTCTACCGAGTGCGCAATGGTCAAAGTCGTAGGGGCCTTAAAATGGCGCTCTTTGGTATTGCTCTCCTGGCTGGACCCATACAATTTGAATTTCACATGTTTGACCACTGTGGAATGTTTTGTCTTTAGTGACAAGATGCTGTTCATTTTTTGTGGCTCGTTTCCAGTGCTACAAATGGCAGCATATGGGACTTTATCTTTGTGACGCTTCTTTGCATGCTTCTTTGAACACCTGTCAGGGTCATCCTTCCTGTGTTTTTTCTTTTTTATCAAATCATTTTTCAAAATTTCAGAGTCAGTGCACTTGCTTGAACCAGCCTCACTTTTACTTCTGGCCTTGAGCACAATATCTGGAACGAACAGCACATTGTCATCATTTTTTGGGAATTGTATCTTGCGCTTGAGGGAAGCGAATTTGTTTGGAATTGGGTTGCTGTGATGCAAACGTGGCTTTTCTACAATACTTGGTTGAACTTGTAAACAGTCAATGATATGTTTTTGATTTTTTGATGAAGTTTTAGGTGTGCTCTCTTTTGGCAACGTTGTGGTTACGGTTGTTGGTGCAATCGTTTCGTTCCGTTCTTTCTCTGCACTGCAAAGAAGAACTTTCGTTCTTTCTGGTGAACTTGCGATTGTATTAGGTTCTTGTTCAAGATGAGAGGCATGACTGTTTCTTTGTTCTCCAGTGTTAGAGTCCTTAACATCATCTATTGCTTTCACAGGTGAACATGACTCTTCCTCTGATACCTCTTTTATTATTTGCTTAACCTCTGCAGTCTGATCCTCAATTTTAGAGGACAGTTCATCATAATTTGCACTGTCGGTCGGATTTGTACAGCAAATGGAATTTGTTACTTCTTCAATTTCGAAATTTTCCGTACATGTTGAACCAAAGAATGAAAAAAGATCTGGAAAATCTGGTTGAGGAAATTCAGTCTTGGAACATTCTGAGTCAGCTTGTAGCTGATGGAAAAACGCTTTGGCATCATCAGGAGACATCACTGTTACTTCCATTAGCTGAGATTCATCACAAGAAGTGTCATCACTAGAAATGCTCTCTACAACACTGCTTTTTGAGCAAGTCGAAATCTCCAAAATCACTGAATCCTCCTCATCAGTAATATCTTCCAGGTTACGTAAATCTGTCACAGTCAGAGCCTCTATGCTGACCGGACTTTCATCATCAGAAATGTCCACCACCTCTGTTACACCTTTGTGTTCTGTACTGACTGGTGGTGGAACCAACATGTTCTGATTATCGCATATGCTCCCTTCATTTGCTGTGGTGAGAAGAGTTTCTTTCATGCAGCTGTCCTCTTTTTGTGCTTCTGTTGGTTTGGTGCCATCCAACAAGGCCTCCAATTGGCTTTCACTTGAGGGTGATTCAGACGGTATTGAGTGCAAATCATTGTGGTCTTGCTTGGTGTCGATCAGATTGTCAGGGACTTTTTGTTCAATAATGGCGCAAACTTCAAAATGTTCATCAGAACTGCATATTTTGTTCTCTGCAGACACCGTAGCACCTTCCGAAGGGAACAATGGCACATCTGAACTCTGTGTGTCTGGACCAACTTTTTGATCCTGTGTAGTGAAGGAAGTTTGGCGGAAATGCTTAAAGGGGCTAATGCCGAAACTGTCTGATGCAACGGTGAGGTCATTAGACACTGGGGGCATTTTGTTCTCCGGCGGGGTGATATAATCGGTCAATGGTTCTGAAAGCAGTGTGTCAATGTCAGGCAACTGCTCAATTGTGTTGGCAGAGCAGGACTGTTCATTCCCAGAACAAATTTCGTCGCTGAGTAAGACGCAGTTAGTCACCTTTTTCAGACTTTCAGGATCAACGCTCTTAAACACCACTGAATCTAAATCAGTCACATATTGATCATAGCTGACAATAGATTGTCCTGTAAAAAGTTTAAATGTCTTAAAGGACTCCAATACATTCTTTTTATTCCCATTCCAAAATTGTTTCAAAATCGCATTACAGCTACTCGTAGACATTTCTACGCATAGTGGAGAGAATTTAGCCAATTCTTCCACTTCAACCGATTTGATTAAATCCACCAGTTTACCCAGCGTATTCTCTACCACTGGCACATTGTATAAATCAAACACAACATCACGTAAACAACTGTCAGTTTGGAGACTGACATTTTGGTGACATTCAACTCTGTAAGAGGAGTCCACGTATGGGTTGTTGGTTATGGCAGAATCTTTTTTCTGATTTCCAGAGCTCACGTACTGCTGTTCCACATCTGGTTGTGATGGAGGCTTGTCATTCCTACTTGCATCAGCATCAAACGTCAACGTCTTGGTGGAATTATCAGCAGGAGACATGGCATGAGTGATCTTTAGTGAACCTTCAATATTTCTGGACTCCATGTCAGTTACCTGCGTTGTGTTTGAAGGCTGCTGTGAAATGGGAGGTACTATGGCAATGGCTTTGTGGGAATGTTGCACTGGAGCTTTTTGTGTCATAAGAGGTTCGAAGTTCAAATCACTTGGTATCTTGTCTTGAAGTCTGTTCACATCAGTGGGCATCTGTGTTGAGCGAGTCTTACAGCCAAGATTTTGTTGAAAGGGTATTTCTTCAGGACAATTATTTTGGTTCAAATTTGCTCTTTGGGCCAGACTGCAGTTCTGAGACTTTTCCAGGGCTTTTACTCTCAATAGTGTTTTAAGTGTATTCAAATTAGATTCATTGTGAGTTATGTTGGTCGTTTGGACATTTTGACCTTGAAATGCCAATTCTGACTGCCGATTCTCTTCCGGAGAGTAGTCATTTACCAGAAGTGACCGTAAATGTGAGGAAACAAATCTGTCCATAAGCACTTCATTGTCGAATTGGTGTTGCTTCTTGTAATTTTGAAGAGTCTGATTGGCATTGCAGGTCCCGCTGTTTAGGTTGTGAGATTCAGGAGAAATGTTGTTTTGAATGTTCCTCGTCACACCACTTGCATTCACCGCCGATTCCATCCGTCTCTCACTTAAAGGATAGTGCCGTTTCCTGTTATTTTGGAGATATTTACCAGTGGATTGTGGGAAATGATGTGCAGTCTGCTGTTGTCTGGAAAACTGATTGGACCTTGCAGGGGGTTGATGCTGTTGCTGACTGTACATCCCACGTGAGCTTCCACTTATGGTATTTTGATTCATCAAAGATGCAGTTCTAGTGTTATTTTGCTGTGCCGACTGAGACCAGTACTGCTGTACCTGGTCAGTGTTGCCAATACTAGGAACAATTTTTCTATAGGCATTTGATTGCATGTTCTTGTGTGTGTAATACTCATTTGCACTTGGGTAGTCATATTTTTCATTTGATTGAGACGGAAAGCTTTGGGTACTGTATGAAGGAACCATAGTGTGCGCATTGTTGTTGGGTGTTGTGAATGGTGGCTGTATGCAAGACGAGTCGGTCTGGTTGTCTCTTCCATTGGACATCGGTGTATAATAATTGCCATAATTTCTTGACGGCTGCCCTCCATGCGGGTTCCACTGCGTTGGGGCAATTTGCTGTCTGTCGAAATATCCAGTCTGGGTTGTAGGGCAATTTTGGATGTTAGAATGTGTCTGCAAACTTTGTGAACGATTGTTCCTGAAAGTAGGGTGTGGCGGTGGGGCTCTTGTGCTCCAGGTACACGCATGCATGTCGATGGTTCTTCAGGTCCCCTGAAGTGTCGCTGAGTTAGACTACGCTACTAGAAATTAGAAAGAGCAAATAAACAACATTAGGACATAAAACCAACTACAAACCAAAGACTTTGAGTGATGCCGTTCATCGTCTCATATTTCTAATTCAAATCTAGTCTAAGAATACCATAGGCATCTAAAGTTAAACTTATTGAGCATCTGGATATTACCTGAATATATAATATGCATGTACATTAATGTTAATGTATTTTTGTGCATTTAACCCATTTACTAAAATATAGCCATAGCTTCAAACCTAAATAATTAGGGGTTTAAGTCGGAAGGGCTGAACTTGATAGTTTTTTTAGTTTTCTTCCACTTTTTAAACAAAGTTCCATTATGTCAATAAAATATTATAGGGGTTGGGGCCTGTGACTTATGCCCCAGCACACAATCACATGTACATTATCTGCCTTAAGACATCATGGAACTTTCTTCATAATTATTCGATATGATTGGCTGATTGGAAATTTGTTTAAATTGA
The DNA here is from genome assembly GCA_028031935.1 of Paedocypris micromegethes. Taxonomy (NCBI): domain Eukaryota; kingdom Metazoa; phylum Chordata; class Actinopteri; order Cypriniformes; genus Paedocypris; species Paedocypris micromegethes. The sequence goes on from CM051496.1 coordinate 8,650,635, forward strand.
AGTCATAAATTGATGAAATGAGTCATAAACTTATAGCCACGACTCGAACCCCACAGTTGCTGCCAGTGTAATATATACTTGCACTTGTAAGTGTATGCAAGCACCCATTTATCAGGCACAAAATAATGTAAAAAATTTATATATATATATAAATATATATATATATACACACACACACACACACACACACATATTCTCTTAAATATACATTTTTTTTCATTTAACAAACCTAACTTGTGATTCGCATCACTCCAATGTCGTTTTACTAAAAAAATGTTGCGTTGAATAAGCTAATAATGCACTTAAAGTTGTAGAATTATTGTTTAAAGATTTACCATTTTCTATCTTTATGTGTGTGTGTATTGTTGTGTGAAACCTTGAACACGGGTTGGAGAAAGCTAAAGAAGGGAGGCTTCTAACCATCTTTTCTGAGGGTGCAGCTGGAACCTTGGAACAGAATGTAACTGATGAAGCACTCTGTGAATCATTAACGCGTGACTTTTTCTACACAAATAAAGAGAGTCTGAGAAAGACTGACCACAACAGAACGAGCGACGGAAAGCACAGGGTGCGAGAGCTGAAGGGAAGGTTGCGAGTTTAAGCACCTGTGGCACACTCCTCAGCATTACATTTTAGTACACCTTAATTACATAATGTGTACTCTAACTTTATTTAAAGTAATACATTAGACGCAGGGGGTAACCTGGATAGCATCTGCCATTTTAATACAGTATATCTTTAAAAAGTAGCCCAGTTTATTGGGGAATTAAAGGACTAATTTATAACTTTATGATTAATAACCAACTTAGAAACATATCATATCAAGTATGAAGTATTATTGGTCTAAAGGTTTCTCTATTATTTTGCTGCCGTGGCGTTTCCACGTTGAAATATATTCCAGATGTTTCTTCTTGTCCTTTACAGACAGGGTCAGGGGCCCGTTTTGCCCTTTTCCCTCTCTTCGCCAAGAAGTTGGATGTATGTGTAACGATATTCTTTGTACATCTAAAAGTAAATATTGAGAAACAATCGAGTTGCACCAAAGACAACAAAGTTTCCTGACTGATGTATAACAGATGATTAAACGTTAAAGGGGGGCCTCTGTAGCTTTGCACGCGATGTGAAGTACGTATATACCTGTATATAAAGACCAAGCAATCTTGAATAAGCTTATGATCTTGCTCGGGTACGTATTGTCTGCTCATCTTGACTCTGGGTCATTAATTCATCCATAAGCGAATTTAGCCGTATTCCCGGATCCGCATTGACTTCAATCAGAAGAAAACCAGAGACACACGCACCGCCGATGAAAAAATATTGATGCTGAGCCTCCATAATTCTTACATTTACGTTTGATTATTTTAGCACTGATCTGATTCCATAAAGCATCCCCCAAGCATCTAAAATTGGGGAAAAAAGGCAGTGCTTATATTGGCATGAATACGATATACAGATAAATACATTGAGTTTATAAGGGGCTCAAACATTATGCAATTGACTATTATTTGGATGCATTTTACATGGTAACATTATTAGAAAAATTACAATAATTTTGTTTCATTACTCTTTACTATTGTGCTTTAAATTTATAGACTTTTTGTGTATGTGGCAGAAGAAACCAAAAGCTTGTTGTTGAAAAGGAATGCGAAAACCTGGAGGGTCTCCTGGTCGTTTGTCATTTTACTGCAATACCTTTAAAGAGGTCTATGCTTTTATAGGTGAAAACAGGTATTAAGTAAATGTATTTCTATGCGTTATGTTACGTTTGATGTGTTCTGATCAAATATGGATAATTTGGCCAGAAAACGTATAATCTGCTATAGAAGAAGCTATAAAATGCTTTGAATATGTGTGTATTTCTTTTTGCATTGGCTTTCAATTAAACATCAGCCAATCAGATGTAAATAGAAGAAATTTTTCACGATGTCATAAGGTGGGTGCCATAAAACATACAAATCATTTTCTTACCCAAATCAGACTCGTTATCCTTGAGTCATTTATTCATTAATGGCTACATAGTATAAGATGTGGTCTTTGTTACAAAAGCTCTGGGTTGCCGACAGGAGTATAAAGCATTGCTGTCGGGCGTTCAACTGTGTGCCAAGTAAAAGTTATGATGTCGCAACACAAACTTTTTCTGTGTTCTTTGTACAATTTGTACAACTGAGCACAAATGTTAATGGCACAAGAATAGTCACATTTTAATGCTCTATATAGCATCTTATTTGGATTTTTAAACTCCAAAAGAACAATAATAAAAATCCCCAAAATAAATGAATGGCATGTTTGAAGAAAACCAAGATCGCCATGCAAACCAGCCTACGGTTGAACCAGTACTGTTGGGGCAGGGGCGGGGGTGTTTGCAATGTAGCATGGGGTCGGGTTGAATGATCTGCAATTTAAATACTTACATTTCTTAAATTTAAGTACATACTCCCAATGTGTTTGAGACTGAATCAAGCCATTGCTACGTTAGAATTATACTATAAACAGTTTGAGCTTAAACACCACCAGAGTGACTTTAACTTTTGCAACTTGGTGATCCCTATCTATTTATTCATCCGTCCATTCATAAAAATATGTAAATTTAAGCGTGGCTCATTAACATTACAAATTAAGTGCTCTAAATAGTCGTTTCCCAGATTTCGCAAAAAAATCTCAAGTCTAAATAAATGTATTTACGTAAATTTTTATTAAAATAAAATTTAAAACGTCCTAAAATTAGAAGGTACGTATTAAAAATAGGGAATCTTAGAGACACAGAGATATTTCGCTGAGAGCATCAGCTGTTTTCACCAGGAAACACGTGAATAAATGAAAAAAAAAAATAAAAAAAATAACTTGCTCTGTACACGCTTGCCAAATATTTTATTACCGATTTTATATCCAATGATTGGCCGATTTGTTAGCCAATCAATGATTATAGCCAATGATTTAATAGAAAGAAAACGATCGTAGACGATGCTAAGTGAAATTTCGGTTTAAAGAGCAAACCTCAATTCTTTGACCAGAACTTGCCATATTTGTAATCACGTTTAAAACGCATGCGTCGAATTGGTTGGCAGCTAGTCCGTTTGGCGCTGTTGGTCCTGCAGTTTTGCAAACCGCGCTAAGTTATCACGAGCAAATAAATACTAGAGAAAAAGTTTCACTCGCATCACATTTATTTTGTGCTTATATTAGCTATTGAAACAATTGATCTCGATTACAATCGCCACATGATATGTATATAAACTTTATACTCACGTTTTACAGCGCGCTCCCATTAACGTCGTGTCTGCGAGTTCCTTAAAAGCGTGCATTTAATTCCAACGCGCCGATGTGAACGCTTCTCACTCGGTCTTCCCTCTGATCTTACATCGATTAGCAATTCAAGACAAATGGCAAAACACATGACCGAGTTTCAGCCGGAGGCGTTACGAGTAACTCGCTCCTCCCATTTATGACGCAATTAAATATTTAAGATACTGGAGGGCGGGGCGGGAAGGGTTTGGAAATTAATTAACGGAAAGAAATAATACCTTAGTAATGCAATTCTAATATGTATACTAGGAATTATTATCTTTATTGTTTTTTATTATTACTCTGTTGCTTTTATTGGGAGAGTACACTAAAACGATCACTTGAAATTCTGTCCAAAGATGTTTGTGTAATTCGTTAAAAATTGTATGTATTCTGTGTTTCCCACTTTCGATCCTTTCTATATTTTATGAGATTGCAAGAGATGGTTTATTTCCATTATTGATCATAGTGTAAGCATAGTGTAGTATCTGTGAGAATAAAGTTTTATCTACCGTGATCTAATCTTTTACCTGGAGTGATCTCGACTTGTTGAAAGAACAATTTGTTTTATTCACAGCCCAACGGTCTGAGGGCTTGAGGGAAGAAAGTTTTTCGTGAGTCGGCTCTGTTCAAAGCTGTCTTCAGGGCAGCCATGGTAAGACACAGCACGTGATCTGTTGAATGTAAGGATGGTCTTAGATGCTGCTGTGTCGTTCGTTCCATGCTATATGAGTATACATATACTACTCGGGAATACTTCTGTCAGAAAGTCTGTACTAAGAAAGAGATTGTGTGTTTTACTAAGGATTGCTTGTAATACTGTCTGTATCCCTTTCGTATGATTAATGCAAGTACAATAATTGGGTTTTTAATATTCTTTATTTCAGTGTTGTTCATCGTTGTGGAATATTCCACATCATTGTTGTGGTTATGGGTTTCATAGGTTTTTGAAAACGAATCATCTCCACGGAATCTCAGTGACAACCGGAAAATTTTAAATCAATTGTTTTAATGCAACATAAGTGAACGCAAACCGCCGTTAAAAACCAAAGAAGAAGATGTTTCGTTAGTTACCTGCTTTCCATCAGAGGAGACACATGTCTGCTTTCTGCTCTGTCAATAAAGAAGAGTCCCCTACAACTCGTGAAGTTCTCATTGAAAGCATGATGCCTCATCAGAGGCCATCGGACAGGATAAGATTAATTGTGAAACTGCTCACTAACTGCGCATTTTATTAGCGTAAACTGTTGCTTTGTCACATCTGGCTATAAATTGTCAACCCAAAGAAAAACCAGGGGCTTAAATATACGGTGCGTAATGCCGTTTCCGCACTGTGAGATGAGGCAGTTATTTTATTTTTCGACTAGTCTTCAGTTATGAAGGCGCCCCTCCTTGATGCTGGTTATTGTGAATGTGTGGAGTGTTAAATTGCAACAAAACTACGAGTTTGCCTAGCCACAGTTTATAACAGGAAAACAATACAGCTTTTTTTTTTATTTATATTATTTATTTATTTACAAATAATATAAAATGGACAGAATAATTTACAATTACCTACTGGAATACAAAAAAAACTAAAGAGTTTGAAGGAGGTATTGACATTTTCACAGTCATTCTGAGTTGCCATTTTATACGTTTTCTTACAACGGCGCCTTATCTGACTCTCACTTCTGCAATATCTGTGGTAGACGCAGCAATGCTCCAGATGCGCTTTTTTGTTGCAACAACCTGTTCTTGGGGACTTTCTGTCATTGTGCTTCTTTGTCTGGATCATTCATTTTTTTTTCCACAAAGTCAGCATATGCAACGGTCCAATAGCAGATGCATACGCCCTGACCGTTACATTTTTGCTGCCATTCTCCTTTTTTGCACATAGTCTCTTTATGAATAAAGCATTGAGTATATGATTTGCACCTAACTAATTATCATATGCAATGAAAATCACTTGATCAACTGATTAGAAGTAAGAAGCAATAATGATTAAAATACCATCCATAGTTGGAAAAGGAGGGGGTTTTCCATTCCCTCAAAGGGGATCTTTCTCATTGGCGTTGAACACTCTCAACTGAGCAAATTTTATATTAAAAAAAAAATATTTCAGCCAATTACGATATGACAATTCTGGTAATCTAAATTCTAATTGAATGTGTCTTAAACAATGGTTACATAAAGTCCTGTGTTTCTAGAAACTAACAATGTTTTTCAAACTTTCCTGGGAAAAGAAATTGCCAATATTTGTCAAACCTTTTCTGTAGTACCCTGCTCCCTCACAAAAACAACATCTGGAACTTATCAACTCAGCTACTCCAAAAGTTGGCTACATGTACATATAACACAGACACGGAGGGACTAAAAGCCAACAATTTCACTTTATATCTTCACCAAAAAAAATGATTTTCATGAATACACATACTCTTGAGTACATATATTTTAGTACATATGATTATACTGGAAAACATTATAGAATTATACTATAAAAGGTTTTACTGAAAGAAATTCACTTCACACTTCAAATATAAAACAGCTTTTTCTACAGGTTGCACTCGTACGCAACCTCGTCTTTCGTCTCCTGACAACTTTCATCCTTCCCCAACAACTTCTTTTCCAATGAAGTTTCCTTTTGGTTGGTTTTCCCTCAAACAGCATTTCCATGCTTTCCTCTTCCAGGCAATCATTTGATGTCTTTAATAATTTTCTCATTTTAATCATTCCTTTTATTCTGGCTCTAAAGGTAATGCTTCTAATACAAGGAAGAATACAAGGAGACACACACACACACACACACACACACACACACACACACACATTAGGAGTTATCTAACAAATGCCTCCCTCGTGGATGATTTCTAGAACAGATGAACATTTTTCATTTTGAAGCTAAATTTAGGTCCAAAGTAATGCTAGTGAATGAACTTTTTTTTGAAAGAAACGTTTTTTTTTCTTTTTCATTTTATGCAGTATCCATAATATTGGATAGGATCCATGATGTCATTGAGTCATAAAGAAATCATAAGAGGGTAGCAAGAGACCCAGCTGAAAGGCAGATATTGGAAGACCTTTTTTTTTTTTTTTTTTCAAAAAAAATTATTTAAAAAAATTTATTTATCAAGCACTTGGAGAATTTCAAGCCTCTATTAGGCCTTGCATGCTTGCATGTAGCCAACTTCTTAATACAATACAGATGTTGTTTTTGATTATTGAGCATTGGCAAGAATCTGCATCTCAAGCCATTTCTGGAATCTTGGAATTATTGGCCAGTCACTGTGGAAGCACAGTTTTTAGCGGGGACTCTTTCTCTTCTAACCTCTTCAGATTCTCTTAATGCCTTATTGTTGACTTTACTATCGAATCTAATAACAATATGGGTTAGCGTTTCAGAAGACGTGCTCCTTTTTCTGAAAGACAAAACCAGACATGAGCCAGACCAAAAACACGTAAATATAGATGAAAATGTGGAAAAGTGGAATAAAGTGGAAAATGTGAACCTAAGCTCTTGATGTCTTTGTTTTGATGACGACAAAACACGTTAAGCTTGCAGGCTCATGTAGAAGTACATATATGTTGTCTATACTTATATTAAAATATGCGCTATTGTTATGTCTCTATCTAATGTATATTTAGGTTCCTTAAAAAATGGCTAAAAAAACATCCTGCATGCACGCACACGCACACACACACACACGCACACGCACACGCACACGCACACGCACACACACACACACACACATCAGTGTGTGTGTATGTATGTTAAAAACGTCTGACACTGCATTTATACACTAAAGCTGTGTTCATCTTAACAGATTAAACTTGTCAACAAATAAAATGTTGCCCCTGGAAAAAAGAGCCACATTAGCTGTAGTCACATCTTTTCTTTTACATAACAGATGAGCTTTGCTGCTAATCGCCTGTTGTCTGAAAGGAAGTTCAACAGTATTTAGTTTTCACATGCAAAAGACGTCTGTTGTGTTTGAAAGTTGTAAGGTCTGCAGTCGTAGCTGGGACGTAGACGCATCAGGAATTAGTGCTTTTTGCATTTCAAATCAGTCAACAATCAAGAAAATGGGCCTAACCATTGCTTGTCGTTTAGGAAAGAAGATAAACACCACTTATCAACAATTGTTGATTTATGGAAATTTGTAAGACGAACCAGGGTTTGAGGCTTATGTCATACAACCTGAGTGACAGGACACTGGTCAGCCTGATCCAGGAACAGAGTTTGGAACATGTGGTCGTAAAAGCTGGGATGATAGCGACAGGCTCTCTCACAGTCGGGGTTAAAGTTCACCTCCAGAATCTGAGGCTGCATCTGTCGAACTCCTGCAGAGAAAAAGTCAATTCAGAAGGAAATAAACACTCAGCAGTCTGTATATTACATTGCGTACAGAATACAGCCTGCGGTAGCGACTCACTTGTGTGGGTGTTTTGTTTAATATTGCTTTATTTTCATTGCATATATTAATCAGCTAAATGAAGATCACATACTCAAAGCTTTCTTCTCATAGTTTAGACATTGTGAAGTCAGTGAACATGAGACGAGGTCAGGGGGGTCAGGGAGGATGCATTAGCCATATGGCCACCTTAAGTGCTGATATTGATTAACAAAGGATGCTCCTTCGACTAATGGAAAACAGACTGCGCTCAGGGACCAGAAGACAAAGGAGGAGAAAATCAACCTGTAAAAAGGTGTATAAAAAGGCCACACAGACAAAGGTTTTAAGAGACCAGCGGAGGAAAACCCGACACTGTTCTCTCCAGTACTGCACCCTTGGTCTCTCCTTCAATGTGCCTGTACTTACATTTCTCTGTAATAAAACATTTGATTCATTAGCATCTCAGTCTTGAGCTGAACACGCAAGGACCCGTTTTGGGTCGACACTTGTAATTTTTAATCTTTTAAATAAAGTGAAGAAAGTTGGTGAAGTTTGTCAATAAAGTCACTAAACCATCCTTATCAGATGTTTTAAAACCATTTGAACTGTTTTTACAACATATGATAAGGAGTCGTATTTGAAATCCTACACTACAGAAGACCCCCAAGAAAGGAGGCAGCAAGAACTTCTATAACTCCCCTTGTAACAAGTAAAACCTTTTTTTGTTGTGCTGATGATGTCATTTCAGACTATTCACCATAAAAGATTGCAAAATACCATTGAGATGACGAGAGTCATCACAGCAACAGGTTAATGTTTTACAGGTCTACTCACTATTGTTTTGTTACAGTCAACATTTTATTTGTCAGATCACTAAAGGTTTTCAAATTGCAGAAAAGAAAATTCATACATTTTTGTTTAAAGGCTTTTATTAGAAAATGTAAGACACCGCAGACTTACCACTTTTGTGTTTGGGCAAAGAGAGGCGTGGCCTTTCTGTCCGCCATTTTATAGGTTTAAGGATGAGCCCATTTTGAGTAGTGGGTGATGGTTGTTTTTCTGTCTTGTTTGATTGCATATGTATATATTGTCACTTGATTTGGTTAAATTCTAATTTATTCATGATTTATTTAGATTTGGGTTTTTTGTCTTGTGCTACTGTTTAAGATTGATTTTGTAAGGTTTAGTTATTTCCTTTTCCCCCTCTGTAGCACATGGTTTTTCCCGATTTGTTTAGGCGGGAAAACTGGCCTTTAAAAGCCAGGCCATTTTCACTGTGTAGGAGGGTGGATGAGGTTGGTAGAGGTTGTTTGTATGAGTTCTGACGGTAGTACCAAGGACATGTACTGTGTGTGTTGACCTGTCTCTTGCGTTCAGGAGAACAATTTAAGGTTTGATCGAGAAGCACTTTGACTGTCTGGTGACCGTTACTCCTGCTTGGAGGAGATTTCTTTTTGTTTTTCTTTTTGTAACTCCTTGTCTTTTTTTCATAATAAACTTTTGTCATCAGAAGATTGGCGTCTGTGTGGCTCCTACCACTTCCCCTTGGCCCGACTCGGGGCACGATTACGACAGCCATATTATACATAGTGACCCCAACCCAGAAGTATGTTCAAACACCATGTTAAACTCAGAGGCATCTTAAAAGTCAAAAACGTGTTTTTCGTGGCGAGCGTCTCTTTCACTGAGTTCTCTCAAAAGCAGATGCGGAGTAATGCAATGAAGGAAAGCCCAGTTTTAAAGAATAACAGATTTTTTAAACATCCAAAGCATTACTGAAGTTACAAGTGAAAACGGGGACCATCTTTATTCACATGAACAAACATGTCAATGTGATACAAGACCAGTTTCATTACTCTCATGAGGCGACAAAGGTTGTCAGTGTTTTAAAATTTCACTCCCCAAAACATAGATACTGTTGGGTTTATCAAGCTTTCAATGCAGTTATGATTTATTTCTTTATCATTTTCTATCCACGTGTGACTGAATGATGGAAAGATGCAATATAATGCTAATTGTCTAGAAGCTGATGTAAAATCAAGTCTTGGATTTAGCCAGCACGGCAAGCATGAATGTCTGTAAATCTTTAACTTCAAAGCTTCACAACTCTGATCCAATCATGTCTTCACAATGCTACTCTATGTAAGCATTGTCTTAGAAAGTCTTTAGACTCATCTTGCAAGTTGGGCCCGGTTGGGCCATCTGACGACATCATGCAAATCAGTGACCCATGACCTGTGTTCTGCTAGCTATATAATAAAACAGGATTCTGGATGCCGGAGAGAAATAGGAACAGAAACTTGGGAGAATTCTACTTAGCTGAAGGCAACGAAGCTGAGCAAGAGCTTGGGGCACTTTCCAGAATCCAAATATCAAACCCTGTGTTGAAGTCTTTTATTTCTTGAATACGTTTCGGACGGCAAGATCCATCTAGCGGCGAAGCAAGATAAGATTGAAAAGACCGCTCATAAACCTGACAGATACCTTGGGCTCCGGCTCACGAAGAAAGTTACACAATTCGTCTTCCATCCAGTGTCACGGGGGAAAGTCAAAAATAACATGGTTAAACATTTGAACATAAATCTTCATTCCATTTACAGTATGCCAGGATATGTTAGATTTTAAACTTTACTCTGGTAGTGCAACTGGTCTCAAATGAAAGGCCATGAACTGAAGCTAAGTATAGAACAGGAAGGAAACAAAGATGGTCAGGAGGAAATGAAGAAGTTCCATGGAGTCGTTGAATTCTACGCTCTCTTGTCGTCTCCATGGAACTCAGCAACCATGGAGTCTAAATCCTGAATAGGTATGTTGAAAACGGAAGTGTGATTGATTGATGTGGAAACCTCTGTATGAAATATTGTTTGCTTTGCATTAATAAGAAATATAGCGGTCAGCTATGTTCAACCACAAATGCTACTCCACAATATAATTTGAGAATTTAAAAATAAAGCAGTTGCGTGCCAAATGGAAAATAAAAGTAAAATTGCAAAATTCGATCAACAGAACTTCAATTCAGTATGTGAATTCAAATCAGTGTCCAAGAATCAAATTCCCATCGGCTTTAGAAATAACTGTATTAAAATATCAATGTACAAAATAGTTTTGTCTTAAACATATGTGGCTGAAAGATGATTACTTTTTCCATACAAAACTGAAGTTATTAAGATCCTGTTGCAGTTGAACTTTTGAACAGTTCTGACCTCCGAGAAGCATGAAACCAAGTGCTTCGGGAAATAAAACCAGAATGTTAGACAATGGCTTCAGAGGTAATGTTAGACTAAGACTTCACATGTCATATCTAGAAATTAGAAAAACAATTTGTGTTACAATATTTGATTAGATTATAATATTGCAATAGACAGACTAATAAAATTTCCTTCTGAGAGCCAGAGCTTCAGATGGGAAAAATTAATAATAATTTAAGTAAGAATTATTATTCTTATTGATTTGCATTGACACGATTAGACAAACACCTGTTGTTCACTACAGACTATTGTTAAAAACAGACAAATCCTTGTTTGGTAAGGAAATTGTTCCTTCGTCTCCTATAACTCCAAACAGTCCAGTACGTCTTGACCATTACAGTTTGAAGTCTTCTCAAGAGTACACTAGCTTGTGGGATGTGAGAATTAATTTCTGATCTTGTTGGGTCTTCCGGTGATAACCCTTTCTACCACGAGCGGACTATTGATGGATCTTAGCTGTACCCGAAGCTCCTTGAATGAAATAAAACACTTTCACACAGAGTTGGTAGATGCAAAGTTTTCTCTGATTTCTGAAGAATGCCTCAGAACTCCGAACACCTGGAATCTAATTTACTGAGATGTCCTCAGAGTCTCTCTCATCGTCGTTCTGCCGGCTTCCTCAGAAAGCACTTGTATTTATTAAAGACGGATAAAGAAGTCACGAGTTACTTCGTTAGCGCAGTACATCATTCCTGGGAGTTCAGCACTGAGCGTCCAAGGCCTTTTCCGACTGATAAGGCTACAGAGGCCCATTCATTACTTGGGGCCCCTTTTACACACCAGGAGTTAACAGGAGATGAAGACATGCGATTTTCACTCGTATGGAAATAAAGTAAAGACAGTAAATGTTAATCAAACAATTAATTAAATGCATTTCAAGCTAAATAAACTCCAACAGATCTAATGTTACATAATAATTTAAATAAGGATTTAATAATCATTTTATTCTGTATCCAAAATAATTTCTGTCTCTGGGTCAAAACCAAGATCACTGGACACAGATGTTCGTGCATTATATGAATTTTTGTTGATCTGTTGAAGTACAAGATTAGACCAAGTTATTTTATGCTCTCTTGTCGTCTAAAAGTATTTAATTTTAAAATTAATTTTCAAGTTTAATTCTTCTGTTGGTCTGTAGTGACCTTTGTAGTTGTCCTGAGTGCTACAATGTGCTACATGTATGAATGATGGGCAAAAGTTCCAATCTGGAGACAACTCATGGAAAAAAAGCTGAAACTTTCATAAGTTTGGTGCATACATTTTTATGGATCATAGAACCTCTGTCTATTAATTTGACTCTGGTTTGTTCATACGAGACACACCGTGGATTTGCGACCGAGAAAGACTGATCCACAAGAGAGAGACAAGAAATCAATTGACGCCTCAAAATTCCAGGTTAAAGTGACTCACAACTAGTAGTTTTTCACAACTCCATACTTTTTTTTTTTTTTTGCAATAACTGTTTATTGAGGAGAGTTGGACCCAGGAGACATTAACATGTTGATGGTAGAAAATGGCACAACATAATTCTTAATTATTTTGTTATGTAGATTAAGATATTATTTAAAAAATAATATTAATTTAAAAATAGTTTTACGGTACCTTCTTCTGTCCGATTCCATTTCAACATGAGGTCAATAGCGTAAATGGCTCTGGAAGACGAATACGGGCAGATTCCATATGGAGCTGGACGACTGGAGGCTGCTTGGAAAAGCTCTGAAAACGCTCTGAACACTTCCGCCTGAAAACAACATCCAAGCAAGTGATTTTAAAACCACAAAAGACAAAGATTCTACCAAAAGCATGAGCTCAGTCCTGCATAATAACAATTGATTCATATTGTATTTCTTGAAAATATCGATTTGATATAATCAGGCAAAACAACAACAAATTAAGTAGTATCCATTTCAGAAGAATGTAATGAAAAAAAAAACCCAAATAAAGTCATACATTTTTAAAATTAAACCATTAATTAAAAGGTCCACAAAAATCAGAATGAAATACCTCAACTTGTCTCCAAGGAAACTGCGAATATTGGCTCTCAAACAAAGGGATGAATTCATTATAGTGAATCTAAGGGTACAGAAATAACACATATACATCACATTTAAAAAAAAAAGTTTTAAATGTTAAAGTTTTTTTTTTTTTTTTTTTTTTACAAAAGATTGCATTGTTTGCAACAGTTAAAGCTGTGGGTTCAACTATTAGGGAATGGGGAAAAAAAAAGCTTTTTTGTGTGTGTGCTCATGCTTTTTTGTGTGTCTATCCACAGTGTGTATATAAACTTTACTATTTCGATGGGTCAAAAGCAAAGATGTACATTTCTCCAAAGTGACTACTCGGAGACTCGCTTTTCTTTTCTTCAAACTAAATTCCCTTCAGATTAAAATGTAGCGTAAATGCTAAAACAATGTGATTCTACCTGTTTGAGCTGCGCATCCTCGGCATAGTTCATCACTGTGAAATGCTTCTGATAGTCATCAAAATGATCCAGTGAGAAAGGTCTGAAAAGAAGGTGATTTTTAAGTAATAAGATGTATTTTAGTTATCAAATTAATCTTTTAATTTTCGATTTATTCATTGTATTTTATAGTGGTAGCTAAACATCAATTGATAAAATTGATTAAAAAATAAAAAATGCAAAGGGTTTTTTGTCAATTGCTTATCAGTTGGATCGGTCACCTTTCAATGACCTTGTTTTGTTGAGGTAAGTGCCATTGTGATGTGTTTAAAATACATTTTGCCAAAATGGTCAGGCATATGGTTTGGTTGGCCAAGCTTTTTGTCTTTTATTTGTTTCTTTTTTAGTTTTCTTCCAGTGTTATTATTATTTTATTCTGCACCGGTGAAGTTGGAGAAGGGGGTGAACTTAGTGTTTGAAGAACAGGTGGAGCTGGCGGAAATGAGATCCATTGGTGTGGGGCCTAAACTTCCGGCTGTGGATCTGATCCTTGGAGGTTCTCCCAGTGCACCTCCCCTCCCTCCGGAGGAAAAGGGTAACAGTGGGCCTGAAGTAACTACTTTGTAGGTGAAAAAGGGATAGGTAAATCCTCCTGGAAGTGTGCCTTGGGTGAAGCAGATGAAAGACGTCAGGAGGCGTCCGCCGAGGGCGGTGACCCTTGCAACCCGAAGATATCATAATCCGAAGATACATTTAACACCCTCTACATATATTGAAACTGATGTATTACAAAGTCTCCTGTCAAGGGTGTACGGAGCAATATTATTCTTGATGTGAGAAGTTCAATGCTGGGAAAGAATGTTCTTGCGATGTAACCATTTTAATAATCATTAATGCTTATTTGAATATTTTGCTGATAAAATAATTTTGTGACATGCAAGACCGTGACTGGCGACTGCCTGATGAGAATCAGGGGTCAGAGAGAAATTTTCATTCTAACGCTGGAATGTTTTTCATCTCTCTTTGCATTTCACAAATAGTCTGAGATTAACGGTCACATTAAAGATTGAAGAATTGAGAAATTTGGTGAAGAGTTAATCTTCAAGAGGGAGAATGTGAGAGAAATCAATCTTAAATGTTTGTATAATAATGATGTGAGTTTTAAAAGTTCTGTATATTTTAACATCTGAGTAAAATGTGTGGGTAAGGGATGAATGTGACTAACTCCTAGAGTGCATGTGACGAGTGATGGAGACCAGGAGGTCTCCCTGTGGGGCTATTGGTAAAAACATAGCGTGCAAGGAATATGCTGAGACTTAGGAAAATAGCGGTGTGTATGACAAGGAAAATGATGTGTTAAACCCAGGCGATTTATTTGAGAGGATTAAACAATGCTGGCAACAGGGATATGATTTCCTCCAAAAAATGTAGAAATTGATGATCATGACTAAAAAGGCGAGGGGCACGCTGACCTGCGAAGGAAAAGCGGACAAGGGAGTCATGGGACCGAAGTAAAATCTCGGTTCCCACCTTTAAGGGGCATCCGTCTTAGGACCTGGTGATGATGTGTAACTTGGAAAACAACCAAAGGGGATTGTGTAATTAGTGAGTTATGAATATGTAAAAGGTAGCATGCAATCCAAACACATGTATCAAATGTCTTATGAATGTCATTAATGAGAAAGTATATAATCTGTGGTAAAACTTTTGGGTGCGGCACAAGCGATCAGATTGTGACCAATTCGGCTGAGAGTGCTTCAGGCCTGAAGAATTCGCTCTCTACTGACTTAGCTCGAACCTGTTGGTGTTTTAGTTCTTTGTCAAATAAATATCTCCTGGCGTTGACTTCACCACCTGGCTCTGACAAGTTTCTTCACTCGGCAAAATCGATCACTGTTCGTTTCTACGACAATTTCTTTTCAACATTTGTTAGTAAGACTTTTGACTGAAAATCAACAATATGAAAACGACCTCAAAATGATAGCAATTAAAAACTAGCTTTACCGTGACTTTGCCAAACAATTACATGCAAATATCACAAGCAAAAAGTCTTGCCATCTTGTGTCAGGAAGTGGATTTGCCAATAAATTCAGTCATTGTTAGTAATAGACTAACTGTAAAAACAATTTAATATATACAAAAATATATACATATGTATGTTTATACTTAACCTGTTAGCAAAACGCAGCCAGAAGACGTTGTATGCATAAAGACGCAGAGGTTCCACTGATCGCAGAAGCACCATGTAACGAATATCAAACTTCACCATGCCTACTTCCTCTCTGTGAAATAATACAGGATCTTCCAAGTATTTGCTCACCACCTGAGAGAAATAAACAAATCATGATGAGACAAAAAGCATGATGACAACATCAGGTTCGTTAGCACGTTTACCTTCGGTGTGCTTTCTCGCTGTCGTATTATGTAGTCCAGGTTGTTTGTAATGTGTGTGTCCAGACCTCGAGCCAGGTTCCAGGGTTTGCAGATCCAACTGTTGTCTAGTCCTCTGATAAAATTACATTTCACATCATCAGAATTATTGTACAGGACTTGGCATTTTCAGACTATTGCAAAATGCTTTTTAATATGGTAAACACGAAAATATATAAACCTCTCCTGTCTCTGTAGATAATGCCTGATAAACTGAGGAAGCTCAGTCTGGAGGTTAAATGTTGTGGGAAGCCACGGAGGCCCGTTTTCAACACCGGCTCTTCGTGCCACAGACGCCAGACAGTCTTTAGTAGTCAGCACACTTTCACAGGGAAATTGGTTAAGTAGAACATTGGGTCGTTCTTCACTTAGTTTCCTAAAAGAAAAAAAAGGGGCTAACTAGAATTCAAAATTTACATGACCTCAAAATAAATAGCACCCCTGTCCTAAACATGAAAAGAGTGTGTGAACACTTACCAATAATCCCGGATATGGGTGTAAGACCAGATAATGTCAGCCTCGTCCTCCTCGTCTGTAAACTGGAATTGTGGATGCTTCAGATGGTCCAAAACCTGCTTCATCTCAGTGTACACTCTGATTTGAGTAACAAAAAAAAAAACATACAAACACAAATAAAATTTTTTAGGTGAAGCTTTCAACTCAAATTAATATCCGATACAGCAGAGCTGGACTAATAATTGTATTGCAGTCAATATAAAAATGTGTGTCAATAGAATGCTGAATGCTGAGATTTCAGTGCTTGAACACAGTCAGAAACCACAAAGACCAGAGTCTGTTAGAGCCATAAACGGCAGGTGATATCAGTCATGAATCCGTTATCTCTACATAAAACAGACTAAAACGACCAAACCAGAGCCCATTCCTTAAACTGTAAATCTTGCTAATAAGATACTTCTTAGATATGGGTTTTACTTATTTTATTCAAACCTACTATTGAGAAAAACACAGAAAAGGTGTTATTTAATGTTGTAATTATATTTCTATTGATTAGAAATATGGTCAGCATATGTAAAAATGCAAATGTTTTTATTTGAGAAAAACCTTTTCAGCGGTCTGTGTGTAATTCCTCTTAAAAAACAAAGTTAAATCTTACAATTGCAATTGCATATAACCACAGTAACAGATGACATTTTCCTCAAACCTGATTTTTTTATCAGTCTAATTGTGAATCACTATTACTGCTTAATAGCTTTTTTAACCGGCAAGTAAGCCTTCCGTTTCTGTTTTGACTGCACACGGTCAAGATGTTCCTTCCTCAAGGTCAAACATTGATATTGAGAATGAGAAACAAAACAACGCTTCAAAAGCACATATGATATTCATGTCTACATTTCTTGATTAACCAAATAACTTCAGTGAGAATATAGATGTGGGTTGTAATTTGCAGAACTAATCCAATATACGTAAAAAGTGTTTTGTGTTTGCATATTACCAATAAACACCAGCAATAAGTTTTAGGTAATTGACTATTTAAGTGTGTGTGTGTGTGTGTGTATGTGTGTGTGTGTGTGTACTTTGGATATTTACGGTAAGTGAAAAGTGGAAAAAAAAACACGTTACTAATGAATTAAACATGGAAGGGTAAAACACTTTGTATCACAAAGTAAATTTTTAATCTGTGGCCCTTGACTGACCAACCATAAATTACAGAAACCTCCCCTGCCAAGAGTCTCTGGAGACATTCCTGCCTGGCACGCTGGGTTCTCTTTGCTTGACACTTCAAAGCCTCATGTCTTGTTTTGTACTCGTCTCTAAATTATGGTTCTGCTTGTGTGAACAAAGATATTTGAGTTTTGCATCAAGCGTCTTGCTAATTCTGTTAATATCAGGCTACTTTTGAACGAATAATTTTGAAGACACTGATTCAGAACAATCATAAAGCTTCTAAAATAGAATAACAATAGTAATAATAAGAGTCAAGAGTAATAAAAAAATATGCTTCAGAAAGTTGTACCATATCCTAAACCCACAGGTCAATTCAGAAGTGCAGCCGTTATTTTATGGTATTGAATAGATTTATTTGTCCAGTTATTATGTGAGGGAAATTCAATGAAGTATTCAATCTGTAATGTTCTCATTAATGGCTTATATATGCTCAAAGTACTGTGTATCTCTTATATTTCATTCTGATATGTATTTTTATTCTGAAATGTATTTCTGAATTACTAATCCATTGCTGGTGTGCGTGGGAATGAAATGTGAAATGTGTTTTACTAACTGATGTTATTTTAGCCAAGTGTGCGTGACAAGATAAAGGGGTTATCACACATGGTGTATGAGTTATGAATGTAAAATCAGTGAACAATGCTTGGACACTCTGAGTGTATGTTATTAGGTGTCGTGGGGATAGAAGTAAGGACCAGTTGGGGACAATTTGACTGTAGTGAGGACGTGGAGAATGAGGGTCTTGGAGGATCTCAGGAACAGCTTCAGGTACTGGCCCTGAAATTAGGAGGCATCAGGAGTGGACAAACAAAGTCCTATATTATGATGACAGGTTTTGGGAATGGAGCAAGGGGATTGTTCTGATGATTTCCATACTTATTATGCATTGAAATTAAGTCATGTAATGTCATGTGACTAAAGGTATAAATGATGGAGTACCATCCGGTAAGGTGTGGGACAGATTTGGAGATTCGACTCTGAGCATCTACAAACCTGAAGTGCTCTATCTGAAGTGTTCTCATCTAAGTTTTACCTAGCTGATGTATTAGACTCTGTCAATAAAACCTCTTTGCTTTGACTTCACCCTCGACTCTGACAAGTTTCTCAATTTGGCAAAGTTTCTGAAAACATTTATTTTTACACTTGGGTTAGCACATCACACACTTAATGTAATGTAAGCAAATGTCTTTGATTTCTTCAAAATAATGTTTGGCAAGGAAAATCTTAAATTATTTTGTGGTTGAAATAATTTAGGGTTTGAGAGAAAGACAACTTTATAACAAAATGGACTAAGGAAAAACTGCGGAAGACAAAAGCTTTTGTCTGATGCCTGCATGCCAAAAATGCTCTCTCTTCCTCCTTCCACTGGGTCCCATATCTACCTCCAAACATGATAGACATGATAGACCAGAGCAGATGGTAAAGCAACAGAAATTAACTCCCAACTGGTCAAACAGAAATTTTAAACCACTCCCAAATAGTCACATTTTAACCATTACAAACTAAACTGGTCAAACAGAATACTCCTAATTTTGTATTACTCACAAAAAGTAATTCTAGCCTTTATGACACGGTAAAAATGGGTAAAACATTTCTACATGCACACGCTTTAAATGACTACAGTAGAGACCAATACTTAAAAACATTTTCGTGTATATAGATATATCTATATATTGATTCACTCAATATTTAGTTTTGTCTCAAACGATTAAAGCCAGTAAACTTTTCCTTCTTTGAACAAAATAAACTTTGTTTTTTTCCAGTGTTTGGGGCTCCGTAAGAACACAGAATGACCAGATTATCTTGGGATAAAAGACAAACCAATAAACAGATTGATATTATTTCTGAACATGTGCAATAAAATGTGAATTTTCATAAATCAAGTCTTGCAAAAGTCTTCCACAGAACCATGTCTTTAAGGTAAATGATTTCAAAAACTAATTTATTTTAAAACAGTAACTTACTTTAGAACTTTCCCAGCAGGAACAACGTATGGTTGAATGTCCACTGGCAGTTTTTCGTTGCTTTCTTGGAGAATGATCTAGAAAAGTGAATACAGTTCAATAAGAACATAAAGAATGTGTGGATGTTCTGCTCTGATTTCCAGTATTGATATTAAAGAGCTATCTTGCTTTGTGTGTGTGTGTGTGTGTGTGTGGGGTGTTAGGGTTATGCTTTTGGATTGACATTTAATTTCATGTAATGATCCATTTTCCAAGTGTTAAATGTTTTTGCCCTGGTGTGGGGATGTTCTCATTGTATTTTGTCTCTGATGTAGAATGAGATCTGATAAGGCCAGTTGTAAAATCAGGGTTTGAGACCACATGCTGATTTGGAAGGACAGTGTCTCACAAAACAGATTGATCAGTGAATAGCTGTCAAAACCCTGTCCTTATCTGGACTGCATTCATTTGTTTCTTTGATGTGTAGTGACATGTAGTGTGAGATGCTCTCTCTCTCTCTCTCTCTCTCT
>CM051496.1:8670538-8796151 GCA_028031935.1 Paedocypris micromegethes
ACACACACACACACGTGCGCACACACTGAGAGTTAGTTTTCTGGGAGAGCAGGAGGCTCTTAAAGAGGACTGGGAAGATGTAGGAGAAGCAGCAAGAGGGAGCCTCTCACGCTTCTTTTGCGTATCTTAGCTTCTTAGCTTAGCAACTGGAAACACAACACAATACAAGAAGATTGGAACAGAAACAAATTGTTATCTGTTCATTTGGTTCATCATCAAGAAAGGTCCATTCACTGGGAAAAACCGAGGCAGTGTGTGTGTGAGTGTGTGTGTGTGTTAAGGAATTTTTTATTTTTGAAAAGGGATTACAGTAGTATTTGATTATTACAAAACGTTTTAATTAAAATTATAGTACTAACATTAACAAAGATGTTAAGATTAGTTAACAGTGGTTTTGTTTTGTTTATGTAAAGTTGATATTTAACGTTTTTGCTTAGGCTAAAACAAGAAATGCCACTGATATGAACTAGATAACCATCTGCGAGGCTTTATAAATGATAGACATCATCTAGACAAGTACTGTTTCTCTTGGCTTTTCCCATCATGGGTCGACACGGCAAAATCATCCTTATCCACCTCATTCTATACTGGGCATCTTCCACTCTGACCTCAGCAAACCACCTCGTTAGCACATCCAAATATCTCTTCCTTGGAGCTCCATCTCCAACATCCATCTTTCCATATATTCACTATCTCTCCTCTGCACCAAACCTTCTCAGTCTGGCCTCTCTGACTTTGTTGCTCACAGAGGTAACGTGAGCTGTCCCTATGATGTTCTCGTTCCTAGTTCTGTCCGACCTTGTCACTCCTAAGAAGAACCTCAACCATCGCTCTCCTCACTTCACTTCATTTCCACACTCCTGTTGAACTGTTGACCAGAGTGTGTGAACCTAGTGTGATTGAAAAGTGACCTTAATTTATAAAAACCCATTAAATGTATGGTAGTACCTCAAAGTAATAGTCCGATGGTTCTGGAATATCATCTCTGACATCATCAAGGTCATCTGGAATCCATGGCAAAAGTCTGCATTTCCGCATCAGCGAATCAGTCTCCCCATACGCGTAATCGCGCGTCACCTCATCTAGTGGACATGAACAACTCAGTCAAAGAGGTAGATTGCAGTCATTGCCAAAATGTAACAGAGAATGGACATTGGGATAACACAATAGTAACAAAAGTATAAATATAGTTAGCCTGTTTAATCTTGATCAGTGGATGTGTGAAACTCCCCAAATGATTGAAGGTGATAAGGCTTCAATCAGTTCAAAGCAAAAACACGTCTCCAGCTGTGGGCCAATTTGTGGAATTTGCCTTTTTACAAGACAACTAAATTGTAAATTAGGATTGGCATTTCCATTTGATCAAAGAACAAAAGTACTTAATCGATGAGTATGCATGTTGTGACACCTCCAAAAACCCACACCTCATTGTAGATACACCACTAGTTCCTGTAGGATTTTTTGTTTCATTTACATTGATTATTGTTTCATTTGAACACCTCTAATCAGCTCACAATATATATTAAGCTTACAATATATACACTCCTGATCAAAATCTTAAGACCGGGGGAAAAATACAAATATTCACATTTTGAACTGGTGGATTGTAGTCAGATTGTAAATACTGCTTTGGAATGTCAACACAACAAACAGGGTCATGCCAAGTTTCTGAATTGAAACTTAAACAGGCTGTTCATCAGCTGATCAAAAGTTTAAGACCAGAGCCTTAAAAGTTCAGAAATAGGGCTTCCATGTCATTAAGCTTCAAGCAGACACACTGTCAAGACCTCCCAATGGCAAAAGCAAAAAGACGTTCTCTCTTTGAACGTGGCAGGATTGTTGAGCTACACAAGCAAGCATGTGACATTGCTGCTGAGGATGGACGCAGTAAGACAGTCATTTAACATTTCTTATAAAATCCTGAGAGTTATAGGACAAAAAAGTCAAGTGATCGACCCAAAAAAACCTGAAACCCACACAGGCTGTCCGTTAAGACAGGCCGATCATCAGCCCAGATTAAAGCCCTCACAGATGCTGACCGCAGCCCAATAACCACAAGACGGCATATGCGAGTCAAGGTCTTCAAGAACAAAAAATGTCTTCAAACCCCACGTCTTCTCCCACACCACACACTTGCCCACTTGGAATTTGCAAGTGAGCACCAAACATGGGACATCAAGTGGAAGAAAGTTTTATTATCTGATGAGAAACAATATAACTTGGATGGTCCTGATAACTACCAAAGGTACTGGCATGACAAGGAGATCCTACTGGAGATGTTTTCTGTACGGCACAGTGGAGGAGGCTTCATCATGATCTGGGTTGCTTTTCATTCAATGGTAAAATGGAGCTTCAGGTTGTGCAGGGGCGATGTGGAGATGTTGCAGGGGCATCCCTGTTCACTGAGGGTCCTTTTCTCGTAAAGTGTTGTAAAGACTGAGAATTTCAACAGAACAATGCTGCATATCACAATGCCCACCTTAGAAAGAATGTCTTTCTAGAAGGTCACAAAGGCATACCAAGGAGAATTTTTGACGTGATAAACAAGGGTGGTGGTGCTCCTCACTACTGAGTTCTTTTTTTTTTGACACTTATTATTTTGTGTGTTTTTTGGCCTCTGGTCAGCCTATTTAAGTTAAAATGCAGTTTTCAATAAAATACCTGCTTTCTGTTTTTCCCCATGCTCCTGTTTAATTTATTTTTTTGGCATTCTAAAGCAATATTTACAATCTGAGAACAATCCACCAGTGAAAAATGTGAAAACTTGTTATTTTCGCCCCGGTCTTAAGATTTTGATCAGGAGTGTATATATTAATCAGTACTCAAAACTTTACTTTGTGTGTGAGAAGTGCAACAAGTGTCAGGGTGGATACCCGAGCCTTTGCAGATGCTGACTCTGTGATAAAGAAAGGCACGTAACAATGGAAGATCTCCATCACGAGATGCTTTAACGAAAAATAACGTCTGCATCTACGAGATAATGAGTCAGAAGGGCATCGTTGTAAAGAAGAGTAAAAAATGACGACCCAAAGGGAGGTCCAGGCAGAACTCAGACAGCACCAACAGGTCTGCGGTTCTCCAGCGCTGCTTGGGCTATTCTTTATCCTTGTTAGATTTAGGAGACTTTAAGACTAGGGTCAAAGGTGTTAAACACATTAAATCATTAAGGATCACAATTATAGATCATTAGGGAATACATGGTCTATGCAGATACATCAAAAGAATTCTTTAACTCAATATAGAATTTACTTTAAAACAATTATTCATTCTCGCAGACAGAGTGGCTGCAGCACTGCTGACGTCTGTCGTCTCTGGTCTGCGTTGTATCTGCAGTTGTTCTCTCAGAAGGCAAAACATCTTTCCCGAAAGGAGCGTGAGTGGCCTCGGCATGACCCAGACAGCTCCACTCCGTTCATCTGTGTCAGCGTCTTACTGGAATACACTCTGAACCAGAATAACTAGGAATAAACTTCAAAAGATTAATCATTAAAATATTAAAACAGAATTAATTCTTTCAATCCTCGTTCAGCAAAATACTTGTAACTTTAAACATACTCTTAAAGTTATTAAAATTAATAAAATTGTTTAACAGCACACAGGTCTGTGCCGGATTCTGAACACGCGATGACCTCTGGTCCTTCATTCTTGAGTAACTGACTTTTACATCAATCTAACATTATTTCTCAGAAATCAAGAAACATCTCTGATGTCTAAGTCGGAATGCGACATCCCTAATAATAACAACAAAATTAGCAGAGATGTGAGATTAAATTTATGCTCTTATTTTTTTACAATGTTTAATCCTTTTATTTCTTTGTAATCTAAATGTGTCTAACGAATGACTAAGAATGTCGAGGACATCTGGCTGGTTCAGACCGGTTAGAACAAGGTTGTCATTAAAGTGATATTCATTTGGTCAAAAGACAATATGGGCTCCTCATACTATAGCTCTAACCCTTCTTCACATGATCTTTTTACAATGACAATACTACGCATGCTTTTAACTTGATTAAATGATATTCCTCTTGGGATTTGTGTGAAACTTTGTGAAGTTTGGATGAAAGAGACGTCTGTGATGCTCCCTCATGCCTCTGTGCTGGAGCCCATCTTTATTTGGGGTAGTGTTGTCAAAAGTATCGATATTTCGATAAGTATCGATACTGAAAAATCTGAAGCGATACAATACTGTGATCCAGAAGTATCGATACTATTCGCGCTTCCGGGTCTTCAACTTCGCACATGCGCACGAAGCCGAAGGAGGCGGCAGGTCATTGTACAAACGCTGATCGCAAACACCTCGCGAACCGAGACACAGACGTGTAGAACAAATTTCAGGAAGTTAGTAACTTTTTTCATTATTAACATGTTTGTTATTGTGGGAACGTAATCTGACGTTCCTCGCGTATTCAGGAATCCACGGTAGATCGTATGCTCTTAGTTAAATGTCATTTATTTAAGTAAACAGTTAATTACAAAATATGTTGAACACTGATCAAGGAAAGGCTTTCAGCTGCGCATGCTGGAGAACACCAAGATCGAATGCTGGATCGGATGGTCTGGTCTCGTCCTCGTGACTGTCCGGTTTTATACTTTTCTCTTACAATGGATTTCAATCTGAGTTTCACTTCTGCAATCTTCTCCCCAATGGCAAACGCTGTTGTCAGATTAATTATGCCATGATGACTTTTTCTTGCAAGATCAGCATCTTTGGGTTTAGGCAACTCCCGGTCTTGCAAAAGGCCTGGTCTTGTCCTGCATTGCTACACCTCAGGGCCTTAACCTTTGATTCGTGTTTTATCAGATTAATAACACTGATTAGTTTAACACACTGATTTAAAAGTAAAATAATAATAAACATAATTATAGTATAAAGACAAAAATTCCTACATTATGAAGTCCCGTTTTGCCCCGTTAACGCAGTGAAATACAACTTATACGCGCGTCTACCGAAATTATTTTATATTATATATAATATTATACTCAGAACAGTGCGCAGATATTTCACTCTTTCTCTCAAAAATAAACAGCAGAGACACAAGCGCGGTAATTAAATTAACATTTATGAACTAAATACTTTCAGAAAACAAGCTAATCTGGTGCTGCTGCCCCGCTCTCTCTGAGACACACACACGCAGCGCAAGAGCGGCTCTCCCTCACACACACACACACACGCAGGCGCGAGAGCGGCTCTCCTAACTCCTGTATCTCTCTGTGGTGCGGGGCTTCACAAATGAACGATACACACGGTGGATTTCGAACGTAGTATTTATTCCCAAAGCACCAGTCAGCATTAGCGTTATCTTCTTGGGGCCCTTTTTTTTCTTTTTTTTCCACTAATCATGCGAAGCACATTTGAATTTATTTAGAGTACTGTAGGTGTCTATGCGCTGATCAATAATGATGTTTAATTAAATCCCGAATCTAAATCAGTGTATATAAATACTGCTGTTCAACTCTGGTTGATTTAAGCAGATCCCTACCACAAAATACCAACTGGTATATTAATACAAGTTTGACAAGTAAGCTTATTAATTTTAAATAATTCATCTAACAATAAAAACATACAAAAATTTTTCTAAATTTGTAATATTTCTTTGAAAGCACCATGAATCTGCAGTGAAAACTCACTCAGATCCTTCTACCACAAGACCAGCTTTAATTCCTACCAAATTAATTTGTTTTAATTGAATCGTTTAAAAAAGCTTTTAAGTTGACATTTTTTTTTCTTCTGGAAAATGTTAATGTAATGCAGTTTAATTTATTTATGCACTTTATTTTCTTGGGATTCCTCATTCAGACACATTTTCATGTTCCAGTCTTGTTATGTATTTTTTTCATAACGAAAAAAGAAAATAAAGGCCCTAAAATTGTTGCGGTATTTCCCCAGTGTATCGAAAATGGTCAACACTAGTTTGGGGTAATTGATAAGACCTCCATGAGACAATTCTGCAGAGACGCACATTGCCGCAGAAATCAAGGTCATGTGTTGAAAAATGTTAAACAATTCAACGAATCTAAAAATGTCTGGAGTCTGGGTTCAATTCAACGCAAAGATCTTTATTGATAGCACAATTCAGAATCTCTCGATAATCTCCAGCCCTGGAGATCGGTGCCACCTCTCATCAGTTTAGTATCTTCTTCTTACACGCTCTAATCCACAGGACATGACATCACTTTATCTCATATATGATCATTTGTCATTCAAATGATCAGAAATTGTCCCTCTATTTGGTTTCCAGAAACTGTCAAGAGCCCTTCCAGTTTCTGGCTCTGAAGTCCCAATTAACTCCAAATCAACCTGTCAACGGTCAAGACGACCTGCTCCATCCATCATAACTTTAACTCTCCAAGTTTTTACCACTTTTAAACACTTCTGCCAGAAAATGGAAAGAGACATCACACACCTTCTGTTATTCGTTTTCAACATCGCTAGAAAAGCTATTTCACAAGTCATATAATTATAAGGTCTTAGCAAGAATACATTGGTTTGAATACATTTCATTAATAAAATGAAAATATTGAAAAAAATGAAAAAAGTAAATATTTCAATGACTTTTCTCACAGTCACTTCCCAGAATTCCTATGGAAAGTCCAACAGTGTATCTCTTCTGGTCAGGATTAAGGATTTTGCTATAGTTGTTATAGTGTACATTTAAAAAAGTACTATAAGCAGAGCTCTTTCACCAGCACCTCAACACAGAATTAAAAATAAAAAGCCCCAAACCAATGCTTTTCTATCTAGTGTGTTCATCTGACTGTCATGATGATTTGTCAAGTGAATTTTTTGTGTAAACATCTTATTTTTAGACAAATTGTTCCATTTACTCCTCTTTTTAAGTCGCTTTTGGGTAAAAGTCCAAATGACTGTATATTAAAGTAGTTAATAGTAGGCAATTTGGCCTAAAATTTAAATCTCGATTAATTTAACATTTTAACACAATTACAATTCATGAATGATTTTATTATTTCATTTTAATACAGTAAATCTACATAAATGCCACGGGAAATTACACCTAATGTAAACAGAATTTTAGACCAGTTTTTGCGCTTTAGAACAGATCTATTCTTGCATATTAATTTTATATATACAGGTGTGTGTACACACATACACACACACACACACACACATTTTGTTCTGTGATTGGAAACAAACGGTTTGATAATGCACTGATATGTACTGTATAATCATGTTTGTTTCCGCACCTCCGTTCTCAATGTCTTGCAGGGGCCACAGCACGGAGTAAGCAATCTGTTGAGGAGCGTAGAACAACGGAGCTAGACAACAGGTCGGCCGAGAAGAGTGTTGAACCCGGCATCCAAATTCATCCAGAATGTACCACACGGGCACCTTTTCCTCAGCAGACTGCAACAAACATGTTCACAGCAGACTTTGGAACCTGTATTAAACATTTCAATTTTTTAAGAATATATGCTAAACCAATATCTTGCACACTTTGTGAAGGAAATTTAGGGAAGATTTTCGACATTTGAAAATGTAGTACACAATGATCATTAAACAATGAATGTTATCTCTACTTTAGTTGGATGTTGTTATGGGTTAAAGATCACGGTGAAAGATGTACTGTAGTTTCAGAAAGGATATTTCAATACATAAATAGGAGCACAAAGTTTATGCCTTTCATTCAGAACCTCAGAGACTAATACCTATTAATAATACCTCTTCAAAATGCATGTGAGAATGAATTTATACACCTATGCTTTTATGTTTTATTCACATTATATTTTATGTATTCTTATGACTGGAATCCTGATGAGTAATGTAATCTTGATTGTAATCAAACTGTTTCTCTACGTGGACTACACACGCGCACACGCACACACACACACACACACACACACACACACACACACAGTAAGATAGTTCTTCAGAAGAGCTTTCTTCACTTTTAACCAGAGTTTGTCAAAAATGTTTGGCATTTTGTAAATGTAAAGGCCTGACCAGTAAATGGAACTTAAATACACAGAAGTAACAATAACCGAGTGTTTATTAAGTCTCAATGTCAGAGACCTGGTTGCTCACTGGTGTGTGCTTGAGGGTCGTACTATAATCCAAAGTACTGTGTATGATTAAAGTACTGTATATCTTTTTATATTTTTACTCTGAATGAATGAATGTACTCTGAAATGTATTTCTGTGTTACTAATCCATTTAACATAGCGTGAGAATGAAGTAGGAGTTTTATAACTAACAACAATAAAAAGTAGCTGTGTGCGTGACAAAGACAAGGGGAGGTTGACATATTGAAGTTTTTTTGATTGGAAACAATGTTGGTCCACCATAGATGTTTCCCACTGGGATTGAGAGACCAGCTAGTTCTGATGAGAACAGGTATGGGTGAATTTATATACATAAAAATATTGTTGGGGAAGTGTCGGGTGTATCCTGTGATAACCCTTTCTACCGCGAGCGGATTACTGATGGATCTTAGCCTTTCCCGAAACTCCTTAAATGAAATAAAACACTTCAACACAGAGTTGGTAGATTCAAAGTTTTTCTGATTTCTGAAGAATGCCTCAAAACCCGAACAGCTGGAATCTAATTTACTGAGATACTCTCAGAGCCTTTGTTATCGTAATTCTGCCTACATTCTTCAGAAAGCACTAGTATTTATTGAAGATAGATAAAGCAAGTCACAAGTTACTTCATTTGCATACCACGCCATTTCTGAGCAACAGCTCAGTGATAAAAACAAAACTCAGTGTTAAAGTTTTGCTTTGGTTCCACGCTTCGGTTCAAATTACTACTTATATACCTTTTACGTAAGGCCTTTTCATAAAGATTTTACATAAAGAGTACCTTTGTTTAGGTATGAACAGATCATGATGACATGCAATTTTTCACTCATGTGGAAACATAGTAAAGACAGTAAATGTTAATTAAATGCATTTTAAGCTTAATAAACTCCAACAGGAAGTATCAGTCAATTAAAGTGTGTAGAAAATGTTTTAACTCATTTGTAACTAAGTAATTAAGGGTGTAGGTCATAAAGATTAGAAGGGCCAGCTGTGAGTGGTACAAATTAGTTTTTCCTGGGTGACCAGTTCTAAGGTTAAAGATTAAAGATTAAAAGGTGTGACCATCTGTCAGTGGTAAAATAGTAGAGGTGTTCTGTGTGACCAGTTTTAAAAATGTGTGATCATGTGTGAATGGTAAAATATTAGAGATGTTCTGTTTGATCAGTTGTGAGTTTTAAATGTGTGATCATTTGTGAGTGGTTAAAGATTAGAAGGTTTCTGTTTGATCAGTTGCAAGTTATATCCTGTTGATGGACCATCTGCTATGTTTTATCATGTTTGTGGGGTATATAAGGGACACGGTGGAATGAGAGGGGAGAGCAGACTTCTGCCTCTTCAACTCAAAGTTTTTTTCCATCGTTAGACTTTGTTAATAAAGTTCTTGCGTTTAAATTACATTCTCTCGCCTCTTAAAATTTTTTCAACCACACAGGGACAAACATGGTGATTGCGAGGGTCACGCTGACCGATGTAGGGAAATAGACAAGTGGGAGTTTATGGAATCCTAGTAAAGCCTTGGATCCCAGAGCTAGAGAACATCCGTAGTGGACAAACATGAAACATGTTTTCTCATGACAGGTGTTGGACCAAAACCAAGGGGATTGTGTTTAAATGTTGATATGAATATTTAAGATGTAATGTGCAATCAAAAAGCAGATATCAAATGTCTCATGATATTAATATTAGGGTATATAACCTGCTGCAACACTTTTGGGTGCGGCACAGATTTAGAAAATTCGACTAAGAGTATCTTCAGGCCTGAAGCGCTTTTGCATTTGCATCTAAGCTAGATCTTGCTGATGTATTTAGTCTTTGTCAAATAAAACCACCTGGTGTTGACTTCACCCCTCGACTCTGACAAGTTTCCCCACTCTGCAAAATCGATCACTGTTCGTTTCTACGACAAAATCAAGCAGGTGTGTTATTTATTGAGAATGGATAATGGAGTAATACGGTGTTGACCATATTTTGATTTCCAAAAAAAGAGGACAATCGGCGCAGCCTCGGGACACAAATTCAGACAGGCTTCTCTGAGGTTGATGAACATGCTTTCTTATGGTTCAATGGGGTTACTCCTGTAATTAACTCCTGTAATAAAATAATAAAAAATCTGTGAAAACCTGTAACAAAATAATAGCATTTTAGACCTTTGAAAAAAAAAAAAAAAATTATAATAATAATAATAATACACACACAACAATTTTTTTTAAAGTCTGAAATATTACTTTTTTATCTTTAATATAATATCTTTATATATACATATAATTGAAGTTTAATATGCTTAAATTGTGCAAAATTAACTCCAGCAATACAAAAAAATACATCTGTAAAAACATAAAACAAAAAATTAGACAAAAAATTTGACAAAAAACAACTCTTAGAAAATCCAGATTCAACAATATCTCTTGATAAGAATAATAATAGAAGAGTTTTACAGAGATGAGAAGTTTATAATGTGAGCTTAAACTTAGAGTCTCCAGAACCCGAAACGAGACACGTGAGTTTATGTGTGTGCGCGCGCGTGACCCGCAGACCCGCGCAGACCCGTCCACAGAAGGAAGGCAGCATCTGGGTAATTTCATTGCGTAAAAAAGTAGTGCCTGTGTTCTGTGTGCAAAACGCCGGTCAATTTACCTACACGCGGGATGATTCTGAACGCGCGTTATGAAAAAGAGTAAAATCGGCCATCAGAGCACTGAACAGTTAGTCCAGCGACTCACTCACACAGTGATGACATTTGCTGCTACAGACTGCACAACATCACTTTAAGGAACACGTGCCACTTTATCTGACCTTTTTGGTTGCACCTCTTGCACAAATGTACATAATCACATTCTGTTTTGTTGCACTGTACTTATTTGATTTATTTATTGCATGTATATGCTTTTGTGTTTTTTTATTTTCTGTTTTTCTATTACCACTGGCATTCAATGTAAGAACGACAAAGTAAGAATTTCATTGTGCAGAACAACCTGCACACATGACAATAAAACGCTTTGACTTTTGACTTCCAAAACCCGGACATTTTCGTGAATTAAAAAAATCCGTCCGGACGCCCCGGACAAGGTGTAAAAAGAGGACAAGTCCGGAGAAAAGAGGACGTTTGGTCACCCTAGTGTAGATAAGAGCCTGGGATAGCTGCAGCTGTCCATGAACCTACACAAACAACCACCCCATCCCCCAGGACAGACTTTAAGAACCAGGAACTTTAATGTTTATTAAATCAGAAACATGTCATTTGATTGAACGCAGTCAATCTCTTTTTTAATTTGGCCCATAGTCTAACACTTGCCCTAGTAAGGTTCTTATTCATGACAACACCATACGAAAGAGAACGAGTAAAAACATGTTCCACTGCTGCGGAAAAAGACAAAATATTTGCCTTTACCGAACTTGGCTAGAAGTTGTGATAAAATCCAAATGTTGTTTTCGACTTTCGAGTGTTGGCGAGGATCTGCATGCTAGGTAAATTCTTGGAATTCTTGGGCAATGGATGACCACATCTCTGTTTGTGTCGGGGTATAAACGATTCAGACCAGCCGGGAAAACGCTCTGTCTTTCGGGCTTTCACTTTGTTTATATCTTCAGGCCTGGAGAATTTTGCTCTGACTGCATCCAGATTTTCTTTTTACTTTTATTAGAATTATTAATAAACTTGTGGGCGTTGACTTTATTACAGACTCAACTATTTTTATTTTAAACGGTTGTATTTCAACCATTTTCCATGACATTATAAAGGTGCATATATAGATCTTTATATCTGTACATTATACAGATCTTTTTGCTTTTATGTTTAGAAATGCATTTGTTTCGGTCTCTAGAAACAGGTGCTAGTAGGTTCGTAGAAAGGTCAGACTAGGGAATGATTTAGGATGAGGACCAAATGTTAGACAATGCTTTACATGAAAAGGTGTATGCTTTTAGGAGTAATTCCGTTCTTAGGCCAATATGACTGTGTGTTTCTAACATGAGCCAGAAGGTCAAATTTTAACACACCAACATAATAGTCTATGTTGTCTATAATGCATGTCTAAGTGATGTATAAATCATAATATACCATAATGACTCTAATAGAACACTTAATTTACTCATGCGCATACGTTTGCGTGATTTAGCTGTTGAATAGCATCCAGTACCTTCAGATCCCTACAGATGGCGATATTGCCTCGTTCGCCAAGGAAATTGAACGCAATATAAATCAATCCCGGCTTGTCGCACACAATCACAATGTAATGAGTAAGGGCAAGTGTCCATTCAAATGTAGTAGAGTAAAGAGTACAGATATTCAATCACAAATGTAGTGGAGTAGAGTAAAAGTAGCTTTTCTTTTATATATATATATATATATATATATATATATATATATATATATATATATATATATATATATACACTCAGTGCAAGTACAAAGTAGCAAAAAACATACTTCAAAGTAAAGTAACAAAGACCATTTACTCATGTACTCTACACCTCTGCATTAATACATACATACATACCCACCTCATTCCAAGTTGCCCCGCATGTAGGAGATGCAAACACTCACCCCTTGTGAAAGCTGATAGGTTTGGTTATATTTCCACATGTTGTCCAAGACAAACTCCAAAATGTTTGGATCCGGTGCTTCTCCATGAACAGGCAGACCCATCAGGCTGGCCATGCGGGTCAAGAGTCCAGGGATCTCCAGCAGCTGCTGACGGGCACTTTCCACTCGATATGTCCATGCATGATCCACAAGAAACACACTGCAAAACAAATACAATATGTTTCACACTAAATTCCATAAATCATTATTTTCAGTTTAGTTTTTTCTGATTTGTTGGATCATGGTGAAAATCTATGTTAAAGTAACAGATATAACAAAGTGTGCCCAGTTGTTTGTGCCTCATGATGGGTTCATAGTTTTTTACATATTTACATGTTGAAACAATGAATTTATAACCTCACATCGATTATAACCTTATAATTATTTAAGTTAAAATAATCACCTTAGCTTTAAGTATTATATTTTTAAATCCTTTATAGTTTAGAACAGATTCTACAGGCTTCTCTTTGTCTGGGCCTGTTCAGTTCACATTTCATCTGGCCTTGTTCTCTTAGATGCCAGTTTTGACCTTTGTACTCTTTTGCATTTATCTAGGAAATTATTTTAGCATAGAACTGTTTCTCCATACCGTGAAGACAGCTGCAAGAAATCCAATTCTTCGGAATGTTTTTTGGATGTTTAAGTATAGACCAGGGGTGGCGAACCCGTGTTTCATGCACATGACATGAGTTCAAATATGCACACAAAAAGTGGCACTTAGTTTCTGACTGGTTGGCCAGCCCTGGTATAGACATTGAATGTACTGTATGGAAACGTTCTATGAATAATCAAAGAGTCCACTTAGGCAGGTGTTTAAGCACAGTGTCCTTGTGGCCTCTCAGGAGGAGTGACGAATAGATGTGTATAAAAGCTCAAGACACTGGGCTATATTTCAGAGTGCGCCTATAATCTTGCTTTGGATGCATTAAAACTTATTGTCTTCTAATTTCGACTATGAGTTATTGATTCATCCAAAAGACGAATAGAATAACTAACTCCAGAATCCGCTGACCTTTGACTGAAGAGATTCGAGACACATACGCCACACAGCATAGGAGCATTTGACTAAGAAGCCTCCAAAAATAACTCTTTCACATATATATATATATATATATATATATATATATATATATATATATATATATATTTACATATACATACACACACATACAAATGAATTAACCAATTATAGACCGATATCCAATCTTCCATTTCTGTCAAAAATTCTTGAAAAGGTGGTTTCAGGTCAACTTTGTATATTACTGAAACAGAATGATAAATTCGAAAAATTTAAATCTGGTTTTAGGCCTAAACATAGCACAGAAACGGCACTCAGAGTTTCAAATGATCTCCTACTGGCCTCGGATGAAGGGAACATTTCATTACTAGTTCTGCTGGATCTTAGTGCCGCATTTGACACTATAGACCACAATATTTTAATAGATCGCCTAGAAAATTATGTTCTGGGTCTCTGGACACGCGTATGGGTCTCTAGACACGCGTTAGAATGGTTTAAGTCATACCTGTCATATCGATTCCATTTTGTACATGTAAATGGAGTCTTGTCACCGAAACATAGGGTCAAATACGGAGTCCCACAAGGCTCAGTTCACGGACCAATTTTATTCTATATTTCCACAAGGCCTAATGAAACCACGCAATTTACTAAAATATTAGATTGCTTCTGTGACATCAGTGACTGGATGATGCTTCATGATGCTTAACTCGGACAAAACCGAATTATTGCTTGAATTGTTGATATTGACCCTGAAAATTATCTAAATATTAATGGACTTAAACTTATATCTTCATCAACAGTGAAAAACTTAGGTGTTATATTTGATAATAAACTTTCATTTGAAATCCATGTCAACAACGTCTGTAGAACAGCATTTTTCCACCTCAGGAATATTGCAAAGCTGCGTCATATGCTCCCTAGGTCGGATGCAGAAAGACTCATACATGCGTTTATGACATCGAGGTTAGACTACTATAGTTCCTATAGACTACTATAGGTCTTCTGGGAGGCTCTCCTGCCCGACTAACAGATAAACTTCAGTTAGATCAGAATGCGGCCGCTCGACTACTGACCAGAACTTAAAAGTACGACCATATTAGCCCAGTGCTAATGTTGCTACATTGGTTACCCGTAAAATATAGACTTATATTTAAAATTCTCCTAACAACTAATAAAGCATTAAACGGTCTAGCTCCTCTGTATCTCAGTGAGCTCATCACGTGTTACGAGCCAAGGAGACCTCTGCGCTCTCAAAACTCAGGCCAGCTCGTAATACCAAAAATCTCTAAAACCTTTAAAACAGGGGGAAGATCGTTCACTTATCTAGCACCAAAATATTGGAACACTCTGCCTAGCACAATCCGTGAATCAGAATCAGTCAGTCAGTTTAAATCTAGATTAAAAACCATCTCTTCAATGAGGCATATTTAAAACTCTAATAGCAAAATATTCAATTACTAACATTAACGAATAGGAAGGCTGCACTATATAGGTAGAATCCCGGAACCTAACCTCACCTGCACCGTAGCATCACTGCTATTTTTTTTTCCTCTTAGAACCCCGCATAGTGCTAATAGCTTTTGTTCTAGCTCGTTTCACTCCCCTCCTGAGGTCCTGCGTGATCCACACCCCTGCCGAAGGAGACAACGCCGCATCCCCGCCAGAAGAGAAGAGGGCGCATACCCGCCGGAGGGGAGGACGCCGCTTACCCCTGGTGGAGACGACGCCGGTCTGGCTGCTGAGGAGTGTCGTTACCATCAGCATGGAGACACCGTCGCTCGGAGGGGTGTCATTTCACCAGGACGGCGACGACGTTGTTCGAACCGCTTTCTATCATACCACTGCGTCATCATGAGATGAAGAACCACTACACTTCACGCCCCGCAGGACATAACGTAGTCCCCGCAGGACATATATATATATACTCCCCTTTTTAACTGACCCCCCACCCCGTATTTTTAAAACTCATATAAAGAATTGACATTTCTCTTTTTACTTTTTTCCACATAGCGTCTTTGCGTTGGTCTCGGACTAAGAAAAGCGCTATACAAATGAACTTGAACTTGAACATACATATATACAGTATACATATACACATACAAGCATACATACATACATACATACTAGTGATGCACCGAAATGAAAATTCTTGGCCGAAACCGAAAAACCAAAAGAAATTATGGCAATTGTTAGTAGTACCATTGCATTTAATGCTATGATGGTGTACTAACTTTACTAAAACCAAGGCATTGCAAATGCATAAATTAATAAAAAAAGTTTCAAATGAATGAATAAATGAAACAAAATGTGTTATCAGTTATGCAAATATTTAATAAGCATATTGCAACAATCAAGAGTATAAAATATAATTCAAACTAAAATGTTACATAAAACAATACATAAACAATAATACACATGCCTATTGGCCTGCTCAAAGGTTGTAAAAATAAATGGTCTTCACACATGTATTGTTGTGTAAAATCAAATGGAGCATATATTTACAATGTTATCTAACTTATGACATAAAAGCTGTGCTACTTTTAAATACAAGCGAGTATATAAATGTTCAAATAAAGTGCTTAGCTTTCAAAACTTAACTTCCTTTTACATCTCGACTCAAAACTTATAAGCAGGTAAAAAAACTGATCATATCCAGACAATTGAACAATTTTAAGGGCGTTTATTTGTTTATTTATTTATTTATTTACAAATTTCTGGTGGCCGAATATTCGGTGCATCCCTAATACATACAACATGATGCGGACATGTGCAGTCACATTTCACAGAACAGGAAGCCTTTATTACTATATTATTGACATATATTTAAGATGTGTCCAAATATGTTCTATATGATCTGAATGTTATCCAGCTCCACAGAAAAGAAAAATTTTTCCACATATGTATCAGATGCAGAAGCCATTGCTTGGGCTAAAACGGCATACTTCTTAAATCTGGTTTACTCTAACGACGGCAATGCCCAAACACTATTTGTGGGAAAATTCAATGAGATATTCAAACTATAGGTGTTGTAATGCGGTTTAATTGATGGTTAATATCTTAACAATGTGTATTACTGAATTTGAATTCATTTTTGGTCTGTGTGGGAATGGAATATGTGCTTCACAAATGTGGGAGTTTTGCTTATTATTGCTTCATTTTTCATTGCATATTATAATCAGATAAATGAAAATCAAAGCTTATTCTCAAAGTTTACAGATTGTGGAGTCAGTAAACATGAGACCGAGGTCAGGGAAATCAGAAAGGATGCATTATTCACCAAGGCTACCAAGACCACCATATGGACTGATATTGACTGACAAAGGATACTCCTTTTAACCAAACAGTTAATGGAACCCAGATTGCCCCCAGGGACCATAAGACAACAAAGCAGAAATCACCAAGGGCATTAGCTTCCTGTAGAACAGGGGTACTCAATAGGCGGACTCCGGTCCGCATCCGGACGCGATTACTTTTGGACCGACGGCAAAACCAACATGCTACTCTTGTGATCAAAATCCAAAGGCGTTTTCAGTGGATCACGCAATTTTTATTCTGCATTGTTCATTCTGTCGTAGAAACGAACAATGATCGATTTTGCCGAGTGAAGAAACTTGTCAGAGCCAGGTGGTGAAGTCAACGCCAGGAGATATTTATTTGACAAAGAACTAAAACACCAACGGGTCCGAATTAAGTCAATAGAGAGCGAATGCTTCAGGCCTGAAGCATCCCCAGCCGAACTGGTCACAATCTGATCGCTTGTGCCGCACCCAAAAGTTTTACAACAGATTATATACTTTCCCAATAATGACATTCATAAGACATTTGATACAAGTGCTGAAGTTGCAGGTTATCTTTTACATATTCATAAGTCACAAGTTACACACAATCCCCTTTGGTTACTTTCCAAGTTACACAACATCCCTAGTTCTGAATACGGATGTCTCCCTCAATGTGGGCTCTGAGATTTTACTTCAGTCCCATGACTCCCTTGTCCGCTTTCCCCTAACAGGTCAGCGTGCCCCTCGCCTTTTCAGCCATAGTCATCAACTTCTTAATTCAGAAGGAAATTATACCCCTATCGCCAGCATTTTATTATTTTCTCAAACAAACCACACAGGCCTTGCGCCTCGTTTCTAGGCTCACGCACACCTCTATGTTCCTAGACTCAGCATTTTCTTTGCACGCTACGGTTATATTTCTACCTCTACAGGATGACCACCCGGTCTCCAGTAGAAACACATGTCTACATTGGTCAGGAGTCAGTTACATACATCCCTTACCCACACATCTATTCAGAGATTTTAAAATACATAGAACTTTAAAACACACATCATTATTACACACACGCATTTAAGATTGATTTCTCTCACAATTCACACACACGCACCAACGTAAACGAATATATTTATAAATGTATATAATTTATCTTGAATGATTGTACTCGTTTTAGCTGCGGCATTTGTCCAATCACAGCCGCTGTAAGAGCAACGTGACAACTACGTCATCTGTTTGCGCTCTGGCAATATTAGTTACTTAGAACACGGCCGCGGCGCGTAGTCGCTCAGGTCTTCAGGGTAGCCAGTCGAACGGGCGCTCTGTCGTTTGCGTAAATCGAGAGATTTTTTTAACCATAAAGAATATGGCGAGCTCAAAGCTGGCCGTCGATTAGAAAAGAAAAGTTGACATTGAAAACTGCGAGTTTAAGAGTGAGTGGACAGAATAATATGCATCCGCGCGAAGCAGAAAACCAATGTGTTTAATCTGCAACAAGTCGGTCGCAATCGTCACAAGTGATTGTGAAATGCCATTATTAATCCAAGCACGCACAAATTTAACAAATTACCCTCCATTGAACAAAATACATCTCAATACTTCTGTAAATTGCACATTTTTATCTGTAATTACAAACCGCACAACATATTTTGTACTTGTACCAGTACTTGAAAATTGCACATTTTTGTTACGTTTAGTTTTATTATATTATTTATTTATTATTTATTTATTTATTTATTTATTTAGTTTTGTTATGTTTTTTGTAAAAATGCACAAAATGCACATTTTTTTTAACTTGTTTTTTGTAAAAATGTATGTCTATCTGTAAAGAGCGTGGATGAGTAGAGAAAGCAATTTCGACTCTGCACGTCCAGTACGTACAGCAGAGTTGACAATAAAGCTGACTTAGACTTTGACTCCAAACACACACACACACACACACACAGGCAACTAAAGTCTCACATGTGTCCTGGGACAACACAAGACACCTTTCTCTAATGCTGAAATAGTCAATGAGTGTGTGAGTGAAGTGGTGACTGCTCTGTTTGAAGGGACTCAAAAGGATAATTCACAATTCAAATTTCAAATTTATGAAGATGTTTTGGGTCTTACAAACCTCACACAAGAAGGGATTACATTTATGAAGTAGTGACACATGTTGTTTCTATACGGATGACGTGCCATTCACATAGCGGTTCATATTTGCAACTTGACCGATATTTTTCCGGACCTCGGACTGAACGGAAATTTCGTAAGTGGACCCTTCAAGTTTATGTGGTTGAAAAATAACTTTGAGAGTCGAGAGAATGTAATTTAAACGCAAGAACTTTATTACAAAGTCTAAGGATGAAAAAGAACTTGAGCTGAAGAGGCAGAAGTACTTCTGTCAGTGGCCTGTATGCAGGCCAAAATGCTCATTCCACTGGTTTGCTTATATACCCCACCAACATGATAGAACATAGCAGATGGTTCAATAGTCACCCATTTTAACCTTTAAAACCACTCCTAATACGGTTCCACTCACATATACTGTTTTAAACACTTCTATTACGGTATCACTCACATTTTACCCTCTAACCTCACACCTGGTCAACCAGAAAAAATACCTCTCCCAAATGGCCCTTCACACGGTCACACATGAGTTAAAACAGTTTCTACATGCACACACGATTACTGCTTACCAAAAAATGTTTTCATGTATATAAATTCACTCATATTTATAATTGAGGACCCCTGCTGTAGAAGGTGTATAAAGGGAGCCACGCGCGGACGAGGATTTTTCAGAGACGAGCAGAGCCACACTGCTGTCTCTCCAGCGATGCATTCTTGATCTCGTTCAACCAGCTTGTACTTAAATTTCTTTGTAATGAAACATTTGATTCATTAGCATCTAAGTCTGAGCTGAATTTTGAACACGCAAGGACCTGTTTAGGTCAACACTAACAGCATCGTTATAATTAGCTTTATGTAGTATAAACATTTTTAATATAGAATCAAAGAACAATGCATGGAAGCTTTGGATGACTCCCTTCTGATGTCAATGTGAGAATGTACTGCAGACCGAATGCTCAACTCCCACCCACCGCCCTAACTGATGATCTGAAATAAAATTCTGGTTGACTGAATACTGTAAAACAGAATTGTTGCTGGTGGGTACGAAATCTACTCTCTCAAAGCTGCCAACTTTACATTGTCTATCGACAGCTCCTCTGTGTCCTCCACTCCTCATGTCAGAACTCCCTGTGTAATCCTGGAGAGCCTAGTATCCTTCAAACCACAAATCAATAACATCACCAGATCTGCCTACTTTCACCTCTGGTACATCAATCGCATCCGCATTGATTGCAACTCCCTGCTCTTCGGCCTTCCCAAAAAAATCTCTACACAAGCTCCAACTGGTCCAGAACTCTGCTGCTCGTATCATAACCAAAACACCATTCAATGATCACATCACCCTGGTCCTTCAACAGCTTCACTGGGTTCCCATTCAGCACAGAATTATTTCAAAATTCTCATTCTTACTTTCAAGGCCATTCACAACATCGCTCCACCGTATCTGTCAGAAATCATCAATACAGCCTCATCTACTCACTTTCTAAGATCTTTATCTACTATTAACCTAACTGTTCCTCCAGCCAACTGGCGTTTGGACTATAAAATTCCACTCAGGACTCCTGTATCTTTCTGTCCCATGCACGCTGTGTATGTCTTTGTATATAGTATTCTGCTTTTGTAAAGTGTCCTTATGTGTCTTGAAAGGTGCTTCCAAATAAAATGTATTATTATTATTATTATTATTATTATTGTTGTTATTATTAGCATCATCATCATATCGGAATGTACAGTGCTCCATTTAATGCATGTGTATGTGAGTGGGGTTTTTATTTGTAATACAAATTTTAAAAAAGTGATAAGTTATGGAGTACAAGTATAGGTATAATTAAATGATTGTGTTTATTGTGTAAAACAAATGTTGGAAAAAATGTCGCTCACTGCTGCCCTCACCTTGTGGGATCTGAGGCCTGCAGACCACTGTCTCTGAAAACAATCACTTTGTATGACATTTCACGTGCAGGATTCGCTTTCTGTTCTGTGCCATCCTCCTCATCGTCATCTTGCACCACCTGCATAATCCCGAACACTTCACCAGCATCAAACACCTAAAATAAATAAAATATGTATAATGTACGGCTAGCTGTAAACATTAACACTGGCATTCAAACAATCTTAACATTTGCTGTCAGCGTCTACGAGAGATTGTCGATTAAATCGCTACTTTAGTGGTCAAACAATATGCCAACAGTCATATAGGAGGGCATAATAACGATGAGTTATTAAAAACCAGAATGTAATTGTATGTGATTTATTTGATTCGATTAGATGTCAAATTTGAGAGGAAATCAAACGTTGGGAAGTGTTTATACTAGTTTTGAAAGCTGCCAGGTCTGCGTTGACGCTTGACGTTGTTTATACCTCATTTGCAAGTTTCAAGTGCAAATTTTTCCAGTAGATAGGAGGTATTCTTGCCGCCTCTAAAGCCGGTCTATGCAGAGAGAGGAAGGTCCGATACTCTTCATCCTCCGGCGCCACGTCCATGCCTCGATCGTTCATCTTAAAGTTCACTTCCGGCATCTGACGCAGCAGTGGCGTATGGGTAATCCTTTTAAACGCCCAGAGAACGGGGTTGTTGACAAGTTTATCCACACATTAAAGTAGTCACATACTAACAAGCGAGTAAAACACATTTTCTTGCTGTTTTCAAAGGGACAAAAATAGTAGTTGTCGAAAGGAATTTCATTTACGTCCATATATCTTCTTCATATTCTCTTAACAAATATTTTATAATGTGGTTTTCAGAAAAAATCCAGTTTTTATAGTCCCTAAAAGAAACCACATAAACGTTATTTAGAGCGTTTTAGAACATACGGTATAAGGTACCAGGCAGAGTGTAACCCTGTGACCGTGGATGGGGAATCACTCTCTATTCTGCAATAACGTTGTTTGCCAGAAATAGTTTGTTGGTGAAGGAAAAATTTTACATTTTTTTTATTTTGTCAAGAGATATGGTTTTTGAATTCATGATTTATGACAAGTATCAGATGATTGCAATACTTGAATGAAGAGACAATGGCTGATTGCAAACAAAACTGAAAACAAATTGCAATCCTTAATTTAATTGAAGTTAGAATCCTACATTTAAGCTAATTATTGTATAATAATGAACTGAATAATAACTTGTGATTGAATAGATAAGTCAGATGGAATCAAACAGAGAGACGCTCTGTGAAGGTTGCTATGCTCTTTGTGCCCAGGGAAGGCAATCTATAACACAAACAACCGTCCGGATAACAGAGGTCTGAAGGCCAGGTGCCACACGAGGAGCACGAGGGAACGGGACACGTGGAGCATGGGGATTGTGACGCATGCCCGCGCCAGGGTACAAGAAGGCTGGAACTGGAAGTATCAGAACTCTGGGCAATGCCACCATGGATGATGAAGACATTCTCAAGACTTCACGATCATGGATTACTTTATCTGAATTAAACTCTTGAATCCATTTTCTTTATGAGAGAATGATCAAAACCAGCGGAAGACTAAACTATCGAGTCATTAGGTGGGAAAAGGGGGATGAGGTGAGCATATACTGACTATAGGTGTAGATATGTGGTCTTAAGTTCTTAAGAATAGATGAAAGGGCAGCATGATTTCAAAAGTTACTTACAAAAAAATCACAAGAAGGAAAACAATTATTTTTTATATCGTAAACAACAATAAAAAACACAAGTTAAGTGAGCACAAAAATGGATTGACGGAATAAATTAACTGGTGAGTTGCAGTGTGGTGTTGTGGGCAGATACTTATTTGTACCCTTACAGTGAGAATGACCCGTTCAAAGTTCAATAGTTTAGCGGTAGTGAATTGGTCCTGCCACCAAAGAACTGTGTCAGTTCAGTACATTTCTACTTCTGTGTCCTTGACCAAGACACTGACACGCATACGATTTTGAACCAACTTTCTCATGTCTGCCCCCTGCTGTTATAGTGTCACCGGTATTTCAGCATTGGTCTTCCCACCTCATCTTAGAAAAGAAAAGTGTGAAGCTGACAGTTTCTCAAAAAATGGGACTATGTCGTCTCTCAAGTAGGGCGTGTAAGACCAAACAGAGACATTCAATAAAAACCTGAGAATATTCATCCTCATCAGACATTCGGTATTCTTTCTCTAATTTGGCGTTTTCTTTGAAACAACACTGTCCATTTACCCGATACTGAAAGTGTTCAGATGTGTGCATATCTGGTTGCACACTACCTAAATTAGTATTTTTATTGATTTTGTTAGACATGTCTCTGTAATTGTTCTAAAAATGCCATTCCATCATTGTGACTAAAGATACTTTGGTTTTCATTTGACGTGGGTGTGCGTCTATCTTTAATTTATATTTATATATATTATTTATAAGGTTAATTTACAGGCCAATTGAAGCATTCATACCCTTTTTTTAAACACATTGGAATTATTAGATTTGTACAGTATTGACAATCACAAAAAGATGGACTAATACCTGACACCAACTTAAACTTTATTGGCTGGAATATAATTAAACTAAACTTATTTACTCTACTACCTGACTAAAAGTGCAACAAAAGTGCAACACATCTTTGGTTCTGAGCAGGAGAAAAAAGACACTAGACAGATGTCAGGAGTGCGTGACAATTCCATTCGGCATCAGGTAACTCTCCAGGTTTTTCCACTCTTTAATTTTACAGTATGATATTCAGTGTAAAATATATTTGCTAGGAAGAAGTTCCACAGTCGTTCATATCATCCAAACCAACAATAAAGTGCATTGGCTTTGAAGAAGAGCTGTTGCTGTTGGGATTGTCCAGTGGCTCAAGAGAAGATTTATGAAAGTCTTCTGAAAAATTCCAATTGTAACTATCAAGGTTGCAAGCAGAAAGTGGAATTTGCCCATTGTGGCCCAGGACGGGACTCTGTAGTTCTAGAACTGGTGGTTCACTCACACATCTCCTCAAGGGGGCGCCACTACACAACACACCAAGAACAATGAGGAATCAGTGACAAGCCCAGCAGTATGAGTCTAGGTGGCTCTTACCCATTCGGATCTGACCCTCCCACTTTCCACGCCAGTCTGTAAACCCCTCCTGCCATCTCAGCCAACCATCGCACATCTGCTGGCACCTCTGGTATCCACTCCCAAAACCTGAACAAAAAAGCTTTTTGAATTATCTGAAATATCTTACAAAATACATGACTTACTGACAATTATGGCATTGTATATTAA
Source organism: Paedocypris micromegethes (assembly GCA_028031935.1). Lineage (NCBI taxonomy): Eukaryota > Metazoa > Chordata > Actinopteri > Cypriniformes > Paedocypris > Paedocypris micromegethes. The sequence goes on from CM051496.1 coordinate 8,694,752, forward strand.
AATTCAATTTAGTTTGATGTTAAAAAAAAGATGGGGTTTTTTTTGTTAATCCACGTGACACTGCACAGCAGACAGGTAAATAAAGCCACTGACCTCTGTGCAGCAGAATATGCCGATTCCACTGGAAGTGTGCAAGGCATCAAAATCAACGAGGCAACACGAAGAGGAAGTAGATCTGCCACCTGTGCCAGCAGGCCATGCTTATCTCTGCAGGCCTCGCAGAAAACTGCCCACATACACGATAGAATTGCATTTAGGAATAGTATACAATATACTACGGTATATTCTGTTTAGCCGAGTTGACCAAATAAGAAAACAGTATACTTAATTTTTTTTTACCTTTTTTAATAGGTGTAGGCAGATTATCAACAAGCTGTTCGTCCAACCACCAGTGGTGCTTCCTCATGAGGCGGAGTCTCCGAAGGACCCATTCTTTAGTGGTCTCCACCATGACTGGATTCTTACTGCCTGGGCAGCAGCAGGCTGGTGTGGCCTGAATTAGAGCCAGGTCTGCTTTTGGACATGATATCTGTAGCAAATCTAAGAACAGTTCTTGTTATTTGTGTTCCATACTGAAGCAGATGATTGGAATATTGCATAAAAGATGGCAAAAACACTTACTGTTTTTTGTAAGAAATCGCAGCGCGTCTTTATACCCGCTCTGGCACATCTCTGCCAGCGCCTGCAACCGACATAAAAAAAAAGACAAAAAATATTAAGAAATTAGTTAAAAAACTGCATTATTGGCATTATGTATGGGAAAAAGAGTGGCTTACTTTTGGCTCTGGAGGAAACAGGGCTTTGGTAAGTCTGTACACGTTGTCAAGATTGACTTGAATGCTGGTGTTGGTGAAACGCAGCTCGTGGAAGCTGGTGGAATTGTCTTTTGGGCAGATATCGCTCTCCCCTGAGAATGGAGATATGGTGATGGTGTTTTTCATTCCTGACTGCGGAAGATTGTCACTGATCCCTCCATCAACATAACGCTGAAGAAAGAAAAAAAGATGCAAGTGATATCCTCACACACACACACACACACACACACACACACACACACACACACTTTTAAATTTTAAAAGCAGTACTCTGTTTATTTATGGGTTAGGGTTAGGGTTAGGGTTAGGGTTAGGGCTAACCCTAACCCTAACCCTAACCCTAACCCTAACCCTAACCCTAACCCCTGGAGATTAAAGTACTTTCTGCATTGAGCTAGTTCTAGAATGGATAGTGTGTGTTGCAAGTGTCAGTATGGCTCAGGTCAGGGTGGGCTGGCCCTGCTGTGGTGGAGTGATCAGACCATAAGTCTTGCGTAACTCTTCGTAAAAGTCTCTGCGTAAAAGCTGTTAGTGCGGCTTTTATGGATCAATGCGTCAAATAATTCAAAATGTACTCTACTAACACCTTGAAGAATTGTGTAATCCACTAAAATCCTCTCATTCTGCTTGTAAGAGCTGGGAAATGTAGCAAAAGAGTTTCATTAAAAAACAATGAACAGCTGCAGATTGCGATAATTAGATAGAATTACAGTAGTAATTCTGAAGTAAAACAGAAGTACAGAATGAGAAAGGAACTCATTAGCCTATGATCTATTTCGAAATACAGTATTGACTCCTCCCCTTTCTGTGAACCAGTACGTAATGTACAGAATACATGGTAGATTATTTACAGGCTAACATTTACTGTCCTAAAATTCCACTGAACTCTAGCAGCAAAGTCCTGATATTTGAAAGAGATGTAAACAGATTTAACAACGTGTTTTGGATGTCAACACTTACAACGCCACGAAACGCAGGAGGAATCAAACCACAGTACACAGGGATGAAACAACTGCAAACAAGTGCCTGAAAATACAGACATAAAAAGAAAAAGACATGGTTGGGGTAATCTGATACTGAGATGAACACTCATAAGGTTATAAATATTATAATTGGGCAAAAGAGCATTTATTATGACTTGTGTGTATCTGCACTTCACTGGAAGGGTTAAAAGCAGAGAACCACTTTCGATATTGACAATATCACTCACTACTTCACATTTACAACACTTTATTTCACATTCTGACTTAGAATAAGATTTGTGTCATTGATTTTATTGAGCATTTGTAATGGATCAGGAATCAGAATGATGTCACATATAAACTCGATAATGTCATATTCAGTGACATATAGCCACACAAAGTCTACCACAAAAAAAAGACTGTGTTTTTGCTTGGCCTCACCTGGATGAGCTCGTCTTTGGAGTTGAACTCTGACACCAGGACGTTTTGGCCATCCATGACTCGTGTGAGGGATACACACAGTCGGCCTGATGCCAGGGTGTGCGCATTGGAAGGCAGGTCACGATTCAAGCCTCCACGTAACACCTTGACCAGGTTGAATGTCGGATGCAAAGGTCCCAGGTTGCGTTTGCGTGCCTCCTTGGCAACGTCAATAACATCCTCGCAGCATTTCTCTACAGCAACAGATAGAGTTGGCCACAAAAATTAGTAAAGAAACACACAACATTAAAGTATGAGGCATTGAAAGCTATTCGTCATTGCTTAAGATGTGAACACACAAACACACACAACCCTTGAACCTGTGATATAGATTACTTAAGATATAGCATGAAAGCGAAAGAACACGGCCACCTTTGAGCTGAACCACACACGCAAGTAACTCAAGATGTTACATTACTATTCAAAAATGTGTTCCCAGGTTTATAAAACACACCTATGAAGACCATTATTAACAAATCCAAATCAATTATTATTTTTATTAACAATCCAAATCAAACTTCATTCATCGTGTAGGGTATTTTTACAACAGGATAATACTATAGGATAAATGAATAATTGGGAAAAATTATATACAAATTAAATGTGTATATAGAATTGATATATGGAAATATAATTAAAACCTTAGCATAAATTGATATTAATTAGAATATAATAAAATATACAGTACATTTAATGAGGGTGAGTGGTTCAAATTGTTAATGTATGTCCTATATTTGCATTTACAAAATACGAAGAACAAAATAAAAGTTATAAGACCGATTACATAAAACGCCACAATTTCACATACAAATGCAGCACCATTAAACCCAATTCACAATAAAAACAGTCTTAGTAGACAGCACCACAAACGGCAGCGATGTCTGTACCTAGACATGCCTCGGTGGCGAGCACGGACGCGGTGAGCGCTCCAGCGGAAGCTCCGTAGATCTTCGTGGCCCTGCGGATCAGATAGGGCGCCTGCTCGAGAAGACAGCTCGCTACGCCGATGTGATAAACCCCTAGAAATCCGCACCCAGCGAACGACAGGTTCCAACCCCCCTTTAAATCAAACATGACTCCGCTCAAGTGTCAGGCGGCTCCTGTTGGGACTTTACGAGAGCATGTCTTTACGGGAGAACCTTCAGCTGCTCTCCCGGAGATGTTGTTATTGAAGTCGCCCGAAACTTGCCGCTCCCACGTGACAGAAGGGGGCGGGTACAAAAGGCCAACACAGGGTTTTCTTAATGTTCAAAGAATGCGATTTTGTATTTATTTTCTTTTACTTTAAGTTGTACCATCTTCCAGAATTAAACAAAAAGGTTTAATTCGTACATATTAACGCTTTCAATAAATGCGGAATTGAGCGCGTGGTTTGTGTTACACTTTCCAGCTTTCTTGAAGTTAGACCAATCGCATTCAACTTTGATGAATGACTGAAAGCGATTTTTCACCAAATATTTTCAACGTTTACAGATGTGTCAACGTTTTACACTGTGACACGAATACATGTTTATTGACTGTTTATGAGATGACTGGTGATGTCTTGATGTCTGAATATTGTTGTTCTTGGGGATTAAATTTGTAAATGTCGACTGTCATAAACAAATACACACTTACACAAACAAACGTGCGCACGATACACACGCACACAAATATATAAAACGAGTGTTTATATAAGTGATTGTATGTGCTAGTGCTGTGCGGCTGACATGCTCAACGATCCGCCCAGTCTACTGGTGCTGATGCTGAGCATCATCGAGAGAATCCCATTACATCATCTCCCCGCCATCTGATTGGCTGAAGGTCAAGGCGCATGCAAAGCGTCGCACGTCCTTGCAAACAATCGAGAGCTGGTGGATTTCGATTGCGTTTTGTTTAACCCCGACATCGTAGCACGGTATCCGTTTCTTAATCGATTTGTTGAAAATGGCAGAGAGCGAGGTGGACACGCCGAGCACCCCGATAGAGTACGAGAGCAAATATTACGAGTACCATGGGGTTCGACTCCCTCCTTTCTGCAGGGGCAAGATGGACGAGATCGCCAACTTTTCCTTAAGAAGTAGCGACATTTGGATTGTTACTTATCCAAAATCAGGTATTCAAATGCTCATTAAAACGTTGGCATTTTTATTCTTTAGATGCTTACATTTTATCATTTATGTATGCATGTTTTTTTCTATCCTTCTACATGCAGAAGTTGTTGCATTTAATATGTAAAGCATATCAAAACAACCAACATGTAAGCATCCCAATGTTTAATTCCTAAGCATCTAATCAGCCTGTGCACTAAAAACAACAAGGAAACGAATAAATCAGGTCTGTACCTTTATGTGCGTCAGAAAGATGGGTACTATTAATACCATCAATACATCTTCCCTCTGTTGATAAACAAAAATAACAACTTCAACAACAACAACAACAACAACAACCAAATCAAGAATACGGTATTACTAACCAAGACCGACCGGCAAAGTGAATATATGCTTTGCATATTTTAGTAGGCCCTGTGGTCTTTTCCTGATGCCTGGATTTTATTAAAAAAAAAAACTCAATGAAAATTAGTTACATTTAAGTACAAGTTCTGAACAACAGGAATGACAAATTAAAGATGAATCTAAAAAAGAAAGAATGTTGAATATGAAAGGAAAATGTGTTTTTCTACAAGCTATTGAGATGCGGCCCACTGCAGAGGACGTCCTCACCCACACATGCGATTACTAGAGCTTTATCAGCTTTATATAAATGTGATGGCTTTATATCGGCAACGACACTGAAATGCCTGTGCCTGTAATTTGTAGGAAATTTTATACAAAATTATCAAAGGTATAGCATCTGTACCTTAGCCACTAATACACAATTATAGTTGCAATTGAGCAGGTTTGATTCTGCCTGGCTTTGCGGGAAATGCTGTAACACCAGCATCTGTGTAATGGAGTGGAGAGAAACGAGGGAAGGCTGAGCTCTGCTGAGTGGTACATGCTGAAATGTGTCTCCAACTGGTCGTGATGTATGATGGGTCAATAGAAACACACCCTGCCTTGCCAGTGTTTTTCTGCAGGAACAACATGGTCATACGAAGGATGTTCATAAAGTTTTGCACCGTCATGTTCTTTTGCCTAAATTCCATAACTTTTGGGTTGGAAATTCTATTATTTGTTTGTCTTTCAATTTCTTATTATCCTTTTATTATCCTTCATTAGATTAAATGTGCAGGTTTATGTACAGTGTTTTCGTCACCAGTAGCATTTTTTTTATTTATTTATGCAAAATACATTTTTTGCTGCCGTTTTTTTATTTAGCAATTAAACCTGAAAATCGTTTATTTTTCATTAGGAAAATTCATTGTAGCATGTTTCTCAAATTAGTTTGATTGGACACAAACTAGAAAGTCATGAGCTTGAAACACATCTGTCACAGAAATTTAAACGTTCAGAACAATTGGTTTACAAATCATCTTTCTAAGAATGAATCTCTGCAGCAAATCAATTTTTCTGCAGTTGCGACTTGAATGTGAGTACTGTTTCAAGCACTTCTGAGAATTGTGGAAAACTGAATGCTCTTTTCTCTCATGAATGATTGACAGAATCATTGCAAGTTTGGAAGAGAGGCGATTCTTTTCTTATAGAAAACATGCTAAACATGCCGAAAGGAGTTTTACATTTTAGATTTTAGATATTATTGACTGTAATATTTTTGATTATGTGCTTGTTTGTAAGTAGATTAAAAAAATACCTAAATTAGGGATTTTTGATATGATCAGCATGATCAGTGGGACTTATGAAAGGCATTTGTTGTTAACATTTGAAGGTCACTCTTGTTTTTTGCCGTGGTTTCACTTTCCTTTGAATTGAGGAAGCATGTTATGTGTAAATAGCAGTTCAGCTGAATGACCAATATTTTGTCTAGTCTACAATTAAATGGAAATCTTCTGGGACATACACGCACATCCTCTGGAATGTCTTTTTTCTGGAATAATGGTTGAAAAAGCACAATGATCCTCAACACGTGAGAGATTGAGGGAGGAGGAGACTTAACAGAAAGCATTTTCTATTAAATGTATTCAATCTATAAAATTAAATTCTTAGAATATGATTTCAAACTTTATAATTTTAAACATTTTGGGTTTTTACCAATGACTTCTGTATTTATTTTGTTAACAGCATAAGATACAATTTTATACAAATGTTATCACATAAAAGTGATGTAGATATGTGATGATTGAATTTGTATGGTTTGATTGACCTATCAATGAAGCTGTACTATGTTGCATCTGATTTTTAAATTGGAAAAATAAATACATTCTTAAAGAAACAAACACCCTTCTCACCCCTTGTTTCCTTTCTGCCTCTCTCAACCACAGGAACCAGTTTGTTACAGGAAGTGGTGTATCTGGTGAGCCAGGGCGCAGATCCAGACGAGATCGGACTCATGAATATTGATGAGCAGCTTCCGGTGTTGGAATATCCACAGCCAGGTTTAGAAATCATCCAGGTAAACACACAGAAAACTAGAAATAATTGGAACAGCATGATTTTATCTCCTCTTTTTTACCTGTATTTGTGGACTTTAGGAACTGACATCACCTCGTCTGATAAAAAGTCACTTGCCATACCGTTTCCTGCCCACGGCGATGCACAATGGAGAAGGCAAGGTCAGCTGGAACACACACATTTGATATAACAGTGAAGAATTGTTCTGTAAATTTACCTCAGGTTTAAACAATCTTTCCCCTCACATGCAGGTAATATACATGGCCAGAAACCCTAAAGATCTGGTGGTGTCCTACTACCAGTTTCATCGCTCCTTACGCACCATGAGCTACCGAGGAACGTTCCAGGAGTTCTGCAGGAGATTCATGAATGACAAATGTACGACAGAAAATTCTGGTACAGCAAAGACGACAATTGTCTGTTTCACCCTCATGGTTGATGTTGTTTGTGTCGGTAGTGGGGTACGGCTCCTGGTTTGAGCATGTACAGGAATTCTGGGAGCATCGTATGGATTCAAACGTCCTGTTTTTGAAATATGAAGACATGTACAAGGTAACTCTTCCATTGACCCATTCATCTCTCAGTTTTAAACCTTACAATTAAAACATTACAATACTTATCACCAAAACAAATACGTGTTTTAAAAACAAAAAACTAATACATTCACTTATTATACTCCCACAATTTAATTGAATTAACTTTTCAAACGAACTGTAAATTCATATAAGGCTATTTTATACTAAGATGTTTTGACACCAATGTAACAGATGAATGTTCTTAAACGAAGAATGTAAATTTTGTTTTAAGCATCTTTTATGCATTTTTTCCAGCTTTTGTGATTAAGTACTGCACTTTTGTCTAAAGATAAAAGAGGATTGTGGGGAAAAGGAGTGGTTATGAAAGTGTTGTGGTGATATGTACCTGCTGCTCACATCATATCTATATCTTCATAGGGAAAAGAGATTAGAAAACCTCAAGCAGCCTCATTGCATAAGCTTCAGGACAAATGATGATAATTTGCTTTTTTTTTAAACATAAAAAAATGTGTGTATATATATAGTAAATCTCTCTCTCTCTCCTCCCTCATCCTCTCTCTCTCTCTCTCTCTATCTCTATTATATATATATATATATATATATATATATAAAATCGAATATATAAAATAGAATAAAAAACCCTCACACACGCTCACTCAAAAGAACTTTTTTTAAGATAAATCTCTTAATCACTGTGCCACTCTCCCTCTCTCGCTCTCTCTTTCTGCCTTATTATGACCTCTATCAAAAGGCCCAAAAATGATCTGAAAACTGTAGATAATTATGTAAGAACCTTCCGTTCTTATGTGTTGAGTGAGTCATAATTACATAACTAAGACACATCTATTCTCTCTGCTTCTGTGTCTCTGCTTTCCTGCAGGATCTGGGGACACTGGTGGAACAGCTCGCTCGGTTTCTGGGCGTCTCCTACGATAAAGCTCAGCTAGAGGGAATGGTGGAGAGCAGCAACCAACTGATTGAGCAGTGCTGCAACTCTGAGGCCTTGTCCATCTGCCGGGGTGAGAGAGAGTGAGAGAGAGAGAGAGACACACACACACAGAGGACACAGACTGTCTCTTCAGTGTATTCTGTCTCCTGAACTTCAATCCACTGACCCCGTTTCTTAACATTATATTTTAAGAAAATTACAATAAAATCAGATTTCATCAAGAACAAGTCTTTCACAAGGATCATTACATTGATGTAATTGTGGGGATGTCACAGCGCCATCTTGTGGTCGCAAAACCTATATTTATGCGTTGCAATTTCTTGTTTTTGTTTATTTCGTTTTTCTATGTAATAGAACACAACAAAGCTGTCATTTTATATTTTTATTATCATTTGCAATTTTCTTTTCCTTTTTGTCGTTTTCCTGTGTCGTTTTTCTTTTAGTGCATGGATTCTTGGCTTGACATGATGGGTCTTAGTAGGGTGTTAGTTAAACGTGAACATGGCGATGGAGAGAAGTAAATGTGCTGAAGGTGAGTGGCATAAATAGAAGCTTTCAGCTCGGTGATGCCAATTAATAATAAATCGCAATCAAACCATTTTTACAGATTCAAACCCAAGTAAAACACATTCTTTGCATCGCTTCATCTCACAAGCTCTGTTATTTGCCGTGACAAATTATAAGTCTAACTCTTCTTTTCTGTCTAAAGGTCGTGTAGGACTGTGGAAGGACATATTCACTGTGTCCATGAATGAAAAGTTTGATGCGGTTTACAGACAGAAGATGGCCAAATCTGACCTGGACTTTGATTTCATCCTGTGAGGACACCACAACAGACTCATTCAACCAAATCGTTGGATTGATGTCACCTCGTGGACACATCCGCTCCGGTTTTACCCTCAGTTGTTCTGCATTTCTTGCTAAATCGGTGCTTTCATTAGCTACTCATGTTTCTTATGTATTAGTATGGAAATTAGGCTCATACTATATGGCATTTGCACCGTAACTTGTCTGAAACGCGCGCTACAATTTGCTAGTCAGAAGCGTATGCACAATGCTTGTCGCTTTTGCATACTGTATTGTACAGAGCTTTTCCATATCCCAAAGGCACCGAAGTTGTGTGCGCTTTAAAAATCTGGTAAAAAATTATTTAGAGTATATTCTGTGAGTAAAATCTAAAAGTTCCTCAGGATAAAAAAACAACTCTGGGTATTAGAATAACCAAATTTGCCATTGTCCAATCGCAGCTCAGGTTAGAATAATCCTGACCTTCATGATTGGTTCCTGGCTGAAATATGATATAATATATATATATATATATATATATATATATATATATATATATATATGATATTATTTTGTTTTCTTCACAACAAATTCTTGTGTCTGCCCAGCATTGATATTTATGCAGTGCAGTAATGGCAGTAAATGCACATTGTTGTCACTGTTTTCCATATGTATTTAATCGTGTGTTGCATATTTACAGAAAGAGATAAATCATCACTTTGCCAAATGCTCAACCTGATAATCAACTGGAAAAACGAGTAAATCAGTTTTTAAATGAGAGATGCTTTAAGCCTGATCATCTGGCCATTTGTTTTGTTAAAAAAAGTTATTTTAGTTCAAAAGGATTCTTTCAAAATATTCACAGGAGTACTAGGGTTCTTCTTTTTTTGATTGAAGTTTACTTCTGACATTAATCAATTTTTTTCAAAGTGGCAATTTTGAACTCAAGAATATGGTTTTAGGTTCAGTAGGAAAACATCTGTGAGGTCTTAAACGTCTCAGTATCTCAGCCAATCAGGACACTTCAAAATGGTTATCAAATGGACCACACCCAAACCATTTCCATGCGTTTTCTCTTCGTATCAGTCAAGTCTTTATTCCAGGTACTGCTGTTTGCCTCTGTGGTAAACCCGAAGCCCTTGAATGTCTTCACTGCGTGGAACTCGGAGGATCGACTTGTCTCAGAATGGCTTTCATCTGTGACGTACACTCTGCTCTGACAGACCTCATGCTTTCTTGTATCTGATAAACTCTGAGAAAGTCTTCTTTAATCTCTGTGCTTGCTTGTTTATTAATAAAGTGACATCTGTTCTTCAAGCAATTATGCACTTCTGGGTTTGTTCTAGGAATTGTGAATAACAATAATGTGACAAAAATTATTAACGCCATCACAAATGAAAAAAGGCTCCTAATGCAGCGTCTTAATTCTAAGATTCTGGATTAAACACATTTGGTAACTGCCATGTGAAAAAGGTAAAAAGTTTTCCGAGTATCACAGATGGCAAAGGACATTTAACCTCCCGTGACAATAAATCAGGCAACTGTCTTTAATAAATTTTAATAGCCAACGACAAGCGTCAATAAGTTGCTTACTTTTATCTAATATTTAAACGTATTTTAGGCATTTAAACTTTTACTGTTTCTAATGAATGAATGAATGAATGAATGAATTAATGAATGAATTAATTAATTAATGAACGACAGACTTTATTTATCTTACAAGGGGAAATTTATTTTGTTTGCAGCAGCAACAGGGAGACAGTACAACATGGCAACAGTGATGAAGGGTAAATAACAAAACTTGTAAAAAAAAAAGTATAGTAAAAAAATGTGCAAAGAAAAATGAAGAAGATACAATAAATAAATGGTGCAAAATTTTAGAATATAGAATTATAGAATATTCAGACAGTTTTTAATGTTGGTTTTCATGTTTATCGTTTGTTCATTATTATGTTTATTCATAAAATTACGTTTATTCATTAGTAATTTGTGTGCACCATTGGTTCAGGACGTGCAGCGCCACCCTCAGGAGTAAACTAGGTTTCATAACATGGTTCCTACAAGTGCTACTACTGTAAGCATATTCAATCATCATTTAGGTTTTGTGAAACATATTGTGAACATGTAGAATATATTTATTGTATCAAAATAGTAGAGGATTAGGATATATAAAACAAACTAGGAATTAAGACTAGGAAAATTGTGTAATAATTTGAATAAATTACACTCCCGGTCTTTGCCAATAGAGGGCAGTACAACGTAAGATACTACTGTATACTGTTTTTCATAGGGATTTACAAAGGTTTATATACAAACGCAAGAATTATATCTCTCTTTAAATTAATCAAACAACTTCATCTTAAATAATTTCAGGTTTTCACAGTTTAATTCACAGCGGATGTGATTACAGCCTCTCTTACAGCTGTTGACAGCTCTTGGCTTTAGTGACAAAATACTGTTTAGTTTCGCTTTTAGTGTGCACCATTTTCCTCGCGACAGTATTAGTCAGAGTGAGCAATAGTTTATTATTATTATTTATTTTTTTTTTTTACCTTGAAATCTGAATGAAATCACCAGTGCCCAACCTTTCCTTTGAGATTCAAGTTTAGTTTATTTATCAGTTTGCCAGTTGCAGACCATAAAAAAGCAGCTGTACCAAACAAAAAGAACAATGCGAGTACATCAACAATGTTTGCCTGGGTCTTCAGTTCAGTTCAAAGTCCAAAATGTGTTTTGAAGGAAGAGTTTGGTGTGAGTGAGTGTGTGACTGTGTATGTTCTGCTTTGTGATGGGTCTGCTAATATAGGGTGTGTGTCCAACTGTCAGACACAGAAGTGCTGTGTCCAGCTCCCCGTCACCCAGAAATGGAAAATCTGATCAGAAGATGGATGGGTGGATCGAATGTCTATGTCATTATGGCTTTGATCGGTGAAGAGCCAATATAGACAACAGTGGCTGGTGGTTTTCTCTGGTGTTCTAATTTACAATCCATATTTGCCAGTTTGTGTTTACAGGCATTTTCTGTAAAATAAATTTACCACTAAAACGATTAGGCTGAGACCCGAGTTCTACCTCACAGATGAGCAGATACACAACTATAAAACTTAATAGCACATTTGCAATATCCTTTGACATAGTATATGATCTGCAGTCACAGTTACTGCTGACTATGAGTTTCAACCGAGTCGGTGGGACTATAAACACAAGCACATAAACACGGCCCACTCACCTTAATCCACTCCGATAATAAATCACAAGCTCGTCCTCACTGCGGGGCAAGGACAGATCTGGAGTATGAGATACCAAAAGACTTAACAAAAATAGTTAACGTGTTGATCCATCAATCAGTTTTAAATATGCCGAATGTTATTGCAGTGTGATTGTTTCTCAACAGTGCACAAAAGTACACAGTTCATACATCAAGGTCAGTTCAGGCATGTTGAGGTCAAATCGTTGAAATGCTAAAAAGCAATTAGATAACAGACATTGGCCTAAAAACAAATAAATGTACTTCACTAAAGCATAATCCCGACTGCAATGATTTAAAAAAAAATAAAAAATATAAAAAAAAAAGTCATATTAGTTTAGAAAGTCTTAGTAGAGTAATATATCAGCATATGAAAATGTAAATGTTATTGCTCTTGAAAAATTAAATTGTAAACTGTTGTTGCTTATTTTCAAAACTAAAGTGATTTTTTAAAGTTTGTAATTATTCCTCTATCTGCTCGAGGTGAAACCAGGCGTGTAGGATCGCGGGCACGTCAGAGACACGTAAAATCTGCGTCTGTGTGATTGCGTTGCACAGTCATAATTGTCTTTTCGCTAGTTTTTGTTCCGTCTGGCCGCCTCCATCTGACAGTTTGACTGCCGCTTCAGTCTGATGTCCTCTGTAACATCAGCCCTGCCTCCATCGGAGGGAAGTTGAGGAGAAGTTTACTTCCCCGTTAACAGCTGCCGTGCGCGCCTGACATCTTGATGCGTCTTGTTGGAGTCGTTCTGCGTCTCAGGAATGACAGGCCATTGGCTTCAACCTTTATCACTGCTTTTAATATTTTATATTTATTTTTTTGAGTGATTTTTATAGATCACTCTCATGAAGTCGGGCACACAGTGAAGAGAATGAGGGTCGGGTCTGCCACTCCACAAGAGTCTGTACTTGTGCAATACAACACTTGCTAGAATAATTGCAGGGGGAGGTGGTCAACTTTGAAGAGAGCTAGAGAGAGAGAGATGAAGTTAAATGATTCGGATATAGGTCAGAACAAAATAGAGAAAATCACAAAAGAGAAGAGAGGAGGATTGAAAATCTAAAAGAACGAGTAGTGAATTTGAGACAGAAGAATATGAGATGAGAGAGCAAGAGAATAAAAGAGGGAATTTATTGAGAAGAGAAATAGTGAGACTTCATGGAACAATAATGGGTAAGACAAAGGGAGAGAAAGAATGGAGAAGGTGAGAATGAGAGGGACATATGAAAGAAAGCGAGAGAGAATAAACGAAATAGATTATGTATAATAGAGGGACAGAGAGAGAATAATACGTACAGAGAAATAATGGAGAAAAAAAGTGTGAGCAGTAAGGAAGAATAGAGGGATCAGTAAGAGAAATAGACAGAAAAATAGAGAACATTAGAAAGAAAGTATATGAGAAAAAAGAGATTTAATCAAAGCAAGGGAAGCAGAGAGATGTAACAGGAAAATGAATGGAAGAAAAAAGAAAAGGTAGGGAAGAAAAGAGAGAACGAGTGACAGTATGATTGAGACACAAGACACAAAAAAGGAAAGAACACTTTCATAGTAATTTGTTATTATTTAGCACCAATATTGACCACGTCATGTGAAACCATTTACAGCAGCTAAAAACAATGCAAAAACACAGCGCCTTTTTACAATGTGAATTTGTTTATTTTGTTTACACACCATATAGACAATTGTAAAGTGACTGACAAGGGTCCTGAAATAAAAGCCCGTTGAAAAGCACTTTACTATAGTAAAATGAGTCTTAATGCATTGTCCTGTCATTCCTGGTGCATTGCTGAATGGAAGAAAGGCCTCAGTCGCTGCCAGAACTGCCATCTGCCCAAATCCTCTGTGAATGAGCTAGTGTTAAGAGCCCAACTCGCGCTCCATTAGCGCCACACACACACACACACACGTGCACACGCACACACGCACACACACACACACGCACACACACACACACACGTGTGTGTTAATGAAAAACTATGCAATCTATTATAAGACCCAATCTGACTGACTCTTAAGGGACTTGGTGCGGTGGATTAGAGCATTTTCAGGATGTAGGGCACTTCATAGGAGACTGTGCTTTGATTATGCATGACTGAAATAGGTATCTTTGTGCGTGTGGCTCCGTTTGCTTACTGCGTAGTGTGTGTGCTTAGGGTCAAAGGTCAAATCTCTGGAGCGCTACCCCATATTACCCCCTGCATCGCAATCCTCAATTCCTCAGTGTCTTATGACTTTGTGATGCAAAAAGGTATTCTTAATGCTACTAGTTACAGTGGCTTTTAAGTTACAATCTGACTTTAGTTAAGCATAAGGCTTAAAGTTGACAAACTCACTCACTTTAAAGAGAATGGTACATTAAAGTAATGAAACAGAGATAATTGGGATGGAGTGAGGGAGAGAGTAAAAAGAAAAGTGGGAATTGAATGGAAAATGTGAAAGGAAAAAGAAAAAGAGTAGTGAAGATGAGAATGCGAAGCAGAAAGAGAAAGAGAGTGACATAAGGATTGTGATTGAGACTTTTGTGGCATATTGCTTTTTAGACATTACATTAAAAAAAATATTTACCATTATTTTACCATCGCAGCCATTTACTTAACACCAACAATCCAGACGATCAAATGAATAAACAACACTTCCCTTACATATTTACACATGCACTTTGAGACAGTTAAAACTGTGAAAAGCGCCCTACAAATACTCATATTATTACTATTGAATTACAGTAAATTCCGAAACAACATACCCGTAGTATTTTTATACAATACTGAAATGAAAATGAAGTTTGAAACTTTAAGAACAACAGTCATTGCATTATTCATGTCACGATCCAACACGGTGGTGGATGCAGAGCCAGGGATTGTGGTGACATAGAAACAGGTTTTTACTGATAAAACAAAGACGACAAGTGCGACAATGAACACAAGAACAGGTGAGACTTAAATAATGATACAAACGAGGTACAATGACAAACAGCTGAAACAGATAAAATGTGACTACAAACATGACCGAAACACGGGTCACCGGGGACGGGGGAACATGGTTGGTTCTGTGACAATTCACCGTAAATGAAGGAAATGCCCTATTGTAATTTAGTGGTTGGGTTAACCTTAGCTGCTGGTACTAAACTGTAAAAATGACATGAAATTATTTTTACAGTATATTTGGTACAATCTGGCTCTGCACAGGAATGCCAGAGAACAAAGTGTACAAAACATACACATTTAAAAAAGCAAACTCACATGGACACAGGAACACACGCCTATAATGGTAATGAAAGACAAAGACTATGACACAAATGTCAACTCAAATACATTACTAAAAGAGCATAGCAGGTGAACACAATGAATCATGTGACGACATTAAACACAGGACACACAACTCTGAATCCTGTGTTTTGTAGTCCATAAACGTCCATGAGCGTGACAATATTATGTCACCTAGATAATCTATGTTAAAAAGGTTCAATGATTTAGACACGTGATTTTAAGCAAATCCTTTTTTTTAATTTTAAAATAAAAGACAGCCTGGCGGAATTGTCATTCTGCATCTAATTCAGGGGGATAAATGTGTTCATTTGTATGAGACAAAGTGAGGCGTAGGTGGTTCAAGGCAATACAGTCCTACTTCTTTGATTTATAAGTAGGCTTCTTTTCACCCTTTAATGAAATTGATGAAATTGCTAAATTAAATCATAGAAGACAAGAGGTTTCTAATCATTCATACTTTTCCCCATTTTGTTCAGAAAAACTCTGATCTTTTCTGCACACTCTTCTTCCTCTCCCTCTCTCTCTCTCTCTCTCTCTCTCTCTCTATCTATCTCTCTCTCTCTCTCTCTCTCTCTCTCTCTCTCTCTCTCCTCTCTCTCTTTCTCTCTTCTTCCTCCTTTCTCTACTGCTATATATATCGGTATACAATCTCTCTACTTGCCAGACAGACACACACACACAATTTTTTGGAAAAATTATTGCATTTAAACAGCATTTTTTCTAATTACTGTATATATGAGTGTGTGTGTAAATGTATTGCACTATTGTATATTATCTGATTATGCAGGAAATATAACTGTGAAATATGTAGTGTTATATAGTAATATAATTGCAAATAATGTGTGTGTATGAAATCACAAAAAAAAATTATTAACTGCAAAATAATATGATTTTAACTGCGTGATAAAATATACTTTTCTTTTTTTCGATGCACCTCTAAAATCCCAAAGAAGCTCAACAATAACAGTGTATTTGCCAATTATTGTTAGAGAAAGTGATGTGAAGGTTTGAACAGCTGGTCAGGCTAATGACTGATGTGCACGCACGCACGCGCACACACACACACACACACACACACACACACACACACACACACAGGGACGTGATGAAGCACTTTGTCGCAGATGCTTCCTCCTTCACGCTGGCATCAGTTATCAATATTCTATCAGCACTGCAGAGACTCTGCATTATCTCAGCACAGTACATTAGACTCTAAAATACCTGGACTCTGTGGTCATTTCTGAAGTTCAATCTGGTCTGTTCTCCATGCTTTTCTGTTTTCCTTCATTTCATTCCCCTTTGCTGATTTCCATCCTGCGGCTCTAATGTGTTTTTCACGCGTTAACTTATCTTTTTAATGCACATTCTGAGCATAAATGTCAGTAATTTGCAGAGAATTGAGAATACATGCCAATTACTTTTCACTCTGAACTCTTTTCACATCACAATCACTTCTAAAAATATTTTTCTCTCATTCCTTGTGCATAGAAAGCATATCCCATATATAGAAAATGGCAAATTCATACATGCAAAGCAATGAAAATTCTACATTTTTTTGTTCTGTTTGTAATGTACTTAAACAGATGTTGATCACAAACCGTGACAGGCCTATAGAGGTTTTTAATGCGCCTTAGTGGTATAGAAACAGATTTTATACCGTGTAATTTATCCTAAAATGTCCAGGAATAACAAAACTCGATTCCCAAACTGAGCAGCATTACGGCATGTGTTGTATACGTAATTCTTTATGACAGTAAAGGTTAAGCAGTTTACCTCTAGCGCTCCGTTTACAAAAACAACAGTTTTTTACTGTTTGTTTAGTAATGCTTAACAAAAGCTCCAGCGGGAGGAAAAAACTATGAATATTAATTTAAGGGCTAAAATATTGCTGGATGAAAAAAACATGTTTTGTTACAATTGCCCTGCACCCCAGATTCAGATTAATTATGGACGTCTCAATGGCACAGAATGACACTGGCAGCAACGCTCCTCAAACTGTTTTGAGATCTGATGCTCCTCTGGTCACACACACACACACACACACACACGCGCAGACACACACACATACACGGTATGGAAGGATTCCAGAACCGAAAAGAAGCCAACCAATGTATGAGCCTTTAACGGAAAGTATGAGAAAGAATGAAACGCAAGGAGACAAGAGAAGGGACCAGCGAGGGGATTAAGTCAGATAGATGAATAGAAATGAGATCTGATCTCAATCTTTTAGCTCATTAATTGTTTGAGCAAACACTTCCTTTCTCCTTTGATATGAACTGACTTATAATTAGGTACTAATGCTTTAAGTCTTAGTGAACGTGATGGACATTGAACTAAGACTAAAGTCGCCTAGTTATGGGTGATAATGGGAATTTTACATTTTCAGAGTAATCAGAACTGCACCGTACTTGAGTAAAGGGACTTTCTTACTTAAGTATTTTTGGTTTCTTTGTACTTGTACTGAGTGTCAAAATACAATACACTTTTACTCTCTACTTGACTATATTTTTGATTGAGTATCTGTACTCTTTACTCCACTACACTTGAATGGACACATACTGTTATTCCTTACATTGTGATTGTGCTGATATCGCCATCTGCAGGGTGCTGAAGGTATGATAAAGGTCACGTAAACATATATTAGCAGTTGCACTTTTATTTAAGTTTGACTGAGACTGACTTTTTGTTCTTTTTTCTATTTTGTTCTGCCTCATTGAGCCCAAGTTCAGTACCAATAAAATACTTAAGTTCTTTTAAAATTGGATACTTTGCCAAGTCTTCTTGGAATTGGTGACTAGTAACTTATATAAGACTCAAGTATAGTTTTCAGGTACTCTTTTCACCTCTGCTAGTAATATCACAACATTTATAGTGAGGTTTGTTTAAATACAACTAAAAGTGAAACAAGTTAATGCTCAAGTGCAGTGCATTTATAAAGCGCTTTTAACCGTTACCGACTGTCTCAAAGCCGCAAACCCGTCTGTAACGTTGACATATAATCCGGTCATAATAAAGATGACATATTACCATTTATTTGGAATTCTTCCTAACTTTAAATATGGAAAAATGGGCGCTTATTATTATGTGC
Organism: Paedocypris micromegethes; assembly: GCA_028031935.1. NCBI lineage: Eukaryota > Metazoa > Chordata > Actinopteri > Cypriniformes > Paedocypris > Paedocypris micromegethes. Next base: position 8,713,372 of record CM051496.1, read on the forward strand.
ATGTTTGAAATTGTCACACTCACGCCCTCGGGGAGGAGCGTGAGTGACGTGGGAAACCAAACACGGGGTTTAGGTGCACAGAGGGTTTAATGGTGGGTTCACAGGACACAGACACTGAACACGGAGACTGAAACACACGAGGAGCATGAAGAAACAGGACTATGGATAAACTCAGGAAGATACTCAGGTCTCGGAATTACACAGGATCACGAAGACACTGAGGTCTCGGAATAACTCAGGATCACAAAGATGCACAGGTAAGTCACAGGGGGTCTGAAGGTCTGACACGAGGACGAGAACACACATTGACATCGACGAGACCAGACGAAGAGTGAGCTCTTCTCAGAGAAGAACAGAGAAGCTAAATAGAGTCCGTGATTAACACGGAACACAAGACAGCTGTGCGCGGGGAACACTGAAGCACAACAGGGGGGCGGAGTCGAGACATGACGAGGAGGCAGACTTGTAACAGAAATACGCGCATATATTGCTTTTATTCTCGTAAATGCTGTAATAAAAAAAAATTAAAATAACTGGTCCAATAAATACTGAAATAAATCAATCAAAATCTGATTTAAAAATTGAGATGAAAATTTGATTATCCAGGTTCAGGTCCCCAGTCTCTTGCAGAGATGCCAGGAATTCTTCATGCCACAATTCTCATCAACTCTACCAGCTCTTTTGCGGAAACGCAGCATTCCCAGGCCAGCCTTGATATATAGTCTTTCCCAAGTGTTGGCCTCCTACTGGTGAGGCTTGTCTGCACCATAACCTTTGAGACATCCAAAACAGATGCTCTTCTCCTCATAATCAACTCATAATTTGTCAAAATCTGGAGTAGAAACAGCTCTACTTCAAGTTACACACATACACACACACACAGACCCAAGTGCCAACAGCATCTAGCTGACAAATGCTCGACAAACAAGAAGAAAACCAAAGACTTCCCGTTCACCACTTTTTCTCCTGCTCTCTGGATTTAATAGAGACATTCTCATGTTGCTGGTCGCCTCTATTCTGTACTTTGGGAATCACAGTCTGCAAGGTGTGAGATCAGTGAGCACACATTCATCTCCGCTGATAGCAGGGAGATAAAAGGCAGGTAGAGATGAAGACCGGTGAATAAGTGCAGAAGTTCAGTAACCCATCCTGCCTATGTGGCGTTTTAACATCTCGATTACAGGTAAAAAGTCAGTGAAGACAGACCTAGTCTTTGGCTTGAGCTGCCAGAGGGAGCAGGGACATGTCCTAATGAGAATCATGCTGATCAGATCAACGGGGAAACAAAGGTGATTTCTGAAATCCAGCAGTTCTTCAGACATTGATTCACCAAGTGACCAAAATGTGAGTGGCGAATCAGAGATAGGATGATTGCAGCAGGGAATGAAAAGTGAGACACACACACACACACACACACCTACACACACATCTATCCGGTACTTTTCAAACTTTGTGCCTTGCAGTCAAATTTCCTCATCAGGATTTTGATGAGACTCCTGGGCTTATGGAGTGACAGGTTCATTTCTACTGAGTCTAATTGCTTTCTGCTTTCGCTCTGCCAGGTCTCTCATTACTGTATGTTTAGCACGACAACAGCAAAGTCTGGCATCCGGCCTAAAACCCGACACGCCGAGTGGAACAGAAATTTTATCCTAAAAACCCTTTGCCACAGTTTAGCATTATTACAAATGTACTAATGTGCTAAACATTTAATACTTGCGCTTCAAACGCTTGCGCTACAGTCTCTCAGAAGCTGAAATATGAAAGTAAGAATGTTTCATAATACTTGGAAAACCGCAGAAATGTCACCAGTCAGAAACAACATAAAATGGTACTTATTGAGGCATTTGGCACCTTGTTCCAAATGAGGCACATTAGAAGCAAATTGTCACGATATCAAGGATTACAACTAGACAAAAGACTATGATCTATGACTAGTGTATGAGTCAGCCAGCACACAAATAAGAGTAATAAGAGTGTTGTACTCTACTAAGAGTAGAGTAAATACAGTACAGTGTTGTATATTTGTTATATATATAGTATATCATTTTCTTTTTTATTATGTTCCTAGAAAAGCATTTTTTTTGTAAAAGGCCTTTACAAAACTGCCTAAATCTGAATTTCTTTCTGCGAAGAAAATGATGTGCAGTGAAATGCACCAAAATGAAAAGATATGCCAATGATAAGAGCAGACAGAAGGCAGAGCGTCTGTTTGAACGACAGCTGATATAAAACAGTGAGAAGAACCTGGACACGAGGAACAGAGAGAAACGACTGTGGGAAGATGGTATGTCAGATAATGTCGTCAACAAGACATATCTACTAAAACATGCTCAGTACATCACAAAACACACTGGGCAATTGCCGCACTGGTCCCACTGTTCACTATCATCAAAGCACCTGAAGGCACCAGCCACAAACTCATGTTAGTGCAAACCTGATCTCGACCGCTTCAGGGAACCTTGGCCAGAAACGAACCTCATTAGAATAAACACACTGTTAATTCACTTTTTTTTTTTTTTTACCAAACCGGTTCATTTCAATCTTTTCGATAGCCACCATCTGGGCCCCCCCTCGCAGCGGTCCCTGCTTTTAGAGGACAGAGGGGTGGAAATTGGCACTAAGTGAAAAGATGGCATGCACGCAACAGAGGGAACAATTTTAATTAAAATGTTTGCCCAGAAAATAATCTCCCGAGTAGCCTTGTTAATTATGACTAATGCCTGCAAAGGTAGCGCATGCAAACGCCACACACTCAAACGGCGTGTGGGGGTGTTCGCTTCGGAAACACACACACACCGAAGCCGTTTTATCTTCCCCTTAGACGGAAGTGGGGCGGATCGTCTCCTTTTGTTCTTTGCTAAAGAGGCTTGTTGGTTTGTTTGGCCACCCGGCGACATGACTTTGTTGCTAATTGGGTCATTGCCTTTACCGCAGCGCTCTGACTCCAACCCTGATGTGAAATCCCAGGTGGGCTTCACCGCAACACAAACATCCCCGGATGCATACACACTCATGCAGGCGCTGTCCGTGTGCACTTGCTCGGATTTCACAATTACACACACATCAGTGGTGAAATTAACAGCTAAAAATGAGTTAAGGCTGATTAGAAGCCAAACTATGAATTTATGCTCAGTGAACAGGGACGTCTGCATGTGAATTTGTTATCAGGTTTATGAAGGCACGTGTGATGTGCTGCATCTCGCAGTGATATCTGGCCTTTACCATCGCACAGTGTGCATGCCACAGACTCCAGAAATGCACCATGTTTTAGTATGAAACACACACATGGTAGTGCTCCGGTCAGTTGACTTTGACAAAAATCATTAGCATTAAAACATGGTGTTCTCTTGTAACCTGAAGATTGCCTTTCCTCCTCAGAGTCCAACCCTGTCGTTAAGTTTGCCGATGACACCACTGTGCTTGGACTAATTTCCAACAACGACGAGACAGCTTACAGGACTGAGGTGCAACATCTGGAGTTATGGTGTCACAACAATAATCTGTTGTTGAATAGCAAAAAAACAAAAGAGATTGTGGTGGATTTCAGGAAAAAGAGACAGGGCCACCTACCTCTCCTCATCTTCAATGAGGCGGTTGAGAGGGTGAGCAGCTTCAAATTCCTGGGGGTAAACAGTGTCCGAAGACCTGTCCTGGGGCAAGCACATCACCTCAGCGATGAGCAAGGCCCAACAGCGTCTGTACTACTTGAGGAAGCTGAGGAGCGTCCACATTCCTGGATCTCTAGATCAGCAGTATCCTGACATATGGATGCTTAGTGTGGTTTTCCAGCTGCACTAAGGCTGACCAGCAGTCACTCCAGCAGGTGGTGAAAGCAACCGGGAAAATCATTGGGACTACTCTGCCCGAGATCAGCATCATCTATTCCGCCCGCTGTCTGAGAAGAACACACAACATCCTGCGGGAAGCACTTTACTTGATATTCTCTGATGCTGCTTGAACTGTACCTTTGGTTTTGTTATAACAGCATTTATTTATTTACCTCTGTGAAAGAATGGATGCTCCAAACGCAACTTCGTTGTTTTTGTGACAATGTCAATAAATAAATGAATTGAATTGAATTGAATAGAAATTGAATTGAGGGTTTGATTTCAGCGGAACACATTAGTGTATGAAAGGAATTCAGTGTTACAGTTTTAGAAGAAGTACTTACAGAGGCAGTTTTGTAAAGTATTTTGAAAAATATTGCGAATGAATGACATCTTAATTTCTCGACTGAAACTTATGTGTCTAGATTATTCCATCCTAACCCTGATGCCACCCTGCAGTAGATTCACCACCCACCTGAAGTGATTCAGTAGATTCACCTGGAGGTCATAAGTGATTGGCATATTGTGATTTTGGTGGCAGTCGGGCAAACATGCCACGGGGTCACAAGTATCAGAACATGAAGCGCCACCATGCTAAGAAGAACATAAGTCTTGTGAACCATTATGAACAGCACAGTGACTGTAGTGGACTTCGTCAAGTTCCTAGGAACCTACATCTCGAAGGAAATGAAGTGGGACCCACACATAGACTATGTTGAGAAAAAAGCCCAGCAGAGATGTACCTTCTCCGTCAGCTGAAGAAGTTCGATTTACCACCGGCTCAAGTGGAGAAGTGTAAACTATCATGGAGTTTTGTTTACAATGAAGAATAAAAAGGAACATGATATGATGAGATTACTGATTGGTGTGACAACTGCAGTATTAGGATTAAATGTATCTATCTGTCGTGGTAAAGAATACAACTGAACGGAAAGGCAAAGGTCTCGATTGTACGGTCAATCTACATTCCAGCATTCAATTATGATTGTCTCAATGCTGGCCATGCCTCTGTGTCTCCTGAGGAGCTGTTGTGCCTTCAACCAGCCCCAGATAAGCAGAAGAACATTGATTGATTGATTGATTGATTGATTGATTGATTGATTGATTGATTGATTGATTGATTGACTGATTGATTGATTGATTGATTGATTGATTGATTGATTGTATGCCCCCAAAATACACACAAAAATTCATAAAAAAATAATAAAAGCACTAATTCTATTTGAAATTCCTACCAAGAGCAGTTGTGGACTAAAGGTAGAGAAATGGACCAGACATGGCCCGTTCAAATTCTGGTCCAGTAGATTGGAGTTCTGCGAACAAGACACAAAACCTGATTTGCTACCCAAGCAACTGATGAGCACTGTAAATTTAGCACTGTGGGATGTTTAAGTGTTTTTTAGTGATCTCAAAGTATTCAAGCAAATTTAATGTCTTACAAATGTTACCCATGGCACCTATTAAATTAGACGGAAAAAATATGCTTCAGCACATTTGCTTTTACAACAGTAAGTAGAAATTGTGTGTTTACTCATCATTTTTTTTGTTTATCAAAAAAAGTAGCTTTAAGGGCTATCTTGAGTTGAACTATTTCAGGTGTAAAAGTTTCTTTTCCTTCACCAATTGCTTCCACTATTGCCAATTTTTCCACTGAAGCATCTTCTGTGTGAATAATATTTTATACCGGCATACAGTGCTCTACCAAGAGCAGACACAGTTTTTTTATGTTTTCCAATCAGAAAAAGAAAAAAAATGTCATCTCATCTTAATAATAATGCTCTCGAGCCTCAGATCAAACAGAAGTTTTGTGTTACGGCAGATAGTAATGAACTCCGGCAGCAGATCTGGAATCAGAGCCATCAGAGCTCATGCAAACACCGGGGAGAAGCAACGTGTTTTGATTCCTGATATCCTGAGCCTCTGTGTGTGTGTGTGTGTGTGTGTGTGTGTGTGTTTGAGAAATTTACAAGCTCTAGCTGACTGTACAGCACGAGAAATCTGCATAAGGAGAATGAGCTGAAAGCTCCCCGCAGATAGAGACGCTGGTCTGCGTTAATAGAGCAAAGATGATATTCACTGCAGGTAATCCTTACAACATCATATTCTCACTCTTTGACTTTCAAAGTGACCGTTTCCTACTTCAAACATCACTTCACATCAGCAGGATTCACTGCAAATGTTCAAAAATAAAACATATTTTGGGAGAATATTGATGGTTTAGAGACAACAAGCAAAGACTGAATTTAATTAGAGGAGCATTCATCAGTCAAGTTTCCTTCCACCTACAACAGCCACTTACATCCTCACATCAACATGACGGTCACCTATAAGTGTCAACGGGTGATGTTCTTTGTTTATTTACTCATGATCTCACTCGGTGAGACTACTGTAACACACTGTGTGACAGAAAAATAAAGGATAAAGTGTGTCCAGTCTGTCCTCTAGTCTAGACAATGCTCACTTACAGCGACTTTTAATGGCAAGATGATGCATTAGTCAAAAAGCTTTAAAGTTGAGTGTATGATTGGACATACTGTCAGGTAATTCTTTATGAAAGTGATTTGTTATAGCACAAAAATGGTTTGGACCATCTTTTGATTTTATAGACTCGTGGTATTGGGATAGTAAGATGGAAAATGGTCGGAAAATAACCAAGATTTGAAGGAATGTCCTTGTGATCCAGCGTTTGGGAGTTGGACCAGGGCTTGCAAGTTCGAATCCCAGACCAGTGTGTTCCAGAACAGTGTCCTCGTGCAACACACTGACCACCACATGCTCCCTGGGTGCCATTGCTTAAGGCTGCCCACTGCTTCGGGTTTGTGTGTGTTCACTTCAGTGTGTCTGTATTCCGTAACACAGAATCTTGTGTTCTCCCTGGAAAAAGAACCCACAATCTTCGACTTTGCTAAATTATTCAGATTGAGACGCAGTAAATGTAAAATGATATACGAGTGCGATGAGATATTAATGGTTGAAAAATGGTGGATAAAACAAGTAGACTAAAATTTCAAAACTTAAGAAAAAAATTTTGTTCACTTCTGATGCTTCTCTAAAAACAATTAATAAAGTTAATAAAACAAAGCGTTGCAACGAAACACACAGACGCACACACACACACACACACACACACACACACACACACACACACACCACATCCTGAAAAGCAACCCATTTCTTGCTTCATGAGTCATTGGAGAAATTATTCGCTGCACAAATATAGCTTCCATGTTCCCCGTATCTCATTAGAGCAAACAAAAGAACAGAAACACTGAATAATTTTGATTTCTAGATGTTCCAGCTAATTATGTTCTTTGGAGGCTGCCTGCAAGCAGCAGGACATCGTTTTAATTTGTATCCTCTAAAAACCCTATTAAAAGGAAGCCAGCCAAAAAGTTCACTATGTTCACAACACTTGTTTTTTTTATTTCCAGATTGGTAAAGAAACGGTAATTAAACGTGGTAGCTTTTACATCACTCGTGCCATTCAAAGACAAACAAGCAAAATGGCTCTTCACAAGATCATCCTTAATCTTGCTTTGCTCATTTCGTAAGCAAACCAATTACTAAAATATGTAAATATTGGTGAAACTTTGTTTGTAATTTTCTGTGGCACTAGAATCTAGTTTGTCTTTGAATATGGTTTGTCTTTGACAAAATTGGTATTTAGTCTATGTGGATCTTGTAGAAATGCTTCACGCCACCTTTAGCTTTCAAGAATTTAAAGAATACAAATCTCACTTATTTAATATTGTGCCTTGGTCCAAGAAAAGAACTGCAGAAAAAAAAAATTTTTTTTTTGCAAATAATAATTGATTTTTATAAAATATGATTAAGAAGTTGTGTGAGAAGTTCACGTTTAGATGTTTTATTACAATCATGTTGTTTTTGCCACATTATTGATGAATAATAAATGTTGACCTGTTAATGTGTAAAAGAACAAGGCCAGAAAACTCAAGCGCGCGCACACACACACATACACACACGCGTGTTTGATTTCAATGAGTATTTTTTTTTCATGATACCGTTTTTTAATTTACAAAAATATTTCTTTTCCCGAGGCAAATCAGCATTATAAAATAAACTCTATCTGTTTGTAGAACATTCCAAACTCTCGTATTTGTGAGAAAGCGCTTTCATCTAAAATCAAAAGACTGTTCTCTTGAAATTAACATGCTCTTGACATGGTACTGGAGAATTGTTATCTTTGATTTGCACAGTTTCAAAAATATGCAAAGAAATGCATCTTTCACACAAAAATTCATATTAATGTTCATCTGTGCAACTGGAAGCCGAGCATGTTGTGAAGGACAAAAAAAAACAGAACAGACAGTAAGCGCGGACACACACACACCCACACACACACACCCACACACACACACACACACACACACACCACACACACACACACACACACACACACACACACACACACACACCACACACACACACACACACACACACACACAATCAAACAGAGCGTGCTTCATTGGTAGTCAATCTCTCTGCATGCTAATCTATTGATGGATCACTTGTTTTAAAAAAAGATGAATTTTGCGGACCATATTTCCTACTTTTCACTTGACGGAAAAAGAATGAGAAGAAAAACGACCCCCCTACTTCTAAAACAGTTGAAAACGAACACACACACACACACACACACACACACACACACACACACACACACACACACACACACACACACACACACACACACTCCTTGCAACAGTTCTAAAATCTTCAACCTCTGAATCCGCACAGAGAACAGAACAATCAATTATTGAAAAAAAGTTACACACGAAATTCCTTTCGTGTTTTCAAATGAATTCAAATTTTAGTATCTTTTTTCTGAAACATGACATTATGAGCCAAACCTAAAATGTTTGCATAGTGTGTGTGTAGTGTGTGTGTGTGTGCGTGTGTGTATGTGTGACCTCTAAATTTATGAGGAGTTGTCATAGTGTCATAGTTAAATGAGACATCTTCAGTCAGTGAACTGTGCTGAAACACATTTAAGAAACAGTCTATATGAATTATAATATTACAAATCAGAAATAAAAAACACAGCATTGCTAGTCTAAGGAAGGGTATGTTCGACCAGCCATCTCTTCACTTATCTGTGTATGTGCATTGTGGAATAAACTACCGGTTATTGAGCTTGACTATTGGTGTTTGCTTTCTATATTACCGTACGTTGTCAAGAAAAGTGGTTGCCAGATTGGGCAAGAACTCAGCAGACCCACTACTGACACTTTACTGACGACCGAATTGGGAGTTTGCATCATTTTTGGCAGAACTTCACAATGATGAGTGGGTGGGATAGATTTGCAGGACCCTCTGGTGATTAAGTTCTAAGCTACGCTGAAAACCCTAGTTTGGAAGTAAAGCTCTGCAATTCGTGCTTAGTTTAACCCAATTTGGTACTAGGAGTATGTTTTTTCGTATTTCACTTTTTTGTGATGGCTTCAATTGTTGTTGGCCCACATCAGCACCGCCTGAGGTGTTCAGGGGATCCTTTGATAATGAAGTGATGTAGGACGATGCTTCTTGACCTTGCGGATAATGAATTCCGCATCACGTCTTCACGCTCCCTATAAAGGTTACAGTAACTGTGCCAAACCCACGGGACTGAATCAGAAACGACGGGGAAGTAACTGAAATCATGATCAGATGGTTGGTTGGATGAAAAGAATGGAGGAAAAGTCAATATGGACTTCAAAAGCACAACTCAACTCTGAGATCAAAGCAGCAGCGAGATGTTCCTCAACGTTCAAGGCAAAACTATTCCAATCTGGGATTTATGAAAACATTTTCGTACTCCATATTTAACTATATTCGTAATCTAGTATAGCGTAAAAACCTGGAAAAACCAGACACAAAGAATGAAATGCTACATAAAACAAACAAAGGCCACTTGAAAACCTATATATATATTTATATACTGTGTGTGTATATAAAGTAATATGTACTGTGTATATACTACATATATAGTGATACAAAAGACAATAAAAGCATTCTATATATATGGATAATGAGGTGTAATATGTCAATTAATGTAAACACTAGTTTAAATACTGCAATATAATTTAGTATAATTTTTGTTCAATATGCAATATATTTTCTTAGTTTTTTAATCCTCCGAGGTCGAGTCACTCTGGATTCAAGATAAAACACACAAAAAAGTCAATTTTGCACTTACATATAAATGTTATACATCAATTGAAAGTTTGAAGTGCCAAGTTTTTTAGGTTACACTCTTAATAAAAACAGAACATTGTGTTACTTGTAAAAACAAACAAATAAATAAATAATAATAAAACTAAAGCTTGAAGCACGTTTTGCCTTCTTTTTGTCAGCTGAAAACAAAACTTAATAAATACTTATCAATCTAACATGAAACGTATGTCTTATATAAAAATATGTCAATGTATATATATATATATATATATATATATATATATATATATATATATATATTGCAGCTAAAATGGATTCTAGCATCTGTAATTATAACACAAATTAAAAAATGTTAAAACAAAATAATGAAAATAATTATTAAATCCAGCATAATAGCAACAGATTCTAAAAAACAATGAAAATTTGTTCAGTCATCCATACAAATATTTATCATCCACACTTCTCTATCTATCTATCTATCTATCTATCTATCTATCTATCTATCTATCTATCTATCTATCTATCTATCTATCCATCCATTTATATATATATATATATATATATATATATATATATATATATATATATATATATATCTCCATTCATTCATCCATTCCATTGTCTAACCATCCATCATCCCTCTATTGGTCATAACGTGTATGTCACACAAATTAAAGATGCTTCTACAAAGATCGTTCTTAAACCTGAATCCAGAAATCAGGATGCACTGCTGCAGCTTAATTGTTTCTTGTTTCCTTTTCCTGTGGTGGCAATTGCATAGACATTTGTTCCGCCACATTCCTCGACTGTCATTGAGCAATTGAGGAGAAAGCAGGACAGAACGCACCTGAATATTGAACAGCACGGAGACAGCGAACGCCAGGACGCTGTACATCTGTAAAAGCAAAAGTCTTCTGGCAGAAAAATGCCATATTTGTAGTTTGTGAGACTGTGATGGTTTTTAAGACAAAGAGCAACATGTGACCAAAATATGTTGATGGGTTATACAAAGCCGGCCTAGGACCGATAAGTGGCTACAAAGAGAAAAGAAAAAAAAAATACATCCAAGAAATATAGATGGTTGTAGAAGGAAAGTAATAGCAAATATGTAGGAAAAAGTGGTGAGAGATGAGAAAAAGATGAGAGAAGAGAAGATGGGAGAACTGTCTTTAATGGCGTAGTAAAAGCAGACCTGGAATACATTACCCTCCATCCCGCAAGATTACTCATGTAATTATTTGAATACGAGATTTCATTAGAATGTGCAGAGGTGTGAAAGAGGAAAGCCGGTATGATACACGAGCGAGGACCATTTTTACCCACATGAATTAAGTTTGAGCCACATGTAGATAGTTGATATGCGATTCCGAGGCCTTTGATTGGAACAAAATGTAAAGCTTAATAAAGCGTGAATCTTCTCATCTTTCATACGGCTGGGGAAAAAAGAGGCACTTAAAAGGCAGGAGATATTGCAGGAGAGCAGCAACGTACCGCAGTGACTGGGATTAGCTTTCAGTTAGGAGCCAAAACCACAGATTAACGTAGAAATAAGATGGGATTTTTTCATGGCGAAAAACACGTGTAAGACAATCTCTGTCTTTAAGGCACGGACGTGATGAATCAAACTAATTAACATGACGTATTATTATCCATATCGTTAAAGATTATAATACTGCAGATTAAAAAGCAGAGTGCTTTGTACAACAGTATGATAATCATATAAAAATTATACGTATTAAGAATACGAATTATTTATCAATAGCATTCGCAAGAAAGATGAATAGATAATATAAATTTGTAAGTGTTTGATTTACTGTAATAACTATAAATATCGTCTTTCCTCTCTTTGAGGAAAACTGATTTTGCTGGAATGATGTCAAATAAGTATGTACGTATTCTCTTGCTTTAAAATCGAAATGTACTCAAATGAATTCCTTCAATAACAACCCCAGATATTTGTCTTTTTTTATTTTTATTTATTTTTTTATTGTAAATTATTGTCTTTTGTTTCCTCTGTTACTTTTTTTCAGTATTTTTTGGTCTTTCATTTACATGAGTTTATGCCATCACTAAATTGTCCCCACCGTGAAATAAACAAAATAAAAATGCGAAAGCAATGTAAACATTCCTAATTTCACCCCAGTGATCTGCCATTCAACCGTGACAAAAACTGCAGCTTTCCATCTATTCACAACCATACCTGTGATTATAGGATCTCAAAAGGACAAAAGCATCAATCAATGAAAGAAAAACGACGATGCGTCATAATCACAAATATTTCACTGCACAATAAAACCGAAGGCTATGTTCTGAAGTTTTAAACGGCATGCTGGGAAAAAAAAAAAGCTGGAGCACAGCAGTCAACTGGCCCATATTCAAGCATCATCATAAAAAACCCACACATCACAAGAAAATTATTAAATCTTTTCACAATGAAAACAATAAGAAACACTGAAACATAAGAAAGCCGAGACAGATGATTCTCTTTAGACATCAGTTAACTTCTGGTTGACATTTCCTTTTTTAACTTTTCCTCAGGCTAAGAGAACAGTGAATTGCACATATTCTGGAGGACGCAGACTCACACAACTGCAGTAAAATGGTTTGATTTGTTCGCTTTATTCACACGGAGGAGATGAAAACTCTGCACATCTAACAGGATCATCATATTAGGCCTAATGCCACACACAGTTAATGCTGAAGAGCAGTAAAACACATGGGAATAAATTATCGCCAACGGGAATGTTAATAAATTATGGTGGGGAGCATGTAGATCAAAGTGCAACGAGTTCTCGTTATTCAAAACCGCTCTTCGTGCGCACGGCGAGTCTTTGATATTCAGACCAGAGACGATCACGCCGGCGCTTCTGAAGAGCTTTTATACATTTGACCTTGAACAAACACTTCAAACTACTGTAAAAGTTCACAAACCGTCGCAGTAAAAGCCGGCTGCTTTAAAACACGCACAGATTTACACGTTTACAGTACGCTGAACAATACAAACGGAGAATGTGAGAGTATTCCGTCGCTTTGTCCGATAAGATTTTTAAACATTACATTCATGTTGAAGGCCGTTTTTTAATCAACCATCCGGGCCCAACAACTGAGCAGATTAAAAAGCAAGATGAAGGGAGAAGAGAAATGGTAAACCCTGAACAAACTTGTTTGCACCATTGCGCTGATTCCTCTGGGCACATCAGTAACTTTTCAAATGTGCATCCAGAGCCAAAAACGGTTGGCTTTTGGGCTTCAATGGTCCATTGAGGCTACAAGGTTACAAAGTTGCTTTTCGTAAGTGCTAGCTAATGAGAAAAAAAGCTCAGTTTCCTAACACATTGAACTCTGATTGGCTGTCGTGATCTCAAGTTCAAGCGATTGTCACGCCGATTCAAGTGCAACGCAAGAGTCAAATTCAAAAGTCTGTTTCCAAAAGGTTGAATGCTAACCGCTTTGAATTCAAGGGCAGCACGCAGGGAAAAAAATGTCCTTGGAAATATCCCAGTGTCCCAAAACCGTAACCAAAAGAGCTTCCGTATCTGCTAAAAAAAACCTTGCTGGAAAAAAAAGTGTACAATGGGGAATTGCGCAGGATTTAATCACGAACTTCTAGGGTTGGGCAAGTCAAAAACGATGGGTGGGTTCATAGGCTGGAAGTTCACTGTGCAAGCCGAGGCGTTAACAAACGTGGTGGTCCCATCTGTCATCATACCGTAGCCTAGGTCACCCAAACACAAAGAAATAAAGTCAAACTTAAAGAAAAAAAAAACAATTCAGAGTAATAAAACGCACAAGCAAACCTAATGGAATACATTTATATTTTGCACAAATATTCATAGTGGGAAAATCTGAAAAGGGGAAATCATGCAAAGACACAACTGATTTCCGTGATGCATAATCATTACCAAAAGGCAGATTGAGTAAGGAGCTAAATTTACTATGAATATGAATGTGATCTATTTCTCGCTGTCAGAAGGCAAAGCACCCTGGGAAAGTCTCTGCCCCGCTAACCTCAAAACACAGCCGAGTGACGTGGCAGCATGAAGAACGATGATCGCAGGCCGTGATGCTTTTCATGCAAGTTTATAATCTGATGGGATTACCTTCATGGATGTGTCCAAACACATGCAGTTTGGGCTGAACTCTTCTCTGGACTGTGTTCAGAAGCTCCATGCAGCCAACACGTTGCATCTTCTTGGGAACCCAGTCTAAAAACCCTACGGAATCAAACAAAGACTTGTATCCGTGGGAACAAAAACAGAGGATAAAGACTAACAAACAGACAAAATGCTTAATTCCTCCGCTGTGACACTGCAAGAAGGCAACCGATCGCAATCTTTAGAATTGTTTCCATCATCGCTCAGATTCATGGAGTCAAAAAAAGTCCAAAGATGATAAAGACATGTAGCACGGGATATGAGAGATGGAGGGAAGCTGAGAGTGAAAGACAAAGAGTGAAATCTTAAACAGAGATTGACCGACAGAAGTAGAACAAGGGTTGAGAAATGAGAAAAAAAGAAAAAGAAAGACTAAAAGAGACAGAGATCAGAGAAAAGAGAATAATCACAAGATATAAGATAGGTGATAATGTGAGAGTGAAAGAGAAAAAGACACAACACTTTTTTTCTCAAAAAAGAGTTTGAGAAATGAAGGAAAGAGTGAGAGAGACTGAAGAAGACTGAGAGATAGAGGGAAGAAAAGAGAGAGAAAATTACAAGATATGAGAGATGGATGTTTTGTGAGACTGAAACAGACGAATCCCAGACGAGAAAAAGATACGAAACAAAGAAAGGACAAAGATGCAGGAGAAATGGATGGACGAATGACAAAAATTGTTCAAAAAGAAGGAAAGAATGGATGGATGGAAATGTAGCCAGTCTAACCTTAAGCGACATAAGCCAGGGTTAATTTGAAACACTTTGTTAACCAGCACAGATGAATCGCCGCGTCTTTGCCGTGAGAATTCAACACTGTCACAGACACAAAATCCGCCTTCATGCCCTCTGCATGTGCATTTTGTAGAAGTGTGTGCGTTTGTGTTTACGTGAGGATTTTATTATGTGCGGAGGGATTTGCTGCGTCGAACAGTGTCGTAGTGTTGCATGCTTTAGCGGTCTGCTGTAGCAACCCCATCTGCTGAAGCCTGGGAGCTAAAGTGTGTGTGTGTGTGTGTGAGGGTGAAGACACCACAAACGGTGGAGAATCACTCCAGAGTGATGAGCGTGTGTGTGTGTGTGTGTGTGTGTGATGTGGGACTCACCCAGAGGAGGGCAGTGTGTGAGAAGGATATCCGTAGAGTCTGGGACCTGATTCCACTTGTCCAGCAGAGCTTGTCCTCGCGGTAGATTGAAACCCCAGCCGTAGTACCAGGGCTGCCTGAACACACACACACACACACACACACACACACACACACACACAGTAATGTCTATCATCGCAAGCGTCACCATACCACACATATCTTCCTGTTAGCTACACTGACTTTCTTCCCGCATTGTCCAGCTGATAAAGGCATGATGAAATGTCCACAAAATCTCTAATCACAACTAGAATTTAGTCTGCAAAAGCCGCCAACTTTTTACATCTGAGCTTAATGAAAAGGACAAATTGCTCTTTAATCCCATGCAAGCCGTTAGCAAGAGTGTATGCAGTATGGGGTTGGTTTAAGTCTAAAGGTCAGGGGTTCCATTCCCCCATTTAAATGATGATGGTGTTTAGTAAACTGTTTTAGAGAACGATCACGAATGAAGAAACTAGATAGAGATTTCTGGATTATTTTTCTTTCTAGACATGTCATAATTTCGCCTGATCTCAATTAACATAACCCAAAAATCATGAGGGGATGAAGGATTATAAAATACATACTTACATGTGAATATTAATTAATTGTTGCAACACCCAGTTTCAAATAATTGTCAAGACTGGTAAGTGGGCGCAACAGATAGAGGATTAACTTATTTTATCAAAATATTCCCATTATGCCATTCGACAGCTTATCCACACACACCTGTGCAATTATGTGTGTGTGTGCTTTACATTCTGATCTGTTAACATAAAATCTTTGACCAATCTGCGACTAACAAGCTCCATGTTTGTAACTTTTCAAGAATTTTTATGCCATTTAAAAAACAAAACTGTAGAGCCAAAAATGAAAGTCTATAGAATCTATAAACGATGCTTTCAAGGTAAAAGCAACCACTCCAATCAAATAATGAACGATTAAAGCATAATTATTCTCTAAAGCAGAGAATAATTGATTACCACCAAAAAAAAGCAAAAAAATGAAAATGATTGCGTAATAAAATGAATAATAAATGTTGAACATGGTGGTAAAAGTGAACGAGCTGATGGAAGAGAGCAAAACAGGTAGACCGAGGCAGCACGCAGGAGTAACGCAGGGGCTGATGCTTTTGCCTATGGCCCATCACTTTGATTGCAGATGCACCAAGCTTGAGTGACGGTATAGAAATTAACATGTCACTAACAATCTGTCCCCAGATCCATCTTCCTCCGCCGTGGCGGATTTGCACATCTACGCGCGCGAGTGTGTTGAAAGACTTGAAAGTGTGTGTGAGCGTGTGAGAGAGAGAGTCAGTCAGAAGGTTCCCATGCGTCTACGTGAATTTCGTAATTTATAGCGAGCAGTCACTTGAAACGTTTACTTTTATTGCCAGTTGATGCATCAGTGTCCTGAGCTGGAGAGAAAGCGAGATAGAGCGAGAGAGGGAGAGAAAGCGAGATAGAGCGAGAGAGAGAGAGAGAGAGGGAGAGAGAGCGAGAGAGAGAGAGAGAGAGAGAGAGAGAGAGAGAGAGAGAGAGAGAGAGAGAGAGAGAAGAGAGAGAGAGCGAGAGAGAGAGAGAGAGAGAGAGAGAGAGAGAGAGAAAGGAGAGAGCGAGAGAGAGAGAGAGAGAGAGAGAGAGAGAGAGAGAGAGAGAGAGAGAGAGAGACTTTGAAAACCTTTCCGAGCAGCTAAAACGGTCAGGAGGAACCAACTTCCTTGAATCCAATTCACCCGATTATTTTTTAATTCTCTTCAATAATTAGTGTAAATATTTATGATCATTCCACCTGCAGTCTGACTAATACTACACTTTAAAACGAGCCTCTGAATATTAATCACTAATAATAATAATTACTAATATAGTAATAACAGGATTATCGGTGTCACAACAAGCTTTTTTTATGACACCAACACAAAAACCAAATCCTTGTCGAGACGAGAGGCTTTTAAAGTCTTTCTTTCCTTGAAAGTTACCAGAGAAATACAACAAAGTAGTGACAGTGTGCTTGACGTGCTAAACCATCTGTGACTTTATCATTTCCGGTGCGTTTTAGTTATTTATATGGAAAAGCCTGAAACATCTGGTGGAATTAATGGCTTTACTGAAGTAAAAATACTATTTCTGAAATGTTCCTTTGCTCGGATGCTGTCAGACAGATGCTAGATCTTTGCTTTATGGTTCCTTAATCTGAGTGGTTGCTCACAATCCAAAGTCCTAAACTGTGCGAATTCTACATATTAAAAATCTGAGATGTCAATCAGGTTGTTTTTAATTGCCTGACAGTACGCATGAATTGAGAAGGAACGCAATCGCATCTATGGACAAGCGCTAGGTGTTCAAGTACTAAGCCCAAGCAGTAAAAATTAGCAATGTTTTTGTGAACAACAAACACATCTCATTAAATGAAAATTAATCAAATTATGAGATCCCCATGCTGAACGCTAGTTGCTTCTTTCAAAAAGCCATTTTGAAATAGAAATAAAATAGGTCTCGGTCAAATCATCGAGGGTATCCGCACGCAAAACTTCTCTTGGCCAAATGATATCAGCACAGTTTGTTATAAATCTTTAAACGCATGGCTTGCAGGAAAACGCTGTGGGGCGACTCTGCTTCAATATTTCATCCCATTGGTTAACTTCAAGATTCTTATAGGACGGGGAGAAGAAGCCTTATAAGAAAATTTTCGTTTTTCAAAGGAACGCATTAAAGATTTAGAGAAATTTGAAATCTAAATCAACTCGCTGGTGGTGAGCTTCTGCGCTTTGAGTGAAATCATAAAACATTCTTGTGAAAGCTGGAGAGAAAAAAGCCCAGAGAATGGAGCTACAATGTGTTGAATGGTTACGTCTCCGCATCACTCACACTTTTAGTCTGAGAATGTCTTAATCTGATAAATGCCACGTGTCGGAGAATAATGGACACAACCTATTTTCAGAGTTAAATTAAGTTTTTTTTAACAACCTCACCTATGGTGGATGTAATTACAGGCGAGTGGGATTCGGATCTAAATTACCGATGAGACGTGTGTATTGTTATGCGTGCGTTCCTGAGGTGAATAATTAGCATTGCTACGTTTATGACCTATATGCATGTTTGGAGCAGGAATCTAGAGGGACGAGAGTTTTCTCTCTGAAGAGTTGGGCAACATCATACATGCACACACTTAACCTCATTAAAAAAGCCGGTTTCAATTAATAGTTTAAGGGTCAAATCCGTGCCGTCAACATCACAAGGTACACAGATTCATTAGTAATGACAGAAGTAAAAAAACGAACAATTTTTAGAGTGTTCCTATAAATAAGACCAAGTGAAAAACATAAAGAGTAGAACATTCTAACACCCAGATTATCTGTGTGAACAATTGTCCAAACAATACGGACAAATGTAGTTAAGAACTTAAACATTATTTTACAAGAAAGAAACAATATAAAGAACTTTAAAATGTAAAAAAAATATTTCATAAAAAAAAAAACAGCTTAAAGCTAATCAATCTTAACTGCAGGTCAAATATTGTGGAGACACAAATGAAGAATTCAAACTGTCAAAACCCAAGTATTGTTTGTTTCTGTATTGTGGTCATTCTCTATTCATGATGACACAAGGTGAGATATTTTCCTTATCTTCAGTGCCTGCAGGAACAGAAACGCATCGCCACTCGGGAAGATGTGTATCATGACGACGATTCCAGCAATAAGTGTCTAGATTACACAGTCAGGATCCCAGCGATCTTTCATTGACTTTTTGGCATGTTTGACTAAACGTTTTGGCATTCCTGTAGCTAAGAGCACAGTGTTTGCAACACAAAAAGTTATGGGTTCTATTCCCTAGAAATGCAACATTCAACCAAACAAACATAAAGAAACAATACAAATGTAAACAGACATGAATTAAATTCACGTACATTCTTATACAAGTTTACCTAATAATGCAAATTTTGGATAAAAAAAGCACCAGAAAAATGCAGATTTGTGTGTATGTGTGTGTGTGTGTTGAGGAGTTATGTTAGGGGATACCTGACTCTTTTTCATCATCAGTCCAGACAAAGTTGTCTATGTTGTGAATTATTGTGTAGCTGTGTTTTTCGAGCCGTGTTGTATTGTGTGAACTGTGGGGCCGGTAAGACTTTGATGTCTAATCTGAGTCCATTCACACGAAGCGCCAGTCCGAGCAGCACAGCGGGAGAGCCTGGCTCAAACACACACTCCACTAAACCAGAGCGGGAGAACGCCTGCAAGGCAGAGTATATCAGTCTCTGACAATAAAGGGATTAGAACAGGGCCTGAGCCGATGTGAATGTGCATGTGTGTGTTTATGTTACGTTAAGAGAAAGCTGCACATGTATACAACCACATGCTCGCTTTAGCTCATAAACACACAAAATCAATGTATTATATTAAATTATTATATGACATTTTCACATGAAATAT
This sequence comes from Paedocypris micromegethes, assembly GCA_028031935.1. Taxonomy (NCBI): domain Eukaryota; kingdom Metazoa; phylum Chordata; class Actinopteri; order Cypriniformes; genus Paedocypris; species Paedocypris micromegethes. The sequence continues at coordinate 8,733,083 of CM051496.1, forward strand.
GTTTATATACATGTATTAATGTAATACATACAATCCATATTTCTTTCAGATGCTTTAAGTATGGGGTTTTAGGTTTGAGGTTTTATTTAGTTTCAAATCCTGGTTTAGTATACGAGGTTAAAAAAAAAAACAATCAATGTGAATCAAACATTTTAACATTTAAAATCGATTTAAGAAAAAAAAAAATGTTCTCAATTAACTACTGAAGTATGATATGAATCTGTCTACTGAAGATGAATTATAATATTTCCCTTGTTTTAGTTGTATTTCTAATATAACTATTTTGCCCGTCACTTTTATTTCCCAAATTGAGTTTATTCAAATTGCTAAAGTATGAAATTGTATAACAACCAAAAACCAAAAAGAAAACACCAACACAGCGCAAACTGTTGGTCAGACACCCAGCCCATGGTTCAGATGACAATTAAGCAATAATGACATCCTTGAGTTTAAATTAAAAGGGAGAGTGAATATGGACTCGGAATGTTTCTGGTCCACTGCATTCGAGTTGGACAGGCCGCGAACCAGCGGTAACAAACCCATCTGTGCAATGAGACATCTGCCCACACAGCCTGACACCTCTCAAACACACACCTACCAGCACACTGGCACCGGCCCGGGCACACGGCAGACTTCAGAACAGCTGTGTGGACTCACACTCATCAACAGGAACATTCACAGCGCTGATTAACATGATGAGCCAAGAGCAGGGGGACATACAGGCTCAAGTGTTTGATATCTGCGGCTGCGGTGCGGTTAAAGACATGCGCACGCTTCCTTTCCTTCTATAATGAGCTTTCCCCAAAGCCACGACTCCGTTACACGGGACAAAAAAGCTCAAATCTAATACAAATGATTATTGAGGCCGTCACGGACCAAGTTGTGAACTGTAGTTCTGATTTTATAATCAGCATTCATGATTAGTTTATATTTTTATCTTAATTACCCAGAGTACAATATGATATGAAAAACTTATATACGTAGATGAAAACATTAAGATTTGTAGATGATAACATATTAATCATTACATTAATCAAGACAGTAAAGGTCAAGAAAAAAATAAAGTAAAATCTATCTTTTTCCTTTTATTTCCCCAAACACAGCCATAATTGTATGCCAAGCCAAAGTGTTAAACAAGCCTATGTCATGTCAAAAAGTTAAATACTAAATAACTTGTCCACCCTTGGAAAAATGTGAATTTGGCCTTGCTAACAACGTTGTTATTATTCAAGCTGATCTCTGCGGGCCGCCATAGTTTGTGGGTCCTTAAAATAGCCCAAATTTCATCACCTAACTGCCCATGTCAGAAATGACAAAGTTTAGGATGGTTATGCAGCTGAAAAAAGCCAATCCTCGTGTTCGAAATGTGCTTACATAAGTGTTCCACAAGTCAGAGTTTGAAAAGTGTCCATCATAACAGACACATTCAGTCCTTTCAAATTGTACACAACTCAGCAGAAAACAGACCAGAAATAATAACCTGTGTAAAAGCAGCTATGACACACATGACGCCAATAACAGATGTGAGATATGAGACAAAGCGTGACACGAATGTGAGCAGAAAATGACAGTTCTTTAAGAACAACCATAAACCGGACAATAGCAAATCAGGTACACTATGAAGCTGCAAAAAATGGTAAACAACAGCAAAAATAAAAGAAGTGTTAAAAAAAGTTGACCTAAAAAAATTCCAGAAATCACTGTTTGCTCAACAGGTCTTTTAAGCACAAAAAGAGCCAGCGTCTTGAGACACTTCACTTAGCGATTACTTTTGTTTCATCCGTCGGTCCCTCGGCTTTGTCTCTCATCCTTCTTTCCGGTGGGTTTGAGGAGCGCTGAGAGAAGAGCGCGACTCAAACAGACACGCTGCACGCTGCGCTAATGAGCTCCCTCTGGAAGAACTCAAACATTCTGTCATACGTATGCATTTTCGTGGGCAATACGCTAGTTGTGTGTTAGCGGAAAGCGAAGAGCTAAACCAGACTGAGATGGGTGGCTTTCCGGGGGCTCGGGACGACAGAGAGAAGCCGACTGTGCTTGCCAGGATTGAACTGTGAGGAGCAGGTGCAGGACAGAAGCACCAGAGAGGGAGCGCGAGTGTGTGTGTGAGAGATGGAGGGTGTATTATGGGAAGAGGCTTGGAGGGAAGCAAAGCTTTGTGGGTAAATAACACGCATGGGGTGAAGCGGTCAGGTCATATGACCTCGTTCCTGCTGCGGTGACACACTCAGCCCTGACTTTCCAGCTTGAACGACAAGCGCAAGGTTAATTCATGTCATGTGATTATTTAATAAAAGTGACGCGTTGAAAGGAACGATAAAAAAAGTGGAGAGTGCAAATGTGTTTGAAGTAAATAGAAATTCTCCATCTCTAATTGTGCGGCCAAACACTCCACACGGGAGCGAGTTTCATTCCACAGATGTGAAGAAACGAAGGATGCTGCTCTGAAAAGTTGCAAAGAACAGAAGGAAAAATGCGAAGAGTGATGAGAAATGGCAGAAATGTTTGCCTGCGACTGCAGTGCTGCTAAAATCACCGGCTAATTCCGCCTGTGAAAACTGCTGGACATTTTATCCCCTCTTCCCTCTCTTTCCCACAGAGTGATAGTTGCCTTAGCAACCGTGGCAAATCTTCCTTTTCTCAAACAGATGTCCCATTTAGTTGGAAATTAGAATGTGTAAAAACCCAGGAGACTCAAATTATTTCCAAGTTCTCCGGGAGGAGGGAGCGGAGAAGAAGAAAAGAGGAGCGGTGGAAAGAAAGGAGTGAAGGAGATGATGGGAAAAAAGCGAGCGGGTTGCATATCCTCCCTCCTCAGGACGCGTGAAAGTGTGTTGATTAGCCGTCGCTGTGGGGCAGCTCATTCTGACGCCGGACCACACGCCACAAACAGCACTACAGCCAGGAAATAACACACTAGAGAGGAAAGACGGCACGAGCACAAGAGGGGCACGAGCCACTCGGTGGTCTGGCATTCAATTAATACGGTGTATAATAGATTCTCCGACTTCTATTTCAACATTTAACGTCACATCTAATCCGACAAAGCAGGTGACATTGTGAAGAAGATGAGACTGGATGGTTCTTACCGGAAGTGCAGGTAAACAGATTCAGCGTCTGTGAGAATGTAAAGTAGATGCCAAGAGCTGTGCAAGTGCACAAAAACACAAAAAACAGGCAACGAAACATTCTCACATTCAATGGGTTTTTATAGATATTCGAGGGCAAGAATGAAGAAAAACCAACAGTAACTTGAAATCTCATCTGAAATATGGGTGAACAATTTCAGCTGACCCATCCGGACAACTGATCCGAGTTTATTCGGATGGGTCAAATGCAGAGACAAATTTCCACACTGAGGGATTAATAAAGATCATTTCTTTCTTTCTTTCTTTCTTCTTCTTCTTCAAGGAAACCAGTCCGGTTCTACAGGCCGCTAATTTATCTCACTGGTCTTTGAAAAACCAGACAGGAATAATAATCTGCCACAGAACAAATTGTAGCTATATCAGGTATAAATTTTATATCTTTTTAAACAATGGCTTATCCCATAGCTCAATCAGTGGAACATTGTGCTAGCAACACAACAGATCAAGGAGATCATGATCATGTAGATTAAAACAATATATACATACGGTATATATATACATATATATACATATATATATATATATATATATATATATATATATATATATATATATATATATATATATATACAGTTTTAATAGCAGTTTAATGCTGTGGATATACACATTATTGCGTTATTTATATAAAAATACGAATATGAGATATTGATAAACTAACTAATATTTTGAAAATTTAAGCAAAACACAAAAAACTGAAACAAAATAGCAAACTCAAAAAACATGTGATATAATGATACGGCTATGACTTTTATCAGTGAGAAAGCCAATAGGCGACAATGGATGGATGGATGAATGTGGTTGGGTGGGTTGATGGACGAACAGACAGAGAGATAGTAGGACAGATGGGCAGACAGATGGATGGATGGATGGACAAACAGTCAGTAAAGCAAAGTGTCAGCATCACCATGGTCAAAGGTTATTTGCTCTATAAATTAGAATGTATAACATATATATATATATATATATATATATATATATATATATATATATAAATATATATATACTCTAGAAATATATTACAATGGGAGTTTGGAAAAGTGTCAGTGAAAAAATGTCTGGCATATGCAACAATGTATTAAAAGGATCTTTTTCTTGTGGAGGAGACAATGTTGAGCAACTTTTCAGAATTATGACTGACTGGCTCACTATGGGAAGGGTCTTCATGACAGGACTAGGCCGGCCTGGCTCCTGCTTCTCCCTCAGGCACCCCAGATGTTAATTGCGGGGTTCCCATGTGTCCAGCTCTACATAGCCGAAGCGGTGAGCTCATCGCCCCCGGGGAGACACCACTGATACTGTACTAATCTCTCCTCACTTCTCATATCACTCTCCACATCAGCCACCACTTTAATTAATTCACACAGCCAAGGAGGCAAGGTCAAGCAGTTAAATGCTTGGTTTTATATATATATTTATATATATATATATATCCACCACCGGCACCAGGTCTCATCCGTGAAATCATTAGGCCCAGATGCTCGTCTTCTCCTTTTCCTAAAATCAATCCTTGAGTTCAAATGAAGGGCCATTCATTAGCAGCTTGTGGCATGTCCCCTTCATCGTTGAAGAGCCATCAAACACATGGGAGGAGGAAGACCAGGGACAAAAAAAAAAACAGAAAACACTCTTCCTCTGTCTTTCACTTTTCCTTTTTTTTTGTTTTGATGAGCTTCTTTAATTGGGCCACTACAGAGGAGAAGCAAATCCTCAATAATTAAAAAAACTAATTACAGAGTCTTTTGCATCTCTGGCATTAATTATTCCTGGTGGAGTGACTGGATAACGGACATTTATTCAGTTTTCATTCTTTCACAGAAAAAAAAGAGCATGTTTCCCGTTCCCTCCTCTTTGCTTCATCTTCTGAACAAAACAAACTTTAGGCCGGATGACTTTTATCTTCAAAACAAACACTTGCTCTCCTAACAAATATTCACTATTAAAAAGTTTAATACAAAGTATAAAACGAAAACAAGCAAACATCCGGAAGGTCTATATACCGTATATGAAAGCGAAGAGATTGTGTGTGTGTGTGTGTGTGTGTGTGTGTGTGTGTGTGTGTGTGCGTGTGTTTGTATGTGTGTGCTGAGGGTCCTAGACATTGTTTGTGTAATCATGCTCTGTGAAAGAGACAGCCATCCTTAATACTTAATCCACCCACACCAGCTCTCTCTCTCTCACACACACACACACACACACACACACACCACAAAGACACCAACACAGCATTTGCTGATCTATGGATGACAAACGACTTGTAAACTTGCATTAGCGTCAGCAGTTAAAAAAAACACACCACATGTTTCCCCCATGCGGTTCTATTCATTCCAGAATAACTGCATGACAAATAGTCAGGATTTAGGAAAGAAAACGGTGTGCCAACACCTCGTTTAGTCTGTTAAAGAGGATAGAGAGGGAGCATGTGGGCATTTGGATTAAGAGTCCAACTGACTAGCTGATTAGTGAGGCTGAGAAAAAATAAAAAATAAAAAAACTAAATAAACACACACACACACACACACACACACACACACACACACACACACACAATGAGGTGAACACACACAAACCCGGAACAGTGGGCAGCCTAGGCCATGGTGCCCAGGGGGAATATGGGCTTCAGTGCCAAAGGACACTTATTTGCAGAACCAGTCAATCCCAGCAACTCTGGGCCTGAAGGCAGAAAACACACCCTGGTTTGGTGGCCAACCAATCACTGAGCAGGACACACAGACACACACACCCCTCTAACACAGGGGGAATTATTCCAGACTCCAGTTCACTTGACCACAGTGTTGGAGAAAAGAGGAAACCCACACGTCTGGAACAAGTCCTCCTTCCTCTGCAAAATCGCTTACCACCATCATCATCATCATTCATCATCAAAACCTTCATTAACTTCAAACTTCCGCCTGATTCGACCTACTGTAGCTGTGCATAGGAATGAATCTTAACATTCACAAGCATCTAGGAATTTACCCCAACACCACCTCTTGCATGCAGCAAAATGAAGTCATCCAACCTTTCAAACAACCTGAATGATGCATACAGTAGAAAATATGAAGATGTGCGAAAGACTGAGATAAAAAAAAATGGACACTATTAAGTGAAGTACCGCTCACCCGGCCATTGCTTCGGGCAAGACAGGAAACGACCCATTAATCAGGATCCAGAAATGGGGAAAAAAAATGGAGATGAGATTTTTGCCTTTCGAAATGAATTGTGTCCTCGGCTTTACACTGACAATCAGGAGCAGGATTTATGAACGGTGAGAAAGAGAAAGAAAGGAGCTTACAAACACACTTTCCATCCGTGTTCCCCTACAGAGGAATGCCATTACTGGATCTCAGCAGTGCAAATGTTTTATTAGCTCCGCGCGGTGTAAACACAGACACACACAAGCACGCTGGCACGATGATGAGTATTTCTGTCAGAATATCTCAGAATGGATTACCACTGGATGTTTTAATCTAACTCGTGATTTCAAGACGGCGAGACGAGCCACACACACAGACAAATGCAAATGCTATTTTATCTTCTTTGATATTTCTGGGGCTTTTTTACATGTATCTAACACCTGTCAACACATCTGTACGTGCTGAACATTTGATTAATATTTAATCCACATTTCACACTTCCTATTATGTTTGTTTATTAAAATTAATTTTAAAAAATTAATAAATAATTTAAAAAAAGTACTTTTTTCTGGGAAGATATTGTAAATCAATCACACATACAAAACAATGCAAAAAAAAACAAAAACAACTATTAAAACTACAAAATGGCTATATTTCAGTCCCTGTTTAAGCTTCAAACAGTACAAACTCTCACAGGTAAATCCTGTGACTTAAGAGGTGATGGAAGAAGTGTTAAAAAGAGAGAGTCAAAATGAGGGGAGAAAAAAAGAGGAAGACTTGAGGGGGAAGGGACAACACAACAACATATGGTGACAAACAGTGACAGGAAGACTGGCAAAAGATTGAACAAGAGAGTGGGATGGATGAGAGAGGGGGGGGGTAGAAACGAGAGAGAAGGATAGAATCATAAAAGAGAGAGGGAGAGAGAGAAGGAGAGAGAGTGAGAGTGTGTGAGAGAGAGAGAGAGAGAGAGAGAGAGAGAGAGAGAAATACAGGGAGAGAGCCAGAAGGATGAGCGGAAAAAGGAAGAGTAAAAGATGAAGAAATTGACAGATGGGGTTGGGCAGAGAAAGTGAAATGGATGAGAAAGAAAGTGAGAATGAGGGATTGAAATGGATGAGAGATGGAGGATGGAGGAAGAGAGGGTGCTGGTTGAGAGGAAGAGAAAGTGAAATGAACTATAACGAGGGAGGAAGGCTGAAACTGATGAGAGAAGGAGCTAAATGAACAAAACAAAAGTCAAATAGATGAGAGAGAAGGAGGGAGGGAGGGAGGAAGGAAGGAAGGGAGAGAGATACTCACCAAGGTGATCCGTAGATCCGGAAACCCCTGACAGTAACATCAGAGTCCTGCAGGTAGATGCAGTTGGTGAGAAGGGATTGAACGTTCTCGTAGTTTTCTGGCTTGAGTTTAGAAGCAGATGGAAAATAGTAGAAGTCCTGCTTTATCAGGTCTGCCATGAACTCCTGATCGAACGTCAACTCATGGTTCCCGGCTATGACGATTTTGATCTCGTAAGGCAGAGTGCCTGAAGAAAGACAAAACAACTGCTGTGATCCAGAACATTCATTAGTGCGCCATAAAATAATGACAGTGGAGAAGCCATTCTTTATTTATCGCCATACACGACAAGCAATTACGCTCTGCTGTTCAGCACCTGCGGGGCTCTCACATTTTTACATCACGCTGCACACCATTGCAATTCTATCACAATCACAAATAATCATATTCTTGGGTCTTTTAATATTTTGCCTTTCTTTGTGAAATTATTACATTTGATTACCATACACTTGTAACCATGCAATATATAATCAGCTGCACTTTTCTGTTTAGCAGAAAACACACAGTATATGCTAAATAATCAAATGCACATTTGTGTTTATCACAAAATACTCATTATTTAGTGGAAAAAAAATCTGTGAAATGATTGAGAGAGTGAAATGGATGAGATGTAGATTAAGCGAATAAAGCCAAATAAACGTTTTTATTTGGCGGAAAAAATCTGGAAATTTTTTTATTACAGAAAGAGAATGATAGAGAGAACGATTAATGAAAAGTGAGCAAGGAAAAGAGTGACACTGAAGGAGTAAAACGATTTAGAGAGTGAGATGGATGAGAGGTAGATAAAGCGAATTAAAGCGAATAAAGGCAAAAAAGTGAATAAAGCAAATAAACAACTATTTGGCGGAAAAAAATCTGGAGAATTTTTTATTACAGAGAGAGATTGATAGAGAGAACGATAAATGAAAAGTAAGCAAGGAAAAGAGTGACACTGAAGGAGTGAAACGATTGAGAGAGTGAGATGGATGAGATAAAGCGGTGGTAGATAATGGTAGATAAAGCGGAGAGAGGAAAGGAGAGTGAGAGATGTAATGAGAGACGGAAGGAGAAAGAGAGAAAGAGGGTGAGATGGGTGGAGAGATTGAGATAGATACAAAAGAGAGGGTGGGTGGTGGATTAGAAAAAGCAGTTTTTTTTTGCTTTAAAATCCAGATGCAGCGTTTTTGAGGCGACTATAAATCCACGCTCTTGATATTTCCAACATCGGCAAAGAAACTGATTAGTACTAGAGATTAATTGAGGTGTCTAACCACTTAAACAGCAGTGATGGGAGCTGCACAATGTATACAAATATTATTGTTGACATAATAATAAAAACGTGTAACATTTTTTGAATCTCCTGAGAACTTCATGAACGATCATCAACGCAGCTGACCAATCAGATGAAGCAATGCTGCCTTTTGTTGTCTGCAGTGCTGCCTTTTGTTTGTCAACGGCGATACACATACACACTAGGTCAGACAAAATGTTTGCTCACAATGATTTAATCATACAAAAATTCCTGTTTTCCAAGGAAACCCACACCTCAACATCAGCTCCAACGATTGGTGTCTTAAAAATGCTTTAAAACAGATTCCTACCATATTTACTTTGCTTATAAGACGGGCTCCTAACTTCACCTGGAATAGAAAGTTGGTATTCTGTTTAGACCAGTTTATAAGACAGGAGAAAGGAAAGCAGGTAATCAGAGAATAGTGGAAAAAATAAATTGTAGAAACCTGATTTTGGGCTTTGGTGTAGCACAGTATGTAAAAGTATTGCAGCATTGTAAAGGTATTTTACAGTATTATGTTTACCAGTATGACGTTATAGGGTAAAGCAAAAGCCCTCGTGCCCCGTTTTCTGAAAGATTTCTTTAATTCATAACATGACAGTTAATTTAATTACCTTGTACTTGCCTGTTGTTTATTTTAGTGAGAAAGGGTGTTAATATTTGCATACTGTTCTGAGTAAACTATTGTCCATGTCTGTAGACCTCACTTTTGCACCCGACATTTTAAGGAAAAATTCTCGCGTTATAAGCGGGTATGTACGTACAGATAAATATACGCACAGATGTACAGAGCGACTGCACAGCAAAAAATTCACATGAAGAAATAAGAAAATAAATAACAAAATGGGTTAAAAAAAGACTTAAATCAGGTAAAATTATCTGGCAATGGGGTGAGCAATTGAATAAAAGGAATTTATTTTTTGCAGTTTTGCAGAACTTCTCCAAACGGAGAATCATACGCCGATTTGCAAAATTCATATGAATTGCGCTTTTGTCGTCAGGATAGTTTTATGCTGCAATTAAAATGATTTATAGTAATCTTGACATTAACAACAAATAGTATCAATACTTGCTCTATCTCCGCATTTTGCAGTCTTATGAAACTTTCAGGATGCTGCGGAGCAAACCCCGTCCACACCTGACAGACACAAAGACAGCCTGTCCCCACAAATCTCCTCTCCCCCTGCAGCCCCACAAAACTACACCAAACATCTGGAAATTGTGCTTTTATTTGAAAAGTGTCATAAAAGAGAGGCGATGCGTCGGGAAGTGTAAGGTTTGAGGTGTGACGGAGAGTTCAATCAGCCTGTTTTTGACAATTACGCATCCGAGCGCATCCCCGAAAGCAGCAATTAAAATGTGGGGAGGAAGATGGGGGTTGGATGCTGGATTTGCGGGTGTACAAAAAAAACATATTAAACGGGATTGACAAGCGCACATACACTCTGACAGTCCCCAGCTTCTGCTCAAAGTGTGAGACTTAACAGCAATTTGCCTGACACTTAACACACACAATACTCCAAGGCACCTCTGAAAAACTGCAAGTGTAAGCACAATTTTACCCGCCATGAGATGATCATGAAAAATGTGTGCATAGCAGATGCTTCACAAGCATCAGATGTGTCTTCCATTTTTGGATCCACTTCTTAAGAGGCTCCAATTATAAAAAATAGTTCATGTTATTTATAAGCCACCTTTTGGGACCATCAACGATCATCTATATTATCAGTTTCATTAGAAAGGTAAATAAAAATTTTAAAATACATATAAAGTAAAAATGTTGTACCATCTGTCTATCTATCTATCTATCTATCTATCTATCTATCTATCTATCTATCTATCTATCTATCTATCTATCTATCTATCTATCTATCTATCTATCTTTCTATCCATCCATCCATCCATCCATCCATCCATCCATCTATCGTTCCATCCATCCATCCATCCATCCATCTATTTATCTACATACACTATATTACCAAAAGTATTCGGTCACATATGACCTTAATTGCTATCCCATTCCGAACCCATGGTGTTCAATATGATGTCGGTCCACATTTTGCAGCTATTACAGCTTCAACTCTTCTGGAAAGGCTGTCCACAAGGTTGAGGAGTGTGTTCTTCTATGAATTTTTGACTGTTCTTTTTGACTATAAAGCGCATTAGACCATAGACCATAGAGGTTGACCTAACATCAGCGTGTGATCCAACATCATCCCAAAAGTTCAAAAAACATTTGACAACAACAGTATACACACACACACACACACTCTCATTGGCCACTTTATTTATTAATTGCTTTTTAACTGCTGTAAATGCACAATATTTTTAGCAAATTATGTTGTGTAATTACTCCTTATGTCATAGGTTTGGGAACTATCAGAAATCCATTTAAGAGATGTACTGTAGTCAAAAGAATGTAAATGTAGAAAGTCATGATGAAACCTGGAGGAAAACTCATTGTGACAAATTTGCTGGTCAGACCCCCCATTTGATATCACTTTTGATAAACCCAGCACTTAACTAATTTCCAAGTTTGAAAGAATACTTCCAAATAAAAAAAAAACAATACACATTTTTGTGCTAACCTACTGTCATGATCTACTGTCTGGTTGTATTTCTTGAGATTTGCGTAGAACGTTTACTGTTTATGATGGATAAAAGTGTCTGCCATACACAAAAAAGAACTTTTCCCTAATCAACACAGGCAAGTTTAGAGAAAAAAAGGAGCAGCATTTCATGAACTGATTCTGATATTAAGCACAAGTCGGGATCTATCATGCTCGGGGCTGTGCTGCAGCATGTGCCACAGGAAATGCTGTAGTGCCCGTGTGGAGAGAAGAACAGATTCCACTAAATACCAAAAAATTCTGGAAGCAAACATCACACCATCTGTATAAAAGCTTAAGCTCAGAAGAGGATGGCTTCTACAACAGGACAATGATCCATAACATAACTCCAAATCCACTGGAGAACCTCAAGAGACACGAGCTGAAATCTTTGGAAGGGACATCACAGTCTCCTTATTTAAATTAGAGACCAAACGAAAAACTGCTTTGCTGTCGAAACGACACTAAAATTGCCAATCTGCATGATTTTGACATATAGCAATAGTTGCTTTAAATGTTTAGAAAGACATACAGTTACAGCAAAAACTGACACATATTATTGGCCAAATATTGTAAGTCTCTTGAGTGGGTGGACTCCGGAAAGAACATTTTTGACAATTTCAATACGAAATGGCTCAGGTAAAAGGAGTAACTTCCCACGTTACATCACCTAGATCTATTGATCCAGAACACCAGAATCAATCATGTGAGAGCTGACGCGAGTACACCAAGCTCATGCGGAACCAAGCAGCATCTACTGAATGAGAAGAAAAAAAAAACGTTGCTCCGGAATCACAATGTTCCTTTTTTGAGAGACAATTATTAGGCTGCACTGTGGCAACAATCATTATTTTAACAGAAAGTAGATGAATACTTGCTACAAAAGTGTTGTAATATATAGTTCAGTAAACTGCAATGATTATTTGCTGAAATTAAATTACAACAGTTTCTCGTTTTATGAAATTGTTAAGGAATTATCAAGAAAGTTTATCTTAATAGTCAAAATTCAGTGTATAGTATGAAAAATACGGTAGGAGCCAAAACTTTTGCACACTGCCACATAATTGTAATTTTGATTACAATTATGACTAATACGTGACGGCAAAACATTTGTATTGCTATTTTACATGTATTTAACAACCATTTATATATACACTGGCGGGCAAAATACTGTGCTACCAGAACACTTTTTCCAAACAAAAACCTTTATTTTGCAGAAAACACACTGATCAAAATTAGAGAACACTTTCAGATACCCCCCAGTTACTGGTGTTAATCTGCCACCAGGTGTAATTTCCTTCATTATTCGTCAATCCCTATTTAACTGGCAGCCTAACTCCCAGTTTCACTGACTCTACAAGATGGTGGACTCTTCAAAAGTGACTGAAAGCCACCGACAGCAGTTTGTCCAGATAAAGGTCAAATGGATGACTTTATCAGCAATAACAAGACACGTTGGTCGTTACAAATCTGTGATTTCTAGAATATTGAAACTTTCTGACATCACAAACTCATTTGATTCCCTAAAGAAGGCTGGTCGTCCACGAAAGACAAAAACAAGAGAGGACAGGATACTGCGGAGGATCTCAATGGGCGATCGTTTCCACACTGCAGCTGGAATTGCTCAGCAGTTCTGCACTGAACATGGTAAAGATCTGTCTCGACATACAGTGTCTCGACGTTAAAGAGCATTTGGACTAAAAGCCCACTCTGCAGTGACCAATCCTTTCATTAGCCAAAAGAATCAAAAGGCTACACTAAGCTTTGTTGAGGAGCAAAAGGTCCAAAGTTCACTTTAGGGATGAAAGCAAGTTTAATTTATTTGGCTCTGATGGGAAACATTATGTTCGGCGACAAACTGGAGAAAGACTGAACCCAAAGAGTGTAAAGAAGTGGGTGAAAGGTGGAGGATGAAGTGTGATGGTTTGGGGCATGTTTTCTGCAGCAGGTGTTGGGCGTCTTATACAGCTACGTGGCAGAGTGAATGCAAATGTTTATCAGAACCTTCTGAAACAACATATGATTCCTTCCATACGTTCATCACTCAATCAGCCCGCAGTGTTCATGCAGACAATGCTCCATAGCTATACGGGTAAAGCCGTTCCTTGAAACTGAGAATGTTGAAATAATGTCATGGCCTGCAGAGTCCTGATCTCAAACCAATAGAGAACCTCTGAAAGAATCTGGGCGACAAAGTCATGGCCAAAGAGCCCACTACAGTCACTGAATTGTGGAGGAGACTGGAAGAAGAGTGGACCAACATCACACCAGAGCAGTGATAGACCAGTGCTGTCCTGTGGCCGCAGATGTGCTGAAGTCCTTCAGAGCAGAGGCCTGCACACTTCCTACTAATTGTTGACTGTTGTAACCTTCAGAACATTTTGTTATAATCTTTTTCCATGCAACTGTCGTTGTTGTTCTCTAATTTTGATCAGTGTGTTTTTTGCAAAATAAACTTTTTTGTTGAAATGCCTTAGTTATTTTCTGGAAAAAGTGTTCTGGTAGCACGGTATAAACAGCACACATACTCTAGATGTCATTATTTCAGAATTGTGTAGTTGTTTATGCATTGTTCTCTAATTTTGCCCACCAGTGTATATATATATATATATATATATATATATATATATATATATATATATATATATATATATATATATATATATATATATCAATCTCTCAAATTGTGTAGACTTAAACTATTTTAAGCATTTTTATCACTGTGTTAGGCAGTTGTTGGTTAAAGAATTGAACTTGAGATTAGAAGGTTGTAGATTCGAATCCCTGACTGCCGCACGTGAGCAAGACATCAAACCCAAGTGTTGCAGTGTCAGCTGGATGTGTGTCTGTGTTCACTTCACTTGTACGGATGGATTAAAAGCAGAGCCAACGTAATGAGATCCAAATTATCAAAAACACAAATTTTTACTTTACAAAGCTTCCAAATACTGCATATAAAATTGGTCAAAATACAAGAACGTGTGTATCATGCATCTTCATGTGCAAAGCAAATTCAACACGGTGTTTATGTTGTGCACCATCAACTTCATATACGTGTCGACACTGCCAAAGCGTGAAGCGCCTGTGCATATGCTCGACAGTGCGCACACCTCCCTTCTTCTCCATCTCTTTCTCCCGCACGGGCCTGCAAATGGCTCGGCTCCTTCAAAGGTAGAATTACAGAGAGAATCACCGTTTTACAATGGAGTCATTCTCTTAGCGACACAAAGCAAAAAATACAAAAAAAAAAAAATAAAAAAGGAAAACAGAAAGAGAGAGAGAGCGAGAGAGAGAAAAAAGTCCTTGGAAGCAATCAATCACACAAATACAAAATGCCAGCAAGAGGGAGGATGGAAAAGACAAGCCCAAAGCCTTTGTGATGAGAGGGAGTGGGAAAAAAGCACGATGGTTTCAGCCCAAACGCCTAATCCAGACACATGGACGAGCGTGTGCTGCTTGTTGTTATTAGTTTCTATCTTCTCAGGCCCTTTGTCTTTGGTTTCAAAAGCACTTTAAAGGCAGCAGTAGTTTGAATTTCTCTGTGAATCTGACAGACAGCTTGTGTTCTCTTCACTTCAAACGCAGCGTAATTAAAGCTCACAAATGCGGGACTGTACATGTCCACGCAGACGTGTGTGTGTGTGTGTGTGTGTGTGTGTGTGTGTGCAGACACAATAGCATGTTTAACAACTTAAACACACACAAATCCCTGCCGTTCGAACGTCTCGCTTTTTAACTGGCAAAGTTTAATGTCTAGTGGAGTGTGCAACGTTGTGTGTGCGCCAGCAGCCAATGGAATCAGGGTTTGGGAGGTGTGTAAGCCCGGAGGAAGTGTCCGGATCTGAGTGCTATTGTCATTGCAGTTCTAGTGGGTGGTCTCTGGACTTTGATGGAGCAAATCCTCCAACCTCCAAAATTCAGAACTGCTTCAAGAGGATTACAGAGCCGACTTGTGTTGTGTGTGCGTGAAGCTAGACGTGTAATGCTGCAGACGTTTTGTGAGAAGTTTACCACCTACGTACGTAAAACGGTCGCCATGCAAGTTGGCGTAAGTATTTGCCAAAAACACAACTGTGCACACAAAAAAATTGCAATACAACTAGTTAGTCTTGATATATTGTGATATACTTATTTAAAGGTAAAAATTAAGGATAACTATTCCAACTTTACTTATGACAACACATTAACATCATTCTAGAAGTTTAGCTCAATAATTGGAAAAACACCTAATTGAAACTTATTGACTATTGTAAATGAAGCTATGACTTTTAGTTAGAAAAATGCAGAATTGTGGCCCTGTCTCATTCACCTGACATGAATAAAGCCACAACTCTACAACAATCTTCTGTCTAACATCTTCCTTATTATTATTATTGTTGTTGTTGTTGTTGTTGTTGTTGTTGTTGTAGTATTCTACAATGAAACGAAATTACATTTTTAACAAGGCGATTAGAATGTAGCCAATCTATTGAAACAATGTGCTTTGAATATCTAAGTAAAAGAGTTTGGAGTGGAGTTTCTTAATTGTTCTCGACAAAGTCAAGATTTTGGCGTAGGATAAGATCTTCTCCGTCTTATTTTAGGAGAACATCATTGGGTGCAATTTATTGTGATTTATACAGTATTCAGTTTTGATCATGTACATTCCAGAATGCTTAAAATGAATGCGTTGGTATTTTCCTGCTTATGGGAAACATTTTATCAGGCTCCAAATTGTTCTATGTACATTTGGAGCGGAGAAAATATCAGAAACGTACATTATTAGTTTTTTACATTTTTTTTGCATTTTTCATGCTAATAACAATAAGATCAGTGCAGTCTCAGCACAGTTTGCATTTTCCTGTTTCACTAACTACTTCGCTG
This sequence comes from Paedocypris micromegethes, assembly GCA_028031935.1. NCBI lineage: Eukaryota > Metazoa > Chordata > Actinopteri > Cypriniformes > Paedocypris > Paedocypris micromegethes. The sequence continues at coordinate 8,749,452 of CM051496.1, forward strand.
CTGCCACCACATTGTGACAGATTCACAAAACAATCTGCAGTGAAATGTGCCACTCAAACCGGCCAGAAACGATGGGTGACACTTTTAGCAGTAATCTTCAGAAAGCCCTTCCAAATGTCGAGACAATGCAAAGGATCTGAAGAGCAGCAGGAGAGACAAAACCAGTTCTAGATTTGGCAAACACACACAGACATTATTAGTTAATCTGCAGAATAATGCGGAGATCTCACCTGGACAATGCAGGAACACAAACTTCCAAAAATGGCTTTTAAAAATGAATTCTCTTTTCTGTGATTTGGTTATCATTCATTTAAAGCTAAAACCCTTCTACAAAACATTTGGGACATATGTTTAGAATATGTTTTTTCATTTGTTCCCGCTATGTGTTGAGCCCTCTTGCTGATTTTCAGATCGGTGCATAATCCAGGCTTAACTGGATGCAGGGAAACTTTGAAGAAGCAAAGTGAGGAATCCGTCTGCCAACATGCACCGACACAGAAAAAGTGTAGGTGTTCTGTGGCTCTTCATGTGGCCGTGTGAAAAGTAAATATACAGCATTTTAACACTCGTAATGCCCACCCATGCATAAGAACGCAGCGTCTCTCACACACACACACGCACACACACACACACACACACACACGTTAAAGTCTTTCAGGTTACACTTTATATAATTGTACTTAAACCCTCGGTTAGAGTCCAACGCTCACTATAAAAAAATAATGTTAAGAAGCTGTGCACTTTGTCTTTTTATTTGCGTATAAAAATAGCACAACACCAGCCCGGGCTGTAAGAGAAGACAGAGTGAAGGCACAAAATTGCTTCATTTCGGGTTCTGGTTTTGTGCATATTCACTTGTAGTGGGCATCAGACTTCCTCATTAATAACATTCTTAGCTAAAGCTTCAGCAGGGTAAACTCATGGCACAGGGAAAAAAACTGCAAAGGAAAGAGCCGTAGAGCTTGAAGGAAGAAAAAGGCAGAGCACATTAAAGTTTCATGATGGCTTTCTCTCCAGATACAGACCAGAGAGGGAGAACGGAGGGAAAAACTCCAGAGTTGAGTGAAGAGAGGAAAAAGAAAAGAGGGAGAAAGGTGTAAACTTTTCTCCCTAGATTCTTCCATCCCACACATTTGAACACAAATCTCACACAGCCCACGCATCTGTCACATCACCATTGGGGTAATCTATTATTTATGACGCGGACAGGACAGAACTAGACGAGGGGAACAGCCGAAGCTTTCTGACCTGAGAACAAGGCCAAACATTATCTATTACCAAGATAGTATTACCAATAATCAAGATTATTATCCTCACTTCGGAGAAAATGATGAGAGGAGAAACTGTGCCACAAGAAAATTAAAGATTCATTGTCTGTCATCATTTCCTCAACTAACATTCCGCAGTAGTCACAACTCGGAATGACTTTCTTTGTCTGAGCTAAAAAAAATTGTGTTAAAAAAACACACAGAATCTCTACTGATGTGTTACGCTATGTTGCACCAAAAAAGAACTGATCATGAAAACAAAGAACAAAAGGCATAGAAAATAGCAAGTCATAAAATGTTCCACAGAAACTTTTTTTATTTAGTATCTTAAAAAGCTAAAGTTAAAAAAATAATAATAAATAAATAAAAAAAATACACATTTGTTCTGACAGACATGAACCAAATCCAAAGTACAGTATTGATATTTGTCTTTAGCAAAGTCCATTCCGACCTATGATTTCCACCAAGATCTCGTTGTAGTATTATTTCAAGACGACTTGTTAGATCTGTTTGTTAGCACAGCTCTTGCTTAGGGATTATTTCTAGTATCCGGCATGTTCGACATTCGGTGTAAGCCCTGAGGATACCGGTGGGATTTAAACATGGCTCCTTTTGAGAGAAATCAATGTGTTGCCGTGAAAATAGAAGCGATTCAACTGCATCAAAACGATAAATATGCACTGATTCTATTCTGACTGTCTGCAGAAACCTAAAAAGCCACATATTTTGAAGACTTTAAAGTCTTCTTAAGTCCATTTAAAAAAAATATTATTACAATTTTTTAAATTAATAAAATAAAACAAACAAAATAAAAATATAAAAATACACACACACAGACAGACACACACACACACACACACACACACACACACACACACACACACACACACATTAATACATATATGTTCTTTTAACATTAGACAAAAAAAATTATGTTTCGGAAAAAATAAAAGTTAAGAAAAAAAGAAGAAATCTTATTAATGTTATTGTGCCAGAGAGAAATAATAATAAAAAAAAAAACCTAATAATAATAATAATACTAAAAAATAAATGCCCGTTCTGAAACACAATAAGTTTGATTGTTCTAAAAAGTGTAATAAAAGCTCAATTATCGCAGGGGTGAAAAAAAAAATCTCTCTGAGGAGAAGTGTTGGATAAAGAAAGAAAGCACAAGCGCGCAGAACTCTCGGATACACAGAGATGAAGGGGGGAAACCAAACGTCATAAATATTTATGCAGAGACAAACACAAGAACTTCCTTTTTGGCACTGAACGATGTTGCAAGTAAAAAAGCGAGAGGCAGGACAGGAGGAAAAGACGAGACATACTAGATGGATTCCTAATCTGACTGATGTCTCCTGCACCCTGCCGACTTCCCTCCATCCATCCATCCATCCCCAGCTCCTGCTTTCCATTCACATCATAAAACAACAACGCCGCGATTTGTCTGGAGTTTGCTCATGATTTACATTTCCTGTAAAGCTACATTTCATTTATATGACAACAGTGACAAAAACAAGTCCAATAGCAAACGGGAAAAAAATAACCAAAATCAAAACCAAGAACACAATGAAATGGGAAAAAGAGAATAACAGATCTAATCTTACCCAGCCAGTCATTAAACTTCTTGACCTCACTAGGCAGGCCGAGCTCCGTGAAGTCTCCAGCGTGAAGTAAGACGTCACCGTACGGCATCTGAATCGCATCGGTCCGCGAGTGTGTGTCAGAGATGCAAACAAAGCGTGTGTAGCCCGGTGGCTTGGGGGTGTCATGGGGCAACGGATCGACCCTGCAGGAAAAAAAGGAGACAGAAAAAAGGCAATCACATAAAGTTCCACCTTGAAGAAAAAGCATCCTTAAGGGACACAGCCGAGTTTTGAATAAGAATGCCCCACTTAAGATGATCTCCTGCTGGGTCTCGCTGCATCGACAGCCCACCCTATACAAACAGCGCGCATTCATAAAGTCCTCAACACGAAACCTTGACTCGATTCCGCATGCTCTGAAAACTGAAAATCAATCAGCGAGCTGATAAAAGTCAATAGGCTTATCTCTCGTCGACTAGAATCGCACGCGTCCGTTTGGAGGAATCGATTTTTTTCTAGCTAATTTCATGGCATGATATCAAAGAGGCAACTAGCGTGTCAGTCCGTCTGTTCGATTGTGTCGTTGCATCACTGGCGATGCTTCAAGATGAAACCTCTATAGAAGAGTTTTGTCACACAGCTGAAGCACAGCAGGCCGCCAATTTGACAATTATATACATTCGCTCCTAAACAATCCGACGGTGGCTGGTGCGCCTGTGAGTCTCTTACATGTGGACGTGAGGGGGTTGGAAGCGACCCTGGTTGATGTTGTAGAAGGTGAAGGCTTGAGTTGGATTGGTGCTGTATTCATCCACTTCCACAACCCCTCTCGCCGCTCTCTGAGACTGCTGCTGTCGCCGTGCTGCCATGATTTCCGAAAGTGTGAAAGCCATTGCAGCAGACACTTGTTCTCTTTCTCACGCTGGTGTGGTGGGCTTTGAGTGAAGGGGGTCCACCTTGAGGTCGCACGCTGTGTGGGACGATCCACAAGCGGAGGCTAGTCGCTGGCTCCCTGATCGAGATAGAGCGTCTTCATGCTTTCTCTCCCCAATTCACTGGCGGCCACCATCCACCTGAGAGAGTAAAAAAAAAGGTACGTGAAGGAGATAAAGAGAGATGAGCGGTGTGACAGCGCCATATTATCAAAACCAACAATCAGACGCGGGGATGACGGCGGTATGTTCCATTCTTTTGCGTGTTAGTGCTGAGATCCTTCACAAAGCCATGGTAACCATTCTGTCACGATTTCTGTCTAACAATAGAGTTGCCTGCACTTTCAAGACAGAAAAAAAGATACAAGGCAAAGGAGATAATTGTTTGAAAGAAAAAAGGACACTGAAAAGTCCAGCTGCCATTCAGAGAAAGGAAATCTTTCACTACTTCTTTGCTTATAGTAAAAGTTCATAAACCAGTTATAAAATGTAGCAAACTGATAATGTTTAATTTTAACTTCTTTATTTTAGAGAGTTTAGGGCTGAAAAAAGAAAAAAGAAAACTCTAGTACGTATATGATTGAGTATGAGCATGCTTATGAGCTATGAGAAAAACTAACATGAAGTGACATAAATGTGCACTTTAATGCATAGCTTTTGACTTGAGTTGTTTAACACAAGACAATTTACTCTACATAAACATGTTTTTTATGAATACTGTACGTAGATTTATCGTGATTACCTTTATAAGGTAATTAATGGAAGGCACAACTCTATACACTTCATTCGGGCTTTCATATTACTTTACCAAAGAATTATGATTAAAAAAACAACAACAACAACAACAACAACAGTACACAAAAAATGGCAATTGTGCGTTTTGAAATCTGCATTTCACTTCAAAACAGTCGACTGAATGCAAATTATTTACATCCTTAAAATTATTCGTCTCTAATCATCATTTCGTAGGTGGTATAGTTGGCGTTTGACTTACCAAATGAGACATCCACGGACTCCGTGATGTGAAATGAAAAGACCGGCAGCACGTGAATAAGCGGCGAGTTGAGTTTGCAAAGGCTCGCGCTGGTTTGTTTGAACCGGAGTCGCGTGGTGCCCCGGTATGTCTGGTGTGCGCGCGTGTGCGTCTCGCGCACAAAGACACGCCCCCTCGAGCTGCTTTGAATTTTTTGCCAAGTTTTGCTTTTGCCAATTATTTCACATTAAACGATTAAAAAAATATTAAAACGCAATATTACACATAATCTTTATATATATATATATATATTAGTGTGATAATTATATAATACAATTATTGCTTGTTGTCATTTATTTACTTACAATAATAATAGAATACTTAAAAAAATAGAATACTATGAAAATGTATAAAGTAGTTACATAATTTGCTATTTGTAACTTGAATTAAGAGAGCTAAAGGTAAATAAGAAAATGTATGGTCTTTATAGCGACGATATACAGGCATAACTTTTTTATTGAGTTATTGTAATTGAGTTATTCCCATTCGAAATAACGTCACTTAACATCTACATAAGCATGTAAAGTATTTCGGAAGTTTCTTTGTGCCCAAGTAACATAATGCAAAATAAAACAAACACACTTTTTCTGAATTGAAATATCTAAACAGGTCGGGCTGATCAGTCAGATTTAGCCTTCACAGGTCGATATTTCGAATGCATTTTAAATTACGTATAATAAAATCAAGTCCAATTGTAGTGCACAGAAAATAGAACTGTAAGGCCATACTGCCCTCTTTGCGCACAAGCCATATTCAAGGAGATAATAATATAACCAGAAGATGGCGCCAAATTCGTTAACATAATTCTTCTGCTACAAGGTAAAAGTTACGTCGCGTTGATTTTTGGTTCGCTTTACGACTTTGCTTTTCTAATTAGTTTTCAGTTTCAATTGATAATCATTCGATATATACGTGGAAATCTTTGCATTGAAACAAAAGAAAGAGCAAGCGAAATAACACATCAGTCAACAAAGAGTCACGACTTAAATTCGGAATGATTTATTAATGAAGACATTGACAATCTTTCCCCATATTTTCTATGCTCATTTAAATCAGAAAGTGACTTTTTACCTAATGAAATTATTTGGATTTGTTATTTCGGTTAAAGCAGGAAGCAAAAACTATTAAAAGCCTTCTGTAACCGTGACCTTTCCCTGCATCCGCTCTATCCACCAACTAATTTAAGTAAAAAAAAAAAAAACAAACAACAACAAAAAAGCTAATGTTTGTACATCATATACATTTGATAAAGCTTACAAATCCACACCGCTAACAGACCGAGACACTGTTTAATTCATGGGCCAAGTACACAACCCTGTGCGTGAAATAGTTGACTTTACAATTTTATCTTTACAACCATCTGTATATGTCATAACGCAAGATTACTGTGCCAGAATAACACCTTAAGTGCATGCAGCATAACATGCAGGACGTTCCATGGTGCTTGTTCTTGGCCCGGTAAACAAGTGAGCGAGGCCCTATGTGTGTGCGTATACCAGTAATACAAGCATCGATAAGTGCTCATATAACAAAGCAGCTTTAGAATCGCCCACCCCTCCCTCATACTCACCCACCGCACAAACACCAACACAACACTAAGCGTAATACTGTAAAACCAGAATTATCATATTTTTGGCATGTTTTTGTACACTGCACAGGTTTGTAAGGCAAAGAAAATAAAAGAGAGAAACTATTTTTACTACAGTCTGTGGTGAGTTTTCCTTAATTGTGAAATGAAATGTCATTGTTTGACAAAGTCTATTCGCATTAGCCAATCTTCAATTACATTTCAGCAACACATGTCTGTATCTTTGTGCACAGCACAAATTCTTTGAGACGTTTAAATTTATGGGAAAAGCCTCAATTAGTGTTTTTATAGAGGGAAAGGTGAGATGAATGTCAGAGGACTCTTATTTTAAAAGGAGTAGTTTGGACATTTCTTGCTTCCTCAACCAAGTGAAAACATCTCTATACAATTGAAAATATCTATAAAACAAAAAAAAAAAAAAAAAAAACACCTCTACAATATAAAATTCAAGTGCAATCAAAGCTCCAAATACTAGTTACTGACTAATGTACATGTAACTCCAACTCTCGTGTGGTCAGGTAGTCTCTGTTTCTCATTTCTGACTTCAGGGGTCAAACCGGGAAGGGTCCGCTAAAAAAAATAAGTGCACATTGGATGCAACAACCCTAAGCTTGTGCTCATCAGGGGCACGACTTGAACCTATTAAAAAGACAATATATATATGTGTGGGTCTCTGGTTGTGTCACAAATTTTCAGCACACGCGCACACACACACGCACACACACACACATATATACATACATACATATACAAATATAACATGTTGATATCGAACATCTAAAAAGGGCTTTTGCAAAACCAAGCAAATAAATATTAGCAAAAATAATCCAAAAGGGACAAATAATATCTTTTGAGGCGAGAAAAAGGCCAGACGTCTTCATCTTCTTGCAGTAGTGAGGCCTTCAGGGAGATAGTGGAGAAAAGGACAGATGGAGAGAGATGGAACAGAAGAAGAGTTGAGGAGGAAGTGTTTGGGTTTTTATTTGTAGGGCCGTAGAAACCTGGAGACTTTGGACCGTAGCAGTTTAATAAAGGAACGAGGGAACATTTCTTTTGATTCCTGCACCGTGTATTTGAAGTAGTTGTGAGGATGTGCTAATACGTCGAACAGAGCCTTGATCAGTTTCTTATCCTAAAATGGAGAGGAACCCAAGTGTTATATACAGTATGTCCTGCCGGAAATTATATTTATAAAATGCCCACCTTCAAAATCTCCTGATGGTTTTCTGAGGCGTAAAGTCGACCGTCTCGAACAATGTCTTCTATGAGCTGCTGGTAGTCTTCTGTAATTGCACACACACACACAGTCCACGTTTAAAACCAAATACATTTACCACTTAGTCTCCAAACTATATGTTTATAAAATTTATTTTAGAAAATGATTTAATTGATGTTGCATTTCAAGTTTCTGTCTAAACTGAGAGTGCGTCAGTAAGCAAGTATGTATCTTACCATCATAGGTGACGTATGGCACTTGAAATCCCTTTCCACTGTTCCCCTCATTAGACTTAAACTGGATCCACAGTTTGCGGGAACGAGAAGTGAAGGCGATCGGTCGCTCATATGTTTGGCAGGTCTCATACGTTGTGATGGATGTAGGTTGAGCTAAAAAAAGAAAGTGAGCACCTATATCATTCATTTCTATTAATCATTCACAAACGAAACCCGATGTAGACATACCACTCTTCCTCATGACAAGAACATCCCCGCACTCGTCTTCTATAGGGAGGAAGATCTCTGGTACCACAATGAGAATGCGCCTCTTATTCGGCGGGTTGATGGTCCAGACACAGTCCACGTTGGACGGATAGTCTCCAGGATAGTTGGGAGATTCGATGTAGCCCATGAAATCACCCAGTTCTCCTCCGCACAGCTGATCTAAGGGGAAAGAAACACCAACACACAGATGAATTCCCTCTTCTTCATGGATCTGTGAAAAAATAACGAGATTGTTTTTTACTTTTGCAATGTGATACATTATTGGCTCCATCGAAATCGGTGGTGGTGTTGCCAGGGCAGGTGATGCAGTAGTTCTGGCCCGACTCGGACTGGTATGTTCCAGCTGGACAGCGGATGCAACGGTGCGTGGTGGCGTTGTAATGATGTCCAAGAGCACAATGAACTACAAGATTAAAATCAATATTTAAAATGTGTATTGAATGAGATTGCATTGTGGTATACACACATCTCTCTATCTCTCACACATGCTGAGACACACACAAACAGTGCTACAAGTTTTGTTTTTTTTTTTTTTTGAAAAAAATCCAGTACCATTCTAGCTGTGACTGCAATTACTGCATCTATACGGTGGCTCAATGAAAATTGCTGTATTTTATTGTTTGGTACTTCAAAGCTGTATGGTTAGTTAAAAATAATCTATTTGTGAAATGCACTTCACAAATAAAGGTAAATAATTAAGCATTGTGTATGTGTGTGTGTGTGTGTGTGTGTGTGTGTGTGTGTGTGTGTGTGTGTGTGTGTGTGTGTGTGTGTGTGTGTGTGTGTGTGTGTGATCAATACCTTTGGCTTCACAGTCTCTAAAGGAAGTGCTGGCCATGTATTTGGTCATGAGTCCTCCACCACAGGGAAAGCACAGCACACGGCCGGGCTCGGGCTGGAAGGTGCCCGGTGGGCACGCCTGGCATGGTCGGAAACCATCAGTTGAGAAATGACCAGCTGGACACTGGCCTGCAACCAATAGCAAAAAAATTTGAACTGCACAATTCAAAGTGTGCTTTATAATTTGATGTGAATCGAATTGTGTGTGTGTGTGTGTGTGTGTGTGTGTGTGTGTGTGTGGTTGTGGGTTATTTCTGTTCCTATCCCTGTCAAATTGCAAATATTTCAATATTTTAATCAGTCTGACTAGCGTAAACTTGAACAATCATATTTGACATATTTCTTTCAGCTTTATGTTTTAGATGATTATTAGTCTCAAATGTCATAATAATTTTAAATTGTCAGACAAAATCACATCCCACTTCAGACAGCTAACTGTCAGATGCTTTTAGGAGTTTTAATCCAAAGAAACGTACGGTAAGTTAAGCATCACTATGAGAACCAAACCAAAGCCTGCAAACACCATTTTACTAACTGGGCTACAGAAAAAAAGCAACAGCAGCCTGACTATCTACTTAATTACACAGAGCCTCCTATACCATAATTTTAATAATTCAACTATTCCTAAATTCTAAAATTAATTCTGAAATTGATTTATTAAGCTTAGGGATGGATGAGATATATATGAATATTAACATATGAAATAATATAGATGAGAGAAATATATGACATTATATTGACACAACAAGCACATGAAGCACACCCACCTCCACACTCCGAGACATTCTTGGCTCCTGCTATCCCCTGGCCCTCGTTGCTGGGGCAGGGTTCACAGGATAGCTGACCCTCCCGGTCCTGGTACGTTCCTGGAGGACATGTCATGCACTTCTCCTGTTCTCCACTGTAGAACGTTCCCACACCGCAGCTGACTGGGAGACCCCCGGACACACAGAAACGCAACCACACATGCAAACCCATAAAAGCAGTATTAATAACCTGCAACTGAGTGATTGTTGTCTTTATTAATATCTTACCGCACTTTCCATCAGCTAAGACCTGTCCTATACTGCAGGCCTCGTCTTCTTCTGTTTGTCGAATGGCGCGCTGAGCAACTTCGTACGCCGTCCCGGAAAACTGAATGTAAAACTGCTGCTTGCTGATGGACTTCCTCAGGGTACGCAAAGCATTCTGCAGCCTTGCTTTGGTTTTCTCCCGCACACAGTCCACGTTGCATGAATCTGACCAAAAAAACATGAGGTGGAATTAATTTTAGAACATATCAGAAACTGAATTGTTTGAGTCAAGTGAGGACGTCACCATCTAACCTGAGGCTTCCTCTTCTTTCATTTCCATTTCAAACTCTGCAGTGATGTGGGACACTTCTTTGGATGGAGACTTCCGACCACGTCTGCGCTTTTTTGACGAGTCGCATTTCAGATTCACAAATGTGACCTGACAGTCATCAGTGCAAGGAAACTGTCCTGTAGGAAAAGAAATTCCAGTATTTAAATGTTTGTGTGCGTGTCAATTAGTGAATAAAAATACACTGGGAAACATATATTTATTTATTTCTAATAATAATAATAATAATTTCATGAACAAAATAAAGATAAACCATCTGAAAATCAAGAAATGGACAAAAGTAGTGCTATCCAAAAAAAACAATGCTTAAAAATATGTGCTTTTTAGCTCCAAATATTTTTATTTCAAATTCAACTATGGTATATAGTAGTTTTTCTTTTTTAACTAGTTTTAAGGTTGATTAAAATGTAGTCGTTTTGTTTTATGACAGCACTTCCTAGCATTTTGAAGAAAACCAAGATGACAGAAAAGCAGTTTGGATCCTGTTTTTGGTCTTCTCTCACAATAACCACAGGTCCTCCACAGGGTTCAGTCCTTAGTCCACTGCTTTTTAACTACATAATCCCACTTAGTGAGTATACTCAACCACAACTGGGTTCCCCCTGCCTCAACTTTTCCCCACTGGCTGCGTCATTAGAAACCTGGGGAACTTCAAAATTCATTAATAAAAATAGATCCTTGACTCATTTGTACTAATTCTACGTTAACAAAGTTTAATGGTGGTAATTTCTCAACTGACAATTCCTGCGTCTCTCTCACTTCTCGTGAAAAGCATCTATTTCCATTAGCTTTACTTAATTTTACTATATTCAATATACCATCATTCATAATTTGGTAGATGCTTTTATTCAAAGCGTCTAGATGTCTATCTATGTGTATCTTGACGACCAACATAACCTTCTACATTATATTACAATACAATAAATTACAAGATCAGTATGCCAAGGAATCTAAACTAAACTTAATTTGACTTGTTATGACTTAAGGTGATAACAAAAGGTTAAATAATAAGAAGGTTAAATAATATGAGATCAGAAAATATGTCTGAACACGAGTGATGCATATGTTCTCACCCTGAAGACCCTGTCTCGCCACATCTCTGTGTTTCTCCTTGTTGCGTGGTCTCAGGTGACACTTGGCGTCTTTGATCTTAAATCGAGCTTTCTGTTTCACGGGCTGAGCCAGCAACTCTGACGGACAGAAAACAAGATACTGTATATCTCACGTACACTTCAACAGTTTGGAAAAAGAAAAAGCTGACAATACAAGGACTTTTCGAGCTCCAGCGTTTAGACTCAGTAAATCAGTCTCGTGGAGTCGGCCCAAAGAAATGTGTCAAGCTTAAGGTCCAGAGTGAGAGCCTGCGGTTGTGGACTTCTATTATTTGCTCAGAATGTGTGAATCGAGCGTGAACTGTCTGTTCACCCCGGGCCCCGAGTGGAGGCCCTCAGGAGACGCTGTGGTAGAATCCTGTCTGTGTATTTCATATCTGTCAGCATGCAGACGTGCAGCCAGCGCAGTGTCATTTGCGAAGGATCACAGCATTCCTGTGTGCAGCGTCCAAAGCTAGAAGCAGAATGTGTGTTAGAGTATAAGTCTCTCTCTCTTTCTCTCTCGGCCTGAATTGTGCACCTCAGTCCAAAATCTACAGAGAGAACCACATGGGGAATGTCGGATTCTGCGAGCCTGGAACGAGAGTCCCAGGGATAATAGTGGAGTGTTTGTGGATCCGAGTGAGTGTTTGACCTCAGCAGGGTTGAAGGACAGAACCTGCCCTAACACCCAAGAACTTCACTTCAGTCGAGCTCTTCCAATGATCCGATAGACCCTGTGCATTTGAATAGAATGTAGAACATTGACCCGTACAGTTCGAACCCACATCTGTCTGTCTGTCTGCCTGTCGGTCTGTCTGTCACTCTAACTAAATGCCAAATACATTGTATCTCTAAAGCTATCGGTATTTCACAGGAAAGGTCATTGATTTGGTAATATAATTATAATAAAAACAATTACCAGGAAAAGTAACTTTTTATAGCAAATAAAAAAATTAATGTCTCTCCATTAAGTTTAAATTACTTTAAGTTTAAGTTTTTACATAAATTACTTTAAATTGCTTAAGTTTTTAAGTTTAAAAAACACAATGGCTAACTATACGTTAAGACGTTTTCATTGTCCCCTAGACCTTCATCTATAGACACTTTTTTATTTATTAAGTTTTAGACGCTATTTAATCCACATAAAATTGTGTCTATAACTTCAGATTTCAAACAGAAAAAATGTTGGATACATTTGCTAGTGCCATGTAGTAGGGTAGCTACTACATTTCTGATTGACTAACAATACTCTATTTGAGCCATTCATTTGGTTCTAATTCACATTCGATCTGAAAACAAATCTCTGAGAAACGCAATCAAAGTAGCGTATTTGATTGTCAGTGGCATAAAGGCGTTGTACTGATAATATACCGGCAACTAATCTATTTTTCCATTTGTTGTCATTTTTCTATCTGTCAACTTTTATAGCTACCTATTAATCTGTTTTGACACATTAAGATCCACGTACAAACACATATAAGTTTGTCTTTTAATGCGTACTATTTGTTGCAAAATGGCATACACATTCAATCATGTTTAACTGTGAGAAAATCAGTTTTGGAATTTATTACAGATTCTACAGCAGATTATTCTTACTACTACTTCTCTTTCGGGTTTTACCTTATCAGGGGTCACCACAGCGAATCATCCCATTCCACCTCATACTATCCTGAGTATCTTCTACTCTGACCCCATCCAACCTCATGTCCTCATGTCTTCATGTCTTACAACATCAATTCGTCATAAATATTTTAATGTAGGTGCAGTATACGTATCTACTTTTGGTGTTTCTAAATACGTATATACTATAAATGAAAATAAAAAAAAAATGCTTTTTTTTGTATAGAGAGCAATTCTTTCTTTTGGTGTACATTTAAGAATGTTCTGAACTGCGAAAGAATAGATACCTGTGCATGTTTGCAGAGAGCTGCTGCTGGACAATGTGATATTTCTCTTGGGTGGGACTTTACCTGGCTGGACCGGGACCCCACAACTCAGAGTATAGCTGTTCTCTGAGTCTGAGAACACACACACACACACACACACACACATTTATTGTTCTGCAGCCGACACATGGTTTCTGGCGCATGTGAATAATATGCATGTTTACTGTCAGGGTGACAGAACCGGGATGGTGCCTAGAGAATCTAAAGCCTCGGAAGCATGTATACTATTAACATGTATTCTCGCTTACCAATATGTGCTACTCAAATATTTAGGAAGAGTTAAGTAAATTGCTTTGTTTGAAACGGGATATTCAATTTTGCTAATGCATTGTTGGTTTTTAAAGTGGATAATTGAGCTAATCTATCCAATACCGTCTCTGTGTGATGATCGCTTCATGAAAAAGACGAATTAACACAAAACTCTGAATAAAATTACTGTATAGCGTAAATAATTTGGCCTAAAAGCAAAAAAGACTTAATAAATTGCACCAATTTATTGGTTGGTTTATTTCATGCTACGCTTTATATATAAAAACACAAATCACATTTATGTTTTTAACAGAATTGTATAAACTTTAACCAACTAAATCTATATCGCAATATTTGTATACATCTGTTCATACAACAGTATGTATACGTTTTTACAACTTCATGCTTTCGTAAATCGGTTTGTTGATAACACCACATTAGGTAAAAAAAAATCTATTATTCCAAATTATTGAAAAACTCTAAAGAAATATATCAAAACGGCTTTCAGTTAAATGTATAGCATAACGTGTATTGATAGCGGACACTAAATCTACCGAAAAACCCTGGTGAATTAATCCATTGAAGTGCGAGCTGCAATATGAATCACTAGAGGGCAGCAGTACACAACGTATTACAGTTCCACACAAACAATATTATTCAAGTTATAAGAAAAATTAAAACATTATACAAATATATATTATAGTATATATAATTATATTACATAAATTTATCTTTACTTTAAATTGTAAAGTGTTTTAAACATACCTGCGAGAAAGAATGCATTTGATGGGCAGGACAAGGAACACAACTCCCCTCCACCTGTCTTAATGCAGCTGAGAAGGGCTCGAGGTGCTGGCTTGCCGTTCGGAAGGCATTTTACCGCCTCTGAGGAACAATATCAGCACGTTACCAGGGGAACTTTAAACACTGAGTGATATTTGGGCAACAGAAAAGGGACAAGCAAAGGATCGAGGACTTACCAACACAGTCTTTCTTGTTCCAGTGAAGCTTTTGTCCAGGAGGACACACACACTCGTAGCTGCCCTGTGTGTTCATACAGCCGTGTTCACAGCTCCCATTATTAATACTGCACTCGTCAATATCTGTTACACACACACACACACACACACGCACACATATTAGGTTTTTGTGTGACATTTTGTGTATGATTGTGGTCATAACAGGTTTAGTCTAAAGCTACAGAGCTCTTGTCAATTCAGCACATATGCCTCAAATAACTGAAATTCTGCCTTCTTGTAGTCTTTTAGCATATTTATTTATTTATGTTTGTGTGTGTGTGACACTCACCGCCGCAGTGTGTGAGGCCGTAGAGACTGTAACCTTTGTGACACACACACTCAAAGCTTCCAGGGTAGTTGATACAAATGTGGTCACATGTTCTCTCGAACGAGCATTCGTCTATATCTGCAGAGACAAAACACACATTACTTATTTTCACAGTAAATTAATGCAGGCAATTATACAAGACATTAAAAGGAGGAACTGGATTTCCATTTAATACATTTAAATGAATTACAAACAATAAAGAAGATGAGTAAGGATGGATTCATTAGATCTAGTGAGAAAGCTTCCCACCTAAAAAAAGTTTTTGATCACTCTTTATCATCCATTTTGATGTATATAAAAGATGATTTTTAACACATATCCTGTACAAAAATGATGAACAGTAAAATACTAAAAGTTGCATTTTGAGTTTTCTAATTATTTGTGTTAAATTATTTATTATGTTAAAGATTATACTTTTTTTTGCCACAATGATATTAGCATTTCTTGATATTGAAAAGTGTAAAAAAATAATAATATTTGTTTTCACTACTAATAATAATTATTGAAATTATTTCATTGTATATACTGTACTTAATTTATTTTACATACTGTACTTTCTAATTCACTCACAAATTCATGTTTATACATTTTATAACATAATCCATTCAGTGTCACACACACACACACACACACATGCGCATTAATGACTGTGTTTTTATTTGCTCTCATGCTCCGACAAGCACGCAGGAATCTAAGAACTTCCTGCCAAGCATCATCACTACTAAACTACAGAAGACGCTCTGTTTAGGTATCTTATATCAGTCTTACTCTATAAGACTCTATAAGTCTTACTCTATAAGACTCTTCTAGTTATATGAGCGTTCTAGTCCCAGCCGAATGAATAAATCAGCTTTTATCATGAAGTGTGCGGATCACCCACCTTGACACGTGCGCTCATTGGTGAGAAGCTTGTGTCCTTTCTGGCAGCTGCATTCAAAACTTCCCACTGTGTTCCGGCAGAAGTGATCACAGCCTCCGTTATTCTCCAAGCATTCGTCAATATCTTAGGATGACATAGAGCGGCCTGAGTTAATGCTTGAACAGAGGTAAACCGTATTATCATAAACAGCTTTTGGATCCATTAAGTGCTTTTCTGAACCAACAAAGCACTAGAAATCATCTTAAATATATCAGCCAACCCTGGCAAGCCGTCCATGGATCCAATAAAAGCTAATCCCGTCAATAAATGTGTAGGAAATTGTGTGTGCGTGTGGAATTTGGGGTTTCCTCTGGGTTATTTACGGCAACAGCGCAAACACACACTAACTGAGGCTTTCTCTAATATTAACTCATCTGGAAAGAAACAGAAATTTCCAGAAGGTAAAGACATAGACACACACTCTACAGGAACATGGAACGCCATCAACAGTGGGAAGACTCACAAGATATCTTGCTGCATAAAACTGGTTTAGTATTATTAGACTTTTTTCATAATTAAAAAGAAAAAAAAACTGTTAATAAACATTGCTGCAAATATTTAAAATATTATTTGTGTAAACTTCAATCATACATAGTTAAAAAAAAAAAAGTAAAAAAAAAAGACATGCAGACACTAATTAAACACACCGATTCATTAAAAGCAAAATAATTATAGTGCAAATGACATAATGGAATATTTAGCAGTGATTAAGCATTGCTACACACACACACACACACACACACACACACACACACACACACACACACACGTTATTCCAATGGCTCCTGAGCGCAGGCAGGGGGCTAATGATATTCCACATAATGATGTTTAATGAGACTAAATACGTTTTGAGTAAAAACATTGAGGATTTTCACATCTGTAAATGATAAACAACTGCTGTGGTGAGAGTGTGTGAATCTGAATCGATTGTTAAGACAAGACCAAACGTGCGAACATTCAGAGTAAAACAAGTGCAAGGCCGATTTGATTCAAGCTAAAAAGAGGGAAAAAAAACCTACAATCTTCCTAGCTCCAGAGTGAAATCTGCTCTCAGAAATGTGTGTAGCCTGACCAAATATTTAGAGAAAAAAGCAATTAAAATGAATACATTTGTGAAAACATGAACCTCTACAAATAAGTTAGGACGGAGCTCCAGGATCAAGTTTTCAACAAAACGAACGTTTTGCAGATCGTTTTCAGGCCGCTCACCTCAGGCTAGCTAATCTCTGAGAAATGCGCTCTTGAGCGCGCCAGTGTATTTTTTGGAGATTTAAATGGCCTGTTTTATTTGCTTTGTTCATAAAGGGATTTTGCCATGTAATAACACAGGCGCTGCTAGTCCAGGGCCGCCAGGAAAAACCAGCGTGATTTTGCCTGACACTAAAAGTTCTCAGAGACCGCGGGGGTCTGTCGGGGGCCGTGTCATCCGAGGTGATGCCAATTGCCTGCTTGTGTGAATTGCTGGATGTTTTGTAATAATACAAACAAACCTGTTGTGCCACAGCTCAGGAGAAAAAGAAAATGAGATAAAGAAACAGGAAGAGAGAGAGAGAGAGAGAGAGAGAAAAGAGATACTAGAAAACAAGACAAATACATCCCACTTACACCCAGGCTACAATCGAGAATTAATTAAATGAATTATATGATTTCACATTTTGTAATTGTAAGCATTGTATGTGTTACTAATTCTTAATTTGACTTTAGTTAATTTGGTATTTACATGTTTATATTTAATTTAGTATTTACATATCTATCCATCCATCCATCCATCCATCCATCCATCCATCCGTCTATCTATAATTTTCTTTAATTTTCTATTTAATTTCTATTGCATTTACACACACTGTATATACTGTAAACGGCATATTTACTGTATATACATATACACACATTATATATATGCACATATAAAACAATTTGTATTGTGTTTAGCATGTTTAAATGCGTATGCTCTCTCTCTCTCTCTCTCTCTCTCTCGCTCTCTCTCTCTCTCTCTCACACACACTCACACACACACACACACACACACACACACACACACACACATACACAAACACGCACACAAACACACCTACACACCAACATGTACATTTTATATATACAAAATCTATACAATTACTGTAAATAAAAAAATAATCAAACACAACATCTATTTAATACAATCTAGACGGAGGAAACCCACGACACACACACACACACACACACACACACAATCTAGACAGAGGAAACCCACGACACACACACACACCCACACAAACGCACGGGAAGCGACATACAGCGAGAATGTTTGTTCCCATAATTCATTTCCCCAGATGACAATATACACACACACACCTTCTAATCAAACATCTGGAAAGCCTTCGCAGTCATTTCAATCCCTCTGTTATTCTCGCATTGGTTAAACGTCAGAGGGAATAAGCGTCTGTCAGCGTGCTGGCTCTGTTCTTGCGTTTGTCATTCCTGAAGAAGTGCCTTTTATCAAACTCCGGTATTTAAACATGCCCTAAATGGTTTATACTGACAAAGAAGCTTTCTGCGCTTCTCACTGGGAAATACGGCACAGACAATGATGGAAAAACAAGGGAAGGTCAATGAAATCAAACCCTAAACTAGTCCTAGACGACTCTGATGGGCTTTTGTTGTTTAGTCTGTGGCTAAAGTTGGAATGAATGAGTCGCCACAGTTATAATATAAGTGGCACCCATGGCTTTTCTCATCATGCGTTACAGTTACATCCCAATTGCACACAGAGGCTGAACACCATCATTACCGTTCTTTCATCTGTTCATGACGGCATGACTTTAATTTACCACAACGGGCAAAACATGGCTTAATGCTGCTGCAATAAGCTTGATACTGTCAGATGGAGACTCACAGCCTCAGCTGGATCCTCCGTGCAGACTCTTGCTCTTATTTACCGAAGAACCAGATTACAGGCTATTTTTACAGAGTTCACTAACAGGCAGTAATAAGCGGCCACTGGCACAGCACACCTGTGATAATTGTCCCAAAAGCATTTGTGTGAGTCTACAAGTGTATGCGCGAGATAAATAGTGAGTCGGCAAGCAGATCTAAGGCCTCGTGCGGGATTTATGAAGCAGAGCCCCAGGCGGGTCTAATTATCAGGGAGGGTCTCAACCAAAGCAGGCCGACATCCATCTTACGATACGAGAGCATCAACAAAACACAAACCGCACTGATAGACAAAACGAGCAAGTTCATCGATCGACCCATGCATCAGCAAAACCAAGAGTTATGAAGAAAAATCTCGCTAATCTCAACACGAGACGTTTGTATGTGTGCGATGGCCAGCCTCACTAATCAAACAATATTTGGTTTGCTGAGGCGTCTTGCTGCGCGAATGTCTGCACATCTTCACGCACGCATGTTACATTCTCTTCCTTCTTCACGAAGCAGTCACATGACCACAAATGGCCCAGGCAACCCCTCAGACATGGTCTTATACAAAAAAAAAACAGCTGGAAAAGTTATTATACCGTCCTACAGGTGCAAACGTGAAAGCTCTTCAGTAAATGTAAAGTTTGTAAGGTGTAAAGTACTTGAGTAAACTGGCTTTGTTACTTTAATATTACTTTACTGTTTTTGGCTACTTTGTAATTAGTACACAACAATAGTACCAACAATATGGGCTGCTTTTACTCTCCACGTCTACATTTTTGATTGAGTATATGTAGCTTTTACTCCACTAAATTTGACTAAATCTATTTTGTTCTATGTGTTAAAATTATTTTCTATATTAGGATATAGCTAATACCTAATGAATAAAGAGTTCCTTGTTTTTCCACATTTCTTGAGTGTTTTTTTAGTCTAAATTAAGTGAGAATACACTTAATTGAGCTTAAATTAAGTAAAACACTGTAAAAATACAGTAACATTAGCACACCGCATTTTACATGTAATCCATCTAATCCGTGCCATGACTTCATAAATTCAGACAAAACCTTTTTATAAATGATAACATATTAGTAACAAATGTAAAAAAACACGTATCTTGAAATGACGTCATGCAAATCCTTGACATTTACGTAATTTACAGAAATCTCAGGGATTTGCACGACGTCATTGCAGAATGGCGACTTTACGGAACAGAAAAAAAAAACATCGCCATTCTGGGAGAATACAAGCTTATTTTATATTTTGTTAACTAACTAGTGTTTTTGTTGATTTTGTTTATTTGGCATGAATGAATATTACAGTTTTATACATGTCTGGACTCTCATCTCAATGTATGCTAGTGATCCTTCTTATAGCCAAAATATTTCAAAACTGTGGACATTTTTGTGGATATGCATTTTGTTATTCAGAATTTTTGTTTTCTAGGACATTTGTAAGTCAGGTTACCACTGTACTTAAGTTCTTTTAAATACCTTACAACTTTTACTCAAGTCTTCTTGAAATTGGTGACTTGTAACTTGTAAAAACCTTTGGAAAAATGTTTACAATATGGTGTAAGGTTCTTTTACTCAAGTATGGTTTGAGTAGAGCGGAACGGTTCAAGGTATGAAGCCCGTTTTTTTCTCAGTCAATTAATTTATGTAAAAAACTGAGGAATCCAAATTTGAGGACAGGCCTTCAAATTCCAGAGATCCCGAGGTTAGCCTCAATTCCGCACAACCCAGAAATTGGCGAAAACGTTTGATACATGAAAATGGCTGACGTCTCAGCGTTCTGTTCAGTCTCTGAGACAATCTTATGGTCAATGAGTTCTTCAGTGTGTTTGTTTAGAGAGAACCCACCACCATCCCGTGCCAAAATTGCTCCACGCCAGGGTTCTTTGAAACCCCCACTCATTGACGTCAAAGCAGGAATTTCGGAAGGTGAAATGCACCATGGCCAAAGTAACAACAACACGAACACCGTGACCACAAGGCAAGACAAACGAATGTGGACAGTTGCTCTTGGACTGGGATCACAAGCCCCCTCACATCCGCCTATCTTATTGATACCTGGCCATTTCGAGCAAAAGAGTTCATGTAATAATACTTCTCAGAATTAATCAGGTGTATAAATACAAGAAATGGTAAATTGCTCCCTGATATTCAAACACTGACCTTTACAGGTCTTGCCATCGGGTTGAAGGGTGAAGCCCACAGGACAGCTGCAGCGCACCCCGGTGGCTGTGTCCTTGCAGGTGCGATCACATCCGCCGTTGTTCACCGCACAGGTTTCTGGGTAAACAAATAGACAATATAGGGAAAATAGAAGAAGTAAAGAAGAAAAAACACAATTAAAAGCAAGTCTGTGGCATTTTTACTATAAAGCATTTTTGGAAAAGTTGTTAGACATGGTTAACTCGAGTTGGACTGAGGGGAGGAAGTGTGGCGTGTGCTAACAACTCAATGGGTGTTGTCACTTTATAACAAATACAAAACTAGGGAGTGAGATGACAAGGTTTGTGACTGTCTAAAGGAAGCAAGAATTGGGTTATTGTTTGACCACATTCTCTTAAAGCCATCACTCAGAGACAGAGACTGACCACCCTGTCAATTAATATGGCCAAGAGAAATGGAAATTATTTCCATTTTGTAGTGGAAAACAGCAGTAAAAGAACTAAACAGATTTTTTCTGACAGTAAAAGGTGAAAGTAGAAAGAACGGCGGTTAGTTTTGATGCTTAAATTGCTGTAAAGAGAAAAATCTACAATGGTTAAAATGTTTAAAATGTGCAAATTAGGTTTAACGTTGACCATAACATAAATCTGCAAAACAATTTTTGAGCGCAACAGTCTTTTTTTTTAAGGTATTGGTAATTTTACAAAGTTGCTATGTGATGTCAACACCCACGTGTCTACACACACTGAAGGTAGAACTGGAAGATCTCCATCCTCAGCAGGACAGGTTAGGGATGGTGTTCGGGTAATGATTTATTAAGCTTGTCACAGATCCTGTCATTACAGTCTGATGGTAACGGGTATTCAGTGGCTTGAAGAACAGCTGGACGCTCTTTGCCCAAAGACATGACTCTGCACATGCACACAAACTTTGCATTATTAATAATTGCTAAACATATTTATTTAGTAGAATAGCTATTGAGTTTTAACTATAAATACAGTATATACAGTGTGTCTGTATATATATATATATATATATATATATATATATATATATATATATATATATATATACATATAAAAATGCATAAATGCAGGCGCATAAATGTGTCTTTATAATTGTGTCATTTAAAATATACAATAAATATATACTATTACATTTATATTTTTTTTCATTACAGTTTACCTTGCTCCATTTGCAGGAATTTATTTACTGAACATTTTTTCACTTGTGTATTGTGTGTGCAATATATATTTTCTATGCACACACACGCACACACACACACACTGTAATATACACAAATATATACAAAAATTGATATTTTAATTCCTGCAAATGAAGCGAGAGAAACCCACACGACTTAGATTCCTTAACCATCCTGTTCACATCATACTGGAACAGGGCCAGATAAAACTATTAGACCTCAACTACACACACTGGAGAGATTCTCACCGAAAGGCCGGCCGCTGAAAAGCAGACCTTCTCGGGAAGCCAGAGGTAACCACACAGACCTTGCACACATTGAAAGCAATGGTGGCTTCGACCAATTTTAGCTTTTACAGTACACACACACACACCCACACACATACAAAGACACACACACACCGTCAAATGAGGCGGCAAGTCTGAGCTGTCCTCTGAAAACCATTGTGGTGCAGAGAGACACATGTCCGGAGGTGTGTGACGTTTATATGGATCATGCACCAAGGTCAGAGCATCAAAAAAACGGTCATTTTCACATGCATCCACATATGGCAGTTTATTTTGACCCAAACCTCCTCCTGGTGAAGCGCCCACCTTTCAAAAGCACAACTTTCACAATTTCTTCCCATCCATGAGTTTCCCATCAAGCCTTAGGCACAAAAGCGGCTTTCTTTCTGACACTGACTTTCCATTTTAATTTGTCAGGATTGGTCACATCCTGGTGCTGTTGGCCTCAGCTGTGACAGGAGGGCAGGATGAAGTGGGAACACCGAGTGTCAAATCTAACGTTCTCCTGTGGCTCCCCTGTGATAGGATCTACACACACACTTGCACAAACACACACAAAGCCAAGCTGCCAATGTGAACCTCTCATAACTGGTCCATTTGTGCATTATGAAACTTGGAATAAGATCTAGGAGAGTGAAAAAAATGAGGTTATTGGGAATGGATGCAATGACATCACAGGTGAAATGTTGCGAGGTTTTCAAACGTCCGCTATATACGTACAGTGAGAATTGGAATGACAGAAGCTAGAAAAACAGATAACTAACTGGGCATCGAAAAACACTGTAAGGGTTTTTGTTCAAAGAAATTCATTAATTATTAAACTGTTTAATTCTTTGCTGCCTTTTACCAATGCAGATTTTCTCAACAGGGAGGAAAAATGTGAGATCATAAACAAAGATATTATAAAGAATGAGAACATTTTTTCCAGTCATCATGATCAACCTACAATAAAAAAAGATATTTTTTTAGTTATAGATGCAAAATAAAAATAAAAATTGATTTTGAAAAACCAATGAAACAAAACTTCTTCACTCATAACAAAAAAATTTCGTATCTAAAAAATTCACATTTTGACAAAAACAACCTCATCTTCCCAAATCAGTTCCCGGATTTCTTGCCTGTCTGCTAATACATAGGCCTTGGTTCATGAATTTAACGATAAATGGTTATAATGGCTATTATACATATATATTCCATAATAAGCTACATATGCTACATATACATATACACTGTACCTGTTCAAAGACTCGACTACAGTGAAATTCGCCCCTAAAGTTCAATTCTGTCAGGATTCCAGTCACTGTCTCTGTTGAAATGAAGAAGAACTGATCAGAGAGTGCCCCATACAGGGTTTCTGCTTTTGTGTTTTCATTTAGACTTTTTGGACAGGTCTGAATATCATTTAATTTGGTTTTTAGTTAGTAGATCTTTGTATGTATGTTAGTGTTTAGTATTGTACATTAGGGATGCTTGGCTTGTGGTAGTAAAGGGACAATTTGTTTCGAATTGTTCAAAGATTCAGTGAAAAATAGTACATATTTGCCAAATGTTGCTGAAACACAAATGATCGAGTAAAAAAGTAAAGGAAAAGTGCTAAAGGTCCAGTTGCTGAAGCACACTGCTAATATTAATAGCATGAAATAGTCCGTCTTCCGCTGTGGTTTAACCACAGCCCACAAAAGCTCATAGGACGCCCTGGTTCAGCCCTCATGCCCTCCTTCATCCCAAATACCATTTATTTATTTATTTATTTTTTGGTTCATTATATATATCCCACAAAAGTTCATCTAGTTCAATTAAAATATTAATTGAAAAATATAAAATTAAAATATCTTCAAGCTACTTGAAACAATCAGCATGCTGATCAATTTGACATTAATAACTGTTGCTCCAGTGACATTTTTGTCGCTGATACAATGGGTGTTGTGAGTTGTGTTGTGTTTATGAAGGAACAAAGCAATAAGGAGGTTTTTAAAGAACCTTGTCATGTTTTGAGAGGCTTTTCTTTCGGCATAAGAAGGCCAGACAGATATATCACAGAGTGACCTCGAGGGGAAAGGGGCAACGGAATGGAAGGAAACTCAAACAAACTAGAGGAAAGAAGGAAATGAGGGAGCAGAAGCACAAGCGCCATGGCACATAGAAAGAGGAAGAAAAGAGTTACCCATAAGTAGACGACGTTTCACCCGCTTGTCCACATCAGCTACTGACGTGGTATTGAATTCAGAGCTCTCAATTGCAGCCTCATCTTTCTCTAAAACACAAGTGACAGGGGACAAACAGGGAGGAGTAGGTTAATGAAAAGCCCAATGTCCATTGCCCGCATAGACAGCCCAGACGCAGGTCGACTGCCTGACCACCTCTGCCTTCGAGCCCAGACCAAAGCCAAGAGGAGTAAACCATGAGGAAGCGTAAATAACCCTGTTAGAGTGTTAATCACATGAACAAACAAATAAAAGAATATCAAGATCTCCAAAATGGGGGGAAAGACCCAGTTTTATCCTGAACATGGGCAGCTGAGAGAACGGATGGTCGGGAAAATTGACATTGGCGTCATTTTCCGTTGTAGTTCTTGTCTTCCATATCAAAAGGCCACTTGTTTACCTCAGTGACAGAGGAAGAAGGAGTGATTGAGAGACAGAACGAGAGTAAGAAAGAGGAAAGGAGAGAGGGAAGGGAGGATGGAAACACGTCAAACATGATCATGAGGGGATGAAATAGGAAACAGAATTGACTCAATAAGACACAGTACAACACTCTGTGATGGGGAAAGAGGGGACTGCAGAGGGATGGAGGGGTGGAGAGAGTCACAGGAGATGTGGAGCATGCGTAGAGGTGAAGGAATGATAGTCTGGGGCAGCGCTGGTTGCCTGTTTGTCTATGGAACACATTACAACTGGCTTTGAGAGTCGAGGCAATGTGGAAAACCACTTTCCGAAAGGGGCAATTGGGAATGTTTGTCATGTAACTGTTTTGGATTTTCAGCATGCAGATGTAATCACAGGATTGGTGTTAGCGAGGAAGGGGCGGGGTTCTGTGACGAAAGAGGCCAGTTGTGTTCAAGATTGTGTTCATGTATTATTCGCTTGTTTGGAAACAATTTACAATTAGCCACATGTTTATCAAGCTCCAAAAAGCATTAATATAGCTTTTTTTGGGTGTTTCTGCAATATTGATGTTTTACGACAAAAGATCAATCAATTGAATTGCGATGTCGTTAATAGCTTCATGCTACAACAACTGGCATTGTTGTGACTTAAGATGTATTATAGCAAAGTTTTTGTTTGTTTCAGAAATGTGCAAAGTTTAAACATTTTAAATTGTCATATTTAGAGCTCATAATCCACCCATCGGTATTTTGTATCCTTCTGTCAGGTGGAGCCTTGAACGTCCTTCAAACATCTTATTTGAGCTTCACTAAAAAATATCACTCATCTTTAAACAGAAACAAGATTAAAATATATATTTCTGCAAGATGAAGCAATGGAAGTTGTTGCATCATCCAGGTTTTGACCGCAATCTGACGGATGCCACAATTATAACTGCGTTTAGCTCTGACTCTGACTGGTCCCTTTAAAGGAGCCCACCAATCAGAGGAGGCCACGAGTAAGTTGTCACATTAAAGTCCACTACATGTGACTACAAAAGCCTGAAAAAGAGCACAGAGGTAGACGGAAATTTAAACAAGAAAGAAAAACCAAAGAACTAAAATGTCAATCTTTGCTTTAATAGAAATGTCTCAAGACACAACCATGCAAATGGATGATGTTAGTGGAAGAAGACAAAATAAAAATATTATATGATCAGTTAGAAGTGTGAAAAAGTGCAATGTGAAGGAAAACGTGCAAGGTGCATGAGAAAAAATAAAAATAAATAATACATTAAGGCTGACAAATAAAAGTGGAGCAGATGTACATGTTTAGTGATTCTTTGTTCAAGGCTGCAGATGGAGTTGGTTCATGCTTGTGGGGGTTCGAGGACGAGAAGATGCCATTGGCCGGCTGATGTCAGAGAGCTCAGGCAGGGGACGGGTAATGATGCACAGACTGGTTGGTTGGAAATGGATGTTGCTTTCTGAATGGTGGGGGCACTACAGATGATCAGGCTGCAATTGAGAGTTGAGTTTAACCCTTGCTTTTCTGTCGTCGTCTATTTATGAACCTCATTGATCAAGTCAGAGTCTCTCTTAAATTGCAGACAAGACAGGCAATCAGTAACTTTCACCAGTGAGGCAAGTAGAAGAGCAGAGGACTATGAGAAACACCACACCAAATAGAAACAGGGTCTGAAAGTAGCGCTACACACATGAAAAGAGCAGATCCACACAGCACAGCTAAACACACAGAGCAGAGACCCAGAGACACACAGAGGAGGAGGGGAGGAGGAAAAGAAAGGAAGTCAGAGATGGTGGGAGCAGTCTCAACACTCCTCTTCTGATCCCTGTCGTCGGTTTCTGTCGCTCCGTTGACGCTGGAAAGGAAGAGATTATAGAGTGGAGGCTTCGCTCCGGGCTCTAAGCTGCCACAGAGAGACCACCCGATCCAGTGTAGGGAAATCAGCAGGCTTGATGACATATGTTACCAGTGAAAAACAGCTTTTTAATTTTAATGGTGTGGGCTGTCAATGTTCAGTCAGTAGTAGAGCATACAATAATACTGCCTGTCATTACAATTACATTTAAAGTAGAGAAAAAGATGCGCTTGGTACTTTGGAAGAACTGATGAATGGATGAGTATCCATACACATTTATTTACAGTAGACTAATTATGTATTTATATCTTGTCTCAAAACAATTTACATCTCAGATGCTGCTGTAAGATTTTTGGCCGTTTGCCAAATTGTTCCTCAGTTCCTGAGTTCCCTCAGCGCAATATTTGAAACGTGTGGACGGATGATTTATGACTTCAGCTGAAGTAATATAAAGTGGTTACCAGTTATCGTTGAAATTTCATTTTCATGGAAGGCTTTGAAACATAACGTATGGTGAGAATCAAGGGTCTACTAAAAAAATTATAATAATATTAATTGTGAGTAAAACGTCATGTAAAGTTCATGTGTAAAACAACGTTAGGAATATTTGTGTGCATCTTTCAACACTTACCATTATAACAGGTGAACTGGGATATGATTGGTGTCAGGTAACATGAAATAAAAATGTGTTTCCTGTCAGACCACCAGGTTTGGATGACTGATTACCTTTTACTGACTCACAAAACCTTGTGAGACCACTAAATCCACCTGCCAATTTTAAAGCTCCAATTCTGGCATAACAACACAAAATGTTTCTACAACCTACTTCCAGCTTGAGCACAGTAAATCTGTCTGGAAGGGTTTGTATCTATACTCACATGAGTAATGGTGCTTGCTGGTCTTCTGTTTCAACAAATCTGCAATTTTCGTAATTTTCGTAAAGACTCATCGGAGCCAAATGACATAAAAATATGATTTCCATCTAAATCTACCCATACCATTTGTCTTCGGAATCTTGAAGAAAGACAATTCTTTGGCTTTCCAAAGCTGAAGTATTGCCCCTGGTTGCAGCCATACAGGCAAAGCGTATAAAGTTTTCACTTTCTGCAAATGTGGCAGAACTCCACGGGCTGATCGTTGGTTTTTCAACCATTACCAAGATGATGGATGTGTTTTGCGTACAGAGAATTTGATGAAAAAAATTTCCATAATTTTCTTTAACACGCACTTCTTTCTCACACCAACCTTAATGTGTTTCTCAGACTAAAGTAATCCAAAAATTTATCAAAATTTAAATTTTATGTTCATGCTGCTTCTGTGGGGGGATGTAATATAAAAAGTATTTTTATTTCAAAAGCATTATTGTAAACATCTGATGTTTACAATATTAGTTTTTGACATTTGTTTTCTCAGGACATGTCATGTAATGCTTATATATATACCTAAATAGTATTTTTTTAATCTTTTTTTGAATATTGAAAATAGATATAGGGGCACTAGATTAGGTGTTTTATGCTTTTGTAATGTTTTTTTACAATTCATTTATATATATTATTCATTATAATATTCGAATATAATTAATTACTAAATAAAAGAGCATTCATTTTTTTAAACAATTTTGGATTTATTGCCTTAATCAAAAATCCAACATTTTATTCAACAATTTATTATTTTTTATATTACTATTATTTGTAAATAAATCATGCCCGCTAAGGCTAATAACAATAGAATTAATTTCTTGCATTTATGGGTGTTAGGAACGGTTAGAAGGTTATTGCCACATTGCCTGAGCAATTTAGAAAATTAGGTTTAAAAAATTCTGTGAGTAACTAATTCAGCCGTTTGAATTTTCCTCATCTCGAACTCATTGACCTCCCCCCACAGGGACCCTCAGGACAAAAGCCAGTCAGCAGAGCTGCAAAAACTTCAATATGTCTACGTCCGCTTGCATTTTCTTCCTCTCTTTTCTCTGTATAACTTATACATATCTTTAACCTCTGAAAATGACCATGAAATTGAGTCTGTAAAAGAAGACTTACCGATACAGGTTTTGCTGTCAGAATGCAGCGCATATTTCTGGTGACATCCACACACAGGCCCCAGATCAGTGTCATCGCACATGTGTTGGCAACCTCCATTTCCATAGTTGCATGTCACTGGCAACACACAAGAACTGTGAGGAAATACTGACACATGCGGCTCGCCATTCAAGGTGCGTTCCCCACTGACAGATGGGAAAAATCGGAACAAATAAAGTTAAGTGTTTTTATTGCTGATCTCAAAGGACGTTGGTTACACAAACAGACCGTCCAGATATTCCACATGTCACCGTACAACACTCATGTGAAGAGCTTCAAGGGTTTCAGTCAACCATTTTTCCACTAGTGTCAAAAATAGAAAATGAGAAATCGTAGATGAAAGTTCTCCAGATGTTCAGGCCAGAGCCACAGCGCTAGAGCTAATAAGACCCAGTGGCTGAGATGGTTTATTTAAGGAGGGAAGAAGATTAGAGGACAGACTAAAATCAATCTAAAACCAGTTTCCTGGGATATTTTTATATAATAAGAATCCATTTTTGTCTAAAGTGTTATCAAGGATTTATATATGATGGTATAAAAAAGTGACGTCAATACTAACGTGTGTCTAGATTCAAATGTGTGATGGTAAAAAATTGTCAATTCAAAAATATCTTTGATTTCAGGATCTAAATCTTATAATAACTCATAACACAACAAGCTAATTTTATTTATTTTTTCATTCCTGCTACAGTTTCTATCTACCTATATTTGTTTTGGTCTGACAATACATAATTTGTTGTAGCTGTACTTTTGTTGTTCACTCCATTAGTCCTTTTTAGTTCTCTCTCTATATCTCTTTCTCTATTTTATGCCATCGCCTCTTCTTGTATGTCTCATATCTCTGTATGTCTAGCTGTTTTTCGAATAAATGCAAATCATAAACAAACATTAAGAATAAAATAATACAAAATGTGTTCCAACTTATTGTTGCGTTCCTCATTGTTCTTCGTTCTTTATGCAAAAATACATTTTGGTACCAACGCGTTTAAAAATTTGACAGTGTCGCAATCTTAAAGTGATATATGAAAATGTTGATACGTACATTTGCAGTCACGCTGATTTTCGGCCAGCTCAAACCCCGGGCGACACTCACAGGCTACACCTCCTTTGGGGGTCTCTCTACAGATGTGGGCACAACCGTGGTCTTTATTCATACAATTCATCCCGTCTGCCAAAAAAAAAGCAAGCAAGACAGACAGAAATCCAGAGTGAGTGAAATAAAGTTACAGCCAGTAATCGTCCCATTACAAACGCTCCTCTGACAGGCTCCTGGAGATGAGTGTGTGATTTTATGCGCAATGTAAATTAGTTTAACGTTTCTGCTTTTCTCACACACAAAAAAACATTTCAGTTGAACCCATGAGCAAACATCGACCCTCTCTGGTGACGAGACGTCCAGGAAACATGTCAATGCATCTTGTTTCAGTGTTGTTTTTCATATCAGTGACTTTAAAACATTTTGTCTTAGACAGATGAACGAATGGACGGACAGACAGACAGACAGACAGACAGACAGACAGACAGACAGACAGACAGACAGACAGACAGACAGACAGACAGACAGATAGATAGATAGATAGATAGATAGATAGATAGATAGATAGATAGATAGATAGATAGATAGATAGATAGATGGGGGAGAGAGAGTGAGAAAGAGAGATATTTTCCTTTAAATTATTAAAGGAAAAATGTATTGTATTCTATATTACATTATTACAATATAATTACACAACTGTCTTAATGTAAAACAACAGCATTAAAGGCCGGTATAAAAGACACAGACCAGGATTGACAGAGAGGAACCACTGGCTTTTTCTAATAGACATCCTCCTCATCTTCAGGCCAAACAATGAGCAAAGAATGTGTATACACACAAAAGCAAGTCTCCCTGGAAACATGGCGCTTTCTTGCATCTCTGCCCCTTTTCTGAAGCCCCTTCAGAAGCATTAAGAGCTCTCAGGACAGAGTTCAGAGTGGGCTGCTTTTCTGTCGGGGTCCTTAAGACACTCTTATGTGTCTAATTAACGTGGATTGTGGAGCTCAGAAACATTACCATTCTGGCCGTGCGTGGTTGTCAATAATGGCAGCTTTGAGCTATATAAAAGTTTTACTTCAAACTTTGCTTCAAACTGACTGAGGTAAATAAAACAGACAAGCGCTATAATCTAGAATAGTCATTATGACTGCAAAAACGAGTCTTTGAACGAAGAGAGACAGAAGAAAAACAAAAATGAAACATTTAAAAATGAATAATATTTAGCCAGTAAGGATTACATTATTTATTATTGAAATACGTACACACTAGGTAAAAAAAAAATATAAATAAATATATATATATATATATATATATATATATATATATAGTATATGTATTATTCAGTTTCTCTACAACTGTAACTATGACAGGTTGAATTCATTTGAATTCAACAATTACATTTTTTTATCTCAATTGACCTTTTTGGTTTCAAGTAAATAATTCAAAGAACCTTAACATTTTATTGAATAAGACACTCTCTACCACTTACTGGTAGTAAATAGTTTTACGTTGAAATAGTTCAACATTTACGTAAAAATGTTACGTTTACGTATTAATTAAGCCAAAGTAATTAATAAAACAAGGACACTTAAAACAA
The DNA here is from genome assembly GCA_028031935.1 of Paedocypris micromegethes. NCBI lineage: Eukaryota > Metazoa > Chordata > Actinopteri > Cypriniformes > Paedocypris > Paedocypris micromegethes. The sequence continues at coordinate 8,781,079 of CM051496.1, forward strand.
GGAAAAAGCAAACAGTAGTGATTACGTGGTTCGGGTCCTTAATACGGTTTCAGTTGTGCCTTCGTAATGCAATTGTTTTCATTGATTCAAACGATTTATGTAAATAATGCACAATGGACTACGACACACTGAGTTAAGGTTGATGAGACAAAAGGTCATTTGGTCATAAATTCTTTGTAGCGTGTCGGTATTTAGGTATTTTAGCAGATCAGTCTTTAATTTTCAGTATTTCAGAGAACATCAGCAATAAAGCAACCAAAATGGTGAACTTTGATCATGTTACTCAGGATATGATGGTGTTTAAGCAGAGGTGTTAGAGATCAGTGCCTTCATGAAGTGCGGGAAACAGTAAGGTGAGTGAGAAAGAGTGCAGGCTCATGCACATGTGTGTTTAATACCAGTAAAGCACTCAGTGTATGTGTCGTATTACCCATAAATCCACCACTTAAAATAAGTGCTTTAAAAGCACCAAATGTAAAAAAGGAAGCCTTCTATTCAAGATGAACCAATAATAATTTATTCACCAATTACGGTCAAGCTTAACCTGTTATTTTCTCCTGGCATATCAAAGCAGCCAATGCTCTGCTCAATGTCCATAGATGGAAAGACGAGGAGGAAATTGAATTAAAAGATTTTAGAGACAGGCTGACGACCCCTTAAAAGTGCAAGAGCTCTAGTGTTTAAGCAGGGGCTTGAACAGAAATACTTAAACAGGGTTTGATTGTTAGAATTGTAAGCTGCAAAGAGGTCAAGGTCCCAGATGTTGTGTATTAGTCATTTTAAGAAATAGAAGTCGAGCCTAGACTTCTGAGATGAGTATGAAAGTTATTACGTACTTTAGAAAGACAACGGATGAACGAATCAGACATTCACACACATGCCTCCCTTCAATGCAATTTAAATTGAAATCTGACAGACTTCTCTGTTCAGACTTCAATCTCTTCAAATGCACAATAATATAGGTACTAAGCCATGAATTTCAATGAGGTCCTTTTTTAGCCAGCAACCATTGATGTCCTTCAACTGAAAACGGCCTTTTCCCAAAAAACCCTCCCCAATCTCTTCTTCAAACAGAAGCTTTCCGAATGGTACTTCACAAGTGTCTCTCAATCACTCACTCACAAGAATACTCTCTCTCTCTCTCTCTCACACACACACACACACACACACACACACACACACACACACAACGCGCGTGCGCACACACCACACACACACACACACACACCTACACTCACACACTCACACACTCACACACTCACACACTTTTATTTCTTATAAGATATTCTAATATATATTTCTGGAATCCACTAGTGGTCCTACCTCCATTTCCCTCATAATGTATGTGGTGAAGACAATTCACACAAGCAACACACACACACACACACACACACACACACACACACACACACACACACACACACACATGAACTTTGAACTATACTGTGACCTTGTGGGATTCCACTGTACGAGCAGGATGTTTGCATGGGTCTCAAGACAAGAATGGGGTGACCATGGATGTTTAAAAGACTTATACTCACTGCTTACAGTTTTTTCTGATTGCTTAAACCCAAACTGTGATTCTTGTAGCACTATTTCTAAAACTATTAATGATTATAGCAAAACCACTCACCGAGTTTGCAAAACTAAAAGCACAAAAACTGCTTTACACTCAGTTTGCAATTTTGTAACACACACTTTTTTTGCACAACACTCATTTTGCAAAACTTTAAACACAATTCACTGCTTACACTCAATTACCAAATTTCCAACACACTCCTAGCAAAATTATACACATGTATTGCTATCATTAACACTATTTGGTCAACTTTCTGGCACACTTTCACATGTGAAAACTGTTTTAGTTTATTAGTTCACTTTGCAATCAGCCTAAGCACTACACATAAGCCACAGGTAAGCTGTCTGTGTGGAGTAGAATAGAGGAGCAGTAAGAGTGAGAAGAGTGAGAATCAGAGGAGGCCGAGGGAGAGGACGGGAGGTGAAGAAGTTGGAGCAAGAGGACGTTTAGTTGAAAAGTGAGAGGGTTAGAGGAAGATAGAGGAAGAGGACAAGGAGAACCAAGAAGAGGTAGAGGAGGGTGAAAGAGGACGGGTAAGAAGAGTAAGAAATAGAATATTTGATGACATCAGCGCTACTATAGTGGACCATGTCATCAACCATGGGGTGACCCTCAGGGAAGCTGGCCAATGGATTCAGCCCAATTTGAGTCGCTACACTGTGGCAAACATCACTAGGACATTTCCAAATGAGCTACTTTTTGTAGATGAGGCCGATTACAACCTGAGTAAAACCAGGAGACGTGGCAGGAACATTATTGGACACTGTGCCATCATCAATGTCCCAGGACAACGGGGTGGTAACATAACAATGTGTGCAGCTATACGCCAAAATGGTGTTGTTCACCATCAAGCAATCATAGACCCTTACATGACATACTCACTGTTCAGAGAGCAGAACATACCCCACATGTCATCATGTGGGACAATGTAAGCTTCTATAGAGCTGCTTTGGTCCACAACTGGTTTACAGACACCCATCCTCCAACACACTCAACCTCCCTCCGTACTCTCCACTCCTCCAATCCCATCCAGAGTTCTTCTCTCCCTGCTGCTAGAAAGTGTACGACTGTCATCCTCATCAACAAGTTGCCCTTGTACAGGCAATGTTGAAGGCATGTGGAGATATTGACCAGGTATCATGTCAGGCCTGGATACGGCATTCAAGGAGATATTTTCCTGGTGACTTTGATTGAAGAATATTGTATGCAATGTGGAGGAAATTTTGTGGCCGGACCCAGAAAGATGACATGATGTAGGCCTGATTGTGTTTTTTTTTCCCTTTTTTTGTGAAATTACTATGTTGTGTTCAGACTTTCTCTTGGTTTTTATGAGTGTGAATAAACACTAATGCTTGAAGTTTGGATCCTTGTATGTTTACATGACACTATGACAAAATTATGACCTGAAATTGACATGAAGACAGAAAGCAAAAGCCAGATGTGTTTTGTATTTTTACCATCAGTGTGCAGTTGTTGCGTTGTGTGCTTAGTAGATGATGGCTTGTGTGTACTGATTGATACGAAAACACCATTTTTACGAATGTGTGTGCGTGAATGTGTGTGTTACAAAATTGCAAACTGAGTGTAAAGCAGTGTTTGTGCTTTTAGATTTGCTAACTCGGTGAGTGGTTTTGCTTCAAGCATTAATAGTTTTAGAAATTGTGCTACGAGAGTCACAGTTTGGGTTTAAGCAATCAGAAAAAACTGTAATAACTGATAATGTTGGACTAAAGTGTCTATATGAGTTGCACTTACCTAATAAATACCTAATACCTAATAAATGTGTTAGACAAAAATGTGAGTAAGAGTGTGTGTTTGTTGCAAGGTAGGCCACCAATACAAAGTGTGTATCCAGAACCAGACCCAGACCCCCCAATGTAAGCTGTAGAAAGTTTACTGAGGGATGGATGGGGATTGTGATAAATGTACATGGGTCTTTCAGCAGAGAAAGAAAAGGGCTTTTATTATATAAAGACTAAATCACTACTCACAACACCTCACAAAAAGGCAAAACCCCGGGTACAAAACAAACAGCTGCAATGGGAATAAACAAAGTAACAAACTTCTAAATTTCAGATAAGTGTGATAGAAACAAAACTCAAGGCAGGTCAGCAAGGCAGGTCATTACAACTAGACAAAACCTCAAGATTTCTTTAATTGAGATACCCAAGGACTTCACAACCACAGTTTTTCTCAATCGCTAAGAAACATTTTTTGAATGCTGCTCTCCTTTTCTCACAACTCTAAACATAAACCCCAATTTTCAAGCTACATTCACAAAACAGACTCTTCTTGCAAAACCAATCTTTCACCTCAAAACAGTTCAATCTGAGCCCAAAATTTCTTTTAAATTTCTTTTAAAATTTCCAAAATTTCAGCAGCCAATTTCTGCTGAATTTCACCTAGTTTACAGTAAAGACTTTGTTCTCACGGACCATATCAAACACAAGGGTCTTGCTGCAGGGAGAACACACTCACACCCCTGTGTGTCACGCATCAATTCCCCAAAACGAGAACATGAAGTTATAAAAAATATACACTGATCCTAGAAATCGTTAGACCAACCCATCTTTACAATTTTCCAGTACAGTGATGTAGTGAAAAGTGTATTTACTTACAGTGTACTGTGGTGTGGTGCAGTATACTGTATAGAGCTAAATTTAATGTTCTCACATTTTCTTACTTTGACATTTTTTTCAATGTATAGGTCCAGTGAAGTTAACGGATGGGCAGGACCTACAGCTCTATAGAACTTATAGTCATAAGTGACTGTTGTCAATATTTATGTACTGTTCAATAGATATGACCAATCTTTGTTTTTGCTGAACACCTCGACCTCCTCTCACACAACTCTTTCTCTGATTTCCATCCTTTGTAGAGCCTCAGAAACCAATTTTCACTGATGTGGCTTACTTTACATACGTTTCTGTCCCTCACATCATCAGACAAAAGTGTTATTAATTTTGACTTGTAGTGTTCAGACGGTGACAGCAGTGCTTTAGTTGTGCTTGACTCTTGTCACATGTGATCCGCATTCTGCTGTACAGGCGAATCTCAATGAAAATGTGTTGGCTAGTTGTGTTTAACTAGGGGAAAAGTGTTTGTGGTTTTGTCAAAAGCGTGACTGATTTGACCAGTGTGTTCAAGCAATTGAGAATTTGGTTCAGACAATAGAATTTAGTGTCTTAGCGATTGAGAAAAACTGTAACACAAGGCGAAGGAAACACAAAACTTAAATATGGCAGCACATGAGTGGAAATAACAAGTTAAACAGGCGAGAAAATTAAACAAATGATTACACAGTTAAACACTCATGCTTGCCATCCATCCATTTTCTGACGCTTAGTCCTTTTTCAGGCTTCTTTATAATTAACAAATAATTATATTATTTAATTGAATATAATATAATTATTTACATGAATTAATAAAAATCAATAACAAATAATTATCTACCTGTATATTGAATATCTATAGATTTTATCCATATATTTTAAATTATTTCTTCCATTTAATTGAGAAAGAAAGAAATTGAGGGGAGGGGGGGTGAGGGAGAGAGAGAGAGAGAGAAGGAGAGAGAGAGAGAGAGAGAGAGAGAGAGAGAGAGAGAGAGAGAGAGAGAGAGAGAGACTGAGCAGAATTCCATGTAATAATTCAATAATACTTTTCAATATTTCAAAACAGTGTGCCTCACAAGTAAAATAATATCACACAGGTTTGGAACAACACAAGGTTGAGTAAATAACAATGGTTTTTCATTTAGGCAATATATTCTTCTAAACATTTAGCACAGGGTTTAATCCATTTACTTTTCCGGCCAAAATCAGTGGTTCAATCTACCAGTCTAAGAAGCCTGAGAGGCTGTTGGCAGATTACAGAATAAAAGTAAATTCCTAATTTACAACCCATCAGCAATTGCCAGGATTTCAGGGTCTGAGAAGAATTTACAAGGATATTACTTTCTCAACATGTGGTGACATCTTGTGCCATATTTAAATCCAATTGGGATCCAAGGCTTTGTGTTCAAACTGAACCACTCAGCCAGCAGAACACTCAACAGAAACACAATCGACCTTGAGGATTTCAGAGACTCCTGAAATAGTGTGAAGTTAAATTAACTATGACTGGTGATTCGAACGGGATGGAACAATGTCAAGAGAGGTTTTAGTGTTGATTTGGAAAGAAAATAAACCATCGGAGGAGTGGAGTGCTCTTCTCTAAGTTGTCCTTAAAACCCCTGAACCCCAGGCTGCTATGATGGAAAGATGGATGAATTGCTGGATGGATAGATGGATGGATGGATGGATGGATGGATGGATAGATGGATGGATGGGTGGATGGATGAATGAATGAATAGATAGATAGATAGATAGATAGATAGATAGATAGATAGATAGATAGATAGATAGATAGATAGATAGATAGATAGATAGATAGATAGATAGATAGATAGACAGATTTTTCATTGTGATTAAACATCACACTCCCTCATACATGTGGGCAACTGTCAGATGCAAACCAGTAGGTCAAATTGGTGACAGACGAAATGTAAACAAGAACACCCCCCCACACACACACACACACACACACGCACAGATGTCCAAACACACACTATTGATGAGTGATGCTGAGGAGGGATGATCAGGGGATCAGGTAAGATGAGAATACTTGTGTAAACATTGAGCCAATCAGAGTCAAAATATTGAAATATTGAAAAATGTAAGCAATGAAAAGAATGAACTAAGAGTCCTGTGGAAAAAACAAAACCATTGAATTCTTTATTTCTTAAACAATGTTTGGAGTGTATGAGTCTTTTCAATAGAAAGTTAGTCATTGAAAAGTCTCTGTTTTTCCAGTAAAATATTCTGAATCATATTCTCTCCCACATGCACGCACGCACGCGCGCACACACACACACACACACAAACCCCTTTACTAGCACAGCCTCCTCCTTTAATTTTGTTCTACAGTCAGCTTCAGGCAGAAATAATATACAGAACACTATGGCTGAACGGACACAAAAATGGCTGGCGCTTTTCATAACAGTTTCATAACACCTTTCTGATTCTGACTCTGTATTATTCTCTCTAGATCTGCTGATGTATCTGCATATTGTAACATTGCATTGGCTTCAACATTGTTATATATAACATAATAGAGCAATAATGTTCGTTTTACAAAAATGAAAAAAAAAAAAATACTGTAAAATGCATACATATTAATATACTGTAAGCACACACACGCACATTTTATTTTAAAACATATAATACAATTTAAATGTCTAGGATGTATATCATTTTAATAGTTATCATACTGTACAATGTCTTTTCAGTAAACATATGTATTGCACAGTATGATTATCTGCCTGCTTCTAATAAAAAAAAATGTATTGAGTTTTTCTTTTAAATTTCACTTAATTTTACTAATATTACAGAGAGCGACCAGACATTTGTAGAAAATATTAAGAAATGTGACGGAAATGAGCGAAGACTGAATAAAGTCAAAGAAAAGAAACGTTCTTCTCTCCAAATTCCACATGTTAATGTGAAAGACATGAAAGGTGTTATAAAAAGAAACCCACTCTCATTCATGACTGTATGAGTAAATGGCTGGACTTGGGCGGTGCGGGGGACGGCACTCGCCCCAACAGCAAAGCATCATTAGTTAAATCTGACAGAAGGAATGAAAAAGTACAAGAGGGTCACAGCAACTACACAAGCCAAACGTCACAATCGGACTTCACCGAGCTTCACGCATCAACCACTCACAAAGATGTCCCTTCAACCCTTCATCTCTGACCCCTGCTCAGTCGGTCCGGGTCAAGAATGAGATAAAATGATTGCCACCGCACAAGTCAAACAAAAGTCTTATTTACAACCAGATTATTATTTAAACCAGATTTGTGAATAAACCATTGGGCATGACAATTTTCAGTATCATCAATTCCATTTTCATTGCTGCACGGACCAGTACTTTTATGTCGTTATATCTTTTATTAAGCATCACAAACAATTACGAGCATGTTGATCACGGTTGTTTGAATTAATATAAAAAAAAGAAAAAAGAAAAATCCCAATGAGATTATAAATCCTTTGAAGAAAAAACAATATGGCACTCACCATCCGAGCGATGGATGCACGTGTGCTGGTTGTCGCTCAGGAAGAAACCGTTCTTGCACTGGCACTCGTAACTTCCCATGGTGTTTACGCAAATCTGCTGACAGCCGCCGTTGTTGTCCAGACATTCGTCCACATCTATGGGATGAAAACAAACAAGCTTGTGACAGTGCACGCAAACTCGAACAGCATTCAACCTCAGGTATTTGCCAGTGTTTGTTTATCCAAAGCTGATGCTTCCTGATTTCCTCTCCGGAACAATTTTCCAGTCCATTTTTCCAGTTTTCAAACACGCGCAGATGATAACAGAACTAGTGGAAAAAGTCCAACATTTATTTCATGTGCGCATGTGGTGAATTTGAATTTTTTTCATCAGTGAACTTAAAAGAGTTTTGATGAATGGCACATTAAAAGTACATTGGCGTTTCTTCGACAGCCTATAAATGGCATTGTGGGTATGTTGGTTTGAGAAACAGCGTGGCACTGGAGACCAGTAACACGCCTGAGCAACTTTTACACAGCACTAACACAGCAACCTGCCACTGTGAAGTCGACAGCCCATTACTCTCTCTCTCTCTCTCTCTCTCTCTCTCTCTCATTGTCTCTTTCTATCTCTTTTTCAGACACATCGCTTAGGATTAGGTGTACATAAGCATGGTTATACATGACTAATGACTTTTTTCAAGTTTTAAATTGTATAAAACTTGAAAAAAAAATTGCTTTATGCAGCTTTAATGTAATAATATTTAAAAATTGGCAAATAGATATACGTGTAGACTTTCATTACAGATTTTATTTCAAAATCTGAGACCCGCCACCCAAGCATTACAAGTTTAAATCTTGGGGTCCAGAACGCCCCACAACTCAAATGTCTTTGAGCGAAACACTGATCCACATCTGCTCATTCTTGCTTTGAACAAAAATACCATTTAAATCTAAAATATATAAATAACAAATTCATGCACTTCAACAGCTCGACTGGGACCTTTCCTGTCCAGAAACCAGCGGTGGTGATGCTTGAAATCCCTTCAGGAAGTTTGTGTGTGAGCACATGTGGCACATTTTCACTGCATATGTTTCCATCTCTCTATTTCAGTACATTCCGGTTGTATTGTTGACACTCCACTTAAAAAAACTGATTTTGGAAGCCTGAATACGCATCATAGCTTCAGTCAATGAGGTGTGGAAACAAGCTCTCTTCCTCTTCCATAACGGGTGAAGCATCAGCAAAGCGCACTTGACCTGACTGTTGTCCACAGATAGACATCACGGTGTCTTTTTCCACACACGTCTTTTGATAACAGCATGCGTTAGCAATTACCGTCTGAATGCTAACTGAATGCTGGCTTTAACAAGCTCCAAATCCTGTTTCAGATGCTCTGGTTTCTGTTTAGGGAGTGTAATGTCTGTTAACACCCTAGAAAAAAGCAAACCACTTTTCACTGACTTCAAAAACATCTTTGCAGTGGAACTAATTGTAAATAGCGTACAAAGACCAGTTGTAGGCGTCGGAATGTCTGATCTTTGCCAAAAATACTTGTATCAGTTTGAACGGTAGAGATACAGTAACACGTCTACTTGTTACATTTCAATAAAGGAGCCATTTATGAAGCAATCGACCTGGAGATATAAACACATCTCAGCTCATCTGCAAACACTCCAGCGTGCGAGCACAACCAGGTTCATAGTTTCATTTGGTCACAGTGGTTTTTAATGCGGTTCCTGGCTTTACCAAGCAACATAACTTCTATTTTAGCCTCAGTGGAGGCATCTCTTTAGTGCCTTTAAGGCATTAACTTTCCTATTAAGTACAGTGTTCTTTCAGCACTGGTCCACACAGCTATCCCTGTTTACATCAGAAATCCAGATTGTTTTGTCAGAGAGCAATTTTGACCTAAATGTAGTGAAAATACATGCTAATTAGAACATTTATCATCAAAGCGTAATTGATAATATTTTTTAATGACACCAAGTATTGTATCTATTGTTCCTATTGTATCTGAGGCTCCACTTTCAGTTTGGGAAGAGACCCTCTAGAATTGTGGTTCTCTAGAACCTTTATTGAAAGAGAACACCAGCTTTTCAAGAAGTTCGGACCCGGGCTTAGTAAGTGAGGACAGCTCAACACTTCCAGAGTACAGAAACTCGGGGTGAAGTTTATTCACTCATGTAGTCCTAATCTTAATCCTGCATTAAGAGTTCAATCCCTGTTGGAAGAAAATCGATATATTGAGACATGTAATGACAATACGTAGAAAAAAATACACAATTTTTAACATAAACAAATACTTTTCATACGTAAACTGCTCTCCATACCTCTTTAGCACAAAGTTTTGTCCTTTTCCCTCTTTGCTGTGCTTTGTATTTACTGATTTTGCGAGTGAGAAAGCTTTATCTGACTTTAAAAAATAGAGAATCTGCTGCCATCTCTCAACTAAAGCAAAGCTAAACGCAAGCAAAGCTCAGCTAAACTTTAGAGAAGAGTCCCAGCATTTTGGCGAGAGATGTGAGAGAGAGAGAGAGAGAGAGAGAGAGAGAGAGAGAGAGAGAGAGAGAGAGAGAGAGAGAGAGAGAGAGAGAGAGAGTGAGAGATGAATCAACAAAAACTTTTTTGCAAGCCATCAAAGAGAGAAAATCAGATTTTTATGGATGGAAAATAGAGGAAGGAAAAGGATAGGAAAGATGTGAAGTGAAATTTCATATATTTTGCTCATGTGACCTCTGTGTTGTAATTTCAACTACATGAGATCTCTCTCCCATTCTGATGAAGTGAGCGAGGAAAGGCAGCCAAAAGATAAATAAACAGCAGCGGCAGCGCAGGCATTCATACAAAATAAAAAAAAGAAAGCCAGAAAGAAAGAAAAAGCGCAAATGATCAACACATTGAGTCCAGCTGCCTGCCTTGGGAGAGAAAACAAATAAGAGTGAAAATGAAAAAGACGGCAGTAAATTGCTCTTTAATCAGCATGCCATTAGTTAATCTTAAATCAATTAACGCTTTAACTTGTTAGCCTGTGACATCTGGATATCTGAAATGACTTCCTACACAAGATCAACCAGACAGACAAGCCGCAGATCTGATTTCCGTAGGTTTCAAAGAGTTTGCGGTCTGGTTGGCACTTAGCTGCTCTGTTTGAACACACTTTTTGTGTGTGTTTATGTGGAAAAAGATTAGCCGTGCTTGCTATGGCACGCTCCACTGTTGCTATTGCTATTAGCAATTCAGCCATATGGTAACAACAGGATTTGTATTAGAAAGACCATTTGTTTTAGTCTTTACTTAAGCTGTTTTATTCACTTAGTTCTGGACACCACACAAAAAATACACATTGTGAAATTGTAGCACTACAAAAACTTACCACCAATCTGATTTTCTCCCATCCGTAAATCATACTAATTTACGGAATAAAACCATCAGGATCTAACCAAACAATTGGCTAAACTTGGAACGTAATGTTTGATAAAGCTACAAACTTTTCCTGATAAGTATTTAAACAACTTTGACTTTATGATTCAATGTCTCTGAATGTCTGAAAATGTTCTCAAAGCTTTAAAAGTCGCCTTCTTTAATTGAAATGCATTGTTTTGAAACAGCTTAGAAAAATTTTTATTTGCTGGAAATTACTTTCCAGATAAATCAGATAAGTTGCTGCTTCACATCATGCATAGTCAACCTTTAGGGAGGTTTTATATGAGCAAGAAACATAAAAAAGTGAAACAATTTAGTCTTAAAAGGTTAATTGCATTATAGAAGAAAACAAAAACAGATGGAAACAAAAGCAGGACGTCCAAAGGACAAGAAGAAGAGATTAGATGTAAAGGTCAGCATAAACTAGCATGATTCATCCAACCTTTCCATAAGGTCAGACGCTCTTGAGCTTTCACTTCCATGTGAATTTGTTGTACAAGGGTGATGTGCCAACAAGAATTTTAAGTCAACAAGTCATATTAAGTTAAAGCACCGATGGGAATGCCTGATGTTTAGAAAGCACCGTATACTCGGATGAAGTGTGAATGAGAAATATCAGCTTTAAACTGACAGGAGAGTGCACGAGGATGTAGCCGTGACAAGCCAGATGACATGTTTTCTTCATCCAAACACGACTTCCCTGATTTCGGAAAAACCAAGGGCATGTTTTAAATTACGCTAAGCTCAATAAATGTAAAGCCATCCAAATCATTCCTATACTCCCCAAACAGGATCACAATTAGCCTGAACTGAAACGGCAGACAAGGACAGAAGGGGAAGAAAAACCTGCAATGATTCACTTTCTCTGTGTCAGGCTGTTTCAAGACAGAGGTGAAGGAGAGGGCTGAAATGAAGACAGACAGAATTAAATCCTGGAGAAATGGAGTAGGATGGACACATACTGCTAGGAAAAAAGAAAGAGATGTAACCAGAGCAGAAGAGTTAGAACCAGAGAGCCCCTTTAGAGCTGCTGATGGCCCTCCACGGCCTCATCTTAGTTCCCAGAGCCATCATTTAGACTTGTATTTGAGACATTCCACAATAAAGATGTCAAATAGAAGGCAAGACTATCGCCTCTAAGGACGCAGACTGGAGTTGCTCCAAAGAGACCCACGGCCAAGACAACCAAGAAAACGAGAAAGGAAGGGGCTTGACAGCCAATCAGAATCCATTTGTTTTGAAAGGGCTTGAGCCATAAAGCAGCTGACGACATAAATGCATCGCAGTTAGAATAAACAGAGCACTATCTCGCCGTGTTGTGGATGCGGAGACGCTTTTCAGTGATCTAAAGGTCTTTAAAGGTCTGAGGCCTGCTGGGATTCATCATCATTATGGCGCCTAATGAAAAATGATGACCTCAGCATCCAGACGCTCATATTTGTTTTGGATCCTGAGAGCAGAATAAGACGACAGCAGAAGAAACCGAGAGAGAAAAGAGCTTCTCCTCACATGACAGCAGCATCATTGTCACATGACGTCAACACGGCTGCCTGGTTTGTTTGGTTGTTGTTGTTGTTGTTGTTGTTGCTGCTTTTCTAAGATTATTAAACAGTGAGTTTCACTTGCAACCTGAAGGTTATAAGTTTGAATTAGGGACAGGCTGGTATGACAACTGAAGGTTACTAAGTCAAGATAATGAACCTGATCTTCTCCTAGGGCAGCACAGCGTAAGGCTGACCAATGCTCTGGACCAGTGTGTGTGTGTGTGTGTGTGTGTGTGTGTGTGTGTGATCCATCCACACTTCACACTATGGTTGGCTCAAATACATAGCACATTTTCATCACTGCTTTAATCACTGATTTGTAATGCATGTTCATCTTGACATGGCCATCGTGACAGCTTGAACGTCAATATTCAACTTAAGACACATCTGCACTCACTTAGAATGGTTATACAGACCGAATCTGCAAAATTATTCAACAGAAAACACACTTTTTAACAAATTCCTGAATCCCCCACTGCAAACCAGAACAACCATGAGACTCAGCCCTGACTCTCTGGGTCGTGGAATTTCATATTTTAAACTATTACAATAAATAGAAGATGGCAAGTTATTCATTTTCCCTTCGACTTTTCTTTCCCGTACTTCCATTTTTAACCTCAAAGATAAACATCAAACCTGACTGACAATTTCTGGGAATCGAATGCAATCAAGCTGCTGGTGATATTTGGGTGACATTTTTAAGAGATGAAAATAATGGCGTGGTTGCTGTTGGCATGTTGGCTGTCAGAACCATCTGGGATACTGGTGCTAGACTCGGCTGGCCTTTTCCGAGGAGTTGCACGGAAAAGAGCTGGAAGATCGTTGAGGCGGATTTGTTTACGTTTTTGATGGGTCATTACAGAGGTCGTCTGCAGGGCAAAGATATGACGAGACGGGAATTGTCTTACCAAGACAGTTGTGCCCGTCGTCTGCCAACATGAATCCATCGTAACACGTGCACCTGTAGTTCCCTGGGATGTTGATGCAGTCATGAACACATCCACCATTGTAATCGTTCTCACACTCGTCCATATCTGAAACACAAAAGTGAACATGAGCTTCTGCTTAGAAGCAAAGAAGAAACACATAGTTAAATCTAAATATTATCCAGTCTTTATTACTCATACAGAATTTTATGACTTCTATTCACAGCCAAACAGAACAGAACACAATGTCTGGTGACTGCTTTATGTGTGCACATAATTTAATCAACATGGCTTGTTCTTTTAAAAATATCCATATCATTCACAACTAAAATTACATAAATCCAAGCTGTATATATATATACACACATTATATAAATAATTAATTAGTAAAATTCCTTTTGTTTATTTATTTATTTTTTTAGAAAAGCAGGGGCAAAGAGTAAGGAAAATAGAAAAGTGAAGCTTTCATATTCTGAATTTAAGAATGCGTCAAAACAGTTGAGATTGAGTTATATTATAAAAACCAAATATTTCCTTCACTTTAAGATGTCACTTCACATATTACGTTTTACAAAATTACATTTTTTTGCTCTGGATGTGTGTGACGGAGCAGCTAACAAGTTGAATACGGAGGTCAAGATCGGTTGTTTAGATGGTAGTCTGCTAGTTAGTTTGTCTCCAGCTGGCTTATTTCCTGCCTCTGAGCTGTTGTTGACATGCTCTGGTGGTGGGTCAACAGGTTGGACTGCCCCTCGCAACGGTTTCACCCATCAACGCACCACAGTTCTAATCGAATGAGAAGTGTTTATTCTCAACATCCTATAAAGCAGATTAGGCAGCTCCACTAACACCTCAGCAGGGGCAAAGTCAGCGGGGGGATTCACCTTAAGACCCCGACTGCTCCGTCAGCACTCAAAAACTTCAACTGCTATGTTAATCAAAGGTAGGACAGACAGACAGACAGACAGACAGATAGACAGATAGACAGATAGACAGATAGATAGATAGATAGATAGATAGATAGATAGATAGATAGATAGATAGATAGATAGATAGATAGATAGATAGATAGATAGATAGATAGATTGATGGACGGACACTTCATTCACTTGGACCATTCATCAGTATGACCATTACAATCGACACTGTTGTAAAGTAGAGTGATATACATAAATAACGGTCTACAAAATGCACAGATTTCCTATGTAAATTCATTAATCTGTAGTGTACAGACTCAGACCACGGACATAATGAATGGATGGACAGACTGACAGACATAATAAATGGATGGACAGATATATAGACAGACAGACAGACTGACACAGAGAGGCAGATAGATAGATGGATGGATGGAAGGATAGGTGGACGGACGGACAGATAGAGGGATAGATGAATGGATGAGCTGACGGACGGACGGACGGACGGACAGACTGATGGGTGGATGGATGTATGGGCGGACGAACGGAAGGATAGATTGATGGATGGATGGATGGATGGATGGA
>CM051496.1:8796157-8828608 GCA_028031935.1 Paedocypris micromegethes
ATAGATAGATAGATAGATAGATAGATAGATAGATAGATAGATAGATAGATAGATAGATAGATAGATAGATTGATGGACGGACACTTCCATCACTTGGACCATTCATCAGTATGACCATTACAATCGACACTGTTGTAAAGTAGAATGATATACATAAATAACGGTCTACAAAATGCACAGATTTCCTATGTAAATTCATTAATCTGTAGTGTACAGACTCAGACCACGGACAGATTGCTTGGGGATTTGTTATTTTTAACTCCTCCTAGTGATTGAATACGACCAATTAAACATTACCATAATCAATAAATGCACATGGGTCACCAAGAAAAGAACTACGTCTTCGTTTGGTGTAAGATGGAAAGTGAATTAAGTTTGTCAATTAGAAACATAAAAAATTAAAATGCAGTGGTGGCAACTTAGATTTTTTTATTTCAAGAATTCACTTTTAAAATTCTTAAAAGCAAAAATAATTGGTTGTTATTATTATTGGTAATTTTTCGAGAGATAATCGTTTATATTAAAAATATATAAAATACAATAAATGAAAGAACAATTAAAAATTTTTGAGCCAAAGGTTTAAAAGTTCATATTCATAACCTTCGTCATTCTTTTATATTCGCAAAGACACAAAAAACATACACTGAAACGTGGTTTCATTTAATTCTGCGCTACTGACAACCTCTTTGCCCTGTGTAGAAAATGTGTGACAGCCAGATCTTTCTATGTGTTTCCTGAGAGAAAATAAAAGATGTTGTTCTAGCGCAGGCTGTCCAGCCTTACAGCAGAGTATCAAGTGCTCACTGTGGAACAGTCTGGTGCGCTGCCGATCCAAATCCACCTAATTCATTAATGCAATTGAAAAGAAGGTTCAAGTTTCATATTAGGAAGAGAGCACATTTGCCTTCTTCCTGAAACACAAGCTCAACATGCATGGAAGAAATGATGAAAAGAGAAAGAGGAGAAAAGCCAAAAATGATCACCACTGCATAGGAATAAGTACAAAAGAAAGGAACATGAAAAAAAAATCATCCATCTCTGTCTGTCTGTCTATGTACATGTTTATCTATCTGTCTTTCCACATGTCAGTCTGTCTGTCTGTCCGTGTATCTATCTATCTATCTATCTATCTATCTATCTATCTATCTATCTATCTATCTATCTATCTATCTATCTATCTATCTATCTATCTATCTATCTATCTATCTATCAGTCTATCAGTCTATCTCTTTACCTCAATGTATCTACGTATATGAATTGTCCGTTGTCTGTATGGCTGTCTGTCTGAAAATGTAAACATTCATACGTCAACACACACTCACAGACACACCGAAACACACGCAAACACGTTCATAACTTTGTTCATCACATAAAAATAAAAAATAAAAATGCTTGTGCTGTGGCTTTTTATAGCCTCATAAGGCATGCTGCAATCTACACAAGCGATGTGCCAGCGTACAGACGAGTGGCGTGATGTTAATTTGTAGCTGTGAGGATTTGTGAGTGTATGAGTGTGATCTGCTCTGATCGTGTGTGTTGGCTCCAGCTGTGCTGTTCTCTCAGGCAGAACAGGAGCGGGAGGTGTAAAGACCTGAGCAGGTTTTGCCCTCCCAGCACCTCTCACCCTCAAAATGCACTTCCTCTTCACTAATTAAAACCCACAGCAGGAGCTGAGGAACAGCTGGATGATCTACTGAGGGTGCTAGTGTGTGAGACAGCAAAAGACGGACAGACAGGGATGAAATCTGGGAGGCGGGAAGAGAAGAGAGAAATCGCTGACCAACCTTCGCAATGCTTGCCATCTCCTTTGTAACCAGTCTTGCAGATGCACTTGAAGGACTTTGGAGTGTTCTGACAGAGAGCATCGATGTGACAGTCGTCTGTAGATTCTGAGCACTCATCAGCATCTGCAGGGATTCAGAGAAAGGAAGTGTTATTAAATAATGCTCTTGAGAAAACAGACTACTGTTTGATTGGATTTTACTAGCCAAACTTCAATTAATCTGTGCCAGAAAATAAAAAAATGAGCTGAGAGTGAAGATGCTTCCCTAAAGAAGTGGCATTGGTTGGTTTAAAAAAGTCTAAGAATGTTTGAAGTTAGAAAAATTAGAAGTGGTTTTTTTTTTCCAAGTAGAGAAATTTAAATAGTCAGCATGTAAATTATGATTAGTTTATCATTAATGTAAAATAATGAAATAATAATAATAATAATAATAATAATAATAATAAAAGGCTTTTATTTGGGCTTGTATTTAAACAAAATGGGTTTATATTTATTTAAAAAAAACAAATCTAATTTATAAACATCTAATTAAGTAATGAATCAATCAAAGTTCAGTTCACTCAGATGGGCATTTGTATTAAAATCCTATCAAAACTAAGTGAGGATATTTTCTCCATCTCCATGATCCAAGTAATGAACGGTTCACTCAGTGGAGCGCGTGCGCTTGGTTTCTCCAATATCCACATCCAAACCATAAATGCACTATGAGGGGGAAATGAGTTCTGACAAATAGCTGAACGTTTTAGAGCTTTATTTAATACAATAACACCCCTTTGAAAAACTGGGGAGCAAGAAGTCAAAATCATGCAGCAGCGCATTGTGCATTTTTCCTAAACGCTTCTGCGTCATAAAAAGCAGAATTGTGTAATAACCTACATATATCGATTTGCTTTTTCCATTTCCTTTTGTTTGTTTGTTTGTTTTGGGTTTTCTTCGACTTCTTACGAGGGATTAATTTCTGGACAGACACTGCAGTATTGATGGCAGGGGAGCGAGAGGTCGATATAAGCCCCCTAAATCGATTCCATCAGATTGGCTCGTCCTCCTCAATACCCCAAGGGAGACCAAGGAAACCCCAACAAATGACTTGAAGGAAATTCAAGCGTAAAATTGCGATTTAAAAACACCCTTTTACATTCGGCAGCACACGTTTCAGCTGTTCAATACCAGCATGATGTTTAGACAAGCTGGCTAAATTCTGCCATTCTAGCCACAAAGTTTTTACAAGTCAATTCACATTACCGTTTTTCAATGAATTACGGGTTTTGTTCCTAGTGTGAATTATTCAGAAAGTGGGCAGAAGATAGACACACTCACCCGCGACCCCAACATTCCCCTTGACGTCTAAAGTATTTATGAGAAGGAAAAGCAAACAGACATCCCAGGAGAAGCAGGCAGGACCCATGTTCAGAGGCGATGAGTGAATGGACCTCTCCAGTTGTGCGTTTCTTTGATAAGAAGAAGGGTTTCTGTTCCCACTGGTTGAGAAAGCGAGAGAGCGCCAGCACCGAGACGCCTCCTGATTGGTTTGCGGACATGTGGACAGAGAGAGAGAGAGAGAGAGAGAGAGAGAGAGAGAGAGAGAGAGATGACAGCATGATAAATAGATCGTTGTAAATAGTCAAAATCATATTGAGTGAAACAAAAAAAAATAGCACAAGTTTCAAAGGTTATTCATAACATTATAATTGGCCTGAAATCGAATGTAAAGTCAAAAGTTTCTTTTTTAGCGTGAACTATTCACTATTTTTGAAATTATCGAGAAATGATCGTACACAGTAATTTAATGTGCAGTTCTGACCTCTGCCGGAATAACACAGCAACGACATTTTAAATCACTGTTAAATGACATGGCAAGTGTCTAGTTCACAAAGAAAATCTCGTATGTTTTTATGTCTGGATTTAATGAAAAATATACTACAATGTTTATATTTTGTATATTTGTTTTTTATAAAATGTTTAAAGTTTTAATACCAGTTACCAACAATTATTTTGAAACGACCCTCGTGGTTTAAAGCACAGAATCATTTTGAAACAGTAACAGAAAATAAACATTTTTAAAAGTTATTTAGATTGAACAGACGTTTCCAAAACAACGTTTTTTTATAACTTACGAAGTTGGAGCCAAAACTGGCGTTTCATGGTTTTAATAATATGAGCGTAATTAATAAAAGAGCGCAAAATATAGACATCAGTTTCACATGTTTCTGAATCGGAAAATCTGAGATTTCCTGATTTACAAAATCTCTTAGATTCGTACGTACGTACATCTGCGTGCTACATACGCCCAGAATACTTTAATGACGTTGCACGCGCGCAACCAATCACCGTTCAGGTTGCCCAGTTGGTAGCGTGTCATGGCGTCCTCCTTGAAGGGGGTTGGGTTCACTGCTTCATAACAAGCGCGATATTTTACATTCCCTCGATCGGTTTTGCGGCTGCAACGCATTCGGGGCTTTGTAGCATTAGACAATGGGCACTGTGCACGCGAGGGTAAATGTTTATGTTTATTTAAAAGTGAATTATTACTGTTTAGCGCGTGACCTCTTGTGTTGCACTTGCTCTGTTTGTTGTTGGTTAATGATAGACATGCCGTCCGCATTTGGCCCTTGCAAACATTTATGAACGGTGGATGCGTGTGCATGTGAGTAACAGTCAAACATGTTTTTTTTTTGTAGAGTATGGATTCATTCCCCATGTATGGGCGCGACTTGGGCGTCAACCAAGATGATATGGAAGGGATGGAAGCGGTGCAAGAAACTAAGCAAGAGGTCCTGGAGAATAAAGATGTAGGTGGCGCTCCTGTTGTTTTTGTTTAGATTTGTTAATTTTGAATTAACAGTGTAGACCGATCTACAAGGCCTAATAGAGTCTAATAGGGCCAAATAAATCTGACAATAGGTGAGGTTTTGTCTTTATAAATATTGTCCTATAGATATAAATTCAAGATCCTTATTTGTCACTGCACTAATCCTGGGTAGAACAATCATTTCAGTGCAAGAGAATACACAAAACAGTTCAGATGGGTGAATATAAGAACAATATGAATCGCTGTTTAAATACAAGATTATTAGCATAACTGGTGTAGTTGAAAATAAAATTGCACAATGATGTAATGGTGTAATAATTAGTGCAATAACAGTCACAACCTAAAATGTTATGATTCCCTGTAATGTTTGGTATTATCCACTTGATGGCTGTACTTATGAGGACTATATTAATATGCAGTTTTCTCATCCTGCTTATATATAGGTTGTGGTACAGCATGTCAACATTTCAGGGTTGGGCAGAACTAAAGAGGATTATTTGGGCTATGAGATCTCGGATGTTTTCACCGCCAAGAACCTGGTTGAAGTGAGTTGTCTGGTTTAGCAATGGGTTAGTGAATTGCTTTGGTGAAGAAATTTGTTGTTTCATCTTTCTCATTGCTCACTGTTTTACCAATATCTGGTTTCATCTAGATGTGGATTTTGTGATTTTAAATGTGAGTAGTGTTTGTTTAACATGCAAATGTCTGCTCTCATAGGTGATGAGGAAATCACATGAAGCAAGACAAAATCTGCTTCGTCTAGGCATTTTTAAGGATGTAGAAGTGGTGATTGACATCTCAGAAGGTAGGGAATTCCATTAATTGTATATGATATGTAAATAAGCTCAACATATCATAGCACTGTTTCTGTAGGAGTAGACGCACTGCCGAATGGACTGGATGTTACGTTTGAAGTCTCTGAGTTGAGGCGTCTGACGGGCAGCTATAACACTATGGTTGGAAACAATGAAGGCAGTATGGTAAGATCCGTACACACGAAGAGTTCATGTTACTTCGAACATTGAGTGTGTTTTTATAAAAGCATTTTTCTGTTACCAAAAAAAAAAGGTTCTTGGCCTTAAACTTCCAAACATGTTTGGCCGTGGAGAGAAACTCACCTTTCAATTTTCTTATGGAACTAAGGAGACATCATATGGCCTGTCCTTCTTTAAACCTCAGCCAGGGTTTTATGAGCGCAAGTATGATTTCTATCACTGTCAGACCCAAGCGCAATAATCAGTACAAGTGCCATTTATGATCTTCTCTACACTTTTGAATGTTTGCACAGCTTCACAATGAACCTGTACAAAGTGACTGGCCAGTTCCCATGGAGCTCTTTGAAGGAAACTGACCGAGGCGTTTCAACAGAACTGAATGTAAGATTGATATGTGATTACAGAGCGAGGGATGTTTTCAAAAACACTCACTCGCTCAATGCCAATTGCATTTGCAGTTTCCTCTCTGGATGACAGATCACACACTGAAATGGGAAGGTGTTTGGCGTGAACTGGGCTGTCTGGCCCGCAGTGCATCCTTTGCGGTTAGAGAGGAGAGTGGCCACACACTTAAATCGGCTCTTTCTGTAAGGTTCTAGTGGAAATCCGAATTGTACATATTAAATGAAGTGCGACTGCTTTCTTGTCACTCAAGCACACCATGGTCGTGGACACTAGAAACTCTGCCATCTTGCCTCGAAGGGGTGCCTTATTTCGGCTCAACCAGGTTTGTAAAGTCCAAACCTCGCCATCTCTGATAAGAGATGATCTGACACCATGTTCTGTTATCCCTGTTTAGGAACTAGCAGGCTACACCGGAGGAGATGCCAGCTTTCTCAAGGAGGATGTTGAGCTGCAACTCAACAAACCTTTTATCTGGGGCTCCGTGTGTATTGTTTAATTAAACATTGCTGTTGTCGGAATATCTGAATCCATATTGAGTTTGTGTCTGAATGTAGGTGTTATCAGCATCTTTGTGGGGAGGGACGATCTTTCCTTTAAGCAATCAACATATCTCCATTGCTGACAGGTGGGTTTTTTAACCGATTACATTTGAAATTAAAATCTGTGGGTTTGACACGATAGATCTTCAAATGTGTCTTATGCAGGTTCTACCTCGGGGGTCCGACCAGTGTGAGAGGCTTCGGCATGTTCAGCATAGGCCCTCAGAGTGAAGGTAAATGTGTGTGTGTGTTTGTCTGTGTGTGCAGGACAATGCTTGATATTAGAGAGAGAGAGAGAGAGAGAGATATGACAGCAGCATAAATAGATCGTTGTAAAAAAAAGTCAGAAGCATATTGAGTGAAACAAAAAACAAATAGCACAAGTGTCAAAAGTTATTCATAACATTATAATTGGCCTGAAATCGAATGTAAAGTCTCGATATTAGGGCTGCACGATATTGAGAAAATATGCGATATTGCTGTTGAATATTGCGTTAATGCGATATTACATATTCCCATATAAGAAAACCCAAAACTGTCTGAAAAGTAAAACTACTGATTACTAAAATGATAAAAATGATCAAATTTAGTTTAGTTTGGGCTAAAACTGTCTAGTAGTTTAACACTTAGACTAAAAACCTGGTGTTAACTGGTAATCTTGCATTAAGTCTTTGACTAAAAAGCGTGTGACGGCGTTTGTGAGTTTGTGATGGCAGTTCGATGTTTTTTCACACGGCGTTACTTTTTTAAAACTTTGATCGATCGTCTGTTGTTGGACACCTTTGTTGTAAAGGTGTTGGGCTAATAAGGGGGGCTTATCATTTTGTCCTCAACTGTAGATATTTCCTGTATGTGGTTTAATGAGTGTCATCTTCTGATTTGAAACCGCAGTAAACACACACACACACACACACACGCGCACACACACACACACGTGCACACACTTCAGAATGAAATCTATTTTCAGGTTTTTCAGGAACATTCACGGTCTGCAGGTTATTAATGGGGCGCGTGACCACTGTTGCACGAAATCGCGCGCGGGTGTCTGTCACATGCGTCTGATGTCATCACGCCCACGAGATGCGCCCCAAAATACGACAGAAATAATGCAAGATCATCTTTCCTTTATGATATTTAAATGACCGCGCATATCTAAGTTAAGCTGCGAGTGGTCTTACAGAAACCGCTCCGAACCACGCACATTCGTGTCCTCTTCTCATCTGCTCATTGCTCGCTCAGGTTCACTCTTCAGCCGGTCTAGCCAATAGTATAATGTCTATTTGGGAGGCGGGCAGAATGGTCCCTTTCGATTGATCAGATTTCGATGATGCAAACACTTGACACGCCTTTTTTTTTTTTTTTTTTTTTTTTTTTTTTTTTAAATTTATCGCAACTTCGGCGATGCAAGTATCACGATACCGGTATTTTTGCGGTATATCGTGCAGCCCTACTTGATATGTTGTTCTGTGAATGTTTTAGTTATTATCAATCAGTTGATAAACTGTTGTCTGTGTGAAGGTGATTATCTGGGCGGTGAAGCATATTGGGCCGGGGGGCTTCATCTGTACACACCCCTTCCCTTCCGTTCGACGAAGGGTGGTCTGGCTGATCTGTTCAGAACACACTTCTTCCTTAATGCTGGAAACCTTTGCAACCTAAACTATGGTCAGTATGCTTTTTAAGTATAATCAGTGTTTGATGTCAAACTACATGTTGTTAGATGTACTGTATAATTCAATAATTTATGTATATGTGTATGATGTTTGTATTGTTGCAGGAGAAGGACCGCATGCACATCTGCAAAAACTTGCAGAGTGTATTCGCTGGTCTTATGGAGCCGGAATAATCCTACGACTGGGAAACATTGCCAGACTTGAACTTAATTATTGCTTTCCCATGGGTGTTCAAAGTGGAGACAGGTCTGTTTGTTTGTTTGTCTACAACATATTTAGAACAGTTTGTCCACAAAATGTAATGTACAATTTCTCATGAACATTGTAGTGTTCAAATGAAGTTGAAACGTGAGAATGTGTATCATGATCAATGTTTGACCTTGAGATAGTTCAAAACAATGACTTTCTTTACATTTTTTCAATCAGTCCTTTAAATATGTATACCAGTAATTGTAAATCAGATGTTGTAAAATAACCAACGAATTTCGAAGTGATACAAAGTGTAAATATTAAATCTAAACAAAAAGAATTATGCATAAAAAAACCCAGTGCTTGCATTGATTTTAATCTCAGTAACTTATTATTATTTTTGTTTCCTAACAGAATATGTGATGGTGTACAGTTTGGAGCCGGAATACGTTTTCTATAAACCTGTTTTCCCTACTGTACTATCCTGGATTTGTGGAACAGTGTGTATGAAATTTGTTAAATTGTTGGATGTTGCCTCTCTAACCGAGATACTCCAATTGTTTGAAACGCTTTTTTTAACCTGTGATGCCATGAACTGTCCTTGACAGAAACCTTTTACTTTAATCTGCTAAAACACTGTTTTTGAAGTAAACAAAGACACTAAACGAGTCCTGCAAGAAATCTGGAGATGCTGAAACAGATTTGTATCAGTCAGGTTCGGTGCAAAAAGTGCAATTTTTAAATTGAAGTGTGTGCAAGTCAACCGTCCACTGATTTGTGAAACTATTCATTTCTGTACAGTTTTTGAAGAGCTGAAGGAAGATGTGTTCAGTAGAAAGTGAATGTGATCATGTACAGGAAGTTTCTTTTGAATGGATGGAAGATGGAAATATAATTACTGTATCACATAAAGGTCACTTGACTTTACCCAAGCACTTTTTAATATGGTTTAATTTTGATGGTAGATGTGTCCTCAAATACAGATTTAGACAGATGTGTCCTCAGTGTTCGGAGATATAACATCCTCCCCTGCCATGTTTTTGTCTTTACCCTTTTTGAAATTCACCAGCAGTGCATTACTAAGAGACATGTTTAAAAAAAATTTCAGTTTATGTGCATAAAAAATAAAAACATTTGGGTCCCTGATGTGATTGATTGTGTTTTGTTTTAAACCCCTCCCGTTATTTTGAAATTGATTATTTTCAAATTATGTAAAATGTATAGAAAAAATAATTAAAAGTGAAACGTTTCTAAAAAAAAAACGAAACAAGATTTGTTGTGATTAGCAGTGTAGTTTATATTTAATGTCATAAAAAATTTACCTTTTTGTTGTTTTTAAAACAAATCAATTGATTTGAAATTTCGAACATGTGCATGTTTACCAGAGTTTTTTTTTATTAACTAATACAATGTGATCTTTATAAAACGGTTACCGTTGACCCACATGGTAATACGCTCTGCGGTTACGCGCAGCTCTCTAAAATAGCTAGTGTGACGTATGCGACGAGGGCGCGCACGCACGGAAACGGGCTGTGCGTCGGGGGCACGTCGTTTCAGTCTGGTTCTGCGCTTCACAGACCGTACAGTACCGGTTTACAGTACCGGATGTTTCGAGTTCATCACCACGCAAACGTACTTTTTGGTAAACGAGCTTTTTCATTCAGTTGTCCGTGTAAAACCCACCATGTTGTCGGCGGCGAGCACGATCATGAGGAAATTCTCCACGAGCGCTGTAAGTATCACAAGCTCCTGCTTTGTTTTGCTGTATATATTTGAATGAATGTATGTGTGCAATGCATTGAATCGCGAGGGTGTGTGTGCGCACACTTCAAATTAAGCTTGTAAATGTCTCTGTCTTTCCTTATTGCGTTAATTAGCAAGAGAACACGCCATTAAAAGTGGCACTAAGCTTGGTGTCAGTCGAGCCCAGAGTTGCACGTGCCACGCGTGGAAACTTATTCGTTTACAGAGGCGCTGACGCTGTTTATAAATGTACATGGGTTTATAAATGTGAACCAGGCTGGGATTCAGTGCTTGCCACGTTGCTTCGTCGGATTACTTCCAGTGAACAGATCCGTGGCGAGTTGCATCAGCAGGAGGGCGAGAATTTAGGAACAGATCGTGTTACTGATGACACTACTACTACTTGATTACACATCCCTCGACCCCAAAACACCCGAGCTTTTCTCGTGTCATGACGTAATGGCGATGTACTGATACGTTTGCTTGGCTCACGGAGCTGTCTGTATCCACAATAGCTCTGTTTTATAGCTCTGTCTGGATCTAGTATTTGTGCTAGTATAACACAGTATATAGCACAAATACACTTCCTCAAGAATGTTGAATTAGTTCATTATATATGGACTGTTTTCACATACTCTCTATTGTTTGTTCTTAATTAAGCTGTATAACTAAAAAAACACTCTCTGCCCTTTAAACCAAAGTTTTTGGGCTATTACAATACAAAAGTCAATTTCATTCCTGATGTCGATTAGGAGAGTATCCCCAAACATGCTCCTTGTTTACATATGACTTATTGTGACCAATCATTCAAAGTATTCTTTTCAAAGTATTTTTTTTCATAGAAATTTGGATTTTAACATGGAAAAAGCTTTCGCTCCGTTTTACCTGTCAGTCAATAAAGAAAACTATTACGATCTGTAATTGTTATTTTACCAACGCGAGCCTTTTAACTTGCGATGCTATTCACGCCCACTTCTGACATCACCAGTTAAGGTCAACGCCCACTCGTCTACGCAACATTAAGTCTGTTTCCGCCCCTAAAGTTCATATAACTCTACTTCCCATTCGTGTCGACAAGCTTCTTGTTGCTCGCGACGGTTCTCCTGCAAACCTTTACTTGATATTCATGGTAATGTAACATTCTTCTGATCTAATTTGCATTCTGGTTAGAATTGTAAAAACGGAAACAGCCATTTTATTCAAATTGGTTTTTGAAATTCAATGGTTTTTGACATCCAATATAATTGCTATACAGTTAGTTTTGCTTGTCAGTTAAATTCATTTTCTACCAAGCTATGGATATTGTATTTGGGAAACCATTATTTCAAAGTAAATATGACCTGCAGCAAGCTTACAAGTCAAATACTTGCAGAAATATTTAGCAACACAGTCTTGGCCTTATCTTTTGACTTTGAGCTTTCTGCATTATACTGCTATAGTGCATGCTTATATTTATATTATTATGCGTGTATTTACATACATATGAGTGTACACACACAACAACAACTACATATTGTCATTGTTTTTAAATGTAGATCTAGATATTACAATAAAATACAATTTTCCTTTTCTCTCTGTGTGTGTGTGTGTGTGTGTGTGTGTGTGTGTGTAATGCTTTTTTGTTTAACTTCTTGCAGAAAAGTGCTGTGTCAGGTTGGCTTGCAGAATCTAACATTTTAATAATTTTTTACCCAGGCTCACTGCCAAAATAGCCTAAAGCTGGCCCTGATTGGCCAGAGCTTGTTTGGACAGGAAGTGTACACAAACCTCCGCAAGCAGGGTCACAAAGTGGTGGGTGTGTTTACGGTTCCTGATAAGGATGGCAAAGCCGACCCACTGGGTGAGTTTCTGTGGGGGCTGAAGGGAGTTTTGTCTCATGACACTGGGGTTGGGTAGGCACGGTCCAATCACATGCGTGATAATTCATTGCACGGTTATTTTAAGTGATTAGGATTGTTAAGAGTGGAAAAAGAAGAGAAAGTTTCTTTTGAGTTTCTCTAATCAAATTTGTTAACTTTGTGGATTAGATTATGGCTGTTTTTGCGGCAATGAATAATCTGGTAGAGGAAGCGTGGCTGAACGGAATTGTTCTACATCAGTCACTCTTCGACATTCCTGAGCGGCTCATTTGAACACAACTCAACTGTGAGAATTTAATGTTCACGCGAGGCTCTGGACAGAATTGCATCTCACATAGTGTCCTCATTATTTAGAGGGATATGGAGAGGCCACGTGAAGAAAAATAAGATCTTTCAATCTTCTCATTTCAATTCTGACCTTTGCTTTGACCTTCATTATTTTATAGTTTGTGGCTAAACGTGGCTGAACTGCTCCTTCCACTACGGGCTGAACTCTAAAACTGGTTCAACTACAGTTAAAAAGTTCTCCTCCTAGTTAAAGGCAAATCATTATTTTGGCTTCCATCATTATGCAATGTGCGTCTTATCTTTGCTACATTGACCTTTTATCAGAAATTACATCACCATCAATTTTTACTTTCTGTTTTACATTTTTTCTGTACAGTATGTAATTGGAAAATAATTAGGATTTTTAGGTAATTGTGAATAATGCTTCACAAATAATTAGCTAGAATGTCTAAATAATATAGTTTGTGAAAAGTATAACATTTTAAATTTTTTGTTGGTTTACATTATTATTTTTCAGCTTTGTGATTTCATTGTTTTTTAATCTTATTCATAATTTAAAAGCTTTGTAACCATGTTTTTCTGACCGACTTGGTGTAATAACTCTATAATAACTTTAGAGTACGTAATAACTCTATCCTCTTAAACGCAGCGGTGGTGGCGGAGAAGGACGGAACGCCGGTGTTTAAGTTCCCCCGGTGGCGAGTGAAGGGTCAGCCCATCCCGGAGGTGGTGGAGGCATATAAATCTGTTGGCGCCGAGCTAAACGTCATGCCCTTCTGCTCCCAGTTCATCCCCATGAACGTCATCGACTTCCCCAAGCACGGATCAATCATTTACCATCCTTCTATCCTCCCCAGACACAGAGGAGCTTCTGCCATCAACTGGTAAGGAAATAACTGTGAAATATTGAACTGTCGTCAATTTATGGGTTTAATATTTGTTTTGTGTGTGTGCAGGACACTCATTGAGGGGGATAAGAAAGCAGGGTTCACTGTATTCTGGGCGGATGATGGTTTAGACACCGGTCCAATTCTGCTGCAGAAAGAGTGTCCAGTAGAACCCAACGACACAGTGGACACACTTTATAACCGCTTTCTTTTTCCAGAAGGGATCAAAGCCATGGTAAAAAAAATGCTTTGCATGTTAAGCGTTGAGTAGTATTTTAACTTCAGATTCTGACGTCTAAAACGGTTCACGTCAAATAGGTGGAAGCTGTGCAACTCATCGCTGATGGAAAAGCTCCTAAGATCCCTCAACCGGAAGAGGGGGCCAGTTATGAGGGCATCCAGAAAAAATCCAATGCTAAGGTGAGACGTACAAACAGATGTAGTATTTGACTAACATCACATTCAAATTGAAATTACATCACATTGTACCTGATAGAAATTATGCTTGATGATTATCATTATTTTTCTTTGCAGGTAAATATGGCTCAGTCCGCGGAAAGCATCCATAACTGGATCCGTGGTCATGACAAAGTTCCTGGTGCTTGGGTCGTCATCGATGGAAAGGTGAATTTATTCGTTCATCATAACATCTAGAAGAAAGTAACACAAATGTGCCAGTTTATTTGAGCCGGTATTTTATGAATCTCTTTAATGTTCTTGGTGTGATTGATGGCAAGCGACGGTTTTTTGAGTGGTTGTGTGTTTCTGCTCTTTCTTGCAGTCCGTCACATTGTACAGCTCATCCATGCTGAGTGGACCCGTGCCAACAGGGCAACCCGTGGAGGTCGAGGGGGCATCCCAGCCTGGAATCATTGCCAAATCCGGACTGATCTTGTTTGGGAGTGATGGCAAAGCGGTTGGTGTTCTCTGCTTGCATAAATCTTTGCTGTGAAGCACAATCTTAACATGAATTGTGTTCATTCAGGTCCAGGTGAAGAACTTGCAGTTTGAGGATGGCAAGATGATTCCAGCCTCCAAATATTTTGCCTCGGAAGAGACCACCAGTTTGGATCTCACAGAGCAGGAGATGAAAATGGCAGATGAGATCAAGGTGTGTGTGTATAGGTGTGGTTCAGATATTTTACATGCAGGAAGCTATATTTGTGCTTTTATCATCTATAGATGATCTGGAAAGGTATTCTGAGTAACGTTCCAGTCATTGAAGAAACAACAGACTTCTTTAAATCAGGAGCCGCGTCTATGGATGTAGTGAGGTGAGTGCCTGCTTTTTTTCCTCTGTGTTGGATATCACATATTCCATACGTTAGATTTTATATTATCTTTAGATCAAAACAATCATGTTTGTTTTAGAATCTTACACATTTTGGAACTAACTTGCAATAAAATCCCTACTTTAATACCCACAACAACACCTAAACTATAAAGAGATTTTAAGATATAAAATACGCCCATGTTTCCGCTGCAAAAATCTTAAATTTCTTAAATGTTGAACATCCTTACACTTAGACACAGTGTTATTTTATTTAAAATTACTAAAATAACATTCAATGATATTTAATATTCAATAATGTAATTTTTTTATGTTTTATGTATTATTATAGTGTATTATTCTTTATTAGCCATTATGTGCAATATATATGGTTTTTAATTGATATGTTAATATCAATTTTGTTCCCCAGATAAATAAGACATTTTTCAAGGATCTCAGCTTTTTATGATTTTGTGTTATATTCATACATTGCAGCATCACGTAAAACTCAAGAGACTGTATGAGTTAAATCAATGTTTTGAAGTCTAACTACTAGCATCATTTATAATATGAAAATCTCAAATAATGAAATGGTGTGTCATAGATTGGTGGAAGAAGTCAAGCAGAAATGCCAAGGAGTCCAGCTTCAGAACGAGGACGTCTACATGGCCACCACCTTCCAGAGCTTCATCCAGATGTTTGTTCGACGCCTGCGTGGAGATGACCGGGAAGAAGAGCTGGTCATTGACTATGTGACAAAAGACTTGAACAGCATGACTCTGAAGATGCCTCATCAGTGTTTCATCAACGGCAAGTTTGAAGATGCAGAAAACGGAAAGACCTACAGCACGGTGAACCCCACGGACGGCTCGGTATGTTCAGTCCGCTCCGTGTTCACACGCCTCGAGCAGGTCTGATGGTTGTGTTGTGGGTTTCAGGTGATCTGTCAGGTGTCATACGCCTCAGTGGCCGATGTGGACAGAGCGGTTAGTGCGGCAAAAGAAGCGTTTGATGACGGGCCTTGGGGCAAGATGAACCCTCGTGATCGGGGAAGGCTGCTCTACCGGTATGACCATGAGCCTGAAGACGAAATGTGTAAAGTGGTGGCTTGGTTCTGTTCACAGGCAGTTCAATTCCTTATTTGAACGTGAGGTGGTGTTGGTCTAGTTCTAAAGAGCTTTGGATACGTTATTTTTTTGGATGCTGAACAGAAGAGAGTGTGTGTGTGTGTGTGCGCGCACATTAAAAACCCTCTCTTACATCTTAAAAAGTTCCTTTTGCTGTTTTGTCACTGTCCACGTTTTTCTTTTTGAATAGTAATTGTTGGTATGTATCTTATCTTTTCAGACTCCCTTGCCTCTTTCTTAACTGTCTTCTTTTTGTTGTCCTCTTTTTATTGTTCTCTGACTCTTGTATCTCTCTGTTTTGTATTTTTCTTGTTTTCGCTAGCAACATGCATCTCTTTATGTTGTCTTTAATTATATAATTTATTTCCACGCTAGATTTTAAATCGAATCATTCAATACTAACTGGTTATACTCAGGTTTAAAGTATTAAACTCTTGACCTTCGCACAATGGAGAAGTGTTTAGTGCTCTGCATTTAAGTCAAGCTCAATTGTTTCTGTGTGTTTAGCTTGGCTGACCTGATGGAAGAACACCAGGAGGAGTTGGCGACTATTGAGGCGATCGACTCTGGTGCTGTGTATACACTAGCTTTGAAGACTCACGTTGGCATGTCAATCCAGACTTTCAGATATTTTGCTGGCTGGTGTGATAAGATACAGGTGTGTGTGTGTTACGTAATTGATGCTCCAGTTGTCCTGTGTGTATTTGCCACTGATATATGGTGTCTCGCAGGGATCGACAATACCCATAAACCAGGCCAGACCCAATCGTAACCTCACATTTACAAAGAAAGAGCCTCTTGGGTGAGTTGTGTTTCACTCCTGAATATGCAAAACTGAGTGTTTGGTTACTCGTCATGGCTTCTGCTTGTGTCTTAGAGTGTGTGCCATTGTGATTCCTTGGAACTACCCGCTCATGATGCTGGCGTGGAAGAGCGCAGCCTGTCTGGCAGCTGGAAACACACTCGTTTTGAAACCAGCACAGGTATCACACACACACACACACACACACACACACACACATCAATATATGCATGTAAGTGGGTAAATATTTGGAAGACGTAGGTTTTATAAAAAAAAAATTAAGCAATTTAACAGATTTAAGAACAAAATATTGCAGTGACCAACAAATAAAACTCAAAACCTTTATTAAAAAAAAAAACATTTTATTCTGAATTGCTATTTTAATAAGTCATAATTGCAAGTCAGAATTCAGATAATAGAACCTGCCATTTTTACTTAATAGCTTGAAATTATGAGAAAAATATTTGTACAAAATGTTTTCTTTCTGGTAATGGTGGGCTTTTATACAAATGTGCTTAGTACAAATATTAAGACTTCCAAACAAATAAAAATGCATCTGTGAAGCCGCCGCGGTTGCTTCAGGGAAAATGCATTTTTAAGAAGCCTTGACAAGACCAAAGTCATTTGCACCTTGTTTAATGCCAAACCCTTGTGTCTGTGTTCGTAAAAGAGTGTGTTACAAGTATTTTCTCAGTATTCCTGAATTGTAACTTTTCTTTTCCAGGTGACGCCGCTCACTGCACTAAAGTTTGCTGAACTTACCGTCAAAGCTGGAATTCCTAAAGGAGTGATCAACATTGTTCCTGGTTCAGGTAAATCATGTTTCTGTATCTGGTACAGGTCTGTAATGTGTTCTTGAAATTTCTGAACTTAAAGTTTTTAATATACAATGTAAAAATGTACTAGAATTTTATTGTACAAATTCATTGAAAAAAATTAAATCAGTCTTGTGCATCGTTCAAGTCCTAGACCTAGAGAAAGAATGATCATGAATGTTTAACAACCGTAAAGCAACATGTTTGACTCTGGATTGATGAAATGTCCTCGTACTATACTAGGTGGTCTGGTGGGACAGAGGATGTCTGATCACCCTGACATCCGCAAGCTGGGCTTCACTGGTTCTACTCCCATCGGCAAACAAATTATGAAAAGGTACATGATGTTTGGAATGTTTGAAACTAAAAATGCACTAAACGCATTAGACACTTAAAACATCTCAATTGCAAGTTGAAACTGTGTGATT
The DNA here is from genome assembly GCA_028031935.1 of Paedocypris micromegethes. Lineage (NCBI taxonomy): Eukaryota > Metazoa > Chordata > Actinopteri > Cypriniformes > Paedocypris > Paedocypris micromegethes. Next base: position 8,813,770 of record CM051496.1, read on the forward strand.
ACAGATTTGTAAATCTTAAGCCATTTTAAAAAGTATTTCTGTGATGGTTTCCAAATATTGGAAAACTTGTACCACCAGGTATCTTCTTTACACTCAAATGTCATTTTTTGCTGTGGAAAAGCTGATGTTGTTGTTCGGCTTTCAGTTGTGCGGTCAGTAATTTAAAGAAGGTGTCCCTGGAGCTGGGCGGCAAATCTCCTCTCATCATCTTTAGTGACTGCGACATGGACAAAGCGGTCAGAATGGTGAGACAGGCTGTGTTTTTGCTCCACCATCTTCATCGTCACGTTTAACTGTTGTTACTTGAACATTTAGGGCATGAGCTCCGTTTATTTCAACAAAGGCGAGAACTGTATCGCCGCCGGACGGCTGTTTGTGGAAGAATCTATTCATGACGAGTATATCCGAAGAGTGGTATCTGTCCCATCTTACACCTAGTAACCATGTCCCCATAATGTCATCGGTATTAAAGAATATGTTCTTCCTCAGGTTGAGGAGATCAAAAAAATGAAGATTGGAGATCCACTGGATCGCTCGACAGATCACGGACCTCAGAACCACAAGGCCCACCTGGACAAACTTGTGGATTATTGTGAAATTGGTGTGAAGGAGGGAGCCACACTTGTCTGTGGAGGTCGTCAGGTGGAGCGACCAGGTATAAATCTGAACCATACGTTTTTGGTCTGGATTATGCTGTTTGTAAAATGTTTTCAACACTGTGTTTTTAAAGGCTTTTTCATGGAGCCCACAGTCTTCACAGGGGTCGAGGATCATATGTTCATTGCTAAAGAGGAATCGTTCGGTCCCGTTATGGTCGTTTCCAAATTCAAGGATGGGTAAGATGGGATAGGTCTGAAAAACAGATTTATCATTATTAAGGTCTGTTGTTGTTTCACTGTGATATCAGGGATGTAGATGGTGTTCTGAAGAGGGCCAACGACACAGAGTTCGGCCTGGCCTCTGGTGTCTTCACACGTGATATCAACAAGGCCATGTACGTTAGTGAGAGGCTGGAGGCCGGAACCGTTTTTGTCAACACCTACAACAAAACCGACGTGGCTGCTCCGTTTGGGGGTTTCAAGCAGTCGGGCTTTGGAAAGGACCTTGGTGAGTAGCCTTTCGTAAAAGTTGTTTAATTAAAATACTTTAATATCTTTCACTCTTTTTTTCACATTTTCCTTGCTCTTTCTCTCTCTCTTTCTCACTTTTTTTTTTTTTTACCACATTAAAGCAACTTTGCTGGGTTTTTTTAAGAGGAAGAGACATGTTTGTGCTTTCCACATTCAAAGCCTTCACATCAACATAAGTCACATCTTGTGAAAGTTTTGCGTGATATTTTCTCCACGTTAGCAGGCGTTTAACGTGATTTGTGTTGTGTTTTCAGGGGAGGACGCTCTGCACGAGTACCTGCGAACAAAAGCAGTGACGGTGGAATACTAAAGAAAAGACTTCGGGGGAACTCGAACCCCGTTCCAGTGGAAATCCAGAGCATTTTCAGCCATTACTACACTGATGTGCCTACTTTTAATTGCCATGACAAAACCGGGAAGCAGGAAAAATATTTTAGCTGATTCTGGTTAAACCTAAAAACCACATGTTTTATTATGAGTTTAACTGGTTACTGAGAAACTTGAGTATTTTAGCTGTTATTAGTAGGAGTACATTTTAATTCAGGAATATAGTGAAGGCCTCGTGATCACAAGTCTTTTCACTTTGAAAACTAATACAGATGGATAAACAGGAAAGTGGATGGAACATGTTTAAGTTTTTAGAATTTTTTTAAACGATTCACCAGTAATATATGCAAACTGCCTCTTAAACATTTTTAAAGCCATGGAGCCTCTAAAGCGACCTTAGGAAAAAAAAATAATTTTGTTCTGCATTTTATTTTCTGTTTGCAAAGGTCCTTTAGATTGCCATAATCTGTATTAAGCTATTTGTAAAACAAAATAGTTTTGATATGCATAGCATTTTACTCAACCTGTTTATATTATCATCACTGTATATATTTTATTAACATATTCAACAGATTGTCCTATTTTATATATTTAATTTTGCATTCCGGACTGAACCATGGTGATTAGGAATGTTCATGGGGAATTTTTAAAAGCGCAGTATTCTCTTTGCAAGGTTATTTATTTTATACAAACATACAGAAGAGTCTTAGGATATATATTCTTAATGGTTTTCCGTTCAGTTGAAAGCTGTGAGCCTCGCAATGTGAAGTATTAGTGACACCTTCATGATAATTCCAAATGTGTGTTGACTACTGAAGGTTTACAAACACCCGTGGTGCTTTTGTTTGCAATGTGATTTTATCCAGAATTATGTACGATATCATAAAGAAATCGAAAAAGTCTGTAAAAAAGTCAATATTTTTCTTGCTTTGTATCAGTTCACAACAGCAATGCAACTTTAATGCCATGTTCAAAATAAATCAGTAAATGCAAAAAAACAATATTCACAAAAATCAGTCGCTTGTGTAATTAATGTTTCTTTGAATACTTGATGGTGATTGTCCAAACTCCGCCTCAAACAGTGTGTCAATGTGTCACATTGATGGTCTTTCTATCCCAGTTCCAGTGGTCTGTGTCTCCTCTTTTTCAACCAGCTGGATGTTGGCTTTTCTTTTTCCATCTCCGGGAAGTTTAAGAGTCTCTACGGTGATGTCTGACGCTTCTTCATCAGAGCTATCGTCCTCTGATGAAGATGATGAGGATGTCTCATCCTCCTCGCAACTGTCGGAATTCTCCAAGTCGAACAATGCCACGTCCTGTAAGAGAAACACCGTGTGTTTTTTCTAAGACTTTGGAATAATTATTAATAAATCTGTCATTAAAGACCATCGTTTTACCATTTCGATGACCTTTTCTGAATTCTCCACATTCTCTATGTCAAAGTGGGCAGATGGAGACTCTTCTATCTGCCGATTCAAAGACTCGTTGGCTTGGGCGATTTGAGGAAGGAAACTGTTTACTCTGTCCAAAACTATAAAGACATATTCTGTAATGCTAGCATACTGTAAAAGTTCTAAAAGTCCAAACCATACTCACCACTACTTCTACACAGCCTTTCAGTTTGCAATGTGGCACTTTTAGAGTTTAAAAGAAGTTTCTCGTGAATTCCTGTACACAAGACGAAATGAATGGTAATGGAGAGATAAATTATTTTGATTCAAACGAAACCACCAAGTCTGCATTACCTTTACCGTTTCCACAAGTCAATAAGACTTTAGATGAAGTCTTTTCGCGAATATGATCCATATTTAGCTAATGCGGTGCACAAATTCGCACTACATTCCACACGTGTGTTTACAAGAACGCTTCCGTGATCAGTGTCGCGGCCTAGTGACGTAAATGCGCACATCTAAAATACCATTGCAATTATTTCTTTTTAAATCAGTAATATACATTTAAAATGCATTAATGTAATAGAATAACACGCTACTTTTGGTGTAGTTTATGCAAATGGAACATACTATATATTTTTTTCTTCTTTGAAACACTGATTTCAAAAGAATCACCAATATAATTTATTAATATTTAATATTTTCATAGATTCTTTAATTGTTGTACAACGCACTTTGTATAATTAGATACAAATGTACACCTTTCGCTGACATCAAGGGACTCTTGTTTTGAAAAGCAAGCGCGCTCCCGCGTCGACTGAATCCCACGGAATTGATGACGCGACCGGGGGAACAACGTACCGAATTTGGCTGGTTCTGAATCAGGAACACAAGTTGAAACACGTCGCGTCGAAACGAAAGATAAGATTTCGGTGAGTTCGCTTTGGCTAATTGCCATTTGGCCACATGTCCCACAGATGTGTCATAATGTCTACTATCGCATAGTTTCTTCAGTGTGCCGATTAATACTTAATTAGATATTGTTAAAATAAGGTGGAGATCAATTTTGCAGGTGTATGATGCTAATATTACAACTAATTACAACATTGCGTTCGATGTATACGTTTCCACATCTTTGTATAGAAATAACTTTTCGGCGTCGTTCAGTTGGAGCTAAAATACTGTCAAAGTACTGTCTTATACTGTGCCGTAACGTTTTTTTTTACAAAACTCAACTTGTTTACTATTTTGACAATTGTTTTTAAATAGGACGGGATGTTAAACGACTGAAAAAACTGAATATTTATTTTAATGTAATGTGTATCTACCCACATTTTGAAACTAGAAGTTGCTTGTGTCTGTGGTGTATTTGATAATTGATGGTTTGCTAATTGAGGTTTTTTCTGTGTGCAAAACATTGTGATTTTCTCTATGACCTGCAGTCTAATAATCGTTGGTGCAGGCTGAAAAAGCTCATAATAACTCTGCTGACCTTTGAGAAGGGAAAGGTGACATTTGAGACGCATTGTCTTCAATCTTTGTTTACAGTCGATTCATCTCTGGTTTTTTCTTCAGCAGACAAGAAGAGCAACTTTTTTGCTGCCATGGTTTCCACCTGCTGACTTTTTTCATCCCTTGTGGTTTTTAAAGTTCCGCGGGCCATGCGCCCAGCCAGAACTACTCACGAGTATGAGCCTCCGAACCATAGGGGGCACTGTGCTGACCTCCCTGGGCCCTAGTGTGGCTGCCCAAACTGGAGGATCCTGGAGCTCAGTTTCTCTCAGACCCATATCCTCTCTGCTTCAAACCATGGTACCGTCTGGATACACCGCTCTTCCAGAAGAACGTCTGGCCATGGTGGATCTGAACACATCTAAACCGGAGTCTATGAAGAACGGATTCCACCGTGAGACCCGTCGCCAATCAGATCGCAGCATCCGGACATCCATCAGCCTGTCTGATGTCGGAGACGGCTCCTATGCAGAAACAGAGCCCATGTTGCCTGAAAGCAGATTCTCAGGAGAAGAAGCCGATGAGGAAGAGGGGAGTGAGGAGGAAGGGCAGAAAGTTATGGTGGGAAACATGCCCAAAGAGTCGCCATTGGCCATGGCTTTGCAGATTTTAGTGCCCTTCTTGCTAGCAGGGTTTGGGACGGTGTCGGCTGGGGTGGTTTTGGATATTGTCCAGGTGAGATTTATTAAAGACACAATAAAAGTATAAAAGTCCATTAAGTTGAAGTACAATTGTTGTTTTTCCAGCACTGGGAGGCGTTTAAGAACATTACGGAGATTTTCATCCTGGTTCCAGCTCTGTTGGGATTAAAAGGAAACCTGGAGATGACTCTTGCATCCAGACTTTCCACAGCGGTTTGTATTTAAACGTGTTATCTGCTCACAGACGTCCAAACCAAGAGAAAAGGGCATTTTTTGTGTTTTAAGACTTTTTACAAACATTCCATAGACATGTTGGCAGTTTCTGAGGATGTTTAGGGTGTGTGTGTGTGTGTGTGTGTGTGTGTGTGTGTGTGTGTGTGTGTGTGTGTGTGTGTGTTTGTTTGTTTGTTTGTTTATTTTTGGGTTTTTTTTTTCCAGAAACACAAGTGTGTTTAAAATTCTTAGATTTGAAACTAAAACGAATCAGAACAATCAGATAATTGCTAATAACTTTAGAACAAAGTACTTTAATGTATTGTAGAATCAAAATCTTCAGTGTTGAAAAATAATTTTATAGCAAACAGAATTGATAGTTTTTTTGTTTGTTGAGATTTTAAACAGTTGATTATTACAACTTTTTGTATTAATTGTTCAGAATCCTAATTCTTGATGTTCAAAACATAACCAGCACGTCTTGAGAAATGAATGGAAGAATAGGATGTAATCTAGCTTTTTGAGATAAACTGTTGTGGCAAAGACTAAACATCACAGTGTTTTTCAAATGCCAGGATCTTCAACATCGATGCATTAAGTTTTATTAATAACCATATGCTTTGGAGAAAAACTGTTCAAGGGTGAGTTTATGGTTCTTCAAAACCAAGAAGTTATTGAGTTTAAAAGTCAGCATTAAATTTGGTTTATTTTTTTTTATCCCTAATTTTTAAAAGACTATTTTTGTAAGCATAATTATTTTATTTTATGTTTTATTATGTAGGTTATTTTATGTTTCCATCTTTAAAAATAAATAACAAATTGAATTTGTGAAATAAGATTATTTTAATTGTAAATTTTTACTTTAATAAAATATAAACATTTATGGTAGGAACTTAAAACTGTAAATCGGTAGCTTTCTCTCTTTGTTTTAATGAATTATATTTTATGACTATATATTGTAATACATACTATTTCACCGGGCAATTGGTGTGTGTGTGTGAATGTTGTGTGTCATGTAAGGCGACCTTGAGTGTCATAAAAGGCGCCAATAAATAAAAAATCGAATGAATTATTATTATTATTATTATTACATATTACATTATTATATATATATTTAGGTCTATTTAATAATAATAATAATAATAATAATAATAATCCATTACATTTTTTATGTATTGGCTCCTTTCTAGACACTCAAGGTCGCCTTACAGAAACACAACAACATTCACACACACACCAATTGCCCGGTGAAATAGCGGCAGCCAATCTGCGCCAGCGTCCACTTCCACCGGGCATGCACAGACGATTTCTGATGTCTGTAAAAGGGCTGTTCGTTTACCGGCTGAAGAAGGGATGTTTTGGGAACTCGTGTTTTTCTTCTCTGGGTTCTGACTTGGAGACCACTGAGCTCTGAGCTCAACCCATCTAGAGTTCTCGTGGTAAAACTCTGCCCCCCCCCCGAGGTGAAAGAACAAACACACCCCTGTCTGTGCGGACAGGGCAAAACTACACGACTTCTGAATTCCTCACAGCTTTTTTCTTCAAAAAGAAAACATAGCTCTCTTACTATGACACGTCTCTGGCTTGTGGAGTTGGCCATGATTGCAGTATAATCGGGAATCTATTTTAAAACCAAAGACATTTTGCTCTGAAATGCCCGTTTAAAATGTCGAGTGGATATTTGAATCTGTTCATATATTCCTGTTAACATTCTTTACATTGATTAATCTCTCGTCTCAGGTAAATGTGGGAAAGATGGACTCACCCATCGAAAAGTGGAACCTCATTATCGGGAATTTGGCATTGAAACAAGTGAGTTGTTAAAAAAAAACAGTGCAGTTCTTTTGAATGTCTTTGTGACTAGAGTTTTATTATTTTTAACATTTGTAATGTTTTTATTTATTCCTCTGGTTCTTCACTCAGGTGCAGGCCACAGTAATCGGCTTCTTGGCGGCTGTTGCTGCTGTTGTGCTGGGTTGGATTCCTGAAGGAAAGTTCCAGATCAGTCACGCTGTGCTGCTCTGCTCCAGCAGTGTCGCTACTGCCTTCATCGCCTCTATGCTTCAGGGTATGTCACTGACTGCTTTACACTAAATAATGGTGTGTTTATAAATAGTAGTTGCTCTTAGTCACGTTTCACACGCATCTGCTCTTCCAGGAATATGAAGTTTCTCCGGTTTCTGCTTTGTCAGGTATAATAATGGTGGGCGTGATCGTAGGATCCAAAAAGACTGGCATCAATCCTGATAATGTAGCCACACCCATTGCTGCCAGCTTTGGTGACCTCATCACACTGGCCATTCTGGCGTGGATCAGTCAGGGTCTCTACAACTGCCTGGGTAAGTGGATAAGGCTGGTTAGCTCCACATTTACTTTACCTTATTAATATTTTAATAAATTGTTGCCCAAATCCCGAGTTTCACAACTGAATGTTTTTGAGCAAGACACTGACCCACACCATGCTCATCGGGCACCACAGCTTAAGGCTGCCCACTGCTCCGGGTTTGATGGTGTTTACTTTACTACGTGTGTATCTTATTTGGGGACTTCATTCTTCCCTGTGTGAAAGCGGAGCGAAGATTTCCGGATTAAGCACGCAGAAGTTCCGAACCTGCTGACGTCACCCACTGCTCTGAGCCAAACAGAACATTCTGACATGGGGCACGCTCAAATCTCGCATGCTCATTTTGTGGTCTAGCCATTTAAAAGGTGCTGCCGATTGATGATGTCATAGAACTCCTCGCTGTTTACAGAAATCACAGTCGGAAATGTTCTCCAACTGGAACGACAGCGAAATCAAAGCGCTTCAATACAAAACAATTATCGTCGTTATTCATGTTTACAAAGGCGCAGCTGTTTATAGCTCGTCGCCAGTTGATGATGTCACCGAAAATACCGGGATTTTGAAAAAGCTGTGTGAATAGTTATTTTCTGGTAAAATGCGGGAATGGCAGCGCTTGTGTGAACAGTCTTTACCGTTAAAGTCGTTCTGGTATTTTTCTTGCATTTTTCCGGCATTGCTGTGGGACAGGGGCTATTGACAAACTCAATTTTTACTTCACATGTTTGTATGTGTTGTTCGTGTTTTACCACAAGAGGGCATTGCAGTGTTTTAAAACTCGAGTTGGTCTCTCCACATTCTGATTAAAGTCACACATAAACGTGCAGTTTTCTTCTTGGTGTTATTGCAGTATATTTCAAAGTATATATTGATGCTCAAAGTCTATTTGCAGTATTTTTTTAAATATTACATTTTTTCGTTTTTGCTCATTTGAGGATGAAACTTTGTTAGGTGGAATTGCTTATATTAATTTAACCAATTATTATTGTTGGTTTTTTTTTTATTTTTTATCTAAAATTAAAATTGTGCCATGCAAATGTTTAGATTATTTGACTTCACAGTCATTTATAACGTTTAGTACATCAATTCACACTTAGTTCCATCACCTTCTCTCACAGCATGTGCCCCGAGAGGCATTTAGAAGTGTTTCAAACGTGTAATGGAGCTGAATTTTCCCTAATGAATCTGTATAATAAGCCCAACCTGCTTCAGACTATATGATGAAGACACAACCTACAGCGTCTTTCATCATGCCAAAAACATGCTTGCTCTCACCACTGACTCATTTTAGGTGCATGCCGATGATGGATTGTGAAATGCATCCAAAAAGTGAAAACTCACTGTACATATAAATATATATTCATTGGTTTTCATACTTTTCTCATATGCACCTAAATTGCACTTTTTGTACAACTGTTTTGCTCACAACATAGTTTGCACACAAAGTCTTTTTTTGCACTGCTACTTATTGTTACTTACTGTTACTGTCTGTAATTTGTTTTGTTTTGTACATTGCACTAATTGGAGTTTGCACCCAAGTTTTTCACTCACCACAGCTCACACGCTGGGGTGATGTGACAATAAAAGTGATTTGATTTGATTGAAATATTTTCCCGGGTTAGTGTGTAGCTTATTAACTTCTCTGCGTGAAAAGACGTGGTTTTAAAAGATTGTTTTAAGTTCAGTTATGCCTCCAAAAGTATAAATAGTATAGTTATTTTTTAACAAAGTAGTAACACAACTTTGTATTTAATATTTTCTGTTGTCGAGTTTAGATTTTGTTTTGTTTTTGTTTTGCAGAAGTTAATTAACATTATGTGAATGTGAATTTATGTTTCTTGTTGATTGAATCCACATGCTTGCTATTGCTAACCAGCTCTACTGGTTAAGCTTCAGGAAAGCTAGACAAGATATAAACAATAACGAATGGATGGGAGAAAAGAATAGGTTAGTGATTATTGGATGTACTGTATCAATGGATAGGTGGCGACATTATTAGAGATAAACGAATAGAAAGGTAATCTGATAGAGGGAGAGAGCAATAGATGGATAAATGGATTGAAATTTGAATGGTGAGGGGGAAAAAGAGATGGATGGAGTGACATTTGTGGTTGGGGAATATTGAAAGGTCGATTAATATCAGCTGAAGTAGTTATAAATGTGAAATAATGAGAACGTGTCTTTAACTGTTTGATCCATTTTCTCTCTCTCTCAGACTCTCACCCGTACGTGTCATCTCTGGTTTTTGCCTTCTTCATGTGTCTGACTCCACTGTGGATGGTCATCTCCTCGAAACATCCTGCCAGCCGTCAGCTGCTGTACTCTGGATGGGAGCCCGTCATCACTGCCATGTTTATCAGCAGGTCAGAATCAAATCTATTAAATTCTAAATACTGTATTTTAGCAAATGTAATGACCCTTTTTCAAATTTTTTTTTTAAACGTGAGGAGTGCTTTTACGCGCAAAAATATAAGAGCCCATTTATTAAATGATGACAACTATAGTAATTAATATGATACATTTTTATTTTGTGTCTGAGTCAAGATGGTGCTTATATTTGCCCAAATACAGTTATTTCCTGAACCAAAGCCTCACTGTTTGTGTTTTTCTCTCTGATTCAGTATTGGTGGACTCATCCTGGACAAAACGGTGTCTGATCCCAACCTGGCTGGCATTGTCGTCTACACTCCTGTTATCAACGGTGAGATTTATCATTCCACCACTGTTAGCGCGGCTGAATCTAGTCGAGCTGAAAGTCGATATGAAAAACTCCAGTCTTTTGTGAGTGGATAATTCTTGACATCTTTGGTCAATATTGCCCATTATGGTCCAAATTACAGCGTCAATATCTTCACTTAAGACGCCTCACTTTGTTTGTGTGACTTTTAAAAGGTTGAAGCTTGTAAAAGCCTCAAATCGGCACTGAAACGCTGCCTGTGACATGCCTCACTGCGGAATAAATGACATTATTTCAGTTTCCTCTCAGACTGTTATTACCTGATCGGATCGGCTGTAATAATCAGCCTCGTTTTATACTGCTCCAGAGTCCCGAGGGCAAATACAGCAACTTTCATAAGTTTTAATGAATGTTCCAGTGTTGACAAGGAGCTGAAGGATGAGAAACTGCGGAGTTGGAGCTGAATGAGATTCTGGCCATGGGGTGAAGTCATTAATTTGCTTCTGTGTGGTGAGAGGAAGTCAGGAGTGCGCTTCTTCCACAAAGAGACCCACAATTTGAAATTATGAAAGACTAATGAGAGACGCGGGCGGTCTGGAGTCCTGCTCGCAACAGGATTCGCTCTTAATAGATGTTCCTTACAGCTGGAAATATTGGTTTTAAAAACTGAAAGCTTAGTGGACTGTTGTCGTGTCAAAGAATTGAACAGGATGTTGAGGTGGAAACAAGTGAGAAGAGAAATTAGCTGTTGTGGGCATCATGCCATACTCGAACCACACTTGCCAAACAGGACATTGATAAACTAAACATTTTTTTGAACATGACTATGGATGGAACCAGACAGGAATATAATTTTTTATATAAATATAAAAATTTTATATAAAATAAAATTTTATGTAACCTAATTTTTTTAGCCTCCTTTCCTTAAATTCTATCCTGTCAAAATTACACATTACATTTCTATTTTAATTAAACATTATATTTCTATATATAATATAAAAGTAATATAATAATGGAGTAAAGGTTAATATAAAATAAAGGTTCTATTATTGTTGTTGTTGTTGTTGCTATTATTATTATTATTGTTGTTGTTGTTGTTGTTGTTTATATAATTGTTTGGATTATAGGTGGGATCAGTAGTTGTGTGTTATCAACCCTTCAATTGGACATTAACACCAATAAAATCAGCTCCTGATGATAAAATTTGGCCCCAGGGCCTTGAGTTTGACATATGCAACTGAGGATACACTCGACCGAAGAGTGTAAGTACACTTGCAACTTTCCTGTACCTTTAAAGTGATTGTAAAGAACGGTGCTTTTTCTATTAAACAATTTGCACACGCCCAATCAAATCGCAGCAGCGCTGTGACCCAGATGAAAGCTGCCGTATATGTTAATCCTGCTGCTGGTGCAAAAACAAGGTCACATCATCTCCATTTCCTGTTGGCAGACCAACCCAAAACAAGCATTAGAATAATTGGATCTCAAGCGCTCGGCGGAAAGTCAAGAAAGCCTGTCACTTCAGGCGTCTCCAGCCTTTCCGACAAAACATGTTGCTTATTTGCCAGAAATTGAGAAATTTGCGACGTGCCGGGCTGAGCCAGGTGATGCCCGGAGATTCTCTGCGCTGATGGCATTTCTCCAGCGCTGCCACAGGGACGTGGCAGGATGGCAACCTCGGCGCTCCGCACAAACACTGCTCTGTTGGGGCTAATTGTGCCGGGACTGGAAGATAATTGCCATTCCTCACGTCTGCTCTTTACCATCAGCACTTTCTGCTGTGCCATGATTGCCCGCTGTAGGCGTGAGTGCGTGTGTTTATCAGATTGCTGTTGTTTTTATACTATTATGTGTTGGATACAGTGGCTTTTGAAACATTGAAAGTGTGCTTGTTCATGTTTGGTATATTTATCTCTCACTGCGTTTGTCTGCCTGGTTTCAGCCAGTCTGTGTATCAATCTAGTCTGTCTATCTCTCTGTCTGTCTGTCTATTCTTCTATTCATCAATCATCCATCCAACTCTCACAAACAACCTCTCTGGCCAAATTTAAATAGTCCCCATAATTAAAATAATATAATAGTTGTATGTTTTTCCCCTCCTCCCACCATCTCACTATTTTTCTCTCCCTTTCTCCTCCCTCTCCACCACTCTCACTCCTCTCTCTCTGTCCCTTTATCTTCAATCTAAATCTCGCGTTTCTTTTCTCTGTCCCTCCATCACTTGCTTTCTCTTCTCCCACTGTCTTTCTCTATCACTCTCTTTCTCCTCTCTCACTCTGTCCTTCTCTCTCCCTCTCTCTTTATAGCTGTAATGTGTGTGTGTGTGTGTGTGTGTGTGTGTGTGTGTGTGTGTGTGTGTGTGTGTGTGTGTGTGTCAAGTGGAATGGGCATAAAACTTGTGGTTTCTGCTGCTAATCCATACTTTAAACTTTATATAAAGTAAAGAAACGTCTTTGCAGAACCATCAGTGAAATAACCGCTACAGCATCAAGACTAAAATTTCATTCCACCATGTGATATCAAATGTGTAGCTCCTGTGTTGTAGGTATCGGGGGAAACCTGGTGGCCATCCAGTCCAGCCGCATATCCACCCACCTGCACATCCACAGCGTCCCGGGCGAGGTGCCTGAGGAGGCCAAGGGCTGCTACTGTCCCTGCCGCACCTTCTGTGGCTCTGGTAAACACTCTTCACTCTCCGCTCGACTGTTTACAGTCTATAGACTTTTCCAAGCTGAACTTACTCTTCTTTTGTATCCATGATGCTTTTCCAAGAAGTATCAGTTTCAGCATGTTTGCACACAGATCCAAGGAAAACCTCGGTTGGCAGCCTCCACCCATACAGTAACTAATGTTTAGCCAGACAAATGTGCAAAGTAAAAAAATCATGAACTAGAAATCTCATTTTTCTGTTTTCCTTCCATTGATGCTTTTTCTGGGCTGGGTTGATTTATTCAATATTCTTTCTATTACCAGCTCTACTGTATAAGCTAGACAAGATATTTTAGGCCATAACTGAATGATTAATGGATAGATGGAGGGATAGATGAATGGATTTATGGCTAATAGATTAATGGGCAGGTGGATAAATGAATAGAGACATTAAAGTAGAGAGAAATGTAAAGAGAGAACATAATAATTGGATATTTATGGAGTTATATAAATACAATACATATGTGTGTGTGTACATATATATATTTAAATATGTAATTTTAGTACGCACAATTCAGGTTGTTCTTCAATGTTTGTTTGACTTGATATAACTGATGTTTTCATAGAGCAAGGTATCAAAATGGTCACACCATTGGAAGTCATATTATTATTACAATTAAAGCACAAGAGAAAAAGCTGCAAGGTTCCAGTAAAGCACCAGAGGCTCTGAACATGTTCAAGACTTTAAAGTTAATGCAGCACTATTTCTTAGCACAACAGAAGGACTCCGGGGACAGAGTCCAGATGCCCAAGTAGGCTGCACGAGGCCTGCTGCGAGCTTAAGGCTGCCATCTGGAAAGAAAAAGCAGAAACAAACTCTCCTCCTGCACAAGCTTTGAGCGCATGGTTCTGTGGGGGTTGAGTGGGACGCTGATGGAGAGAGAAGTGAACTGTTTGTGAATGAGATGTTTACTTTGTGCGTGTACTGTTCACTCTTTTTTTTGTGGGAGTGTGGGGAATTTTGCTAACAACCTATTATGCAAAATGAGCATGTTTTTGTGTTTAACAGGGGCAAATCATAGATCGGCACAAGTGCTTCTGTTACTGGTGGTCCCTGGTCACTTGATCTTCCTGTACACGATTGATGTGATGGAGAGGGGCCACACGACTCTGACCGTCGTTTTCATGCTTGTGTATCTGGCTGCTGCTCTTTTCCAGGTGAGTGTCCTGACAAGACCAGAAGAATCAATGGCTTGGCCAATGAAAGTTTCAAGTTACTAAAAGTGACTTGGAGAATATTTTGTCCCTATTGAAAAATAGTTTCGAGAAAAGCAAGGCATTGTTGTGTTGTGGGAGAACACAGACACACAGAAGCTTTTTTCCTCTCGTCACACTGTGTCCTCTTCTATCGTCTGCCTCATTATATGGCAGGCTGGTTTGAGATGTAAACCTCCGCAGCGACTAGTCGAAAACCATTTGTTACATGTGACCACGGAAGTTTAAATAGATAATTGGCTTGCCACCTTTTCATCACAAGGTTTATCCTGCTAGAATACTCGAGCCACAGCGCAGCCTTGTCAGAGAAATCCAAAACGCACATTTGGTCAGTGTTATTGCTTTTTGCATCTTGTGTGTCTTGTGTGTGATAACTTTTATTCCCCTTGAGCCCAAAGAACAGTGATAAGAAGAGAGCTCTCTTGTCGATAGAAACCAAGCAAGATGTAATAGAAATGTTTCGTTATCTGCCTGCTCAGACATAAAAAAATTACATGATCAGAAAAAACATCTAACAATCGATTGCCATAACCTGGGATCGCAGCAGTACAGTAACTTGTGTTTGTCCACGACCTCTCTCAATTGCTGTTGACCGCTCCCATATCCGAGAGGTAAATAAACAAATTTTTATCCTTTTTTAGTAACACTGTACTCTTTTTTTTTTTTTTTTTTTTTTTTTTTTT
>CM051496.1:8828614-8849189 GCA_028031935.1 Paedocypris micromegethes
TTTGTTTTTAAATGACTGTTAGTGACTGTAGCATGCTTTATATTACTGTTCTGACCAATACTTTATCACTTATAAAAATAATTGTCTGAATTTAGGGGGTCTTGGAACAGATTAGGGCATTGCGTCTCTAGTTACAAAGACGTTTTTGCCTTTCAAAATTGCTCTCGGCACAAATTAATTTCTTAGGTAGAGGTACCACTGTATAATTAATCAAATCAATTCAAATTGTATTTGTCACATACATGTATGTACATACATGGTATGTCATGCAGTGAAATGCTTTTTACAATCACACAGCTTTTAAAGTGAGGTGGTGTAGGGAGTAGTACAACATCAATGAATAAATAAATGTAAGAAAAGAACAATACAATTAAATACAAAAATAATAATGAAAGTACAGTACAATAAAATATAACACGATGCAATAAGATGTAAAATGAACAAATAACATGAGGACGACGTGAGGTTCCCGTGTAAGCAAAACTTCCTGTGGAACCGGCCGTTTCTGCCTATAATCATAAAGCCAGACATTCATTTCGTGAGGCCACTCTGCCAGTCGACTCATTTTAGGTTGCAGTAAAGTGACCTCAGGAGTTTTCATGTGATGCTTCTGCAAGAGTTTTCCCATCATAAACCTGGAAGCAGAAAATCTTGTAGCTTTCAGACGGTTTTCCTGAAAGAAGTGGCAGTGACTTTAGCAACACTGGGCTTGTGTTGGTGATCCGTGTTAGCACAGATGTGTGTGTTCCTCATGAGATGTTCCGGAAAAGATTGATTTCCCCTGCTGAGTTGGGTATTTTTTTAGGACGTTTGTGTGTGTATGCAAACATGACACGCATTATTAAGTGGATCTTGCTTTAATAGTAGAATTAATTTTATGTTAATCTACAGAAGGTTGTTTAATTTAGGAGTAATGACTGTGTAATTTACATACCTTCAGGGTCTGTTGAGTGATACAATGTCTTTTTTTAACTCGGAATGTTGAGTGCCAGTAGTTATCCCAAGAACGCCGGGCATCATAGTGTCTGCTGTAGTTTGCCTTGTTGAACACATGTGAGGTGACCTGTGAGCGCTCCGACTTCTGACCTCTACGCTTCTTCAATTACAAGGCACCCATAGACTTCCAGAAAAGAAACAGTGACAGCTTTAGAAACGGAATATTTCAGCTTCTGCTGAGCGCAGGCTCTGAACTGGACCTTCTCTTCTCTAGGGACCTTCTTTCCAGAGGAAACAAGGGAGGCAGTGACTCATGTCGCCAGAGAATTTGTTTGAAAATTAAACATGGGAAATACTAAAACGTATGGAATTTAGAAAAGTACTTTGGCTTGGAGTTTTTAAAAAGTTTGCGGCTGTGTGTCTAGGGAGGGAATGTTTGTGTGTGTATGTAGAAAGTATCATTCCGTGTGTGTGTTTCTGAAAAAAAATATATATATATAAATTGAATTAAATAAAAATGAAATTATAAACTTTACTTGACGTAACCAAAAAATGAGTAGTAAAAGTGAACTCTGTAAATAAAACCAGCATTTAATTCTTCATGTTCAGTAGGTCGGAAGATTCGTAGAGACAGTGGCCAGAAAGGCGATGACAGAGAGGATATCTATTAATAACTGTGTGTACTAAGAATATGGCAAAAATATCAAGTGCATGTGGTCGCATACGGATTCCTGGAGTCTGACTGCTTTCTCTGTCCGTGTAAGTTGTGGAAAGCCGCGTGTCCGTGTGTTTGAGCAGGGTGGAACTACAAGACTTCTCCTGTCAGCCATCACAGCTTGTTCATGTCACGAAACCATCAGTGTTCCTTACCTGATCGTGTAATGGTGTAGTAGTAAAACCCAGTGGTGGAAAGTACTTGAGTAAATGACTTTTGTTACTTAAGTATTTTGGCTGCTTTGTAATTGTAGTGAGTATAAATTTTTGATTGAGTACTCTTCTGTACTCTTTACTACACTACACTATACTTCTACTCAAGTATGGATTTCAAGTACTCTTTACAACACTGAAAAAGCACTATCAAGAGCCAAAGGGTCCGCGTGTGACCACTGAAGACTCGGGTTTTAAAGCGACACGCAAGGTTAATTATTGAATGTCACCAATCACATCTTTCCCTGGCAGACACAATTAATAGCCTTTAAAATGACAGTTAATTTCCTTGTCCTCTAAATTAAATTCGCACCAGAGAGTGGATCGCTTTTTAACCATCTCTCACTGACTTTAATATAACAGATATAAATGAAAGCTTAACCGAAGCGTCGGACCACCAAATAGATTTCCACACCAACCTGTCATGGTGATTAATGTTCAGGCCTCGTTTTTATTTCACTTTAAAGAGCGTCTTTCACTTTCAAGCATGTAGATGCGCGAGGCTTTCTGAAATTGCTGCTCTTCGTCTTCTCGGCGTCCGACCAGATGCTGGATTCAAAATGCTACGTCTCCATTAAGCGGCTAAGCTGGCATCCGCCAGGCCATGCGGATCCAGAAGGGCGTTTTAATAGTCTATGGAGCGCTGAGAAGACAAACACAGGCTTCATCGGCGAGTGGTTAATGAGCTGTGCTAGACGAAGCGCTTCGTGATGTTTACCTCTCACGGCGCGCTGGATTTCTGTCTTGTTCGCTTTCTAAAAACCAAGACGCAGGAGGAGCGTTTCAGTGCCGACAACCACAAACAAATGAATTTCCTCTGTTGTCTCTGCCATGTTTTTATGGATGCTTGGGAACGTTTATGCAAATATTTGGCATATTATCCAAATAGTTTAGAATATAACATGCACTTTTGTGACCCCCGCCCCCCACACACACACGCATCTGTCTATCACCCTTCTCTTAGTCTCTTTCTCTCTCTCACTCACAGACTCAGACAGACAAATGTGTGTGTGTGTGTATCACCCTTCTCTTAGCCCCCCTCCCTCCCTCTCTCTCTCTCTCTCTCTCACTCACTCTCTCACACACACACACACACACACACACATCTGTCTATCACCCTTCTCTTAGTCTGTCTCTCTCTCTTTCTCTGTCTCACACACACAAACAAACCTGTCTGTCTATCACCCTTCTCTTAGTCTCTCTATCTCTCTCTCTCTCTCTCACACACACACACACACCCATCTATCTATCACCCTTCTCTTAGTTTCTCTCTCTCTCTCTCTCTCTCTCTCTCTCTCTCTCTCACACACGCACAAACGTATGTCTGTCTATCACTCTTCTCTCACTCTCTCTCTCACTATCTTTGTTTCTTTTTTGCAATCTACCACTCTAACATGACTTGTTTCTTTCTCTTTTCCAGGTGTTCCTGCTGCTTTGCATAGCGGACTGGATGGTGCATTCCATGTGGAAGAGTGGGAAAGACCCAGACAGCTTCTCCATTCCGTATTTGACGGCGCTTGGCGACCTTTTGGGAACCGCTCTCTTGGCTCTCAGCTTTCACTTCCTTTGGGTCATTGGAGACCAGGACAGTGACGTGGGGGATTAAATTCCCTTTTTATCTCACAGGCTGGTTACCGACCAAATGGTCTTAAAAATTGTCTTTTTTTCTTTAAAACTTTGAACATGAGGGATTCAAAGGAAAATAAAACCTAATGCCTGAGTGCCAGATGCTTTCTAAGATGTGGCGCGTGATGAAGCACTCGGTGGGATGCAGAAGAGCATCTTCAACACAGCGCTTCACTAAAACATCTCTGATATTTCAGCACTAAACACCAAAAGCAGATCCGAGAACTTGTTCCATTTTCTATTGTTTGTTATTTATTTACCTGACTTTTTGTCCTTTTTTTCTCAACACATAATCCTTGTTTCTTTTCTAAGCTTTCATAGCCGACGTGAACTTCACCAGTGCTATGTCAGATATTTTTTGCAAGCCCTTTTAAAGTTACATATTGCTTTACTGTTACTTCTAAACTATATATAATTAATTAATATATACATACATTATATATTTGAATAACTAATGGAAATCCAAGGGAAAAAGATGGTATATAAATGCTTTGCACATTGCCAAAATGTTAAATAGTCTAGAAGTTTGACAAACACGACTCTAGGAAGTCTGTATTTTTGTTTTTCTATGTTTTTCTTCATGGTGCTTTTGTACGGAAGTGAGTTTCTACAGACCTCCATCAAGTATCATTGGGGGTCTTTCTGTAAGGCTTTTTGCATAGAGGGATTTAATAAAAGTTTACGTCTTATATCCTCTCGTATTAAACTTGTTTTTTTACAGACATTTGACCCCCCCCCCCCTTATTGCTTTCTTAACGGCTCATGCTTTTCACTTGCCATTGAACAGAGAAACATAATTCAATAAAACATAAAGCACAATTCAACAGCGGTTTTTTTTTTAATGAAAAAAAGCCTCTGCCAGAACAGTCAGTTCAGCTTCCAAGTTTAGATTTACTCGGCATCAGCGGTTTTCACACAGTAGCAAAATAGTTGGGACTTTTATTTTCACTCCCAGTATATATTAGCAGGGCTTGTGCTTAGCCACGTATTATTTTATTTCCTTACATTTTTCTCAACTATAGTCAACTATAGACTCGCAAGTGGCAGAGGAGGAAATCTGGAAGGAGATGTGACATTTTCCATGTGTTACGTGTTAGCGAAGCGGTTTGACGCAATTTGTATTGATGGAAGGAGACAAAAGACCCCTGTGCGGAGTCTAGACAGGCTGTGTTAAAGCTGACATGAACTCTCCTGTCTTCAGGCTTTAATGGGGTTATATGAGCCCACTGGCTGATGGAGGGGCTATGAAAGTTGATCCTGCTCATAAACGACAGCCAAATGATGCAGAGGGGATTGAGTGTTTGAATATTAGCACTCTGTTAAATCTTCTCTGCCTCGATTCCTAAGTCTGCTATTAACAAACATGTCAGCTCAGATTGTGTCCACACGGTGGATGTCACCATTTTGAACATGCTGTAGTTACGTGAATATAAGCACCCCAAGAATATAAGCACCCCAAGTTTCCGAGCTTGTAAAAGTTTAAAAATATTTTTTTGTAAATACGATATTTTTAGTCTAACACCATTCACAACACTTTTAATTACCAGGCTCGGGTTTTCAACAGTAGACAAAACTATGACTTGTTCTCTATTTTAACTATTAGGTTGAGGTTTGTTCTTTCAGCCATAATACTTTGGGGCATTTAGTACATGACAGAATGTACAATTAAAAAGCATTTTCTTTGTTTACCTCAAGTCTGTGAAGTCTTGTCCAACTCATATTGATAGGTAGATAACTTAATAAAGAAAACCTTTATTTGAGAAATGTAAAATCACAAATGAGAAAGTTACAGCAGCAAGAGGGACTAAAACAGTAACTAAAAGAATACACAGTTGTAATCTATTCGTGTGTGTGTGTGTGTGTGTGTACTTTATACAGTATATATATTTTGAATACATGTATATACACAGTATATATATATTTTTGTATATTTATTTTATTAAAAATAAATAAGTGTGTGTGTGTGTGTGTGTGTATATATATATATATATATTATATATATATATATATATATTGTTTTTTTGGTCTGTCGTGATGACATTTGTGTATTCTAGTCAGCAAAAAGTGTGAATGAACTGTAAATTATTATGTGTGTGTCACATATATACTGTTTAATCTAGAACTAAAGATAACAATGCCATACTGCATTTAACCCCAAACTTGCATATGCTTTTTAGCTATAGTCAGTTTTAACATGTGATATTTATTCATGCTAAAATTATGACGTATCATTCAGAAACAATAATACAGACATTTGGATAGACTTTTTGGATATAATAATACAGACTTTTTGGATAACTTGAAGGAGTTGATTGAGTTAAAAGTGATTTGTTGGATTGGCATTCCATCTGTCTTTGTAGTCGGTACTTGCTAAATTCAACTAAGAGAAGGAAGCTTGGAACTTAGAAATGAGATGTCTTTCCCTGTCAAGCTACGTCGCGCACAGCCAATCCAGGAAGTTTCTGCCGATCAGGTGAGACATTCCGCTGGAAGCACCAGGCCGAGGGAGCTCCATGGCACATATGTATTAAAGCGTAAAAAATGCAAGGCCGCCATGTCTTTGGCTCAATCTCTGTGGTTGAAGTTGAACAAAATGCTTTGAGTAAGATCAAAAAGCTTGAATAGAGTCAACGTTTTCAACATGGCTAATTGTATGTTTGTACAACTGCACAATTTATTTTAACATGAGAAGTAAGAAACTGTTTAAAATGTATCCAACAACTTGGAGAAGAACCTTTTGTTGTGAGTTTTCTCAAGCTTACTTTTGTCAACATAAAACCAAAGTTGATCTGATAAAATGGAAATATTTTTTGTAACTGTACTATTTATATTTCCACTCTAATTCTGCAAAAACGTTAAGAAATTAAAGTAGAAACTTTTTTTTAATGTGTCCAACAAAATTGACACACCGTAATATGCTGACTCCATTTTTCATTGGGTACTTCTGTCAATACATATTTTCAACTTGAAATCTCAAGTTGATCTGAGAAATAGTTATACAGATTATAAAGATTACAGAATTATACAGATTATAAAGTTATAAAGATTACAGTTGCGTTAGATTAGAGTAGACCACATTGTGCAGTAGAGCTAAATAGTCTCCGAGGATCTTACTGACATAATGATTTCAGTCCTTTGTGGGTTTGGAAATGGCAGAGAAACTTCGCCATTCGACCCTGCACATGTTCTCTCGGGAAGCCCCTTCGCAATGCCACGCTTGATGTGGCTCGGCTCTAACTCACTAAAAAGAACTTTCCAGAGGGAGAACTGGCCAGCGGACGAAAAGTAGATCTGCTGTGTTGAAAGTTTCGGAGAGGCCGGAAACCGCAGCAGGTGCGATACCGACTCCAAAGGGAGTAGCACATTCAGCAAGACTAAAACCAACGCTCGGGATTTTCAGGGATATGCTGATCCATTTGCTGAATGCTATTCTTCACACCACAGTGATAAAGCTCACCATTGTAAAGGATCATACGTGAATCCTCTTTCGCACTACTGTGGCACGTCTTTGGCCCGTAACTTGGATTTATTGCACCTAAGTGACACGGAAGCTTGGCACACGTTTGCATTTCCTCAAATCTACAAGCGTCTTGCTTTGAATCTGACCAGATGCATCTGGATCTACCACTAATCATCAGTTATTCCAAACCGTGGCCTTGCTAGAATAGTGAATTTGTGTTTTAGGGACCAATTGATTTTCGTAAAAGACGTTAGCTTAGACATGTTTAGACAGCAAATGCGTACGTCTGATTTGCTCTTATTTAGCCAATCAGATATTTTGACAGTAAAAATGATGCTTTGACTGCTAAAGAAAAATCATGTTTCCCAATACAATGTCACAGAGGAACTCCAGTCGGAGCAGGAAAGCCACAGTACACAGAGGTTGACGAAAAGCATGACTTTAATGACCAGATATAGACAGGTACTCACACAGAAACATGACGATGTGGAAGATAAAGACAGACCGAGAACAATGGCACAGGTGAAGACTTAAACACAGACAGTAGAGCAGGGGCGTTAAAGTCAAATGGACGGAGGGCCAAATAAAACATTTTGCTACAAGTCGAGGGCCGGACTGGTCATTGAAATCAAAATTTGACCTACTGAAAACCTAACAAATATATTACGATTAGATCAATAAAGCAATATTTTCTTATGACTCTGTCATTTTTAATTTTGAACAGGCTGGCACAAAAGAAAAATATGTCAATACAAAAACACCTCATAACATGAACATTAAGTGAACAAAGTGATATTATTCAAGGCACCATCAGCTATATTTTCTCATTTAGCAAAAGTGGGCTTCAAACTTCAAAGACATAAATGATATCAGCAATTTTCTGCCATTCACTCCACTGATAATATATATATTGCATTGAAATACAATAAAATAAAGTACAAAAATGCAAAAATCTATGAACCAGGAACAAGACTTTCGTCAAGGAAAAGTCATATGTGCAGTGAAAACAAATATTATTTTTAAATTTTGAAATTTAAAAACAGAGTAAAACTCTAAATGTGTTATTGCACAGTAATGTTCACTCTTTTGAGGCTGATGATACTTGGTGGTGTCTCATCTTTTGTGCAAGCTCATCAATGTTCAGGGTCAGCTGAGGAAAATGTCTGGGAATTATATAGTATCCCCACATGCAAAAAACGTGAGAAGACATTTTTGTTATGTTCATTACATGTTAGCAGTTGTGTAAAGTACTTGAGTAAATGGACTTTTGCTGCAAAGTAACCACTTGTTACTTTGTGAATGTGCGTGAGTCGGCATCTTTTTCCATCGTAGTTACAATAATTGTTTGGGTGGACGAGGTGATATGGCCGTCTGCAGGGCTCTGAAAGTACAGATACTATTTATTTTGTTCAGCCATTTTGAAACATTGATGTGTTACAATACATTTCTGTAATAGGAAATAAAACCTCACAAATAGAGTTTCTTCTTTTTTTTACATTTATTGGTGTTTTTTGAGCCTATAATCAGTGCAAATAAAATACAGTTCTTTTAAAATGGGATACTTTGTGACTTTTACTCAAGTCTTCTTGTAATTGGCAACTTGTAATGGCGTAATTTCTACATTAAGATGAATGTACTCAAGTATGTTTCAGGTACTGGAAGTTTGTACTTTATTTAAATAGCCCCTAGAACCTCAAGTTTTATTAAATCATTCTCAGATCAGTGCTTGAACCCCACGTGGAAATCTAAAGCAGTGTTTCATTAAACAACACCAGAAAAGCAATAAAGCTTTCCAGACACGTAGGGACAAAATAAAAAGATCTGCTTAACCCCTGACACCATTTTCATTCGATTTTAATGATTACGTAGAACAAGAAAGTGACAAATTGGCTTCAGAGGGGTTCAGTTTCAGGTTTATTGAGAAAACAGGAGAGAGAAAGAAAGAGCGCATTCTCCAGAGAGCGCATTCATCTGACAGTTTGTTTTTTTCTCCTCATTTAAAGTGCTCGGGTCCGACCCAGTGACCCAGCAGGAGTCCATCCTGAATATTGGAATCAGTCTCCGTACAGGAATAAATAAATAAATTAGATGGACAGTTGCTCATGAGCGGAGCCTGAGACTTGCTCAGCAAACTGGAAGTCTGGAGCGCTGAGAGACGCGAGACCACATTGAACAAACATGATTATAAAAACAGGCACATAGCACGGCGTGTCGAGAGCAAAGTCAGTCTTCTGTCAGTGTTAAGAGCATCGGAACAGGAGCGGAAGAACTATAAGCAGAAGAAATCTGTGACAGGGTGACCATTGGAAAGGCACTGTGCTAATATGAGCGCTAATGATGATTAGCATGACTGAAGCGTGGGCGGAAATGACGCCGTGCCATTGTTTGTTATTGAAAAGAAAATGGAGTCAAAAAAAACAGGCGTTCTTTTTTTCCCGAGCTGTTTTCTGAGAGATTCAAATTTCATAGTGAGTCATTGAGCTTCAAAGGATTTTTTTTTTTTTTTTTGACAGATTCTGTGAAGAAAACCAAATCCCGACAATTTGATTTTGGTCATGTCTCGTTTCACATCTGTTTGTGCTTCTATGTTGGTTTTGTTTGTTTTTTTCTGTTCTCAATATATAGTATGAATGTGTAAACACGCTCTTTATTTTCAGTGTTTGTCCTCATTCTTATTCTCCATCTTAATTGTCAACTAATCTTAATGAAGTTGAATCTGAATCTCAAATCCGGATTATCGCACTCAGGCCAAAAAAAAAATGTTTTTATCATGTTTAAAGTTTCATTTTCATACAGATGGAAACATGAAACAACCAGTGTTGCTGTCTGCAAATCTGTTTGCTTAAATTTTAATTATTGATTGAAATACTTAAATACTTGATTCGATAAAGCAACTCGAGTTATTAAAAGTCATGTTCAATTGAGTTTCTTCAAACGACTCAAATCAGCAGAAGCGCAGAACAAAACGAGTGGAAGATTCAACGACTTTTCTTTCCTTTCATGTTTCTTTCTTCCTCTGTGGTTGAAACACACGACACTTTCCCATGAGAACAGCTCAAAAAAAGAAAGTCTTGCTGTTTCCCCATTCGCTCACGCAGAGCATCCAGCAAGGCATCCCGGCAACAGTCAGCTCTATGGGAGAAAAGTGAGTGATCTACAATAATATAATCTCGCTGAGGTCACTTCCTGCCCAGGAAAGATCAAGTTTCATTTACCTCAACTCGATTTCACACAGTAATCCAGAATGTGCTGCTCGCAGCAACAGAAATAAACAAATAATCAAACGTTTTTTTGAAGACGGACCAAGGGAGAAGGGGCTTGTGGGAACAGTGTGCTTGAGATCGCTGGAGAAAAGGTCGACCCGCGGGTGACCTTTGACCCTCCTTCTGCTTCAGAGTGGGAAAACTCCCATCTGTCACTCACATTTAGACACGCCCCTTCACCGGGGCATCACTCAAGGCCTTTTTATAGAGTGCGTACATTAATTACGTACCGTATAAATACACACGCACAAAGACCATCTGAGCTTGGGAGAAAAGCTGGAGATGTGCTAACCTCCACAAATGAGAAAAGGGGGAACTGAAGCCCGATAATATCTCAAGTCTTATTACTCTTCAGGTCTGTGAAGATTGGATAATGGTGGTGGCTGGCTGGGTGTGTTCATAGATAAACCAGCTGAGCAGCTACGGCTCATATTGCTTCAGATGATGGGGAGCCTTTACATTGAGCATGTAGGACTTCATGAACAATAATATCAGGACTTCAGGAAACGTCTCCTCCGACTGACGGCCTTATTAAGAAAAAGCAGCCATCCCTGCAGATATACAATTTTACATTATGGTGTTCAGTGGATGGCTCTCCAGCGTCTCCTTGACGTACTTCTCCCGTTGGTCAACGCTGCCGACGACTCGGTCTGCACCGCTTTGTGCGTGTTTATTGCATCTTCAGGTAGCTGGGCATGGAGTAGTTGAACATCAGAAAGTCCAGTTTGTAGAGTTGATATATCTGACCCTGCTGCCGAGAGCTGATGTTGCTGAAAAACATGGCTGCCATTTGATCAGTAGTGCGTGTGGATTTGGCAAATGAGGGAAAGCGCAAGGAGTCTCCGACGCCCGCCAGCTTCAGCACGTAGTTGGCGTCCTCCTCCAGAGTTTCGTACTTTCCCACCAGGTCGTAGTGGATGTGGCACGGGTGGCACAGAGAGTTGACGGTCTGCCAGTGCTCATTCAGCGGAGCTTCTCGTTGAGTGGCCGGGTCGGCGAGGTACTCGGCAAACTCTTGGAACTTCACGTCGGCGCCGCTCTGCAGTGCCTCGGCCGTGGCGTTCTTGCGGTAGCGTCGTACGATCTTCGTGCCGTAGCGTTTGTGGAAGGAGGTGTTGTAGCGGAGCGTGAACTTGTTGCGGTAAGCGGACACCAGCCTCTCGAAGGGCTCCCGCACAAAGAGGAACTTGAGGTAGCTCTTGAGTCGATGGTTGATGTCGGGGATGCTGTACTGGTTGAGAGTCTTGAGGTTCGAGGGGACATGGGCTTCGTTGGATGGGATATCCATGGGGTCGCTGTACCTCCCGCGGCCGCTCAGCACCATCATGACCCTTTTCCAGTTAGTGCAGGCCACCTTTGGCACGTAGCAGTAGATGAGCTCGTGATCATCGTCCACCACCAGGTGCTTGAGGTCATTTGGGGTCAGGACGCGTCTCTTTCTGCTGGACGCGCTGTGCGCTCGACACGTGTCTCCGACTTGGTCGCGTCGGGCCTGGTGTAGTACCGCCGAAGCAGAAAACTCGGCCTGAAAAGAGGGTAAACAGAGTGAGTTGAAGAACTTCTACTAGTTTATAAAGAGCACTATAGTGTTTGGCCATTAAAAAGAAGATTTTAATAAAGTAGGTAAAATTTTAAATCCGGTAAGGTAAAATATAGTAGGTAAAATAGTTATCTGTCAATAAAGCAGTGGTGTAAAGTACTTGAGTAAATCGGCTTTGCTACTTAAGTATTTTTGGCTACATTGTGACTGTGTGCGACAAGTCGGCATCTTTTTCATTCAATTTCTGTATGATATTTATGATCTAACGTAAACGTGAATTAACGGTTGCACTTTGTTGTACATTTGAGTTTTACTGAGACTGACTTTTGGTTCTTTTTTATTTAATTTGTTCTGTCACTTTGAAACATTTAGGTGTTAAATTTCATTTCTATACTGGGAGTTTTTTGCTTTTCACATTTCTTGGTGTTGCTTTTTTTTATCCTAAAGTCATAAGTAAAACACTTTTCTAGATCTTTTAAAATTGGCTACTTTACCACATTTTACTTTACATACATTCCACAAGTCTTCTCGGAATTGGCGACTTATAACTTGTAATGGAGTAATTTTTACAGTAAGATAGCTGTACTTTTACTCAAGTATGGTTTTCAGGTACTCTTTACACCTCTGGAATAAAGTCTGCATCAGTTGATATCATAAAACTCAAATCTTCGTTCCGGTCGGATTTGAATGTTGCTACTTGCAAAGAGTCGATGACTTTGGATTTTCTTTAGAAAAAGGTTAATACAGTCAAGTTTGTCTGACTTGGAACAGTGTCGGTTAGCATCATGCTAATTTCCAACATTTCTGTAAACATGAGAGTGCCCTTTCTTGTGAATACTAATGTTTTCACACATGAATAAAATGCAAAAAGTGGCTTCTTATTATCCAGTTTGAAAATGTTGAGATTTTAAGCTCAACAAATGCCGAGAACAAGAACACACCAAACTAAACAAGCCTTTAATGTGAGGAAAGGCCAATAAAGGGCATGATGATCTTTACCTTAATCCTCAAAGAAGAACAAAGGTTAAAGGTCAGTCAATTGTGAAAGTATTCTAAATAACCTGCAGTTTACATTAATCCAGCTGGTATTTTAGCATGGCAAACAGACTAGCGTGTTGCTAGTGCACATGAAGTTGTTCTTATTATAGCTTTAGTTCAAATCAATATCAACAATTCTTACAAGTTTCTGCACTTCACGTAATCTAACACTTAGAAAGGGAACGGCGCACAAACGCCCTCTGAAATCATTATTCAACCCTTCAGCACCGCCACCCACATATTCCCCATCTCTCCGCGTCTGTCTCTCTCCCACTTTCTCTCTCTCTCTCCGTCTCATACACCCACTCTCATCATTTTCAGAGTTCGGTCTCGGTGGAATTTTCACAGAGATTTGGGATCAATCTATTCTGCCCATTTTTTGGCATTCTTTGATGCGAAAAAAGTTCCCTATAAACGGAAAACCAGGTTTAATAAAAGAGTTTTATCAGATACACGCGTTGTGTGATCATGCTCTCATCCTGGTGTCTTCACTGTGAAATTAAAGTGTCTGATCATGAATTAGGCAGTCGGAACGCACAGACGACCAGAATCAGATTCCTAGAAGCGCATTCATATCAGGATGGTTTATTTAGACGCCCCAGTCATTGTTTTCATCAAGTCCGAATTTGGACTCACATGAAGGAGAATAATTCAACATTTTCACTTTGTAATGCATCTGCAGCCACTTGTCTGTCCTTGTGTTTTCAAAACCCTGAGAGCTTTTCTGGGAAGCCTTTTGTATATATAGCTAATGATACAGCGTCCAGCTCACTTCCTGCAAACTCATCATGACTATTGAAACGGTCAAAGCTGGATTTGCTACAGCCTTCGTGGTCTTTGACGGTCACACGAAGGTACATAGCAAAGTAAAACCGGTCATTTACAGGTTCTCTACAACCTGCTTTTCTGTACTTCCTTTTTATTATTTTTATATTTTCTTTTACTTTCTTCAACATGCAATCTGTGTGGGATCCTTCAAACAATCTAAATTCAATCTCGGCTTTGGTGAGTCCGTGCGAGAAACGCTCGCTCTCTTCACAGATTCAGGTGGTGTTTATGATGCCCTCAGCTAATTTATTCCCATCGCGGCGACTCGCCTTGCTGCTCTCCAGCTCAATTAGATGGCTGAAACGCATTGGCATTATGATAATGCCCGACCGACTCTCTCGCTGCACACAGAAATGTGTCTGCACTGCTGGAGAGGTTTTCAATAGGAAAATTGAGCATTTTCATTGTTGGTGACATTTGCCATTGACGCACAGTTACAGCTTGACTTATTTTATTATTTATTATTTTGTATGCAAAGCGCTGATAATCCAGTGTTCATCTAATGATTTCTTTTCTACTGAGTTCGGACAATGTATTAATTATTGAAGGCTTTAATAAAAGATTTAGGCTATAACAAATGTGAGAGCAGCAGCGTTTACAAATTAAATTCTAGAGAATTTGTACTCGTATTATATGTACTCGTAAAGATCTGTACTCGTGTTGTTTGATTTCTTTTTTTGTGTGCAGAAAACTGATTTGTCTATTTATAAAAATTACTAAAATTTTACCTACAGCGTGTTTGTGTGTGTGTGTGTGCGTGTGTGTGTGTGTGTGTGTGTGTGTGTGTCTGTGTCTGAGAATTATCATTATTACACAACACGGAAACTGAGCGGTTACATAATGAGGGAAATAATAATTTACATACCAAAAGCTCCATCTAAACATTAAAATGTGATGTTTATAACAATTAATTATGATGTTATATTCATTTTAATAATGTATTGCCCTGGGAGGAATACATGTTTAAAAAGAGAGGGAAAACTCTCCATAAAATGATTAAAAGCCTCAATAAAACTTCATAGATATGTAAATGAATTCCAAAGCGAAGCCTTGGAGACTGTCGTTTATTCCAGGTCATAAAGCCAGAGGTGATGACCCTGCAACCGCAATGGCCTTGAATCACCCCTTCTGGACAAGCTCCTAAGCGAGAGATGAGCTGTTAAAGGAAGTCAAGCCCTTCCTTCTTCCATCCTTCCCTCCATCTGTCCCTGTCCTGAGATTTATCATCCTTTTATATGAGCTCCGAGAGAGATTACCACACTCAGGGGGCTGAAGTTTAACGCAGAGAATAAATTTGATTTCCCAGAGAACTGGGCAATAAAGCGAATAGGCCGCTAGAGTTATCAGAACAGGAAGTGGATCCGACGGCAACCGCAATGCTTTCACTAAAAGCATTGCAAGGTGAATTGCTTTCACTAACAGCAGTTTCTATTTCAACGCAATAAATGTTTCCAATAATAGTTCTTTGAATATAAATGTATATATGCCGTACTTGCCCAATACGGTAAATAAACACCACCTTTTTTTTTAATTTTAGACACTCAAAATCCTAGGGGGTGCTTATATGCGCATATTTCAAATATAGGCAACCGTTTTTCATATTTCAAGTAATAAGCAATCACAAAACAAACGAGACAAAAAAAATGAAAATACGTCGTTTTTGTGAAGCAGTGTGCGTACATATTAGATATATTTCCATGCAGCTGATAGTTTGGTTGACTTACACATCAAAACTGCATCTTAGGAATCTGATTATTCAGGGACGCATAAATATTGCCGAAGCTGATGATATCAAGCGGCCATTAGTGTGCTGCGGTGCAGTGAAGTGCTGAGCGTGCACAGCGTGGGTTGCCCGTGTGTGTTTGTGACTGTCTGTATTAGCTCAGTAAACATTAAACTGCTCGCCAGCTCCGAGTTCCGCACTGTAATACTTTGTTTGTCGATCAGACTTCACTCTCACAGAAGGATAATGAAGGTGTCCTTGTGAGAGCCTCACTCTCCCGCTGCTGATGCGATTCAGGCCTCGCCGTGGCAAATTAAAGCTGAGAGTTTGATGTAGTGCTGCTGCAGTCAAATTGATCTCTTGTCAATGAAAAGAGAAGATGGGGGCTTACACTCTTCTGCTCTCCATTCTCCTCTAGACCAAATCAACTTCCCAACCATCCAGGAAATCTTGTTTGTAGCTTGTAGTTCATAATCCATCAATAGTTAATGTAGCTACCAAGAGTTACATCATTATGTGTGTGCATGCATTGCATATTTTCTAAATACCCAATAAATTCCATTCATCCATCAACTTCCGCATATCTGGGACAGGGTCGTGGGGGCATCAGACTGAGCAGCGATGGCCACACTTTTCTCTTCCTTATTACTTCCTCCAGCTTCTCTGGGGAGAAACCAAGGTGTTACTAGGCCAGTCTTGAGATACAGTCTCTCCAGCGTGCCTAGGGTGCCGTTGGGTCAAGCTTCCATGGAAGAGATGTTCTGGGGGCAATCAAATCAAGTCTCACCTCAAGCCACCTCAGCCGACTCCTCTCAGTGTAAAGGAGAACACTCCTCTGTGTCCATGCTCCTTACCCTATCTGACCCTGTGACTTAGTCCTTTCTGTCATGGCCCAAAGCACAGGACCATAGGTAAGGGATGGAATGCAGATGGAATGCTGGCCAGTGTATTAAGAGCAGTGTCTTAACAACGGGCCAGTACATTGAACACAGTACTGATGTCCATGCCACGTTTTGTTTGTCAATCTTAATCTA
Source organism: Paedocypris micromegethes (assembly GCA_028031935.1). Classification (NCBI taxonomy): domain Eukaryota; kingdom Metazoa; phylum Chordata; class Actinopteri; order Cypriniformes; genus Paedocypris; species Paedocypris micromegethes. The sequence continues at coordinate 8,844,990 of CM051496.1, forward strand.
TTCTTCCCTGACTCGTTAACAAGACCTCAAGATACTTGAACACCCCCATTTGAGCATTGAGCCATCTAGAAAACCACAAATCACATGTAGAATGGATTGGCAAACACCCATGAACTTTCCAGCACCCTTGTGACGGTATAGAGCCGGTCTAATGTTCCATAACCAGGACTAAAGCCACATTGTTCCTATATATGAGGTTCCACTATCAGCTTAAATCTCTTCTCCAGCACCCGGGCATAGACTTTACCGAAAAGGCTGAGGAGTATGATCCATCTAGTATAGTTGAAACAAACCCTTTTAGTCCTCATACTGACCCTGACCTCCTGTACAACGTCCTGATACTCAAACACCTGAGGGAGAGCATTGACACTGAGAGGTTTTCTCACTACCACTTACTTCTAGAACTTCAACCAGATCTAGAGAATAGATTGCATGAACATTGAGCGACAATGTTGAGTTTGAAGGAGAGTGAAGATGTTCCCCACCCATCTTGTCCTTGAGCCCAATTGTGGACAGTGGAAATAAGAGATGCGGTCAAGTTGAAGGTTTCTTACCAGGCTCGGATGGCCTGTCGGACATCTAAAGCAGCTGATAAGTACTGGCAGGCCAAGCTCAGAGCTAGAATCTCTATTGTATTTGTAGAGATTTTTACATTTTTTTTCTTCCTGGGTTGAGTCGCCTTTTCAGGTTTTTTTCGAGTTTTTATTCTGCAACTCCTTCATTGTTTGTTTGTAAAGTGGAGTCCTTAATATACAGTATAAGTACTATTGAATTCAGGGTCTCAAGACAAACTGTCACGTCGCCAGGGACTACACCTCCCATGATCCCTGGTTCCCTGTGTTTCCCTGTTTGGATGTAGTCATGTGGTTCATTTGTATCAGCTGTTTGTCATTTGTACCTCGTTTGTAGCGTTATTTAAGTGTCACCTGTTCTTGTGTTCATTGTCGGTCAATGTCGTTGCACCTGCGTGTTCCCGAGTTTGTCCCGAGTTCTCTGTGAGTTATCTCACGTTGTTTTGTCAGTAAAAACTTGTTTCTATGTCACCACAATCCCTGGCTCTGCTTCCTGCATCCACCACCGTGTTGGGACGTGACACATACAAAACAAACATTTCAGTTTTTGTTAACTCATAATTGTTTTGTGCTCATGGAGTCTCCTTATCTCTAACTACTTTTAAAACAAAAAAAATCCCTGACTGTAAGAACAAATAAGAGACACATTTTGACACATAACCATTCATTAATTTTGCGGAGAATCTCTGAAGCAAATTTATATTCGAAAAAGTATTCTTGGTGAACACAATAAATCTAAAATATTGACTCTGAGATAAAAAGAAACTGTAATAAGGAAAGGTCAAACATTCAGCAAACTAATACCTAATTAACGTTATATGAATGCATGTTTTATGTAATGTATAATTATATATGTGCACAAGTGTGTAAAAATGTAGTTATTCATTGTTTGCTGTTGAGCATTTGCCTTAAATGGAACTTCCGTTGACCTCTGGGGAGTCTCTAATTAAACACATCTAAACGTGTGTGTGTGTGTGTGTGTGTGTGTGTGTGTGTGTGTGTGTGTGTGTGTGTGTGTGTGTGTGTGAGTGAGTGAATGGATGCAGTGTCAAATGCCCGTGGAAACAGGAAGTTTCCACTGGCTATGCCTGCTGTTGCCAATGTGCCACACACACACACACACACACACACACACACACACACACACACACGTCACACACACACAGCTTACAGGCATTTAAAGGTGAGATAAAAGTGAACGGTAACGCTATCCTGAGCAGAACTGGTTGGTGACGTTAAACGTGTATTGGCTTGTATTCATTGGTCTTACTTCACATATAATTAATCTTTAACTTACAAACAATTGTACAAAACCAAAATGTAAATTAAATAATGGTAAAATGTTAACAGATAGAGATGAGAGAAAGTGAATGAGAGAGAGAGAGAGAGAATGGTGGGGGGCAGACACAGAGCGATGCAAAGAGAGAAAGAGGAAGAGAGAGAACGAGCGAGAGAGAGAGTTATAAAATGTGAGTGAGATTCTGAGAGCTCATGTCAAGCTGGTGATTTTCCACCTCTCACACCTGAAAAGCATCTTACACAGAGTTCCAGAGGCAAGTGGTAAAGAAGCTGAAGGGTTCAGCGAGTTCATTGATACACGAGTGTGTGTGTGTGTGTGTGTGTGTGTGTGTGTGTGTGTGTGTGTGTGTGTGTGTGTGTGTGTGTGTGTGTGTTTAATCAATATACAGTACTGTATACACTTTTAAAGTTATTTTTTACAATTTAATTTTTGTCCACTTATACAGTTAGACTTTGTTTGGTTAAATGAAAATATGTAAAATATATAAATATAATGTACACACACACACACACACACACACCCACACACACACACACACCATAAATTACCTTTTTTTACTGTCTTTGAACATGAGTTCAAGCTTTTGGGAAAATGTTGAAAAAAAAGTGTTGTGCAATAGTGTTGTTTAGTGAGTCAGATTGGTTTGGACCAGGCACGGCTGTGCTGTCTGTCTGGTCTTGCCTTTGCAAGGTAGTGTAATAGTTTCACAGAGTTTAGGCTGTTTCACAAGAATCCAGGGCTGTGTGACTCTCATGCCTCTCTTCTCATTCGAGAAGAAGCTAGGAAAATGCTTTGAGCAGTTTAAAAAAACTGTAAAATCTGACTGTGACTGGTCGGCCACCAATTCAGGGGGCGTGGCCTGCGTGCCGTCTAAAACGCTGAGATTAATTCCAGCACTCCACCACCTCCTCCATTAGAAATGAAGAAGCAGCATAAGCTTTGACAGTTTGAGTTGCCTACTAAGGGCTCTAGTTCATTCTGAGCATCTATAATCTATATAGATACTATCTATATAATCTATGGCTATAGCCACCAATTATAAGCGACTAACGTACATTAATCGCAAAATCGCGCTCCAATTTGTGTGTCCTGTTAAATCAATGATTGAGTAAATCAATGATTAATAAAGCAAATATCGCCTACAAAAATAAAGTGACTTGTGTATTTTTGAATAATTTGCAGCCGGATTGATTTGAAGGAGCGACAGACTCACTGCCTAGCAGAATGGCAAAATCCCGAACACAGGCACATTATGACGTTCTTAAAGAGCTTTACGCACAACGAACGGCCTGTAAAAGAACAGGAGAGAGTGGGAACGTAATCTGCTATAATAGTTTCAGTATAATAGTTTTAGTACCTGTCACGGCAGAATAATTCAAGCAGTGTATCACTCTCCGTTTGGAATGTTTTTACAGCATCACGTGTTTATATGCGCACACACATAAGGTTTATTAACCGCACACTTCTGCTTTATCTGACTCGCACACCACCACCTCACACACCACCACCTCCAGTAACCTAATGTGTGTGTGTGTGTGTGTGTGTGTGTGTGTGTGTGTGTGTGTGTGTGTGTGTGTGTGTGTGTGTGTGTGTGACGAATCGAACTTCACAAAATAAGCAACGTTCTTGTGTAAAAAAGTTCAGTGAGACTCTGTTGCCTTGGAGTGTATCGTATAGCACGCGGTCAAACAAGAGCGAGTCAAGGTCGTGGAAAAATGAATGGAACTGTACATTAGCGCTGCTGCGTGTGGAAAACAAACTTCTGGAAAGTCAAAATAAACTGTACATGTATTCAGACTCACTTAGCGTCTACCTCAAGGATTTGCTTGGATTAAACGGGTTCATAACAGGTGCGCGTGTGTGCGTGTGTGAAAGGTGTATATAGCATATGTGAGTATTCATTATTTATTTATTTTTTTCTCAAATTATCCCACTTTTTTTTCCTCAAATATATTCTTGTTTGATGTTTTCTACTCAAACCATTTCAAAAGGTTTACATTTTTAATAATAACTGATAATAAACAATTATTCTGATAAATTATTTTTTTTACCAAGAGTGTATTTAAAATGTGCAATAAACTTAATATGATTAGATATGTAACAGTCATGTCTGTGTGTGTGTGTGTGTGTGTGTGTGTGTGTGTGTGTGTGTGTGTGTGTGTGCGCGCGCAGGCATTTAGGTCAAAGTGTGGCCCCAAATAACCCCACTTTGACCTAAATGGGGGCCGAAATATGCACTTGTGGGGTCCATAGTTGTCTTTAACCTCACAACCTGTCTGACGGTTACAACTGAATGTTTGTTATTAATTTAGTTTTAATTTAATAAAA
>CM051496.1:8853064-8991266 GCA_028031935.1 Paedocypris micromegethes
TGTGTGTGTGTGTGTGTGCGTGTGTGTGTGTGTGCGCGTGTTTGTGTGTTTCCCGCAGGACTGTCGACTTTCTCTTTTTAGCTCCTGCCATCATTTCACATACCTCCAGCTTAAGTATATACTGTATTTACTCGACTATAAGTCTACTAAATACATCTTTCAGAAAACGGCATAAGCTGTGCAAAGGAGCAGCACTCTGCTTCCCGCTGCTCCACGCTCTCACAGGCACACACACACGCGCTGTCTCACTCTTTCAGCTCAGCTCTCTTCTGACTCTAGTCTCTCTTTGGCGTGATGCTTCACAAACACTTCACACGGTGGATTTCGAACGTAGTATTTATTCCCAAAACACGAGTTAGCATTAGCCGTCCGATTCTCTGGAAAACTCAGACCTGTTTGATTTCTCTTAAAGGGGCACGTTTCCCAGAAATCTTTAAAATGATAATGCAACCATACCAATGACAAATTAAACTTAAACATAAATTAACAAAAGCTTAAATAGATTAATACCAACATAAACAAACAGGGTTACTTGAATTTTAGGTTTCCTTTACCACCAAGGATGTCTGAAGACTTATTAATTATTTCTATAGTAAGGATTAAAGAGCATCTGGCCAGGTGTTCTATCACTATTTCCCTGTGCCGCTTTAGTGTCTCAGTGAGCCCCAAATAACCTAAATTGACTATATAAAACCAAAAATTGGGTTTCTACTCATTTCTACCTATTCACTTTTCTCTCATTTCTTTCCCCCGACTTATAAGCGGGTCTAAACAGAATACCACAATCTCACAGCTGAAGTGGGGGGGTCGACTTATAAGCGAGTAAATACGGTAATCATTTCCTTTTTTATTGAGTGATACTGTGATGCCAAACCGAGTTCATTTTAAAGTTAGCAGCCAGTATGTTTAGTGTTCGTGAGCTTAACTGTATCCTAACTCAAGACAGTGTGCCTCACTGATTCCCCCGGGATCTTTTCCTTTCAGCCTTGAGATAATGATTCTGCTTCCTGGAGTGTGTGTATTGTGTTGAGTTCCTTTGTCGGACTGGTTTTTACACTTTTAAACCTCTTTTACAGATGTGAAAGAGTGTTGTAGACAAGACTTGTAAGTGTTTCCACAGGAAGGTGAGTAGGAAACACAATTTTATATGAAGCGGACGACAGGTTCAGTCATAAACCACAAAACGACTGCACATATTTATTGGTTAGAGTGGTTTGGTGTGTCATGTCTACTGTGCGTCCTGCGAGACTGAGTGTGTGTGGGTGAGGGTTGTGTTGTGGTCAGCTCAACCCTGACTTTAGGTCCAATCTCAAGACTTTAGGTCGCAGTCTGTGAGACCATATTATAAAACTCCAATAACCTTAATGCTTGTTTTTCTCTGTTGGAGACTTGTATCGACAAACTCTTGTCTTTACAATACAGATTTAACCTAGAGTGCAGTGACCTCTGTGTGTGTGTTTGTTTGTGTGTGTGTGTGTGTGTGTGTGTGTGTGTGTGGTCTTTTTCATAGGCATGTCAGCTTGATGCTAAAGCAGCTCCTGACATAAGTGGATCTTGTAATTCTGAATCATCTTGAATACTAACTGTAAATGCTTTCGATGCTGCTTTCATCTTTATTTTTTTGTTTTCTTTGTAAGATTCTCTTCTCTCATTCTATGCTTTTTTGTCTACATATATACTTCTCATTTCTCCATCCTTTTCTGAATCAAGCTTCATCATTCAACGAATCATCTTTCTGTCTCTCTCGCCATTGTTTTTCTTGCTCTTTTGTTCTCCTTTTCAAGAACATCTGACAAGAAGATCTGTCTAACACATCTCTCTCTCTCTCTCTCTCTCTCTCTCTCTCTCTTTCTCTCACTTCTACAATTTATTTTCTCTCCTCGATCAATACTCATTGGCCATTTTTTTAGATACACCTGTCCAACTGCTTATTAACAATAATTTCTGGGAAATTTCACACAAAACCATCTCTATAGTTTACAGAAAGGTCTTAAAGAGAAAATATCCAGAGAACAGCCACAATAACTCCAATAGCCACTCGTCACAAAGAGCATCTGAATGCACAACACATCAAACCTTGGTTTGGGCTACAGCAGCAGAAGACCACACCGGGTGCCACTGCTGTAAGCCAAGCACATGAAACTGAGGCTACGGTTCACACAAACTCACCAAAATTGAACAATAGAATATTCATCAACCAACCTCAGTATGTGAGGCTACACAACTGTGTGTCCGATATAGTGGTTTCCAGCACTGGGGCTCCTCAGGGTACGGTTTCTCTTCACCTTCTACACCTCGGACTTCACATACAACACCAACCCATGTCATATCCAGAAATTCTCAGACGACTCGTCGGCTGTGTATCAGCAGGGAATGAACTGGAATACAGATCAGTCATTAGTGACTTTGTGGACTGGTGTGAGAGCAACCACTTGTGCTTAAACACCAGTAAGACCAAAGAGAGGGTGATTGACTTCTGGAGGAAAGAAAAACATCACACACCGGTGAACATCCAGGGCTCAGACATAGAGTATGTAAACAGCTTCAAAAACCTGGGCGTTCACCTAAACTGTAGACTGGACTGGACAGATAACACCGACGACTTGTACAAGAAGGGCCAAAGTCGCCTCCACCTACTGAGGTGGACTGAGGTCCTTTGGAGTGTGCAGGCACATGCTAAGGACGTTTTATGACTCTGTGGTGGCCTCTGTCATTCACTACGCTGTCGTCTGCTGGGGACCAGGCAGCACAGACCGGGACAGGAAAAGACTTAACAAGCTGGTGAAGAAGACCAGCTCTGTCCTGGGCTGTCCACTAGACCGTGTTGAGGAGGTGGGTGAGAGGAGAATGCTGGCCAAGCTTACATCTATCCTGGACAATCCCTCTCACCGACTGCACCACACTGTGGGAGATCTGAGCAGCTCCTTCAGTGGCAGACTGATCCATCCACAGTGTAGGACGGAGCGCTACCCCAGGTCCTTCATCCCCACAGCTGTCAGACTGTACAATGCTGGGATCTGACAGGTTCAACCTACAGTGCTATTTGGTCACTATACTATTGAAATGTAAATATATTTTTCTTTATTTATTTCTGTACTGTTTCCAACTGTTTCCATTTTTTTTGTCATTGTTACTAGTGGCTGTTCCGGCAATTGAATTTCCCCACTGTGGGATCAATAGTTATTTCATTCATTCATGCATTCATTCATTCGTCAATCCCTTCATAACCACAGTGATATCTTCTGATGTAACCATCTTCTGATTGCTGCTTCCAGCAAGATAACGGGCCATGTCACAAAGCATGAACCCTCTCAGACTGGTTTCTTAGACATGTCAATGAGTTCACTTTTCTCAAATGGCCTCCGCAATCACCAGATCTCGATCCAAAATATGCATCTTTGGTATTTGCAGCAACTATCAATGCCACAAAGGTAAAAGCTCTGAAGGCAAAACAGGGTCCAGCCTTCTACTGGGTGGCCGGTGGGTGTTTTTCTCATTCTCCCTCCCTTTTCATATCCTCTAACTTCCTTTTCCTTTTTCTTTATATTTCCTTAAACCTATATTTGATCCAACATTTCTCTCTTACCCCATCAATTTCTCTTTCACGCTGCCTCCCTTTCCCCAGGCAAGGGGCTGTCATTTCTCATTTGTCTCATTCACTCTCAAGCGACTGCATCCGCCAATACTGTCCCTCAAATCACATTATATCTGAAACTACCTGATAGAAATGTCACCTTCAGGAGAAAGGCGGAGAGAGAGACGTTGCGTTTCTCACACAAGGTAAAAATGTCTTTGCAGTTTTTTTAAAAGGGTTTTATGATTAATGTACTTCCTCCAAATATTTCCCCGAGCTGTGTTGATCTGCATTGCAGGTGTTTGCAGGATCATCCGCATCTGTCCTGTAACCCCCGCGCTAAAACATACAGTTCCACACAAACACACAGATGTTCATAAACACAGAGAGATGCAGCACTTCCACCTTAAATAGGGGATTTGTTCAGTCATGAGACTTTTTCTTGTTTGTCCTGTTGGAACACATATCACAGACACAGATGGTGGAAACACTAAATTATAATGTGACTTTTACGCAGAAATTAAATATCCCCACACACACACACACACACACACACACACACACACACGCACACACACACACACACACACGCACACACACACACACACACACACACACACATATATATATATATATATATATATATATAAATATACATACATACACACATTTTAATATATGTATCGTCTACTCTATTATTTTAGGTAAAACTAGAGAGATTTATATAGACTATATATTTATACAGTAGTACACTTTACTTTGGCTAAATGAATGAGAAATTAGTTTGGTGCATTTTATGAGATATGAGATTTACTTTTAAGATTGAAAATGTTACTACTTTATCTAGCCATTGCAATGGAAAATTTTTCTCTAAAACTGCTGGTGGTCTCTTCCATTAGCGTGATGTTGCTACGTATGTTTTGGCATGTGTGGACCCCCTGCTGTGTGATAAGGCATCCAGAGGCCAGGGAACCAGCTGTCACTATGGGTTGCCCATCAAAACAAAACATGACACTCTGTCAAACAATACATTAGCCTATAGTCTCAGACCACACACACACACACACACACACACACACACACACACACACACAGATGTGTCTATGTGTGTGTATTTGTTTGTAATAAGGTTGTGAAGAGAATGTGACAGTTTTTCTCACTTAAATGGAAAGAAAAGACCCTGCTGTCCTCTTTTCTTCACCTTTGCACATTTACGAGGCTTAGAAGCTATTTCTAGCTCAGCGCTTAGCGTGATGCTAACATTTTAAAATAATAAACACATTTTTAATAAATACAAAAGATATTTTTGATGATGTTTGATAGTTTGTCATTAATTTTCATTTTAAATACATGAGTGTTATATACTGTTGCTGTATTGAAAGATCCTATGTTGCAAGATGAAAGAAATGGGGAAGTCCACTGTTCCCCTTAAAAATGCATTTCCTAATATGATGTATCACTTCTCAGTAAGTTCTCCTTTCAGGTCTCTTTTTTTTAGTTGTTTTGGGAAGCAGAGAAAACCACATCTGACACTGAAATTGCGATATTTTTAAATCAACATTTTAAATTACACTATTTACACTATCAATTTATACTATTACAAATATTATACATGTATACATTACTATAAAAAATATTTTTACTTAACCACATTACTACATATTTAAATGAAACTGCACATGTACATATGCCCACAGCGAATCCCTGTAAGCATTTGTTTATAATTAATAAAAGTATAGATCTAGTAATAGTTCTTTTCATTATTGTACGAAATTATTCTACTAGTACAGGCAGAGGTTTAAGTTGTGGTCAGTTGTAGAGTGGTCAGTCTCTATTTTTATCCTGCAAGTCAGAGTTTCACCAACGCTCCCGCCACAAACCTCTAATTCAGTGTGCCACACCCTTAGAGACGAGGACGAGAAGACAAATCAGCGGAGAGCGGGAGAGAAAAGACGTCTGAGAACAGAACCAGCAACAGCAGTCTGTGAGATTCATACAAAAATCTGATCTAAATCTAAACCCGGTTTATCTCTGGACGCAGCCGGGGCTCTGTAATCAGGAGGAACCAGTAATCATGGTTGGATTGAGAGAAACAAACAGCCGTCAGCCAGATGCCCAAAAGACAAATGACACTACAGCACTTCAGCCTCTGCGATTCTTCAGTCATCACCTCTCGGCTTTCTCACAGCGGCCCTTTCGCGTTGTAAAGTGTCAAAGCATGACTCAGTGATCATTACAATCACAGTATACACTCCTACGGTCCGTTCTGCTGTTCCACCGACCAAGTTGACAAGTGAGGGTTTTATATATCCCCTTTATATCGCTTCCTTACAATACAAAGTATCCTATTTTTACTACACACTGTTCCACTATAAGCAATAACATTTCAATCGTTAAGCAACAACGAACATTCCCTGTGAAACAAACCCATGGCTTTGGTGTTGCACAGTAATATACTGTTGATTCATAAACACTTCTGTTCACTAATAAAAAATGTAGCTTCTAAATTGTGCTTCAGTTCAAGAACTGCAGATCTGTGCTTCGTCACCAGTGATCACAGGCAAGATCGTTGAGCGTAACGTAGTACGTCTAAAATTACAGTTCAGAATAGTAAAAATGAGTGAGTTTGTCAGTATGGCAACTATATGTATATCAAGATTGTTCTACATTTAACCGTACAGTGAAGGGAACATTGGTGAACATGGGCAAGTAATGGCCATGGAACCCGAGGAGAATGTGTGGGTCAGTGCCTTGCTCAAGGACGCTCAGTTGTGGAACCCACTTGACCGGGATTTGTACCACTGGACCACACCACACCACGTATTCTTCTATAAAATAATAATTTGTTATTTTTCTGAATGTTCTGTCGAGTTTGAGTCATGGCTTGAGAAGAAAAACTGACCAGTCTGACTGATTGCGCCGCCGTGCTCTCAGCACAGAATGAATGAGTCACTGAAATGATGCATCTTTCTCAAATCCCTTCAATGATTTATTCAGAATAAATGAATCTTTAAAATTGTTCTTTTGTTGAGAAGAATAAGCTCCATGGAATTAAATATGTAACATTTTGTATCTCTCTTTCTCACACACTAACACACTCTCAGAAGTAAAAAAAATAAAGTAGTCTCTCTGACATTTGTTCAAAACTAATCACTTGAACGATTCATTAATAAACCATCACAACGGGTAAAAACCTTTGAAGAGACAGTGACCTTCAACTAAACCTTGAGGAAACTGAATAATTCTTCCGACTAATGACTGTGACCTTCTAATGACATTGAGATGGAGAAACACCCTGACTAACAATATGTTTCGCAAAGTCCCCAATCACTGTAGATCATCACTGTATACGCATAATTTGAATGTTATTGATATCATGTTTTTGTTTTTTTCATTATGGAACAGATGTTTTTTTCTAGTTGACTTTACTGGAACTTTTGTGTGGGTGGAATGTGAAACACCAGTTACTAGGAGAGTGTCAGTGGTGATCCATGTGCTCCATCACCACAGGACTGAGCCATTTCAGCAGCTCACGGGGGGATCTGACCAATGTGCTTCTCACATTCAGCCTTTTTTAAGAGTGCAATTTCATTATTATAGCCACTCATATGGCTCTGCTTCAGTCGCATATAGCTCCATTAAAACAGGCAATCTCGCAAGTACCACTCAGACACACAGTTTTACAGTCTGACTCGGACCAGTTTCGGTTGCTAGACTTTCTTTAAATCGTACATGATAGCAACAGATATACTGTAAATAGTGAGTCAGAGTGTGTATCTATGTGTCCTGCTTTGTAATTGTTTGACTAAATCATGGCGTGTGTGCCGCCTTCGAACCCAGAGTTTCTAGGATGAGCTCCAGCTCCCTGTGTCCCAGAAATAGAAACGCATTTCAGAAAAAAGATGGATGGACGCTAGATATGTAAGCATTATATATGTGTGTGGGTATGCATTTATTAATGTACTCAGTATGTGCATCATTGTGTGCATGTCTATGATTAAGTAAATAACACAAGCATATTTGCATATTTACAAATATAGTTGTAATAGTTGTATTTTATTAGTTTGTTATTAAATAGTTAATATTTTTTATTGTGTAGAATAGATACACTGCACCAATGTATTGTATTTGACAATAAGACCTAAAACATATAGAATAAATCATAAACTTCATTCCATTCAAAAACCTGCCCTGTCAAAATTATCTGATACTAATTATTTTCTTAAAACCATATTTTGATTACATTTTTTACTACTGGATAATTTAGCATCACAGTTTCTGTAAAAAATTATAATAATAATGTTCTGTTTCTGTTGTGCATAAGCCGTGATACTACCTTACTGAGCGAGCCAACACAATATTAAAAGCATAATCTGCCCAAATTATCTTTACTGTTGATCGCACAATTCAGCAAATATCAAGGAATAAAAGAGCAGACAGACTGACCTGTAGATAATGGCAAGGCTTCGTGAAATAAAGCCTCATCTTTCAGACCATCTCTCTGCACTGAGCGCCCGCACAATGCCAGCGTTTATGCCGCAAAAATCAGAACAATCATTGTTATGTGCATGAATGCCAAACATTCAGCGAGCCTTCTTTTGGCTCTTTGTTGTATGTCATGTTTTGGCCCCTGTTCAGAAAAGGCTGTCTGAAAAACGCGAGCACACGGCCCTCACGAAGGCCGCCGAGACGGTTGCCATGGCAACATTCAGCAGGAAGTGAAATGACGGGATGTCTTAATGTCCTGTCCAAGGGTAGAGCTTTTAACAAGCATGACAATTTAGTTTTTTACAACCGGTTCATTAGAAAAGCAAACAACTACGGCATTGAGGCGAGTTAATAGAAAGAACTTTGTCCAGGCTTTGCAATTAGGCTTCTAGACGGAGCAGAATAATAATCTCCTGCTGCACTGGATTTATTAGGGGTTCAAGCTTTAAGGGCTAGAGTCCGTGTTAAATTTGGAGGGTTTGTATTCAGATAATCAATCAGATTTCAGCCATCATTTCTTATCGTGAATGCAAAAGTCAAACCACCCGTTGGATGGACTTCAGATTATGCTCTGTAACTATAAAATACATTGTGAAAACGCTTCAGATTTAGAGATGCTTATTTCACATTTTGAACAAATTAAGATTTTAAATTTGATTTTGGATCAGATTATGAGCTGCGTTAAGGGCATTCGAGAAGGTTTGGTATTGTCACAAAATCCGGTCTCGTTGACTGGACAGAGAAGGTTTGACTTTCATTGGTGTCAATTAAAACTATTTTAATTATTTTGTGTACAACAAAATATCATGAGGAACTAGAATTATGTGTTAAATGTTTCAATTTTCTACAATAATTCCAGTTTGAGGTGTAAATGTGTTGCTGCGGCAATGAGACAATTGCTTTTAAAGGACTTCAACTGGACTTTCGGTGTAGTTTTTACCAGTTCTAAGCTAATATGGCAGTTCTACTGTAATGTAGCGTGTAATTTAGAAATAAATCTCATGGGAGATCGTGGATCATTACCCTGTGACTCGTGATCTTATCAGTCACTTCTGTATCTGCAGGAGAAGGTGACTGTTCATCCATAGCTGTTCTATTAAATAAAGGCCTTTATTGTGATGGCAGGAGTTTCTATCTGCGAGGCAGTGGCTTTTTTTGCTGTGTTTATGCACAATAAGATGGTTTTTAAAATCATAAATGATTTCAGGTGGAAAACCACTGAAGGCACTGAAGCACACAACCCACACACGCATGTTTAGTCTAAATGTGCGCAATTGTTAAAAAAGATTTATACTTATGTGCTATAGCCCAAACTTCAAGTTAATCAACCGAACAAGTAATTGCATCATTACTCAATCAAATATGACCAAATCATATTTGTATGACTGAAATTAGACACAACATCATCTTTAATGAGATGCATAAGGGGAACACTGACAGTTTCTTTATAAACTGCCGTGTGAAGGACAAGGTCATTTATGTGTGTCGGTGTGTCTGTGGTGTGTGTGCGTGTGTGTGTGTGTGTGTGTGTGTGTGTTTGTTTGTAAGACAAAATACATTTGTAGGGATGTAATTCAATTGTCTGGATCAGAAAACATGAAAGAAATTTCTAAGAGATGAAATCTGGGAAAAGCCAATCACAATTTTGTTTTATGCGTCAAGCGTGACGCAGATCTCTAAAATGTCTGCTGTGTGAGAATACAGTTTGGTAGATACAGTATCAAAGTCAACAAAAAAACAATGAACAAGAAAGACATTCTCATCGGACGTGATTTAAAGCAGAGGTCGACTGAGAAGGTTGGATATACTTTATGTGTTGCTGCAAATCGAATCCTGTTCGGAATGTGAAAAGCCGTGTGTTGAGACCGAGCTTTGTTCTCATTATGACTACGTGATTACAATTATTACAACAATAATTCACAATCCCGCCCAGTTGGGATAACAATCATGTATGACCTGAATTCCCAGCTGAATGTGCATCGCCTCCACCCAGATTCTGAGAAACATCTTAAAACAAACAATAATCTACTTTAAAAACATGATTTTGTTATTTTATAACTACTTATCTTGTTATTTTACATGTAACGCAAGTGAGGCAATTCTTTGATTTATTGAATCATATTTAGAGACTCGGGTTTTCCGTCTAACATTCATAATCTGCTAATGTAAAATTATAAAAATATGCCTTGCTTTATTTTGTCTGTGGAAAGCAACTAAAGAGCGACTGCAGCCTTTTGATTGGATCATTCAGAACAATCACAGTCACGTATTATTAGTTTGACTAATATTCAAACCATTTTTAAAGAGATAAATGTGCGTTGAAGATTGAAGAGAATGAATCAATTATTTACCACAAAAGCAGTGATTTAAAATGGTGATTTAAAAGGCAGTGGAGTGTGAAGTGTTTGATTCATGCAAAAAAAAAACCCATAAGCTTTGTCTTATCCATTCATGTTGGTGTTTTCTCATCTCTCTCTCTCTCTCTCTCTCTCTCTCTCTCTCTCTCTCTCTCTCTTCTCATCTCTTGATTTCATCTCTTTCTCATCTCTTTCTTTCTCTTGTTTCCCTTGTTCTTGCATTATTTTACCTAATCTCACTCTTTCGTTCTGGCTTCTTTCTCCTGTTGTATTCTCTGTCTCACTCTCGCACATTAACCCTTTCTTTCCTTTTTAGAGACACATACAGTCGTGCCTATTGTACTTTTTAATCATGAATAATTTTCCACAATAAAAACACAACAGTTGATCACGTGACACACACACACACACACACACACACACACACACACGTGAACACCTGTTTATACTCACCCCAACCTCCCAAAGCACATATAATACACACCACTGTTTCCATGGCGATCATTTACACCCTGTGATATGTGGTATTTCTCCCTCGTCTTGTGTCTGCACACTTCAGTTTGCTTTCGCCTTTGTCTCCATCGCATGAATCATTTAGTCTTTTCTCTTTTGTCTGATCTGACGCTTTTTAATCAATGGGCTAACTCAGACAGACAGAAGAAGACAACTCAACATTACATGCGTATTTCACAAGATTAAAATTGTTATACTGTAGGAACTTATTATGACAATACATTAATATGCATGCATATATATATTTATGCACACATATGTGAAAATAAACCATTGTAAATGTAGAACTCAATATTTCTGTTTAATTTACGTACGTGCATTTCTTTTTTACTTTTAACATTTAACTTTTTTGAGTTCAGGTCTATTCTTCACTCTCCCTTTCAATGCACACACACACCTTTATTTGAATGAATTTATATGCACATTAATGTGTGTGTGTTTGTGTGTGTGTGTGTGTGTGTGTGTGTGTGTGTGTGTGTGTGTGTGTGTGTGTGTGTGTGTGTGTGTGTGTGTGTGAATAGCAACAGTGATGTGCTTAATGGTGGTGAGGTTCCTCTCTTCTCATTAACAGTCTTGAGCTCAAGTTGCACAGCAAAATCAATGCTTATCAATGCTCTGGCCAGCAAAGCGCTCTATTCAGCCTGCGCCGACACGCCACACATCCCATAATGACTGCAGCAAGTGGGCAGACCGCGGCCTAAATGAGCCCGAGTACACAAACACATGTCGCTTTCATCTTAAAAGCACAAATGGATCTCATTAATGTCTCTTTAGGTTCTCATTAACAGCATTGAGGACGAGCCTCTCATTATTCTCACTGCTCTATCTTTAAACTATATCCTAAACCTGAGTGTTTTATGAACAGCGTTTATATTAGAATCTGTATTTCTTCCTCTTCCCAGATGGGCACAACTGGCATCCAGATGTTGCAATCGATTAATGACACTTTTGTCTTTTTTCGTCATTAAATCTCAGTTTTGCCGACTACGCAGCTGCTATTGAGCTTAATGGGCTGACTCGTAAACCACAAACACGTGCACACCGTTATCTCGCCCCTGTTGCAGCGGTTTAACAATTAGGCATCAGACAGACAGAAAGGGCAAAAATCAGACAGACTGCAGAAAGCATGCGGGTTTGGCCAGCGTCAAAACCAAAAACAAGGAAGCCATTCATGTCGGGAAATTCTCCAGCTGACATTTTATTGTACATTTTTAGCTTATCCGGCAACATGGGCGTTGAAGGGCAGGATTGCTAACAGCGGCTGATATGCTAACACTAATTAGAATGCTAAGTCAATCCATTCCGCCATATTGTGATCCACTGAAACGCACTGGTGGGCCCCGGCAACGGAATTTAGCTTAGTCGTAACTTCCAAAATGCTTTCTTCTTTTCATCAATGAAAGACAAAAATTTTTTTACCAGCTTTCTTGCAGATGTGCTGCTGAATAATGCATTACTTTTTGTTATTTCGCAAGCCTGCGTCCATATTTACTCCGGCTTGTTTGAGCTGATGACGAGAGCTCAAGAACAACAAACCCTCCAAGATCACACAAACAGGACATCCTGCATCGGCGGTCTCAAGGGATGTGAAGAAAAAAAATTAAACAATGAACAAGGAGCAGCAAAGCAAATGTACTCGTACAAACAGTCCGATTTGGTGTCATTTCTCGTGCTTCTGGAGTGACCTTTAGCATTCAACAGCCTCAAATGCCAGGCTTTCTCACCAGCCTCAGAAGATGAAGAGCAAAAGCGGAAAGAGAAAGAATCTTTGCTCTGCTGGTGTGGATCCACAACTCAGCGCTGAGTAACCAAGCCTGAAGGAATGTTGAACTCCCCAAAGACATTCCAGATCTCCTTTCTTCTCAGGACGACTCTCTGTAGATCAATCTGCTAGATTGCAGTTTCTTCTCACTGTCTACTCAATGACACTTCATTATACATGCATGTCTATGTACTTATACTGTATATGTGTTTATATTCACGCATGTAGGTATTTCAAAATAAATTGTATTTCATTTGTGGGATTAATATCATATTGTGCCTATACTGTATATCATGTACTGTATTTAATATATTTCAGTATATAAAATAGGAAGACATCAATTTGTCAGAAATTGATATTACACGTTTATTTTATTTTCACTTCCATCTTCTGATTGCATCATATTCTGTGTTTATGTCTGAATATAATGGCCAGTGTGAATTAAATGTCATTAAGCCTACTTTTTCTAATCATTATAACTAGTTTAGTCTCTAGCTAGATTGTGTGTGTGTGTGTGTGTGTGTGTGCGTGCGTGCGTGCGTGCGTGCGTGCGTGTGTGTGTGTGTGTGTGTGTGTGTGTGTGTGTGTGTAAGTAGTTGGCCAGAGTGCACAATCAGGTCACATATGTAAAGGAAAAAATCCGGCACATGCATGAAAATGCACACACACTCAAATAGGAAACCACAAAACAGGCTGAGCTACTCTGGTACGTATTTGTATTAAACATTATAAGTGACACATGTTCAAGAAAGCCGCAGCAGACAGCTAGTGTCAGTGCTTGAACATGTTTGTCAAGCACAGTGAAAATGATACTATTTTTCAATCATCTGTACACAAGCGTGTTCCCTGTTCTGACTTTAAGGCATCGTCAGCATGTATGAACCCATCGATTCCTCTGTCTTGTTTCGTCATCCGCTTTGTGAAGGAAGAGACGATGACATGGACATTCCAGCAGACTACTGAGAACCTTCACAAGCCGGTGACGCTGATGACTCACCGCTTCCAGAGACATTCCAGTGTGCCGGTGACCGCAACGGTTACTCACAGCCTCAGCGTCCTGGATGGATGATCCTTGCTCAACGCATGGGACCTCCGAACCCAGGAAAGGTGACATCTAACAGCCTCAAGGGACTGACGGTTTTAACATATTATTTTTTGTTTTGGATGATAGACAATTACAAAGTTTGACTGACAGACAGACAGACAGACAGACGTACAGGTATTTTAATTGCCTATAAAATGTGTGCATTTAGTACATCAGTTTTATGGTACAATAGACCTAAAGTCAACAGAAAGGCAAAACTGCAACTTAGATAACCTAGGCTTAATTATTCCGCCTTTAAGCAAGTGATCAGGTTATGATTCATTGATCATTCATTCATTATTCCACGAAAAAATAACCTTAACATTAATGTTTAATATTAAATGTAGACTCTAAGTCAAACATTTAAACGTCCCTCATTGTAGAAAATTATTTGCATTATATATTATGTATTTCTATATACACAGTAATTTAATTTTAATTGTATAAAATAGTTCACCTTTAAATAATGTTTTAATGCGAATAGCAAAATAACCCGTGAATCATCTCATTTTTGTGTCAATATTTGTGCGCGTGTGTGTAGCTCTTTGACTCCGGACAGTGACTCTACAGTCTACTAGAGACAATGATAATCCACAACAAACCTCCATGTAACTGTAAGCTAGACAAACAGGAGCACGTCTAGCTTGTTTGAAGCTTCAGAAACGCATGTGACTCGCATCCATCACTCTCGCGGCCGCTCATCGATGCGCTTCGCTTTGATTATGAATGGCATTCTTTCACACCGATCAGCATGTCAGCGGCAACGTAATCGATTCAAAGCATTAGGGATGAAACCATTACGAACTCCTACCTGGTTGGAACATACTTTGGAAATAGAAGATGACCAGAATAAAAGATCCCAAACAAGTGGCCAGCACCATCCGACAGATCCTACTCATCCTCATGAGGTCCAAAAGCGTTTGTTTCATGGCTGGGGACGCCGAGGGTCGGAGGGGAGGCTGACGAGCCCCGTACAGCGGGTTCGTGGTTGACACGGATGCTCTCGCTGCTGCTGCTGCTGCTGCTGCTGCTGCCGACGCCTGCGTCCGTCCGCGTCTCTCTGATCCGCGCTGCTCCCCGGAGTGCGCAGCCGTCCGCCGCACAATGGACTACAGCGGGCAGACTCCGCCCACTCTCCAATCTCGCCGGTTTATTTGCAGTCAGCATCTTTCCTTTCATCTGGCTTGTCACAACAGTCATAAACCAAAGCGATACGACACATTAGATGATTCAGATGAACTACCCGTGCTTGGAATTTCCACAGTTGGGGTGAGACTCAGTAACCCGGTTACGGTAAAATAAATCCTATTCAGGAAGTCTATGATCGTTAAATAACTTCATTGATTTACTTTACAGTGAGCTGTTACCAGTATTCTGATTGTAACAAGGAAATGTATTTAAACATTGGAAAACAATTTCTTGAAACTGAACATTTAACTAAAAGTAAAATAAATAATATCTAAAAGTAACGGTTGTCCCATGTTTTGTCAATTTGCACGCACACACACGCTGTGATTGGTGAAGTTCTGAAAACAGTTTCATATTTCACACGTTAATCTGATTTTATTATACAGACATTACTTTCTGCAAAACTGGGTTTTTAGAAACTACTCTGCGAAGAGAGCAGTCCTTGTGCGAGCTGTGTATTTAATTAGAATTGCAAATACATAAATTGCAAAAACAACAGTTTGTAAATATCCAGAGTTCAAGACTTTTGAAAATAGACCATGTCATTTAGCATTGATTTCTCCTCTGCAGAGGGCACATGCTGCGGTGGAGCTGGACTGATGCCATCTCTGTGAACTTCTGTACTACAGTAACCCACTGAACTGAGCTGTCATCAGGGCGAGATAAGCATTTACAAGGGGAAGTTCATTGGGTCTTGTGAACTATAGCCTAAAAAAATCCCACTGAGAGACTGTCTTTAATGTACAGGAACTTTTGCTCTGATGATGAATAACAAAGTAGCTGGAAAATCCCAGAGGAGAAAAAAGTGCAAGTCAGTTATTAAGCGTATAATGCTGCTTATATTTGCATTTACGTATTTAAAGGCAGTTGATTTAAGAAACAAAGCAAAGCTAATTGAAATGTAACCTTCAACATACACAGTTTGATTTTCAGCCTCAGGCAAACAGATCAATGTGCTCCTGTGGTGAAGCAGACAATTATTCAAAGGAATAAGCATGAGATGTTAAGGAAACAACATGTGTGTGTGTGTGTGTGTGTGTGTGTGTGTGTGTGTGTGTGTGGATGAAACAATTGGATTTTTGTCTTGGAATTATCCTTAATCTAAAATGTAAAAAGATGTTTTACTTTGTAAATGTGTAAATGTGCCTCCCCAGCAAGTAGTCTGTAATATAATTATGTATTCACATACCGCAGCACTCAGTGCTGAGTGAAGCATAAATGCTTAAAATTCATGAGGGATTTTGAATTCTGGACCTACTGATTAGAGACAGTTTCTGAGGTGTCCATTCCCAAGAGGAAGCGCTGAGGGAATTAGGCCTGAATTACAAGGTCACTGTGTTGATGTTTCTGCTTGAGTGAAATGTCGGAGGAAAAATTGTATCCATCGTCATGTATTTTTAACTACCATACATACTAGTGAGACCAGATATTTGACAATGACCAGAATTTGACAAAAATGCTCACAAAAGGCATTTCACACTACACAATACAATTAATCAAAAATCAGAAACAATCAAAATACAATTAATTCAAAACTGTATACGTAGATTCTTCATGTATGCCTGTAAAATTAACAATGACCCAACTGAAAAGCTAATAATTAAGACTTGGATAAAATGTATTTTCAAATAAAATACAATAATGAAGCCATAACACAAATATATTATGCTCTTTATACAAATTTGATGAACAATAACGTTCATATTATCTGGGATTTATATTAGTTTCAAGGATGTCATATTCTCTGTTGCTGTGTAGTTTCCGTCATATCGGTATGGTAATTTACTTAAATTAATTTCTTCCTCATATTTATACTAACTCACCATTGAAAATGTTCCATGATGTCTCCACGTGTTTCCACGGTAACCTGCAGTGCAGCCCGAGAGAAGATCGGTCTGGATCACAGAGAAGTTCTGTGCCCGAGCCAATGACCATTTTAATCTGCTCTTTTCGTGTTTAATTCAAACTCGGTAGTATGAAGTACATAGCAGTGCCCGTCGTTAAATCTGCCCATGTTGCGCCCTCTGCGGGTCTTCAAGCTCGCGCGCGCACAAAGCCTCTCGCCGCTTCCGTCCAATCAATTTGCAGCGCGAGCGCCAGTCAGGTTTGTATTTGTGTCTCCGGTCAAATCCAATTCTGACGATTATTCCTCCGTTAAGCGGAGAGAATGTGCGTTTACCGGCGGTGATGTTGCGTTGCGTGGGTGTGTGGCAATGGTTAAATACATGACGCGTAGACGAATTAAAGCTTTAAGAATGGATACGGCTTGTTTAAGGAGAGACAAGGAGGCTACGTGCAATCGAGGCCTTAATCCCACATTTATCTATAAATATAATTCACTTTTTAAATGATAACTGTAGGGATTTTGTCTGATGTACGCGGCGTGCTTAGGAGCTTCACATTATTTCAAACCGAATGCATGCTACAAGTTAACATGCTTTAGACGAATGCTAACGAGCTAGCTACAGTATGACAACAAAAGGTGACGTATTAATGCAGCGCCGACATATGCGTATGTTTGTTATATTTATATGCACACGTGTAATTACACACACACACACACACACACACACACCATCAATCGTGAACTGTGCAGTATATGTTAAAGTGATGTTTTAATTGTTGTAAACGTGGTCAAATTTAACAAAAATGGTCAATGACGGTACTACTTAAAGCCAATTTTACTATCGTAGAGGTTGCTTATTTTTCGCCGATGCGTATGTACATCTATAAATCTCTGCTGTTTTGTTTGTGTAGATGGACGGAGACAGCAGCACGACTGACCCCACTCAGTTAGGAATAACGGGAGAGTATATGACAGGAGGGACGTACGTCTTACAGGCCCAAGATGGTAAGAACGTGTTCAAACTAACCTTAGTGCTATTAAGCACATGCAATCTATAAGGAATGACAAAGGAGTGTACATGTTTTGTGTGCGTGCACAGACGATGGGGATGAAGTTTTCAACGATCACGAGGACGGCAATGGCAGCAAGGACAATTTTCGTGAGCAAGATATTTACCTTCCTATTGCCAACGTTGCCCGTATCATGAAGAATGCCATTCCACAGACTGGAAAGGTATGTGCTTTTTTAATATTATGTGTAAACGCAATGTGTTTGGCAATTTCCTTATTCTACTTACCCACATACATTATATTATTTATATATATATATATATATATATATATATATATATATATATATACACATATACACTACATGGTGATTAAGTCAGTCAATGTATCTTGTTCTTTTTATTATCATAGATAGCAAAGGACGCTAAAGAGTGTGTGCAGGAGTGTGTCAGTGAGTTCATCAGCTTCATCACATCTGAGGCCAGCGAGAGATGTCACCAAGAGAAGCGCAAGACCATAAACGGAGAAGACATCCTGTTTGCCATGTCCACACTGGGTTTCGATATGTACGTGGAGCCGCTTAAACTCTACCTACAAAAATTCAGAGAGGTATTTTCCTTTAATTTTCACCCCAACCAGTCCCAACAATTAATATAGACAAATTATGTTTTTCTACATTTTACATTATAAAATTGTACATAATTGCGTAGGATTTAATTGTTTATAATGTTTTCTATAAATGTACTGTACTGTATTACAATTATATTTAATATAATGAAATAATGCTATGTTTTTGTTTGACTGTCTACACTAGAATAAGACCATCTAGAATGCGCAGAATATTTTAGTAAATATAATATGACACATTCTAATGACTTCTGAGACAAAATGACAGAAAAAATGTCCAATTGTCTCAGCTTCTCTCATTTTTTTTTTGAGCTTGGTGTGCTTGTGCCAGGTCAAGCGGTAGGGAGGAGAGTAGAGAGAGTAGAACCTGCTACACAAGCATTGGAGGTTCGATTTCTGGTCCAGAGGGTTTCAGAAATGTGTCCTTGAGCAAGACACTGACTAGGGCTGAATGATCAAAAATCCTGATTAATTGGACATTTTAACACGATTACGATTAATGAACGATTATTTTATTTATTTAGATTGTTTTCTCAGTTTATGCTACATATACATACATAGTTTATACAACAAATATGCTCCCATTTAAAGTGAGATTTTTGAATAAAGTGTGCATTACCTGATTTTAAAATAATTGAAGGAAACACACAGATCTTCAATTTTATTGAACATCAACAACTGAAATTAAAGCACACAGTGCCTAAATCATACACCTCTCTTGGTCTAATATCATCTTGTCAAAAAAAGTAAAAATATTTTCTTTTTATATTTTGTTATTTACTTGGAAAATGAGCAGTTCTCTTCTAAATAAAATGGCTCTTAATATTTATAATTAAGATATAATTTATAATAAACAAATATTTTAATGTAAACAGATTGTAATAAAAGTTGAACTCTCATGAAGTGATCTTGTTATGACACTATATGAACATACTCTTCGGTTTTTAATAAGAAACACGAGCGTGTTTTACTACACATTTGTCACGTTACCTTTGCGCTTTACTGTTTTTCTGCAGCGTCTACGAGTGACATAATTTTGTTCTGTGTCTTCCTTCCCGAAGCTAAAATGTGTCCTAACGATTTAGACCATGTTTTTGAACCAAGTCAAGCTGCTTATGTTGGGCAACTCACTCCACGAGCGGAGCGTGGATCACGTGACCATCCAATTCCTTAAAGGGAAAATAATTATCTATTAATAATCAACCTAGACAAATTTGAACGATTATAAATTCTGAATTTCGATTTAGATTATTTTTCAATGAATTGCCCAGCTATAACACATGCCTCTGGTCAGTGGCAAAGTCACTCACCTATTATTTTGTGCAAGTGCCGTGAATGTGTTTTGTAGGGAAACCAATATTTGTATTAGGAACTGAAATTGTGGTGAAATAATTCAGTAATGTGGTTTATCTCACAAAGGCAATGAAAGGCGAAAAAGGCATCAGTCCAGCAGCAGTGGGTGAAGGTCTTGGAGAAGAACTTACGGAGGAGAGTTTCAGTAAGTTTGTCACGTGCCGTTTCCTGTAACATACGTCTCGGCCAAACAAGGGTGTTAAATGTCGTAAAACTCTGATAATGATCAGTTTACTTTTGTTGGACTTGCAGCCGGGCAGTTGCCTGCAGGACTGATCACTGCAGATGGTCAGCAACAAAACGTGATGGTGTACACCACCTCGTATCAGCAGGTTAGAAGTCAACATCAATAGAAATCTATCTGAGGAAAGTCATGACGGTGAACCTGTTTTGTCCTACAGATCCCTGGTGTCCAGCAGATACAGTTCTCCTGACGGAAGAAACACCCTGACATGCAGCAGTCCGTCCGTCCACTGATGGACTAATCTCATGCCTTGCAAAGTTCTCAAGTCAGTGCTGGAAGACCATCAGACGCCTGGTTACCAAAGGGGCCCAAGTGCCTGTTACCAGGAAGCTGATTTGATTTGGAATTATGTCTTGTTTCTCAGTATTATGTTTAGATCTTTGTTTTGTTTATTTGTTATCAATTTTTTTTATAATTCGGGTTTAGATTCCCAGAGTAAACGGGAGAAATTTGATGATATTTGAATTGGATTTGAATATGCGAGTCGTCTTTGAAATATTTTTAAGGCTGTAAACCATCTCTTTGTTTTTATTTAATAAAAAAAGGCATTCATGCAAAAATCACGCTACCTAGAAAATAGTCATGATTGTCACAATTGCAAATGCTAAAATTATCTAATATAAACATATGATGCAATATGAAATTGTGGACCAGGAAAAAACTGTAGGAAGTACAGGTTGATTCTTATTTGGCAAGAATGTGAAATATTTGATCATGGAATAAATAGTTTACTCAAACTAAGGCCTAAAGATGACACTATTCTTTACTAAACTTTATCCCAAGACAAAGAAAAAAAAAACAATAATATGCATATGCCATTAATGATTTCAAAGCATTTCTGAATTTGAAAATGCTATTAAAACTTAAAAAAACGATATGGATACAAAATATCCACAAATAAGTGTTTTCGAACAAATTTAACTACCACATAAATACTCCACCACATATCAAAAATGCAAGTCCTGAGGTTTGGGGTCATTGGAGCGCCATCACATCTGGGGTCAGAGGTCATCTGCAGGTGGAGTCAGGCTCCGCATGGCTGCTGTCGGCCTGTGTCACTGAAGATTTCACTTTACTTGCATCTGTAAGTCACAATGTTTTGTTTAGTGGAGGAGTTGGCAATAATTTATACAGATTTATAGATTACTGTAATCACAGAAGTAATTTTTGATGTTAAGTTGCTTAGAAAGTCTTTTCAAAAGAATAAAATGGCACCTTGCAACCAGCGAATCTGAGTGGCCGGACCGTAGCCCTGCTCATTCTTGGCAGCAATTCGGAAGACCACGGCGGGTCGCGTCGAACCGTCGATGTGTGCGCTGGTCAGCTGGGCTTCGCTGACTGTGCATGACGTCTTAGTACCACGGTAAATTCGGATAAAAGCCAGCTCGTTCCCTCGACTTTTCTTGACGGCCAGGTACATAGAATATTCCACGATTTTTCCAGATAGAGAAGTGGGGGCCTCCCAGGTTATGTGGACGGAGTCTTTGACCTTGAAATTAAAAAACAAAAAATAATATAGCTGCAAACAGTGATTGCTTTCAGGCCTATACTTGCTGTGTGATATAGTCATTAAGTGAACAAACATCAATAATCTAAATTGTCTCAAATAACAGAATATTATATTTGTTCATAAGGGGATTTCTAACATCTTATGCTTTTTAATTTCATGATACATTTTTTTTTTCATTTTACATTTTATTTTGCACCAAACGGCGTAGCACAGTTGTGTACAATTTCATTGTAACCCAGTGTTACAATAGCCCCTTTCACACATACATTGGCGGCATGTAGTCATTTATGAACAGACAAATGCCTACAAATTCCTTTTACATTTGCAAAATTTTGTAAAACTGCCCTGTGTGAATGCTGAACGAAGATTGCGGGGAAAAAACACAAGTTCAGTACGCGCTGATGCCAATCAGAACATTCTGATAAGGGTCGTGCGTGTACGCTTAACAAGTTCACAGGTGCAGCTATGTAAAAGGTGTCGCCAATTAATTATGTCACCAAAAAAACCCATATTTTTAAAATGCTGTGTGAATGGTGCTTTACTGGTAAAATACCGGAATGGCAGCGCTTGTGTGAATAGTCTTTACCGGTAAAGTCCTTACATTGCTGTGTTAAAGGGGCTAATGACAACAAATGCATTCTATTCTAATTATGCAAATTAGCACAAAAACGATCATGGCGGAAATGAATGTAGATGATTAATAATTGTCTACCTTGACGGTCTTGAAAGGTGCCTTATAAATAAAATGTATTATTATTTTTATTATTACTATCATTATTATTCAAAGATTAAATGTCCGTTCTGTTCAAATTGAGCACCTGATTCTACAAGTCTGAAGAACATGACTGTGCAACAAATTGTATTAGGATGTAGAGAAGTAAAA
This sequence comes from Paedocypris micromegethes, assembly GCA_028031935.1. Lineage (NCBI taxonomy): Eukaryota > Metazoa > Chordata > Actinopteri > Cypriniformes > Paedocypris > Paedocypris micromegethes. Next base: position 8,875,504 of record CM051496.1, read on the forward strand.
GCAAAAGGGACCGTTTTCTGATTGGTCTGGGTATGAGTAGTGACAGTATATACAACCAGTTGACAAAGGTTTCATTGTTCTAAAAGATACAGTTTGGGCTGTGGACTAACTTTTAGGAAACAATAAAATGATAATAATATTAATAGTAATAATAATAATGGAAAAAAAAATCCTTACATTAGCTATAGACATGTTTGAGTAAAGTTGGGTCATGGCTCTACCTTAGTGATTTTGACTGCAGAAGGTGCTCCAGGAAATCCAAGCTGACAAGTTTTAAACTCACTGACCGGACTGAAGTCACCCAGACCGCAGGTGTTCATTCCAGCCACTCTGAACCTGTAAGTGACCCCGGACGACACCTCTCGTTCCGGCCGACCAATGAAACTGGAAGGGCTGGGCATTTTCCACTGTCACACAATCAAAACAAACACTTGAAACTAGCTGTAACCACAAACTTTTGAGAGATTTGTTATGTGAAGTGTTCTTTTCAGACAGACCTCGCCGTCTGACGTGACTTGGGTAGAGGTGTTTGATGCCAAATTTTCATTTTCAGAAGGCAGGAAGTAGTGCGTCACCTCGCAATAGAGCTTTTTAAACACACCGACATCGAACCACAGGTCCTCGCACTGTAACAGCCGAGGGAACAAACTTGCAACACAGTTCCTCGTCATAAATTTGTAATAAACTGGAACAGAAATCCACTTTACCTGCCGGGATGGTACAGCACGGATGTCTTTTTTTACAACATGAAAAATACAATACATAAAGCAAAAATGCATAAAAAAAAGTTGTCGACTAAACATATATGTAACTTGAACATGAAAAAATGAATTATTCTACCCCCTTTAAACCAACTGACCTGTGTTTGTTGACCTCAGAAGAGTTTCCTAGACAAAGAAATGCAGAGAGAAATTGACAAATGTAAAAAATAAAAAAAAATATTGAAAAACAATTCCTTTTAATACAACCTATTGAAAATGTTAAAAAAAAAACTGCTGCAGAAACTGACCGTGTTGTGCTCTGCATGTCCTGTGGTTGATGGAAAAGAAATAATTTTATTTATTTCGAATTTTATTTTTAACAAAACCTCAATTAGTAATTTGTTGCACACCTTTCTGTGCAGACTTCTCTTCTGCGGAGTCCAGGTCTGTGCTTTTTGCTTCAGTGGAATGAGGAGAAGGGACCGGCTGCACTTGCAGCAGATAGCATTCAGCGGCAGGAAGCGCTCGCCACGACACATGCAGCATATTAATAGTGGACTTCACAAGCACGACAGCGGCGGGAACGGATGGTCTTTCTGTACACAGACCAAACCACGTTAGCAACAGTCGACTAGAGCAGGGGTTCTTAACCTTTTTGAACTCGGGGCCCAAACTGTCCACATCCAAGTGTCCAGCGGCCCATTAAAACAAACACGTTTAGTTCAGCCAATCCATATCATGATTAAGGTTGTATTTAATGACTATATGAAGTACACTTTGAACTAAGAAGCTAAAATGTAGTTATATACAATAAATATTGTATAAAACAAAATTTGATATTTTTGCCATTAGTAAACGGGTCTTAACTTTCATCTTCATTTAGCTAGTTAAGTTTTTACATAATTTTTCTAATTTAAAATGTAAAGTTGCAATTTACTAGTTTTATTTTTTGTACATATGGGCATTTTGTTTTATATAATAATGCTTTATGTAATACATTAGTGCTTACGTGTCTGTCAACCAAATCATAGTACAAATTACATTGAATAATAATTCCATTGTTATCATGCATGAGATGCTGCTTTAAAAATTATAAAGAATTTGGGACAAAACCGGTCCAGCATTGATTCAAAATGGGACAATTCCTTATTTTAAGGGACGAGTGGCAACCTGTGAGTGTTTAGAAGCCAAATCTTTCTACTCGCTGTCTTGTTGGGATTTTAAGCGATTGATTAAATCACTTGAGTAAAATGCGCCACATTTTGAGACTGGACAATTTCGCTGAGCACAACTTGCCGGTCCGAACAGTCCGCCGTTTTGTTGTCTTTGTACACTTTGAAATACACGAGGCTGACATGTTGGTCTCACCGCGCTGAGCTGTAGTGATGTGTGTTGTTCGCGGTCGAGCCGCTCTGAGAACGGCTTGCGTTGGAGGAGAGCCGTACTTTCCATCACTACTGCAGCGGAACTGAGGGCGGGGCATATGCTCACTTGTGATGAACCCTTTTTACGCCACTCAAACATAGATTTAGTTACATAGGTTAACATAGGTTAATTTCTCACTTTCGGTTTTGGCGGAGCTGCATTGTGTTCCACGGACCTCGCGGCCCAAATTCACAGAACGGATATTTTTCTTGCGGCCCTTTGTTTGGCCCTATGGTTAAGAATCACTGGACTAGAGCATCTCGTCAACTCTCCTCACCTGTTTCTAGGTACCACAGATCTTTGCTGCAGACCTGGAAGTTTTTGTGCTTTTTGTATCCATCTCGACCGCTCCAGATAAACAACCGAGTGCCGACGGCTACGGCACAGTGCCCGGCTCGAGCTCTCGGCCAATGAGGGCTTCCCTCATCCACCTCTGCTATACGTAGCCCAGAAGCGGATTCTGACTGATGTCCGTCTGCTGACAGGTTCTGCCATGTCAATGTGTCTGCAACAAGCAAGCCACGCGGTGTGAATTGTTTTAGTGAATTAATAATTGAATCTAAATGGTTTATAGTACCAAGGTTTAGCAGGGACAGCGAGCTGGTGCAGACCCACTTGACTCCATCTGCGATGAGCGACTCCTCTTCCTCTCTGACTGGAACCCACCCTCCAAATACACACAACCTACAGAGATAACGAAACACAATAAGAAAAGGGTCATAGAAGTCATCATCAAAATGTGATGTCAGATTATCATTGGATAGACCAGAAATAAAATGCATTACTTGTTTCCAATCACATTGGCGGTGTGTAAGCTCCTTGGTAGAGGAAGTTGCCCTCTGGTTGGAGGTAATGACCAAGTCATTGTTTCTGAAATCACATTAAACACCCTTTGAGATGGGATGACTCAAACCAGTCCGGAAATTCCCAAAATAGATGATGGGAAACATCAAGCGCTCACCGATGTCCAGTTGCCACAGGTCATTCAATCTAAACCCACACATGCCACCAAAAACATAGAGCTTCGGAGAGCCCCCAGTCTTGCTGCTGTAGAGCACAGTGCTGTGGGATTCTCTTGCTGAAGGACCTCCACCTTTGGTATCAGGTATATTCCAGCCTTTGACTCCAGATTGGGCCTGGAGCTCCAGTTCATAGAAGTCATCTAAGTATCTGCGTGGTCATAAGTTCATTTGAATATTGTCCAATTTGCAATGTTCAAATTAATATTGGGTTTGGGATTTGACGCCATGCACCTTGGTACATTCCCGTTTGGTTCTTCACTGTCATTGGCCATCCCGCCAAACAGGTAACACTTATTAGCGTGAAGGGTAAAGCTGTGGCCAATCCGCGGGCACGGTGGTGACGCATTCCTGGGTGGGCGGGGCTTCAATTTCTTCCACAACCAGCGACTGGCCTGAGTAGAAGATGCAGAGAAGAAACCAAAGCCTTGATGAATCAAAGGGTTTTAATTGACGTCTAGTCAGCCACATCTCTAACCTGCAATTCGTAGAGAGTGTTAGTGTACTGGCCGAATTCGACCATGCCACCAAACACCAATATTCGTGTGCCTTCACAAACGAAGCCATGAGCGGCACAACCCGGTGGGATGTCACCTCTCACTGCCGGTAGGAACCATTGCCTGGTCACTGGAACACAAACGAGAAAAAATTGTCAAACTAACTGGTAAAACTATCTCATCTATCACGGATACTGATGCTACGGGGATGACTGTGCACGTACATACAAATGTGACCACAAAATCAGAATTTTCGGGCAATTTCTTAACAACGACTGCTGAGTAGTGTGCACGACGCTGCTGTCTATCTAGTGCCCTACCTGAGTTATAAACATGCAGGTTTGTCGATATTCCCTCGTTTCCACCTCCAAAGATAACAACCAGCTCTCGAATCGCTACTGCTCGATGTCCGTGCCTTGCCCGCGGTACCGGTCCCTTGTAAGATCGCACTCGCTTCCACAACGGAGCCTTGTTAATCATAATGGATTGTTGCAAATTCCTCATAAAACGGATCTTTTGAACGGGCACGTTGCAAAAAAGACCTATCCCATCACAACAGTTCGTAGCCACGCCCCGGATGTGCAAACCCATTTGCTATTGGGTAGCAGCGTGTCATGTGTTCAAAACCGGCGCTCCAAATAGTTTCATATTTTGTAATATTGAAAATTAATGTTTAACATTCTTTTAATCGTTTCTGTCCAGTACTGTAGAAGTCATTTACGCGCGTTTTTTGTTGTTGTTTGTTTTGTTTTGTTTTTTTTTTTTAAACCACAATCATTACAATCCATAGTAATTAAACAGCCAATAACTAAAATCAGGAAAATATTAACTGAAGTTGATTAAATAATTTAAGATCGCACGATGTATAAGATAAACAATAAAATGTACACCTTTTTATATTATTGCTCTTTTGAAAATAAGCATTAGTCGTGTTTTACTTCTCTGAAATACAAGTTGGCCTCTAGAGGGCAGCAAAGGATTTTAAGATTTGAAACTTCAGCAGCGCATCAAATGAGGAATGAATCTATATAGACATGCCACAAATGCTAGACTTTGGGGATCACAATGGGTTTAGATAAAACTAGATTACCTCAAAATACAATTTACTTCTAAATGAAACCAATAGACCTTTGGCCCGGGGAGAATCTGACTGTGGAGATGAGTAGAAAGAGTTCTTTGATTTGGTCTTTGTCTAAGTTTTAGGGATTTTGTCGTGATGCTTATCTCTGAGACTTCTAGACGTCTACAAACACTTGCTTCAGAGCTCAGATGACCTATTCCTTGACTTCTCTTAATAGCAGAAAATTCAACTTTGTACAGTTTTAGGCCTTTGGTCAGAGGTGTCAAGTAACGATGTAATGATACTTTGTTACTTTACTTAAGTAGAATTTTGTTTTACTTTACTTGAGTACCCCCGGCTACTTTTTACTTCTACTTTTTACTTTTTATGCAAATATCTGTACTACTACTTCAAAAATAAAAACTAGCCACGTTACTTCTATTTCATTTCAGTTAGTTTTATTTCTGTGTTGTCATCGATAAAACATCCAGATAAATCGGCCCATCTGGTTACGGTAAACTTGATTGTGCTGAGACGAATGAACATGTATGACACCCTTTTGGTTTATGCTTGGTCCATCGCACCGACTGCGCATCAAGCTTTGTTGCGACGTAATTACCGAGAGGCTGCGTAACTGTGTGTGGGTCTTCACATGCGTGAACACTGAAAAAACATTCCAGTTAGTATCTCTGTGATACTCTTCTATTATTTATATACTGTACTGTATATCGCTATTAGGAGATACTGTATATTGTTGAAGCTGAATTTTCGAACAGAAGAATTCCAATTTAGGACATATATTCTATTTATTCATAGAATTAAAGAATCTACAACTATTATTTTGTTGTTATTATTAAGTTTTTACAGATTTTATTTTATTACAGAAGGTGATTTACACCATTATAAAGCAAGGATAATAAATCAAGTTCATAAAATTGGGAAGCACAGTAAAGCAAGTTAAAAATATATAAATCAAGTAGGAAATCAAAATATGGTCAACCTAGTAAAAAACAACTGTTTTTGAATGAGCTGCAAGCTCTTGCGTACCTGCATTACATCACTCCAATAAAGGTCTTTTTGATGTCATGCTTCAGATGTCAATTGATGTCATGCTCGTGAAGACTTTTTTCACCATTGCTATACTAGTCATCACATTTTACACTGAATCACATGATAATGCTTAGAAACGCACAGTGGTTCTTTACTTTAGTGGTTTTTACTTTTAGTGAAGTATTTTTAACTCGTATTTTTAACTTTTAACTAGTATTTATACTTCTACTTAAGTAATGAATATTTCACAGCACTGCCTTTAGTATAGAACTGTACTCCCTACCAAACGGTCAGAGGTTCAAATCCCAAATTGGCATGTTTCAACACAGCTGTTCTAGAGCTGTTCTACCCTAAACTCAATTTTCGCCTGGGTGCCTCGACCTATAAGACTGACCACTGCTCGGTGTGTGTGTGTGTGTGTGTGTGTGTGTGTGTGTACTGTGTCATTGTCACTGTATGTGTTAATTTCTCCACTGTATGACTATAAAATGTATTACACGCATAGCTTATGGAATACTTAAAACAGAATTTAGAATATTGGAAATACTGTATATGAAGAATGTGAGTCTGCTGGGACAGTGAATGTTGTTTCTTTAAAAAGAGTGGAGAAACTTTCTGTAGTGAAATATATCCTATTCATTTTAGAAGTGAAAATGTCACTTTGTATGACCGTGTTTTCTTTAGAAGATGTTTGCCTGTGTTAGTAGAAGGTAACTGGTGAGATATAATAATCAAAGCCACATGCTCATGCGATTCTAGGAAAATCAAAAGAAGATAAGAGGAGAATTGTTTTTTACTGTCTACTGTATGTAGTACTAAGTAGTCAGGATTGTTTTCATCTCTTTCAATCCCAACGAACTTCCTGTCACGAACAATGTGTTTTCCTTCCTGGCAGCCTTGCGGAATAATTTGCCATTATTAATGTAATACTGTAGGACAATAGAGAGAGGCATTTCTCTTTTAAAATTAGTTTTGCTGAGTTTTATTTTTAAAATTCCTGAAACTTATATTGTGTTGTCTTGACCTTGGAACCAGCAGATTTAAGGGTATTAAAAGTGCATACATTTTTGGCAGCCGTTTCATAAACGTTGTTGAACTGGAAAGAGTGTAAATTATTTAGTATATTGTGTATTGGACTACAGTGAACATGTATGAATATTTATTTTTCATTCATCCGGATGTTTACGTTCAACCAATTTGTTCAACGTGTCTCCCAGATCATGTGAACACAAAACAGACACAACAAATCCCACTGTCTACTTTACAGTAATAAAGTAAGTTTACATATAATTATAATAAAAAGAGAAAGAAAATACTTCATAATCAAAGTTTTGTCTCACTAAATGTAATTATTTCTCTCACTGTCCCTGTGTGTGTGTGTGTGTGTGTGTGTGTGTGTGTGTGTATCTGCTTTAGCAATAATTATCAAATATTATCATTTTAATTGCTTTTGGATAAAAAACTATAAGTTTAAATTAAACACAATTTATACATTAATTGTTTCAAAATATGAATTACAAATCTATTGTAAACAGATTATACAAAAAAAAAGTATTAAAAAAAATTAAATAAAAGCTCTGAACTCCAAAACGTGTGTGTGTGTGTGTGTGTGTGTGTGTGTGTGTGTGTGTTCGTTCTCACACCTGATTGTGAGTTGATTACTCCTTTAGGCTTTTTTTATTTTTGCTGTTAGCTAAAACCACATGGCTCCTCTGTTATTAGGTTTGCTTAAAGGGGAAAAACCACTTCAGGTTTGACTCATTGGCAAGACACATCTGCAGCGACTAGTTTTAAAACCAAGCCCACCTATATTACCTGTCAATTGGGTTTCAATCCCTTAATAAAGGCTAATTTGTTCACCATTGGGGTTTGGATCCAGAGATGGAAGGCGCATTATGTGAGGAGATGGTTTGATTCGCAGCTTAACTAGAACTTACCTGATACGTGTGGATTGGGAGATCGGAGCCACTGGGGCTGGCTCTCATTTCCAGCAGATAAGGGAAAGCTGGTGGAGATGAAGGGAGTTTAAATGTGAAACGTGCTAAGAACGCAGCAGATGTGAAGGATCAAGTTCGGCCTCTTTTTCACATAGACCGGCTTTTTTATTTATTTTTTTATTTGAGAAAACGAGTTCTTATGAAACAATGACATGTTTGATATAAAAAATATATATAAATACTGATCACTAAATCAGTTTTGAAGCAAGATGGAATGTGACTGTAATATGTCATAACAGATAATGTAATAGCTTAGGGAGTTATGCACAACAATCGTCCTACGTCATTGAAAACACGTTTTTTCTTCTCTGTGTTTTATAAACCCAATGCAAAAATGTGTGTTTGAGTGTCCAGGCTTTCCATTCGAGGAAAATCCCACCCAAAAAACATTATGCCGTTATAATGTCATTACTATTATTGCCTGAGTTTATGGCTTCGAGGTTTTCCAAACTCCTGATCCCTTTGATTAAACTTGGCTGTGCATCTTATCTCTGCCTCATATTAAACCTCAAATCTTCTGGTTTATGGTGTAGAGTCGTGCTAATGTTTCTAAGAATGACGGCTGGAATTCTGTGTACACGTAGAGCACGCCTGCAACACCAAGGTCGTGGGTTTGGTTTTCATGAAAATCAAGAACCAATTGGCTCGAATGTAAGACACTGTTGGATTTAAGCAGCCACAAAAGCAAGGTTTAAATTTTTTTGTATATTCTATATTTTTTATATAATGCAAAGCAAATTTCCTCTGATTGTGTAAGGCAGACACGCTGCAGTGGAAAATGACTCCCACAGCTCAGTAGTGTTGTAAGAATAACTTAATTAAATTTATATTCCACCCTTCATTCATATTGTATCGTGTTTCATATAATCAGTCTTGGTTTGGAGGAGACCTTTCAATCACTCCAGAGTTTATTTAGTTTCAGCCTGTGCGATATATGTATGAAGATTATAGTGGAAATCACATTCTTAGTCCACCGGCCTTTATGATTTGAACAAACATACATCCGCAAACTCACAGCTTCGCACTGCTTTATTTGGTCTTGAGATTGTTAAATACATATCTTAGCATTGATGTAGGTTTTATTAAACCCGACAAAACAGATTTCAAGTGCAAGATCAAGAATGGCTGAAAATTCACATTATATACAGGCTTCATTCTTGTCGCACACAGATTTACTCCAAGAAACAATATGTAAACAAAGATCACTTATAAAAAGCAAAACACTCTAAGACAAAGATTGCGACAAACCTGAAGTCACAGACTTTAGATATTGATAAATGCAGTGTTTAATGCTAATTTGAGATAAACATTTTGGAACGTTTCTACTCCATATGCAGTTTATTTAGTTGGTTTATTTACAAACCAAATAAATATAATAGTCATCATGCTCATACTGTTTATCTCCAAAAATGAGTGTTGCATTGTTACGGCAGAAAAGAAGAAGTTGGTCAGTTTGTAAGTTGGTCGGCAAGGGTTGTCTGGCCACTTTGCAAATTGGCCGGCCAGTTTTCATAACATATTTAGTCCCAATTAATGAAAAATAATGTGCTCTCTAAGAGTCCACCTGCACACTCTGACTGGACTTGCGTGAACAGTCGAGCTGTAAACACTGGCTGGATTTGCGAGACTGGTCCATGGCGATGGAGTGGCTGGACTTTCGGGAGTTGCACGAGTCTTTCCAAGAGTCAAATCCATCTTTGGTCGTTCTTGCAGCGGCCAACTTTGTCAGGAAGGTGTTCCTCCTGCTACTGCTGTCCGAGTCTTTTCTCATGCTGTTCTGACCCTTGTTGCAGCAGGGGAAGCAGCCCAAGAAGTCATAGATAAGGTGGCCGCTAAAAAGCATGTAGATCCATGGGTTGCAACAGCTGTTAAGACTCGCCAGCAGGGCTGAGAGTGACACCGCTGGGTTTTCAGAATCTGAAAAAGATTGGAGCCTGGTCGATAGTGATTCTATTTAGAGTTAAGCAATATGTGGAAATGATGAATGCAATGGCAAAATAATGCATCTCGCAAAAAGCATGTTTCATCGTTCACATTGTTTAGACTTGTATGAGTGCTGATCTAATAATCTTAGAAGATATAATTAGATAACGTTTGGATTGGTCATTTTTGGGTCTCGTTCAATCACTCTGAGCTCTGACCATCACGCCCCCTGTTGATTCAAAGAGGAACTTCTACCTGTCAGTTATGATAAACATTATGTATTGCGATCTGCGGTCACATTTTTTTCGCCATTGTGAAGTTGCACACACTTATAAATGTATCAAGAAGAAAAAATACATTCAAGAGAAAATAAATGTATCAAATTCAAGTATTGTGTTCATAAAATGCCGATTTGCTGAAGAAATTCTGTTTAATCCTTACTGGTGTTTTTTACTATTGTTTTGTTGTTTTTCAAAAGAGTTCCTCTTGGAAATCGAAATAATTTTTACTCCTGATTTTTACTCAAAGACAGGGTCTCATGTAAATTCCACTGATAAGTATTTTTAAAATGTTTTGATTGTTTTGTCTGCTAATTTGGGAATTATTAACGGTAATTTAAATTATGAGTTATTTAATTACACTGTATATCTTTTCATTTGGTTTCATTATTATAGTAATCAAAATATGTAAATGAATGAAATGTATCCATTTTAATGTTTAAGACATTTCATGTCTTTCTTTTTGAAACTTTTAAAATTGTTTGTAAAACAAGGTAACCATGACAACAGTGGTTAAAAATCCCTTTGATTTGGGTAAAACAAATACTGAATGTGACATTTTATAAAAGTTTACTTTTTTATAATAGTTTACTTTTGTTTCCTTAAATTTTGCACTGTAATTTTTTTTCAATTTGTAAATAAATTATTATTGTTATTTTTTGCAAAACTACCAAAACAAATGTTTGTCATTTTTGCTTATGCATATTTTAAAATACTTTTGAGCAGTTATTCCAAGTCAATTGATTTGCATTGAAGTTTTACTGTGCAAAGCTGTTTTCGATAAACTTACCATCCCATGAGAAGTTCTCATCCCACACAGACCACATCTGCACAATAAAAAACGGAGCCCAGCAGACGATGTACGCCAAGACGATCACAAACGTCATTTTCACGGTTCTTAGCTTGGCTCTGGAGATGATATTCACATTGCTAACAGATCCTTTCCCGATCAACCCGTCCTTAGGTCGGAGGGGAGTCCCTCGTTTGGTTTTGCACTTCAGGTTCTTCCAGATACTGTGGCAAATGAACCCGTAGCAGATCATGAGTATGACGAATGGGATGAGGAAGATGCCCACGGTGATCCATGTGATGTAGGCTCGGATGCCCCACGGCTCGATAAAGTGTCCCCAGCAGTCATACACATCCGAGCCGTTCTGTATCTCGCTCAGCGAGAAGATGAAGTACTGAGGGGTGCTGAGCAACAGGCTGCAGAGCCAAGTGGAGCCGATCATGATGTAGGCGCGCTGCGTGGGCTGCTGGAGGGTCTTCAGAGGGTGACATATGGCGATGTAGCGGTCCAGCGTCATCATCACCATCATATACGTGGATGCGAACATCCCAAGCACTTGGAGATGCTTTACGATACGGCAGAGAAAGTCCGGACCGTAGAACCTGAAAGTGATCTCCCAGCAGAGCTGTGGCAGGACCTGAAAGAAAGCCACGACCAGGTCCGCGAGGCTCAGGTGCTTGATGAACAAGTGCATTCGGGAACTCTTCTTCTTGGTGTTATGCATGGCCACCAGCACGCACAGGTTGCCGATGACGGCCACCAGGAACGTGACGCTCAAAACGGTGATCTCCATTTTGGCCACCTCCTCGTTCCGGCCGAACGGGTCGGTGTCGTTGCTGGCAGGGTTTTGGTTCGACTTGTTGCCCATGGTTCGATGCTGTGCGTAAAAGCGCGGCTCAGGCGAGTGGAGGGACGCGCGTTCTCTTGGGTTTCATTGCGCTCGTGTGCGTAAAGCACATATCACGAGAGCGATATATATCTCCAGGTGAGCACTCTTATGCGGTCTTCATCTCATGTCTGAGAGACGGATCACAATGGTCCTCCAGCAGTCCACTGTCTCTGCTGTGATAGTCAGACACGCACGCAGAGATGCTCCTCACAAGTTTTGTCTGCACTGAATCCTGCCCACTCTGAAGGGGCTGGGAAACTCAAGAGCCAGCCCCTCTATCCGCCGGTCTGATTGCCCCCTCATCCAACAAGAAAAACAAGCTTCTCTTCAGCTTCTCTTAAAACAAGCACAGTCACTCACGTTAAAGATAACGTGGCTGCGTCACGGGTGAATTTAAAAAATGCGCCACAATGGCTTAATTAGTGTTTAATAACGATTCATTAACACTTAGGTGCACTTTGTAATCCGTGGACTATGTGGCCGAGCGAGCGCGCACACGCACACGCACACACACACACACACACACANNNNCACACACACACACACACACACACACACACTCGCGCGCGCATCTGTCGGTATGGTCAGTCTTTCCATCCACCCTTCTCTTTGCCCGTGTAGCTTCATATTAAGCGGTGTTGTGCTATTTTGTTAGTCTCACATCCAGTTTAAACTCCAACAGATTTGCATACAAGACACGTGTTGCTAGGCTTGCGCCTCCTCGGGACACTTCCTCGGTTCTCTCGTTCCAATTAGAGAATTGATTCGACCTTCATTGAGGCTGATTCCCCGGTCGATGTTGGGGTCACGGGCTGGAGGATGGAGACTTAATTTACGGTATAAAGAAATTCCAGTGTGTTGCCGGTCGTGTTCCACTATATCATCAGAGTGTGTGAGTGTGTTTGAATGCATGCACTAATGCGCATGTGGCTACTGCATGTGTGTGTACATGTGTAAATATACAGTATGTAGGAATTTTGTGTTTTGTTCACATTAATGCCAATCCAGAGTGTGTTCCACCTCAGACTTGCTGAGATAAGCTCCCAGTGACCTAGAAATGGAGAAAGCCATAGTAAATGGATGATTACTGGCTCTATAGGCTCCATACTGTGTGCAAGATTACATAAATGTGTATGTAAGCATACTGTGAAGTGCGTATGTATGAATTGATGTATTTGATGTATTTTTGTGTGGCCAAACATCATGTGCCGTGACGGAGCCGTTTCTGAACACGAGATCAAATGTAAAAGAATTTCAATATTCGTGTACGTGTCACAAAGTTTTATAAAACTGTGTTCCAAAGCGTTCTGCTTTTTCCTCTTCCACTTTTGGGACTTGAGCCAGATCTTCGGTTTAGAGTTGAGGAAACTGCTCGAGAGAAATTGCAATCGGGAGATGAATGACAAGAGAGCAGGAGGGCATAAGTACACAAATGATTGCTTTTCTCTCCCACCTTGTCTGATGAGACTACAATACTCAGACAGATGTGATCAATCACTCCACCGCACTAATTCCAGTGGCAGCAATCGCAGCACGAGGCTTCACTCGCTATATATTTCACGTCGAGAAGGCCACGGATTGATTGTCTGCTTGTCATGCTGAGATTGTTTTCTTCATTGGTGGCGTTTGGAACATACCTGTCCTTTCAAAGGGATGTTGCAGCTCGTAAATGTCACTTCCAGTTTTATGGGTTGGGGTTTTATGACGTAACCAGACTTTCGAATTTAGCATGTGATCCAGTCCACTTTACAGCTCATTAATATCTCGAGCTCTGGTCAAACACACGCGTGATCGATGTTCTGTGTAAAGTATTTGAGTGAGTGGAAAATCCTAATATTTTGTTTTACAGTTTGAGACGACATGAAGTGTCTGGCGGCATCCATTATGTTGCATTTCGGGTTTTCCGTAGCGAGAAATGGCACGGAGTTGTAAATAGTTTTACAGCCCAAAGCTGCTCCGGGATTCATTAGCAGTGGCTGAAACGGTGGCCAGGGAATATGTGGGCAGCACCACAGCCAGATTTTGTCTCCGTAATACACAATCTTCCGGACGGAATGAGGCTTGAGGTCGCAAGTTTCTCGTTCGGTGCATCTCCAGCTCGTACATCTGCTGACCCGCTGACTGTTTCTCCACTAAAGCGCAGCTCTGAGCTCCAGCCACCTTCCTGTTTACAATATTGAGTGTGTTTAATGAACAATTTATATGCACAAGGCTCCGGGCCATACACAGCAGCTCGTCCTGCAGTGGGAGTTGCTTTAGCGTTTCCTCGGTCAGAAGTGAAGTGGGCCGGACTGCTTGACGACAAAGACATTGTTAATTAATCTGTACAGCACAGCAGATTCGTGTGGACAAAGAGTTTCCATTAATCACCAGGGAAAAATGACTGATAATTCATCAAACTTCTGAGTTTCGCTGAACAGTAGCTGGAACACGTTTTAATCTCTCTCTCTTTTGTCAGACTTCTCTTTCACTCCTTCTTTACTGCTCGCTCTCTTTTGTCTCTGTCTTTTCTTTCTTTATTTCTTTCTTTCTTTCCTTTAATCGTCTGTCTTTTCCATTTACTATATTCTCATCAACATCTCTCTTGTTCGTGTCTTCGTTTTTTGTTTGTTTTCCTTTCACTCTAACCTTCTCACTCTTTCTCTTTTGTATCTTATTATTTTTTGTTTCTTTTTTCTTTGCCTTAATTTCTTCTTATTTTGCCTGTCTGTTCTCTCATTTTTGTCACTCATTTTGTAATCAGTGTAATCTCTCTCTCTCTCTCTCTCTCTCTCTCTCTCTCTCTCTCTCTCTCTCTCTCTCTCTCTCTCTCTCTCTCTCTCTCTCGCTCTCTGTGTTTTGAACTCGTTCTTGTACAAGCTCAGAAAGATTGTGATGCGTTTGGCCAGAAAGGGACCCAAACAGTAGAGGAAGAGGGATGTCTGAGGACGCCCGTGCGTTGTGATTGAGCAAACATTTTGGTGAAATGGAGGTTTTCAATATCCCGGCGAGTCTTTAGGTGGAAAGCGCCACATGGACCCTTAAAAAAGACGTCATATAACCACACTTACGTTAATAATACTTTGCTTATAATTTTTTTGGCACCGTATATTTAATAACCTAATCTATCTTTCAGAACTTAACGCAGGAATCATTAACAGTGATTGAATGACATAGAAAGTTAAGCTAACAATGTACTCTAACTTTCCTCTCACACATATCATACACACACACACACATATATACACGTGTGTGTATATAGCTATATAAAATATATGTTTAATTAAAGCTGTTTGGTTTACTTCATATCCCAAACTTAAGCATGCGAACAGTTAATTCCCATTGATTTATGAGAGTTATCAATGTGTAGCCCTGTGCCAGGTTCATACGTGATCAGCTCAATCTGTTTCGTGTCATCCTGCAGTTGGACCGGCAGATTATGATGGATGTGAAACCGAGCACATTACTGAGACTCCAGTCATATCTCATGTTTCTTACATCTACAGATGAAAGACTGAGAAATCCCGAAACAATGGTGTTTTCATCATTAGCGATGCAGTGGAGCACGAGTGAAGCGTCTTACGTTTGCCGCCTCAACTGTTTTCACTGGGGATCAAACCCACAACTTGGTGTTGCAAATCGAATAGGAAAGCTAATTTAGAGATAATGTAATCATTTTGTGCTTAAACCCACACTGGGTATAAAAAGTTCAATTATGGCAAAAACATGAGTTTGTGTTTATGCATGCATGCGTGTGTGTGTGTGTGTGTGTGTGTGTGTGTGTGTGTGTGTGAGAGTGTGTGTGATTCAGATTAAGCCTGTTCACACTCCAGAAAAATAAACAGAATTAAATCGGATTAATCTGGATTGGTGTGAAAGAGCTTGCTTTTGCAAACACGAAGCGTGTACATCAAGTGTGTTTCTGAATCTGCGTTTGTACTCTCACACCTCTTCCTCTCTTTATTTCTCTTTTCAGTCTCCTGAATCACCTATCTTGTTGGAAATTGAAGGTTAGCGATAAGCACTGGTTCCTCTCCCCGGTGATGCTGTACGTGCACAGACTAAGCTACATGATAGATAAAGCGTTTACATTTTCAGGTAGACTGCATTTTTCTTTACATTCTGCCGCTTTAGAAGACACACAAGTATTGACTGCACTGCTGAATGCTAGAAAATTGTTATCATCATTGTAATCATAATTTAACGTGGCACGACAAGAATCATTTAAGCTTTGTAAGTCTGGAGTGTTTATGTTGCTTTTTAGTCTGGAAATGTACAAATCTGATTTGATTTAATCATGATCTAGAATAAAATATCAAGTTAATTTTATTGTAAAAATGAAGCTAAACCCAAAATAATGCAGTAGTTGATATACTGTATATTGATAGACGTGTGTGTGTGTGTGGGTTTATTATAATTTTGTTAAAAAGGTTGTTGTGTTTATCAAATAATGATGATCTACCGATAAGATATTAACAAGTACAATACGTACAAGCTCAAATGTTTATTCAAATTTTATGCAATGACCAGTGGCAGAATTAAAACTGCATTTTTGAAATTCTTTATAAAGGAGGAAACCAAAGGTATGACATTATCTTTTTAAAGTGCGTGCGTGCATCTGCGTGTGTGAGATAGCAACAGTTTAAGTAAGAATTAACAACTCCTCTCCGTAGATTAAGTTTTGACGTTATAAAAATAAAAAAAAACACGGACTTTCATATACTGGTATATTTTTTATTCCAAAATGGCTAAAAAAAAGTACTGAAGGTCACATTCACTTATTTTGCCAATTTAGCAGTTGTGTGCTACATTAAAATACTGCTAGCCTATTGCTATTTGTGGACCGACGCAGAGCAAGTGCTTTGAATCCATTATGCATTAGGTAACAGAAGAAGCGTTAACATGCACATTCTGTCCCTCCACACCATTACACGGCATGACAAAGTCTGGTCTCTGGGTTCTGTCTTTGTGTGGTGATGGTCGATAACAGATCCACCTCCCTGAAAATTCCAGACAATAGAGCCACTGCTTTGAATTCAGAACTGCATCAGCATCGTCTCCCACAGGCTTTTACACACACAGTCACCCCGGTCACTGATCGATCACGTCAGTCAATTAGAAACAATCGAAACCGTTTAATGAAACTAATAGTCTTGTTTGTTGGGAAACAAAGAAAAATGTGTAACTATGTTCAGCCTGGGATTTGACAGATAGTTCTGTGTAATCTGCTTTAATCTTCTCGCCTCTTGTATGTGTACAGTTTGCTTGGTCTCTTCTTAATTATGGTGGTCCATAATGTAGATTTACAGAGATGTTGCTAATGAGTCTTAGGCAGGATATTGATTGAAATGATTAGAGGAATTGTATTGTACTCGAAACGTTGACAACACACACACACACACACACACACACACAGACATTTTGAGATTTTGTCTAAGCACACAAAGTCAAATTCCAGCAGACATTTTTTTGGTTCCTAGAACATTCCTTGTTTAGCCTGGAAAGTTCAAACGGACTGTTCTCTGCAGGTTAGAGGAACATTGCCAGAACACTTGCAGAATGTTCCCACAATGGGATATTTTAATCCTCCAGAATATTGGTGGACAAGTTAGGTGTGCAGAGAATTGTTGCTCTCGCTGTTTAAACTTTATGAAACACACTATGATCATTGACAAATCACCCGCAGAGCCCAATCATTGGTCAGCCAAACCAACACTGTTTGTGTCAGTGTGAGTATTGTATTGAATATTTTACGTGAAATATAGTATCATACTGTGTGTATCTTGCATATACTGTATAGTATCGTACATAATGTGTTAAACAATGTTCTGCTCTTAATTGAGCATTATATATATACACATCATCACAAATGTTTTCAATTCTATCTGGGGATGCTGGATTTTTCTTCAAAAGTGTAATGTTTAAAGTAATGTATTCATGTGTTTTTTATTCTAAAACAGTCAGTATATTCAAATGCATGTATTTCAATCTCCATCCTGAAAAGGCTCAAAGATGTAATGTTTAAATCCTGACTATTTCTATGGTTTGACAGAATAAAAGATTTCTGCAGCAATTTTCAAAGGTTGAGAAAGATCTTATCAAAGAGACTCTTGTTCCTACAGCCAATCGCTGTAATTGCCGTAATCAGACTGCAGAAGTCTCAAAATCTCTGCTTGGAGTGTCAGTCTTTGCGCAAAACAAGAGTACAATGATTTATAGGATAAATGTCAAATAGTGTTTTTTTTTCACCTGATAGCTTTTGATTTCTAGCTCTCACCTCCTTGTCTTTTATCGTTTTTTTCATCAGTTTTTGATCATTTACCTGTCCTTGATGCTTTGGTAAAGAATCATCTTTTATAGACATAATTTTGGATTTCTTATTTCATCTCTGCTTTTCTTTTTTATCCCTTTTCGCCACATTTATTTTTCTTTTGAATTGCGTTTTATACATAATCAAGCTGAAGAAAATATGTGACCATAGCAACAAAAACATTTTCTTGCAATTTTTTTCTACAGTCTCACTTTGAAATCAAAGTTCCCTTTCATAGTCAGGTCACTTCGACGTCAGTCAGTTACCTGACTATGGGATATCGGATGGCGAGCCATTCGCTGGCATAACAACTGGCCAATGAACTGTCAAGTATCGGACAGCTTCGCTCCACACCATGGCAGGATGAGACGAAGGGTCTCAATCTAGAGGTATTTCCATCTCGATTTCTACACATGCGGAAAGGCCCCCCGGAGTTCCAGGTCTGGGGTCACGCTGTCCTCTGTGGCGGGGAAGAGAGACCCCCTCCCACCAGGTCGGTCGAGGTGCAGGCTCCGGGTGGCACCTCCTGGCCTGGTGAGAGGCCGGTTTCCAGGCGGCCCTCGGCAGCCTGTAAGCTCAGACGGGATTTAGAACTTTCTTGCCTCACGGCCAGGAGTCACCTGCCCCAAGCTCTCCCTGGGTTGTACCGGGAAGACTCCGGTCAGAGCGCCGGCCTTTCCAAACCACGGTCTCGGGGACCCCACAGCTTCGTTGATCCCCCTCAAGCGGTACTTGAGAGAGTGGTGCGCACTCCCTCGTCTGTCCCCCTGGGTGATCCGAACTGTGAGACTCGGCTATGCGCTGCAGTTCACCCGCCGGCCTCCGGTGTTTCGAGGCGTTCTCACCACTCGTGTGGGACCAAGAGACGCACTCGTATTAAGGACAGAGGTCTCCTCGCTGCTAGCGAAGAGCACGGCCGAGACGAGGAGCGGGCTTTACCACCCGTACTTCGTGGTCCCCAAGAAGACCGGTGGTATGCAGCCCATTCTGGATCTGTGATCCTTGAACAGTTACCTTCAGAGGTTCTCGTTCAGGATGCTGACCTTCAAGACACAAGCCTTTTCTGCGCTTTGCCTTTGAGGGCCGAGCGTATCAGTACAAGGTCCTGCCCTTCGGCCTCTCTCTGTCGGCGCGAGTCTTTACGAAGATAGCGCAGGCTGCCCTCTCTTCCCTAAGAGTGCGCGGCTTCAGGATCCTGAACTACCTGGACGATTGGCTTCTAGCCAACTCGCGGAGTCAGTTGATCGCACAGACGGATGCAGTGCTCAGGCACTTAAGCTGGCTCGGGTTTCGCGTCAATCGAAAGAAGAGTACTCTGACCCCGTGTCAGCAGATCTCCTTTTTTGGGCTCGACCTAGACTCCGTTCTGATGTGCGGCAGGCTGTCCTCCCGGAGAGCCGCCAACATCCGGAGTCAACTGGAAGTTTTCACCCCTGGGGTCCGGGTGCAGTGCAAACACTTCCAGAGGATCCTAGGCCACATGGCATCTGCCTCCACGGTGACCCCGTTAGGCAAGTTACACATGCGGCCCCTTCAGTTCTGTATCCGGGACAAGGTCCCAAACGAGCCTGGCGGCTAGGGAGAGACCGGGTCTTAGTCACACCCGAATGTCTCCACCTGCTCCACCCTTGGTCAGAGACGAGCTTCCTGCGGACAGGCGTCCCCTTGGGAACCGTCTCCCGTCGTGTTGTGGTATTTACAGATGCATCCAACACGGGGTGGGGAGCAGTGTGCAACGGCCGGTCGCTGGTCGGGTCCTGGCCTCCAGTGGCACCTGAACATGCTCGAGCTACTAGCCGTGCACCTCGGTTTGAAACACTTGCTCAGGCAAGTCAGAGGGAAGCACGTGCTGGTCAAGTCAGACAGCGTAGTTGCAGTAGCTTACATCAACCGTCAAGGCGGTTTGGGCTTGCACCGCTTGAACAAGCTCGCACGTTGCCTCTGGATGTGGTGTCTGCCAAGTCACTGATGGCAGTCCACGTTCCAGGAATCCTCAACGCAGCCGCGGATGCACTGTCGAGGCGGGGCCCTGAGAGCGGACCTCCTCTCACAAGTACAGAGCTCGCTCTGGCATCCACGACCGGATCTGTGAAACCTCCACGTCTGGTCACTGGACGTGTCACCTTGTTAGACGATCTGCCACAGTCGGTACAGGACACTATCACTCAGGCACGTGCACCGTCTACGAGTCGGCTGTATGACCTGAAGTGGCAGACTTTTGTCACCTGGTGCCGCCAGAAAAACGAAAACCCACTGAGTTGCCCCGTCGGTACGGTTCTCTCGTTTCTCCAGCAGAAGCTTGAGGAAAGCGTGGCCCCTTCCACTCTGAGAGTCTATGTAGCCGCAATATCCGCCTCACATGGCCTCATCGAGGGGAAGACAGTCGGCCGGCACGACCTGACGACTAAGTTTCTAAAAGGTGCTAGAAGGGTACGCCCTTCAAGACCTCCCCCGACCCCGGTTTGGTATTTGAGCTTGGTGTTGGCTAGTGATGTTACCTAGTTCTGGCTGTGTTTTCTCCTCAAGAGTTTGACGCCTGTGTTTCCCGAAGGGATGAGGTCGAGTAGTAGGGCTGTGCTCTCCTCCCTCTCCCGAGCCTACTCTGTTCTCGATAGACACTAGGCTTCTTTCGAAGAGTGACGTTTCACGCCATCTCAACGCAACACTTCGCACCACGTGTGAGGTGTTCTCCGTCTACCCTGGCGAGGGCCCCCCACGCACGGGTCGAGAGCCAACAGTTCCTTGGTTGCCCCGGTAGAGGTGAGTGCTATTACCCCTCGGGCTAGGCCCACCTCCAGATGCTGTGGAAGATCCACTAAAGGCTTCTCGGCTAAGTCTTTTCAGTAGGATGCTGCCCTGAATGTGGCCTATTGTATTATCCCCTAGTCAGGTAACTGACTGACGTCGAAGTGCCCTGACTATGAAAGGGAACATCTTGGTTACTTCCAGGGTGTGCCGCTGGAAGTCTGCGTTGGCCCGACCGGCTTCAATCAGCGAAAGGTAATTTCATGTTGCACGCACCTCCTTTTATACCAGCTGGTACAGGTCAAAGGTGGCATGCAAATTCATGCAGCCATTGAACTTGACAGTTCATTGGCCGGTTGTTAGAGTGAAACGCAAATAGCTCGCCATCCGATATCCCATAGTCAGGTAACTGACTGACGTCTCGTTCCCTGACCTATTCAGGGAACAGAGGTTACGCAAGTAGCCAAGACGTTTGTCTGACATCTGTACAAAAAGTTTGAAAATCATTGTTTTCATTCTGGTTTGCTTTGCTATGCGACGCAGACAGATTCAGAGTGAGAGGAAGTGAAGGGTCTTACCGGTTTGTCTGAATTAGTGAGTAAGAATATGAGGAAGAACACACTTTTCTTTCATTTGTGTTCCGCTGGCGTTAATGAAGGGGAAAAGCTTCCACAATCTTCAGATAATCAGTTGGAAATGTTTTTGATGGGATATTTCTAGAAAGAAAATGTAAAACTCAAACCTGGCCTCGAGGATCAAGGAGAGACCACCTATTGATAAGATTTTTATCATTAGGAATTCAGATTGTTCTTTATAGAATATTTGTGCAGTTTCTGGTTAGATGTTCAAGAAACAGTTTCCTCAAAACCAAAGCCTTTGGTACTCAATTAATCTTCCTCATGCTGTTCCAAGATTACACCTTTTTCTTTAATGGTCCATTTTTTTTCTTAAATCGGAAATATGTATATTTTATGAAAGAGACTGTAGAGAGCAAATAATATTTCAACATGAATAGAGCTTTTGCTTAGTGGAGTAGTGAAAAGCCCCAAATTTGCCAAAAAGGCATTACACAAAAATAACAGCAGTGGAACAGAAAGACTGCATTACGTACACTGAAAGACAAAGTTGAAGGAAAATTAAACACATCTAAGCAATGACCCAGAAATGAAAGCGGTTAAGAAAATGATTGTATGTATGATGAAACTTTACTCAAAAGGAACACATCAAACCATACGACATCTGAATCTGAAGTTACTATTATTATGCACCATATATGTCTGGTTTAATTTGTTTCTCACTTAATCTGATTTAAAGTCAGATTCATTCTCTTGATTTGTATTTACCTTAATCTGATTTAAAGTCAAACTAAGGGATTTTGTTTTTACCTTAGATTGAAAGAACATAGTGAATAATGGTACATGACTTACGTTTTAAAGTCTCGGTTACCAAAGTTACCAATCTGAAATGTAATTCAAGATTAGATTCAAAGCATTTGAATTGCTTAAACCCAGAATATTCTAGAGTTACACCAGTTATTGTTTATGATAAAACATGAAGATTGAACCCAAAAAGCTAATTTAGGATGGTTGGACTATGTGGCTTTTTGATACAGATATTTGGAATTAATTCAACCTAAAAGCAGAAGAAAAAGAAAAGTTGAGGGATATTCAACGCTCAAGTCCATGTTTTCCTACAGTAAATAAAAAAAAAAAGCGTTATATAAATAATAATAATAATAAATATTATTACTTTTAATTGAACTAAATACAGATGATGCATCAGTGTGTGTGTGTGTATGTGTGTGTGTGTGTGTCTGTGTCTGTAGTCACAGTTTGAAGGACAACAGAGTAATCCAACACTTGAGTGAAACTGAACATTTAAATCTGTAAAATATACCGTATATTTCTTAACATCAGTATTAAAATCCTACACACAGCATTTTAGTAATTTTATAACACTACACAAGTGCTTATCAAGCTAATAATCTCTGTAGTTTTATTTGTGACATTTTGCAACATTTTGTGATACAAATTTGTTGCATCACTTTGCCCAGAACAGGCTATCCTGATTGGTTGATTTGCCTGTTGCGAATAAATCTGCCCAATGCGATCAATCTGTTTAAATCTGGTCTTCACGTGCGGAGATCCGGATAATCCGTCGTTCCCAGCTCCGAGGTTATTGTGTGACCGAGCTGCTGATGTGGGAAACACTGCGGAGGCAAGTCTTCAGGAGCAGACGGACAGATGTTAGATTGAGAAACGTTGGAGTGCACAGGCCATTTGCGTTTGATTTGGACTTTGGGGAATGAGAGTCAGCTGCCCGGGGATTGCAGGGTCTCGCACAAATTCATCATCCACTCAGTGGGGAGTTACAACAGAGGCCTTCACTGATCCCTCCGCTGCTTTTCCAGCCATGTGGTGGACCTTCTCCTCAAAAATGCTTTGTGGCTCCTGCTGTTGCCACTGGGAACCAAACTAGTGTGAAACGTGCGACTCAGACTGTACTTATCTGGAGATTTTTAGAGCATTGATTTTCAAGCATCCGTGAAAGCCGGACAGATCTGCCGACGTGTGTGTCTTAATGTCACAATCCGGTAGAACTGCACTTGTCCAGCTGTAGAAACAGAAACCTCAGGCTTTGTAGAGTCTGTTATTCATTAATTGTTCTTTTTCTCTTTTTTTGTGATTGTGTCTGTCCTCATAAGACTAAAAACCATTAACGGTAATTGTTTTTGGAATTAGGCAATGTGTGTTTTGGCAAGAGGTGTTTTAATTAAAAATAACACAAACTTGCAGTGATTTACCTGTTATGTAACAGGAACCGGCTAGAGCGGATTAATGCACATGCACGCAAACCCGCATTCACACCACAAAGTTTCTATCTTTTGTTTGTGTGTCTGTTTGCGGCTCGGGTCGGGTCAGTGTTCCGGTCACGGTGGCTGGCTTTGCACGCACTTAACTCTGTTCGTTTATTAAACATACTTGTTCCATTCAATCCTTATTTTAAATTCAGATTATATTCATTGGCTTGAACAATTGTTTTTAAATACCAACGACAAATTCGTGACATCACATCCGTCTTCTTGTATTTGAACAGCTCCATCAATCCTCAAATTGACTTTTCTTAGTCAACCAATTCTTGTACGGTTTGCCAATACGTTTGCTTTCCGCAATCCATACGTTATGGTTTTTTGTGCTGCTTTTGCTTTGTTTTGCACAGGCACGTACTGACCGGCAGATGTTGGTGACCTCTACTGCAGCGATTTGTTTGACTCTGTGTTTTGTTTCTGTCGAGGGAGAAGATCCCATGACACACTCTTCAGGATTATTGACATTGACACAAAACGCAACAGGCTCTGTTTGTCAGTTTATTGACTGATCTATTTATAGTCGCAAAACTCAGATCCATAAAGTCCTGGTGTAGCCATTCACTGGAGAAAACTTTGGGAAAAACGCAAAACGTGTTGTGTGTGTGTGTGTGTGTGTGTGTGTGTGTGTGTGTGTGTAATGGCTATAAACAAAAAATGGTTAATGGTCTTTTAGAAGAATTGAATTTAGTCTTGATGCTCCACAACTCTTCAGATTCCCTAATGTGATCTCAGTAACCAGCGTTTGGCCAGAATAACCAGCTGCGGCACTTTTTTTATTATTAAAATGAACAATTTCACTACTTTTAGATTTTTATTGAGCTAATTTTTCATTTGATGCTTGGGGGCAAAAGAAAAGTGTTTTTAATTTAATATTACTACTAATATTTAATATAACAAATGAGACACATTCAGATATCCCTTTCAGGTATTAAAATATACTTAAATAAAAAAAAAAATACACGACTTATTAAATTTTTTATATGTTAAAGTAACACTGGCTGATTAAAAAAATCCATCACCTTTATGTATTTGTCACACATTTAAAAACATGTATTGCATTCTCTAGCAAGACTTGTGGTGCTTTTATGGGATCATCAAGCCTACATTATAAGCCCACATTTCTCCTGCTTGAACTATGGGGAGGTCAAGAGGTCAAAATAAGTAAATAAAACTCCAGCATGATGTATTTATTGCAGTAATTTATTAATCTGTGAAATTAAGCAGGTTTTGCGGTCTAATCCGCAGCCGGGGGTCAGTTCAGGCTTGAGATGCTGGTGATGTGGCTTGTTGTGCTGGTGTGATGGGTGCTCTGTCAGTGGCCTTTCGCCTGGAGCTGCTCTGTCATTATTGCTTCCTGTTTGAGTGAGCGGGAAGAGCAGCGCTGTGAGCAGAATCTCAAGCACCACAACACCACACCACACGCTCCAGGTCATGTAGCTGATCCCACATCCGCACTGCTTTACCTCTCACACGCACGCACTATAGACGCACACAGTGAAGAGTCACACTGAACAGACGCACAATGTACACACACACTGTTTAGAAACACTAAATAAAAATATAGTTTGGACTCACACTACATAGACGCACAGTATAAACACACATATGCACATTAAGTAAACCTACACCACACAGATTAAAAATGAAAAAATTAACTGCATATAAGCACACTGTATGGACTTACACGGCAAATAAACACACTGTATAGATTTATGCTGTATAGACTAACATTGCATATAAGCACACTGTGTATACCGGTACTGACACTGTATAGACTAACACTGCATGTAAGCACACTGTATAGACGTATACTGTATAGACTTAAATTGTATGGACTAACACTGGATAGACTAGTGCTGAAAAAAAAACACACTATGGACTTATACTGTATAGATTCATACTATATAGATTCTCTATATACAGATACACACTGTATGGTGTGCATATCCGTGCAATTAGCAAAGTTTGCTTTCCTATATTACTGTTTACTCTGTTTATCTTTACTCTGTTTATTGTTTACTCTGTTTATTGTTTACTGTTAATATGTCTATTTGAAACATATTATTTGTTTGGAGCACTTTTTTTGCTCTAATTTTATATCTTATATACGTTATTCTTATTACGACAAGGTAACGAGACAATTAATGTGGCAATGAGTGAATAAACGCAAAGCACCTGAAGACATTAAACACGATCGGGAAGCACGAGGAGATGACAGTACCAACAATAACAAAACACACTTGGGGAGTGAACATCACGAGACAGCTGGGAATGAAAACAGAGAACTAACAACACCCGGAAGTAAACAATGCACAAACGTGACGACAATACAAAATAAAAGGTGTCAAAATAACAGTTCACAAAAACACACGTCTGAATCCATGACACTATTCTGTGGACTTGCACTGTATATACCCTACTGTAATTACATGGCATATACCTTATGTACGCTGTATATTCTGTATGTACTCTGTATAGATTCACTTCATTTCATTCTATTTTTGTACACTGTATCTACACTGAATACATTCCCACAATATTGATGCAAACTGTACCTCAAAGATGCTTACTGTATAGACTGACACTATATAGAGACATTGAATAGAAGCTAAATGCTAACATATAGATCCACTCAAAAAATCAATCAATCAATCAATCAATCAATCAATCAATCAATCAATCAATCAATCAATCAATCAAAGTTTATTTATATAGCACAATTTAAAAACCACCACAGTGGACCAAAGTGCTTTACAAGAAGGCGGAGAAGAAGAGGTAGAAAAGAGGCAGTTAAGATAAGAAAGAGAAAGTAAAACAAAAATTAGTCAGTCAGTCAGTCATCTTCTACCGCTTCATCCTTTTAGGGTCGCGGGGAGCTGGCGCCTATCTCAGCATCTTAGGGCCGGAGGCGGGGTACACACTCTGGATTGGTGGCCAACCATTCGCAGAGCGGGACACACAGACAAACACATTCACACACTCACTCATACCTATGTGGTCAATTTTCCAATTCCAATTAGCCTGAAGCGCATGTTTTTGGACTGTGGGAGGAAACCGGAGAACCCGGAGGAAACCCACGCAAGCACGGGGAGAACATGCAAACTCCACACAGAACGGCCCCGGCCGGCCTTGAACTCACACCTCAAGTGTCAAACGGAACCATCTTGCTGTGAGGCGACAGCGCTAACCACTGCGCCACCGTGCCGCCGAAAACAAAAATTAGATAGAAGGTAAAGGGAGGAGGGGAGATAGAAGAAACAGCGCTTTATGCGGCAGCAACAGTGCATAGAGGGACAATACTTATAGTGGCATTTCGAAGGCCAGGGAGAACAGGTGAGTTTTGAGTCTTGATTTGAATATTAAGATTGACGGGGCAGCTTTTATGTGCCGACCACAGTGAATGAGCGATCACCCCGACATTTAAGTCGAGTCCTGGGGATTTTGAGGAGCCCTTGGTCGTTTGAGCGCAGGGTTCGTGATGAGGATTGCGGAGATAAAAGTTCAGTCAGATAGAGAGGTGCTTGGTCATTGAGTGCCTTGAAGACAAAAAGTAGGATTTTGAAGTCAATCCGGTATTTGATGGGTAGCCAGTGTAAGGAGCGTAGAATAGGGGTGATGTGATCGTATTTGTGTTTGCCCGTCAGGAGTTTAGCGGCAGCGTTTTGGACAAGCTGAAGGCGTCCGAGTGTTGACTGAGTGATGCCGGCGTAGAGTGAGTTACAGTAATCTAAGCGTGACGTTATGAAGGCATGGATTGCTATTTCCAGGCACTTTGGTGGTAGGAATGATTTGGTCTTCGCTAGAAGTCTGAGGTGGAAAAAGCAAGTTTTGACCACTGAGTTGACTTGTTTGTCAAACCTGAGATGGCTGTCGAATAGGACTCCCAAGTTTCGAGTGCAGTTTGTCACAGAGGGCGATAGGTAGGAGGGAGCTAAGTTGCACACAGTTCTTTCGCTTGGGGTGAAGACCAGGACCTCAGTCTTGTCTTCATTGAGGCTCAGGAAGTTGCTGGTCAGCCACAGTTTTACCTCTGCTAGGCACTCCAGTAACGGCTGTAGATAGTTACTGTCGGTGCGAGAGAAGGGCAGGTAGATCTGCGTGTCATCCGCAAAGAAGTGATAAGCAACGCCGAATTTTGTGAGGATGGAAGCAAGAGGCAGGAGATAGATTGAAAAAAGAGCTGGTCCGAGGATTGACCCCTGGGGAACGCCGCAGTTGAGCCGCAAAAAATGCACATAGTATAGGTTAAACTGCAAATGAGCACACAGTATAGATGCGCACAGTATAGAAAAAACTGTATAGAAGCAGAACGTATAGCCTCACACTGATGTACACAATATTGACCAACACTGTATAGGCATACACTAAATAGAATATCTATCTGTCTATCGATCCATCTTTCTGGTGTATTAAAATCTATATACTGTATGCAATACCAAATATATTAAATGAAAATTACCATAATTAAGTCTTATTTTAATACAATTTTAATTCAAAACCAGGAAAGTGTGTGTGTGTGTGTGTGTGTGTGTGTGTGTGTGTGTGTGTGTGTGTGTGTGTGTGTGTGTGCGTGCGTGCGTGCGTGTATGTGTGAGTGAGAGATTTTTAAAGATTTTTTTAAATTATACATAAGTACAATAATCACTTCCATACTCCAGTGTAGTTGTAGCATGAATCCATTAGTAAACTTCTGGTTTATTCTCTTAAATCCCCGTGCGCTCGTATTCAGACTGTGATGAGCAAACTCGGTTTATTTACATTCCTCAAAGTTATAATCACGAGCTGGTTTCGAGGATCCCGTGCAGACGCAAATGTCCGCGGAGCCCTTTCAGCTTTATCTGCTCTCATCTCCTCTCTTCACTTTTGCTCTCGTCTGGCTCCATCACAGTGTGAAGTTCTGGAATTTTCCTCATACTCATCCAGGTTTCTCCCACCCATCACGACTCACGCCTCAGACTGTTGTAGACAGTTTTCTCTCTAATCTGTCAAGAGCCTGAAGTGTGATGGTGTTTGTACCTGCCGTGTGTGTGTGTGTGTGTGTGTGTGTGTGTGTGTGTGTGTGTGTGTGTGTGTGTGTGTAAGTGAGAGTGAGAGTGAATGGCACTTTTGTGTCTCTCAGGCTTATCCCGACTCTGCAGATTATCCCTACACAAACAGCTCCTTATCTCTAACCCTGAGGTCACAGTCATGCACATATAAAAATATCCAATCGCACCAAAGAGCAACAATGTTCAAACGCTTTTCTGCAAAACGGCTCAGGAAGATTATTCGAATACTGTATATGGTTGTATTTATTACTGTTTAAAAAATTCCCTGCTTTTCCAGAATCTGCTTTCCACATGTCCGTTCCATTTTCAGAAGCAGGTTTTTTCGCAACGATTGTTTGTATATAATATTCAAATGAATGTGTTTCTGACTAAAACACGTCCTTAAAAGGCCAGTATGGAATTGTTCCTATTAATTTGAAACAAAATATCTTTAATAAGGCTGATTTTCCTGTCCTACAAATTGCACTTGTAATACATAACATGGACTCAATCGATTGGATGGATCCTCACTAATTAAAATAATTTGTTTATAGATTCCTTTGAATCCTACTGGTGATTTACAATCTTATTTGACTCCAGCCCTTTGATCAATAGTGTATTTTTGCAGATTGTCACACACATGGCTGTCGATGTGGCCTGAGGTGACACTCCCATTGTCAGCAGCTGACCATGAAGTTTCTCAGGACTTAATAAATCTCCCAACCACTTCAACCTTGACCTCTGAAATGACCTGTCTGGTCTCCTGTCTTAGCTTCACTCTCACTTCTCTCCTTTTTCTTTTCTATTTCTCCTTTCTACCTCTCTCTTTCTCCTCCCTATCTCTCTCTCTCTCTCTCTCTCTCTCTCACACTCTTTCTCTCCATATTCTACCATTCTATCTGTCTTTTCTCTTATGCCTTGTATTTCTTCTCTCTCTTACCTTTCTCATATCACTTGCATGTCACTCTTTGTCGTTCTACTAATCTCTCTTTCATATTTCTCGCTTTTGTTCTTTCTTGTATACTCTCTCCCGTCATCTACAGACTCCACATCTCTCTCTATCTCTCTCTCTCTCTCTCTCTCTTCCGTCCCTCACTTTCTTTTCTCTTGTTTTTCGCCTTTCTCACCTCTTACACTCCTTCTCTTACTCTTTCTTCTTTTTCTTCCTATTTTATCAATGTCCCTCTTCTCTCAGTTTTGATGAGCTATTCTCATTGAATAGTAGAGACTCATTTTCTTTATCTCTCTCCCCCTCTTCTTAATTTTTGTCTTCCTTTTGTTTAGTTTTTTTTACTCATCATCTCCCTATATGCTTAATTTTCAGCTCTCTTCTTCATTCTTTATCTTTTTATCTATTCCCCCTTTCTCCTCTTTCTATTTTATCAATCTCTCTCGTCCCTCCTTTTCCTACTTTCTCCCTTCTGTTCTTCTCCTCATCTTTTTTTCTCTTATTCTTTGTTTCTTTCTATCTTGCATTCTATTCCCCTCCTTTACTCTTTTTGTTTTATCCTTATCTCTTCTCTCTATCTCATTTTCAGCTACCTTTACCCTCTTTTTTGGATTGTGTGTTTCTACCCCTTGCTACATCCTTTGATTGTTGCACTGATAAATATCAGTCATTTAAAGTTGTTCATCAAGCTGCAGACCGCACACAGCGTGATGCCCTAAATTGGAGCTCTTAGAATAAGAATCTTACATCAACATTTCAGATGAGTGTTGGAATCCGAGAGAAAGAGAGAAAGTGACAGATTCCGGGGTGCTTGCTGAATGGCAGATCATTAATTTTCCGCCGTTCTGGCTGGATCATCAAAGGCGTTTTTGACTTTTTTTGTGAGACAACAGACGTGTACAGAAATACACAGCAGAGACACAACAGAAGTAGTGTAGTCTTTTAGCGATTAAATGCTGGATTAGTGTCTCTTCAAATTACAATCTTCTAAAAGATAGACAGACAAATGAATAAATAAATCGATGAAATTTGTATAGATAGACAGATTGAAAAGGTCAGGCGAATAGGCAGAATAATATATCAGTCTGAATATATCTATAAATGAGATATTGATTATTCAATGAAAGCCGTATAGATAGATGGATATATAGATGTTTGACAGGCAGACAGCATGAACAATGATTTGAATACCTAATGTATGGACAGACAAACGCATAAATGAATACATTAGTGTATAATTAATAGATGATGAAACATATTTGCTTGTTTTTCTTCACTTTCTGTTTGTTGTTGCTTGCATTTATAGCAATTTTTACATTTTGACAATTCTGATTTTGTGTCTATGTTTTACAGTGGAAGTCTCCTGGTTGTTAGCATGAGTGATAGTTTTATCAATTCCTATCCAGCTGAACAATTGAGGTCAGTGGGTTCAGGTTTACATC
The DNA here is from genome assembly GCA_028031935.1 of Paedocypris micromegethes. Lineage (NCBI taxonomy): Eukaryota > Metazoa > Chordata > Actinopteri > Cypriniformes > Paedocypris > Paedocypris micromegethes. Next base: position 8,906,454 of record CM051496.1, read on the forward strand.
AATTCTAACTCATACAACCAAAATGACCTTGATCGTATCAGATGTGGTGAGAATGATTGGCAACCCTTGTGTTTTTTCGCCATTGTAAGTCACAGACAATTACAAGCTTGTCATGCAGGTATAATATCAACGAAATTAAGAGGATCTCTCATTCCAATGGCAGCAGCATTTGTTAAATTATTTATAATCTATACGCTCGGTACTGACATCTGGTGAAGTGAAAGGAGCATTGCAGATTTGTAATTTACTTTATTCATGTGAATCCAACAACAGAAATGTTTCTGTGGTCACGTGATATCAAATGGTTGTATTCTTTCTTTTGAAATGAAAACAAACAAGATTTTATCAGTTTGTTCCTACTGTCCTTCAATCACTAACTCCTAAAGATCTCGACCTCTGGTTTCATCTCATCTTTTCCATCTCACCATCTTTTTTTCTTTAATTTCCTGTTCAGCAGCTCGTTCTGTGGATAAAGCCCTTGATAACATAACCCAGTGAAAGTAGGGTTATTTGTCACCTTACAATCTTGCTTATTGTTTTGCATTTCAAAAAAAATTAGAGAAAATTTAAATTCTAAAATGCTAATCTGAGCATTATTTGTACACACACACACACACACACGCACACACTCACGCACGCACAAACACACACACCTACTCATTTTTATTTGTCGTTTAGAAAATAACGATTGTATACGATTCATCATTTTGGTCTGATCCCGTCAGAAAAGTGTGTTCTTTTTTCTCATGTATACGGACAAAAAATAAAAGCTCTCCCTGGCTTTGAAGAAATGATTTGTTTGTATTGAAATCGTTTTTTTGTCTTTTTGTATGTTGTGCGGTCGGCTGACGGACGCGATGATTGTCAGGAGTGTGCGCGTGCGGGGAAATCTGTCACTTTAAGACCAAATAAAAGCAAGGATACAATCATCATCATCATCATCATCAGCAGCAGCAGCAGCAGCGCGGCTGTCAGGCCGGAACAGAGTGTTCTGCACAGGCCCGAGTTACAGAATTGAGACAAGTCGCAAAGTGCAGTAACGAGAGCTGCGCAATTACCGAATGACTGGAGGCTTTAAGTGTTTTCCCCGTGTCCACACAGGAGGTTTAGGTTGAGAACGTTTTATTTTGTGATGGAGGATAAGCGTTAGCAGGAAGCTACACAATAAACACAACTGATCCTGGGGATCCCCGCATGATTGTCAGAAAGCGTCCTTTTTCCTGCATGAACTCGATAAACATTCGTTAATCTGCTGTTAATTGCTTCAAATGCAAATTGCACGGCCTATATCACGGCCACTTTCTACACTTTTAAGAGTGTGATATTGTGCTTCTTAATTAAACGACACTAAATTGAGGGTATGTAACAGCCTGTCTGTATCGTCTGTCTGTGTTTTTCATTTGATCTGACTATCTAAGTTCTGTCTGTATTTCTGCTGGTCATGTGTCTGCTTGTCTGTTTGTTTTTTTCTGGCTTTCTGTTTGTTTGTTTTTTTTGTTGTTTGGTTTGTTTGTTGTCTGTTCATCTGTCTGTAATGGGTCTGTCCTTCTTTCTGTGTACAGTATCTGTCTATCTTTAACTGTCTTTCTGACACGTGTCTGCTTGTCTGTCTCTTTGTTTAAATGTCTATATTTCTGTCGTGTGTCTGTTTGTCTTTGTTCATCTGTCTATCTATTGTCTGTATTTCTGTCTATTTGTCTGCCCATCTATGTGATGCACCCAAATAATTCACACTTGTAAGACTTTTACAGTTTGTCTCAATCGCTAAGACACTCAATTCTATTGTCTGAACCAAATTCTCAATTGCTTGAACACACTGGTCAAATCAGTCACGCTTTTGACAAAACCCACAAACACTTTTCACCTAGTTAAACACAACTAGCCAACACATTTTCATTGAGATTCGCCTGTACAGCAGAATGCGGAACACATGTGACACAAGTCAAGCACAACTAAAGCACTGCTGTCACCGTCTGAACACTACAAGTCAAAATTGATAACACTTTTGTCTGATGATGTGAGGGACAGAAACGTATGTAAAGTAAGCCACATCAGTGAAAACTGGTTTCTGAGGCTCTACAAAGAATGAAAATCTGAGGAAGAGTGTGTGAGAGGAGGCCGAGGTGTTCAGCAAAAACAAAGATTGGTAATATCTATTGAACAGTACATAAATATTGACAACAGTTACTGTATGACTATATGTTCTATAGAGCTGTAAGTCCTGTTCATCCGTTAACTTCACTGGACCTATAGATTGAAAAAAATGTCAAAGTAAAAAAATGTGAGAACATTTACTATAGCTCCATAAACTGCACCACACCACAGTACACTGTAAGTAAATACACTTTTCACTACATCACTGTACTGGAATATTGTAATGATGGGTTGGTCTAACGATTTCTAGGATCAGTGTATATTTTTTATAACTTCATGTTCTCTTTTTGGGGAATTGATGCGTGACACACGCAAGACACTAGTTTTTCATATGGTCCGCGAGAACAAAGTCTTTACTGTAAACTAGGTGAAATTCAGCAGAAGATCATTTAGGACCATAAACATTTGGAGAATATCAAGTCTCTCTGTTGCCGAATGTGTCCTCACGTGCAAAAGACTGCAAAAACAGCGCATGAAAATGTGCACACACTACATGTAAACGCACAATATTTCAGTTTGTTTTTTTGTGCTAAATGTACAGGTTTTTTTTGTTTTGCAATCTGATTTTTTATTACAGTGAACAATAAACTTTTATTTCTCCTGCTTTGTTGTGTTTGGCATTTTTCCGAGTAGTGTTTGCTGACTGCTCACTAGAGCCTTTCATTCTGATGGACTTGAGACAGTTTTGGGCTCAGATTGAACTGTTTTGAGGTGAAAGATTGGTTTTGCAAGAAGAGTCTGATGTTTTGTGAATGTAGCTTAAAAATTGGGGTTTGTGTTTAGAGGTTTTGAGAAAAGGAGAGCAGCATTCAAAAAATGTGTCTTAGCGATTGAGAAAAACTGTAACTTCAAAAAATTGATACAGATCATTTAAGGTTAGAGTGATGAACATAACATATAAAACTAGATTTCAATCGATTAGATTTATCCTCACTAATGAACATTTGTTTATAGATTCCTTTAAATCCTCCTGGTGAGAGAGAGAAAGAGACTTAACACCACTTTTTTTTTTTTTGCCTTTTTTGGCGTGTTATGTTGCTGTAAACACAGTTTTTTATAATTACGACTAAAAAAGTTTAACAAGATGTTCATATATCACCACAAAATAGATGTAAAGTAGACCAGCAATAATTCATTCTGTAAAGGCATTTTTGTGCTGTTTATTGAATGAAAGATTAGTGTGGTATTCAGTATAGAACTCAGGCACTTGATAAACAGTCCAGTAAATCATTTAACTCTGCCCTCAGACGGCTAAAAATATACGTAAATGCACTTCTAAATGAAGGGCGTGTTTGATTGGAACAGATAGATTTCCTGAGCTACTTTTGCTGAAGTGTGTGTGTGTGTGTGTGTGTGTGTGTGTGTGTGTGTGTGTGTGTAATGTAATGCTGGATAATTCCAAACAAAACGGGCTGAAGCTTGCTGAGGAAGTGAGCATCATATGACAAATGTTACATTTTCATGGTCCTGAAGCAAGAGCGCAGATGTGGACATGATGTAACATATAATTTATGTTCAGCGGTAATGAGAGCGCTTTTGTAAGACAGGGGACACTTCTGTTCCCACACACTGCTGTGAATTATAGTCATTCCCTCTGAGTGGAAAATAATCCAATTAATTGTTCCAATTAAATTCAATAACCTCACAGTAAAGCCGACTGAGGCCGAATTCAGAATAAATACAAATAGGGGAAAATAGCTTGGAATTTTAGAAAAAGCATTTGATTTTTTTTCTATTTACAAGTTGTTCTTTTATTGTTATATGTTATATAAATATTATTGTTTAATCAGAAATCAGAAACTTCATTGGACTCAAAGACTCCGTCTTTTCCCCTCTTTTGCAAATATTAACATAAATATTAAATAAAAGAAAAAGTTAAATTATGAATCAATTGAGAACTCTTTCAAAATATTTTACAAAAATATATTATATGTTTATTTAATATTTGATTTTGCCTTTTAGTGTTGCTCTGAAAAAAAAAATTTAACACGGTCCAAAAGTGTATACATTTGTCAAGAAATATGCCTCTCAGTGTCACTAAACAGAATACTGTAATTCGATTTGTGCATTTGTCAGTTCTTGTCTCCAATGTTTCGTTCTCTGTCTCCCCCTGCTGACGCTAAGCACTTTCTGCATCCACTAGCTGAAGGTGAGTAAATGACCTTTTAAGCGCCTCCTTCGCTTCTCAACCATTTATGTCGAAGAGAAACGAGCGAGTCACTGGAAGCCGTTATTACCGCTGTGCAATTTATCACTTTCATGTAGTTTCACATTCGCACCGGCAGGGGGCAAACTGGCGCTAGATTTAGTGCGCGACTGGGTGTTTTCTTTCTCCCCAACGTTCACTTTAAGTTGTTTGTATTGCGTAGAGCTATTTAAAATACAGTTCGGTTTGTAATTATTGATTCGTTTTATTCCGTTTTATAATGTATATATACGTTTTATAATGGTTATACGATGAATTTAAAATGTAAATTATGCTATTATAACGAGCCTATGGTTAACACTGCGTGAGTACGTTACCATTGGAGAAACGCACGCACGCACGCGCACAGAATTATTGTGTTAAACATTTGCTACATACCATCATTTGTGGGCTTAATGAGGATATTGTTAATGACAAAAACGTGCGGTGTTTTTAATAATAAAAAAGCCATGGTTCGAATAAATCCAGATCCTGCAGAACCGAGGAGCGCGGGTTTTGCAGCTCTCTCTCTCTCTCGCTCTCTCCCGAGTGACACACCCTTTTCTGCTAATGAGATGAAGATCCACATCAGGTGTGTTAAATACGGCCGCGTTTCAAATCTCAAGACCAGGGACGTTTTAGCACCGGCGAAAAAAACTGCGGGGTTAGTGAAACAAAGTGCCTGTCAGTGGAGAATTACACGCACGCGCGCACGCCCCATCCCGCCCACCTATTGACAGCGGCGTGGAACGCGCGCACGAGAGACGCACGCGCGCACTCCTTCCCTAACCCTAACCCTAAATTATTATTTTAAACACACAACCGGGAACTTTACCGTCTCATGTCGAGCTCAGCTGAGTTCGCTTCATTCCAACACGTCCGTTATTTTCTTGTAGAAGGTGCGCGTAATACATCTGCGGCCACTTGCCTCTCCAGTTATTCTCGCGCGCGTCTGGCGTTGCGGCTCCATGTGACACTTTTCATATTTCATTCAGGTTCTATTAGACGTGCCGGGCTGAATGTCATTGCTTTGGTTTGTGGATTACAGTCGCTTGCTCTTGGATCACGCGCTGAATCTGGGCTTGGATATGACGCATCGGGCACAGTAGGAGAAGCGAGTCTCGGAGAAGCAGGACGGTTTCAGGCAGACGGGACCGACTGAACCGGACAACACGGGCGTCATGTCGAACACAACGAGGAGCAAAAAGGAAAAGGAGATCATCACGGAGTATGAGAGCCAAGTCAAAGGTAAGCGCGCGCTCGCACCTGAAAGCTACCTGGAGACTCACGCGCCTAATCATATAACACATAATGCGAACGATGGTTTACAGTTAAATTTACAAAGCAAGTTGAATTAAATAATGTGAAATAAGTGCATCCAGTCAGAAAATGTATTTGTATTATTATTATTGTTATTAATAATAATAATTTAATAATTTGCTGCAAATGGTTGATTAATTCCAGAATGACTACTGTGTGGGCAAAATAATCGTATTTTAACATTTTAACTATGTTCAGTTATGTACTTTTATTCCATCTTTAAAAAAATGCACATCAACAACAGCTGCCATCTGTTCATTCCCACTCAAGGTGGGTTTGCAACATGGCAGCAGGTCGAACCCGTAGCTGGGACTACCGTATTCCAGCACAAATTTGGGGGGTGGTGGGGAGGATGCTGCATGTTAAGCTAATTTTCCTGCAACATCTACACACTATGTCCGATCCATCCTGTCATTGCGTGTGTGCCCTTACAGCCGCTTGTGCACGCGCACTGTTTTTAACAGTGTGTAATCAATGAAATGGAACAGGGGGCCATGCAGCATCACTCAGACTCCATGACAACCCCTGTCTCCTGCGCTGGAGCTGTAGTCAGGTGAACGCATCATGGAATTATAAAAGGAATTATAACGAAACGTGTGTGACTGGAAAACAAACCAGTTGTGGAATGGCGAGATGGAGTTTCGACGAGCACCAGCCAATCACAATCATGGCAGTGGGTCTCTGGGCAGCAGTGTATGCACTGACAGATTAGTGTAGTTTGGGGTCAGCTCATGAACGTTCCCAGCAAATGAAAGCGGGCAAAATTGGTTTGTGTGTGTGAAGCTTCCTTGTGTATGTACAGTCTTTCTTTAACAATCTAGACTGTCTTGCTACACTGTAGATGTTTCCATGGATACCCTACCAGCCGGTGTGTGTGACTGTCCAACTGGGAACCAATGGGTATTTGGCTGTGTGTGTGTGTGTGTGTGTGTGTCAGGGAGCAGGATCAGGGAATCCTCTTGCCGCAGCAGTGCTGTTTAATATGGACCTCACGTATGGCCGTGTGTGTGGCATACAGTAGTGCGACTTAGGACGGATTGAGACAGATGAGTGATTTATGGCCGTAAGGGACATTGTTGCTATTCTCGGAATTAGCAGCCGCGTATTGATGTGCAGACTAAATTTTCCATGTGCGTCTTATCGACTGTGGATTTGACGTTGTGTCTTTTTTTTTTGAACAGGCTTGGTGGAAAAATGTCCTGTGATTCATTCTTGAGATGGTCGGTGAGCAAACAGGAAATAAGGTTTTGTAAAAGAGGAAGTTGGAAGGAAAGAGAGGCACATGACCTTGACTGTACTTGCAAACACACAAACATGCACACCAGCCGAGAGCTACACGTAAATGGTGATTCAGAGCAAGTCAATAAAGCTTGGTGAGAAAAAACCTTTTTAAAAACCTGGTGTGCTTGTGCATTACTCATGAGGTTTTTGCACGATCAGCGGAAACCGTTCCGAAGCGAGAGGCTTTTTCTGTTCGTTAGGGGTTTGAGATGCACGGAAGCTTAAAGCACCTACAAACGAGCAATCTATTTAGCCCCGCCCTCACGTCATCTGCCGCATGTCACCATGGAAGATTTGGATTCATTAGGGAGCCATTGATGCAGAAAGCCAGTGATAAAAAGTGAGACATTTTTTTTAGCCTGATATTCTCACATGAGATTTGATGTTGGATTGTACTTCTGGCTGCTGGCCAGTTTAAACACACACACACACACACACACACACACACACACACACACACACACACACACACACAGTCTGACTCACTAGTGCACTTCCTTTGCCTGAAGTGACTGAATGATTCCATTTTATTGGCACTCGTGGGATCTACTCTTCTACAAGACATTTAATCTCTTTGCTCGGGATCCCAGTGACCGAGACGGCAAATTCCCAAATTTCCTTATAAATGTCTAGAGCAGATGTAAAACAAACAATACAAGCTGTTAAAGGAGAATGAGTCAATGCTGTTCGTGATTTTGTTTTGCATCCGATCAAGTCTCGATTGAACTTTGCTCAATAATTCTTTGTTTTCCAATTGGCATAGATGTCATTTGTTTTCTGAAATGAGCATTTGCCATTATTTTATTTATGTGTACATTTATGGTTAGCAATATTGCACTGTACTGTATTGCCAAATGTAATTGCTCATCCATCCGAATAATCAGAATCAGGTATTTCAGTCGCCTCATGGGCAAAGTTAGATACAGTTGTAAAATTGCTTTTGTTATAAAAATGTGTAAACCTTTTGGTAGTACGTTTTTGAGTGCCTCCTCCAATCATTTCTTGACCTTGTGATTAGCTTGAGAAGAGAGATCTCGCTCTGAAGATTGTCACGTTTCCCTGTCCAAGCGGCTACCTCCAAGCCTTACATCATCAAGTGTGATGTAAGGTTTTTTACAAATGTGACTTGTAAAAAACAAGTGTAACGTTTGATGGTAGGGGATTGAGGTACGTAGTAATCGTACCAATAAAAGGAATGCGTCAGCTCACTAAGACATTTTGGACTATTCTATGTGTCCTGCATTGTGGGAAAAGTTAGGAGCTGGCTGTTCCTTCTCACAGTTCTTTCAGTGCATAGAGCAAATCATTTTGAAATTGTGAATGAAGTCGAACGTCTTCTCAATACAGTTGGAGATTTAGTTGCAAAATGGCCTGAGCTGTATTGAACCTTATGGGTTAGGAACCTGATGTAACTTATATACTAGGCACTATAATGTAAATGAACTGTCCAAATCACGGGATGTTGTACCTGTTATACATGTTATTATAAAGATGTATAGGAAGCATAACACAGAGCACTGATTTCCTACCTACACCTCCTCCATATAAGAACTGTCCTATTGAGAAACAGCAAAGACGCTACAGTAAATGCAAATATTAGTCATTGTTTTCTGACCCAGCTTTTGATTTAATAAAAGAAAAAAAAAGTGTGCTACTCAAAAAAGGAAGAGTAAGTGTTCCCTGTATGTAATGTGGTCCTGATGTGAGTAACTTGTTTAGGTTAGATGCTGAGAGAGCCAACTGTGCCTCCACTACTTCATTACATAAGTAAAGTTAGTGAGTCTGTCATACTATCACATTTGATAAAGTTAATAGAAACTACAGTTGACCTTGAGTTATTCATTGGAGTATTGACAGGGAACAAACAGATAAATGTGTAAATCCTAATTTCATGGATCTGATTGGCCGGCTAAATGCTTTCAAAATTACTTGCTGCATGTATTCATATCGAGAGACCAGTGAATCTCATTAATCAAGTATAGATATCGATCAAGTAATCTATTTAAAGCCAAGACTGGCCAGATATACCGCAGTACTTAGTGTAAGGATTGTGCGTCTTACAAGAAAAGCCCCTCTTTGAATTTTTCTCTGGGGTTTCAAGCTGATTTGTTTTAGAGATTATCTTCTGAAATCTATTTTGTATTTGGACAGAAGGGAGCAAACAGACCTGGCTGTGATTTTTAAATCTTTACAAAAAATGTGCATGAAACATGATTTGCGTTAAACATTATGCTGTTTGGTCTGGATTGATTAAAAAGTCCTTGCTTATTCCTTACTGACCATCCATTAATATCAGCTGACCTTGGATCAGCTAGTGCTTGATTCAGTTTGTTGTGTCTTGTGTGGTGGTTAGAGACTCACCTAATGATTTCTCCTTGACACTCCGTGCAAGGGCTATCATTCCATCTTAGCAGTCGTTTGACACAAACTGCGACTGTGTGGTGAAAAGTGATCATAAGCTAATAAGTTGTTTATGAACACCAGACAAAGGTTGATTAGTACATTTTTTTGCCATAAATGTGCCATTATATATAGTGACAGTCCTTATATACACTTGGAAGGTAACTTACTGTATTTTTTCGTTCTGTGCCTGAGCTCGTATCATCTCACTCGCACGTCAAACTATTTTTCACCATTTAGAATTTTCACCAGTTTTTTTTAAGTCGTTTAAAATTTTCACCAGTTGCTTTTTAAGCCGTTCAATGCGTCAAATTTTAGTGTTTCTTGTTATTGACAAAGGAAAATCCACTCGCCTGATTCAACCCAAGTGATTCTTGCTTTAAAATGTAAATTGTGGATGTTGAACATCTGAAGTTGTTGGCCAAGGTACCACTGTATATTTGTTTCAATATAACAATATTTGTATGAAATTATATGTCTGTATGTACGTACGTATGTATGTATGTATGTATGCATGCATGTATATATTATATAAAAAAAATACATTTTTTTAAATATATATACATATAATATACGTAACCTGAAATGTTAATATACAAATAATATACTATATAATATATAGTGTAATATTTAGCATATATGGGTTAATCTGGCCGTGTTGGTGTATGTGAGATATGAACTGGATGAAGTGAACACTGGCGTAGATTGGCTGCCACTATTTTATCGGGCAAAAAGGATGGTGTGTGTGAGAAGACCCTCTGGACTTATAAAGCGCGAAAGAATTTATCAAATTAATTTTTATTATTATTGTTATAATAATAATAATAATAATAATAATAATAATAATATATTTAAGTAATAATAATAATAATGCTTTCGATTTTTATTTGAACGGCGCTTTACAAGTCTTCTCAAAGCGCCTCTTACAATGAGGAACACCATGCACACCATCCTTTTGCCCGGAGACATAGCGGCAACCAATCTGCGCCAGCGTCCACTTCAACCGGCCATATACACCCCACACGCTCACAAACACCCACATAAGGCCAGATTAACCTGAAACGCATGTTTTTCGGATTGTACATGCGTACAGTATGTACAGTACATGCGTCTATTTCTGTATGTACAATTTATATGTGTGTGTATATGTAGGTGTATTGCAATCCCCTTAAGGTTGAATGAATCACTGTGAATATCTACAAAAAAAGTTCTGTTAAAGCTGAATTCTGAGGCTTTTTTTAATATGGCTCTTTTTAACATGTCAGTTTTTTGGCTATGTAAATGAGGATAGCACATTTCTTGGTATTCTTAAGCTTGTCAGCATCAAAACTATTTTCATCTTCATGTTTTGTGGACAACTTGTAAGAATACAAAAAAGGCCTGACATTCTCTTTAGGCGATAATACGCTGACGTTCTTTGAACGGTTATTCGAAATTCTGCGGCAATTAAGGAGGAACCTCATGGTAATTAGCCTAGCTGCTAGCTGTTTCTCTGATTGGCACGCCGCAGAAATATTTAGTCAAGATCCCATAATTTCTTCAATTAAACAATCCTCATTTGCATTTTATTAACAATTGTGAATCAATGCCAGGTTTAGGCAATTTTATCGGAGAAACAATACGATGCATTTGTTGTGTTGTCTCTTCAGCTACATTTTTGTTGTAATATTTTATTTTAGTGAGCAAAGATTTGGTAACCGATGATTGTTTAAGGAAACGACTGATGGAACAGATGGAGAAAGATTCACAAATCACAAATGACGTTATGAATTAAATCACTCGCTGTGCTTGGGTAGATAAAAATAAGTATTTATATTAGAAGTTGCAACTTTGAGTTGTGAGCCAAACACTGACACATTTAGAGTGTGTGCGTGCGTGTGTGTGTGAGAGAGAGAGAGAGAGAGAGAGAGCGTAAGCACGCTGTTGTACATCATGCCTGGACACTTTTCACAATCTCAGGTTGCTGAGCAGAAGCCTTGTTGCCATGGAGACAGTCTGGGTCGGGCGCATGCCGCAGGGTTTCAGACGTGCTCACCGCGGTCACAAGTTCAAAGGTCATATGCGAGATAGATACTCAGAAGACAGGGAAATATGCGAGAAGCAAAAAAGAAGCTGTTGATGAATTTTGCCTGAATTTAAATGTTTCAGAACACTTGTTGTTTTTTTTCCATTCACATGTGTGCACCTAAACACCTAAATGCATAGTTTTTGGTTGTCCTGCGAGCATGAGAGAGATTGGAGATGTGGACACGCTCCGCTTTCGTCAAATGCGTTCCCACAAGAGGATTCTGAAAAACACATTCGTCAGCAACAACTGGGCTAGTTTTACAATGATTTATCGACCTGGTCTCTGAATGGTCCAATGTTTGGCTTTTAGAGAGTTTGGTTGTATATTTAAACTTTTATTTAACATTTATATGTATTGACATTTAGTACATTTATACATCTATTAGTACATAACGTTTATTATGTATTTAAATTATATTTGTTTATTTAAAGTGTTTGTAAAGGTGTCCGAGATTACAGAGTGCTTCATCTACCAGACGTACAGTAAAGTTAAAATTATTTTAGCTATTAGAGTGCACTTTATGGTCTGTAAAACACAGTGTATTGCATATAAAATGGCAATATATGGTCAGAACCAAAAAATAAAGATTAGAAAATACATGTGTGTTTTACAATTGTGCGCCTTGTAATCTGGTGCACCTTGTAGTCTGGAAATAATACGATACTAAATTCTACATATAAAGTTAAATTTATACATAAACACATATAATGCAGTTAGGACAAAAAGTGCATGGTACTCTGGAAGTACACTTTGAAATTTTAATTTTCAAATTTTTTTCTGGTCATTCTGTCCAGAACACACACACCCTTATCTTTACTGTCTTGATTCTCACAGGTACCCCCCCCCACGCACACACACACACACACACACGCACACATGCACACTCTCCGACTCGTGCCAAGTCTGTGGTCTCATCTGTTATTTTGGGCTGGGAAAGATGGGCTGGGAAAGACGGTTTGTCTTGGGAGGGAAAAAAGCCATTGAATTGTGGAGAAATATATATTTGCAAGTAATATGTTGCTAAAAATTAAAACGTAACTACTTTCTAGCATTCAAATATTAATTATAAATTAAACCGGAGCAGATTGATGGGCATCGTGGACACTAATGGAATAATTTATTCCAGATTAGTCTACTTCCAAGTAGAGAAACGCCTGTGTTGTTCTTTTTCTTGAAGAATCAATGGGCCTGGTCTAAATGATTCATTTGATCTGAATGGCTCTGATCGGGCCCTCAGACCCGCTGACACATTGACCCACTCTCAGAACAGCCCACCAGGACTGAAGATTATCCGTCAATAGCCAATTGAATTATTTTCTTCCTCACAAACGGCAAAAAAAACTTGGGCAGTGAAGAGTCTCTTTAATGACTTTTAATTCATGTCTCAATGCTGGAAAGCAAAACCAACCCTCCTTTGAAACAAGCAATATTAATAAATGATGAACTGTTGGTAAAAGGGGTCTAAAAAGCGGTGGCGGCGGGAACTAAATGGAGGAAATCGATTCTCTTCTGCAAAATACACACATGCACAAAAATCCCCTTGGGACGCTCCTCTTCACCATCGGTTGTCGTGGTAACCAGCGAGTCGTTAAAGACGAATTCAGACCGGCTTATTAACAAAAAGCCGTCACTTCACCCATCACTGCCCACTTTGTCAAGTTGCATCCAAACATGTCATGTGAAGCCAAAACCACGAACACGCTGTTATTTCAAGAGTGTTTGGGAGTAATTGAGTGGCATCCTGTTTTGTGTCTGCACAGAGATTCGTTCTCAGTTAGTGGAGCAGCAGAAATGTCTGGAGCAGCAGACGGACATGAGGGTTCAGCTCTTGCAGGATCTGCAGGATTTCTTCCGAAAGAAAGCAGAGATCGAGAGCGAGTATTCCCGGAATCTGGAAAAGCTGGCTGAACGCTTCATGGCGAAGACTCGCAGCACCAAGGACCACCAGCAGTACAAGTGAGTGTTATTGTGAACGTGCTGGGCTCCGGATACAGCATGAATGATTAAAAAGTCATTTTCTTGGGTCCAAAGCAATTTCCATCCAGGTGCTTATTTTCCCTCCATTCAACTTTTGGAATAATTTTTCCCCGTATCTGGGTTTGACTAAAAGCGACATGTGAAATATTTTCACCCATGAATCTCTGCCGCTTCACGCCTGAGAAATCAGAGATGGCAGAAGAGGCAATTGCTCCGTCTGCTGTAGTTGTTGTGTGTGTGTGTGTGTGTGTGTTTGCTGTCTCATTAATGCAGATAACACTCTACTGGGAGCATCAAGGGACGAGAAAGAAAGGAAGATGGAGGGCGGGAGAAATAGGGAGAGAGAGAGAGTTTCACAGTTTCTCTTCTGTTGCTTTTTTCCCCTCATGGTGGGCATTGTTAGCGTGCTGGTTCTCACGGGGCTGTCCCACCGGATGCCTGCTGGGCTTCGTGATTAGTCACTGGCTGCTGAGACATTTACTTCTCCGGCCCAAAATGGCTTCTCATTGTCTGCAACAGCCGATGAATCTAGTCTGTGGAACAAAATGGCGCTTTTTAACTTACCTCTGCAGGTGGTTCAATTATAAATGATATCTAGTGTGAAGAGATGATTTCCTGAGGCTCTGTCTGCCGACCAGCTGTTCACAACACGCAAGGTCGGGGGATCAACTCTTATGGAAGGCATGAAGTTGCCATACTGTACTGTACTGTACTACAATGGATGTCTTTTTTTTTCTTCTCTCTCTTTTTTTTTTTAAATCGCAATTGTTTAATTTATAAAATGCAATGTTCACTGCTCTGATTGACAATCTCGATAATATGTGGTTATATTTAAAGCATTAGAAACCATCTATTCTGTATCACATGTTTTAGATCATTACAAACCTGCATTTTCAATACATTCGTTGTAGTTTTTTTTAATATGTAAATCATTCTATTTTTTTATATTGGGCTTTTGAAATGTAACGATACAGGCAAGGTCTATGAAATCAGATTACTGCCAAAAATATCAAATGTAAATTTGTAAGAAATGAACAAATATGAGTCACGTTTTCGTCTGGGGGTTTTTTTTTCCCCTTTCAATCTTCACATTTTTGTTGAACACTGTTTTTTTTTGTTTTGTTCAGATTAGTTCAGATCAGTTTTTTTTTTTCCTGGTCAACTGCTGCCACTCACATTCTCAGCAGCCAATCAGAGTGAGGGCCGCCCCCACGAGAAACTAGAGTTCAGTAAATCTGAAACGCACAAATAAATCTAAAACAAAAAAAAAGTGTTTCGAACGAAAATGTGAAGATTGCAAGCAAAAAAAAAAAAAAAAACTAACGTAAATGGGAAGCATATTTGTGTCTTAGAAATTTACGTTTTATATTTTGGCCACTAATCTGATTCCATAAAGAACAGGTTTGTAGAAACAGTACAGTAGTTATAATCACTAGCTAAAAGAAATTTAAACCCTAATAAAATGCCTAAAACTCTCGAGTTCCTGGCCATAGAAAAACTGCAAGTCTGACTAAATTTGCTGAATAAATGTGATGGGATGCGGGCCTGAAAGCCACTGGAAAGAACTGTCATATTCTCTTTTGCTGAAAATGCCTCACGAATGTTGACAGGAAGGACCAGAACTTGCTTTCTCCGGTGAACTGCTGGTATCTGCTGCTGAACCAGGTGAGGAGGGAGAGCAAGGACCACGCCACCCTCAGCGATCTTTACCTCAACAACGTCATCACGCGCTTCACACACGTCAGCGAGGACAACAATCGACTGCTGAAGAAGGTGCACTTGCAAAACAGGACTGTTAAATGACACTTGAGATTGAATCAGAACTATGACCTCCTTGAATCTCCTCTTTGTTAGATTTCCTCACTTTAGTCTGTTTTGTTGTAAAAGTAATGCATTTTTTTTGCATTCCATTTTACATTTTTTAGAGAAATCTGAAAATGCTACTGTCAGGGTGGAGTTAAGCGGAGGAAAGTTAGGATGATTATATGGGCTCTTAGTGACCAGCTGCAACAATATAACATTTTTTTTTAACTAGTACTTCATTAAATATTACTAAAATATCAGAAGTTAAGTTAAAAATTATGGCTTAATGCTGAAAACTGATACATTCTGATCAAAATAATGAATTCACTGCTGAGGACAAACTGCCAAAATTGTGTTTGTTGAGTTTGGCCTTTTATAAATACCTTTTCTAAAAACCAAAAAGAAAAACCAAGAAAACCAATTTCCTGCACACCCTCCAGTAGAACAGAGTAAGTAGAGTATTTTATTTTAATAAGGTTGATAATATAAAGCACAGTTGTTCGTGAACCATAAATCCATGAATACCTTATTGCTTTAGGAAAAAAATGATTTATTTCGCATTTTTTTAACATTAAACTTAATATTAACTTTTAAATTATAGACAAAGGTTAATGAAACAAATGTTCAAGAATTGAAGTTTTACAATATTTTTTTTTTTTTTCCCAAAGAGCAAAGAGATCATTTTCCAACTGCAAGAAGACCTGATGAAGATTCTTAACGAACTCTACACGGTGAGCTTGCCTCTCCGATCAATCTCTTTCTGGATTACTTTTTCATCCCATCACTTTGCCCGGAGGTTTCTTTCATTCCACCTCTCATTGTATCATTCCATCAATACGTAATTCAGCCTCTCCATCACCCTCACAGTCTCTGTTCTTCACTCCTTTTTCACATCTCTGCGCTCTCAGGCTTTCATTTTCTCACTTCAGATTGCTTTTTGCGTCGTGATGACGAGGTCCTTTCCTCTAGCTGCAAAAAATGAACTTAATTAGTTTTTTATTTATTTATAAGCAGCAGTAATTTTTTAATCTGGATTTCTTCTAGATTTCTTCTAGAGGTGGAGAGTTCAACTTTTTCCTACTGTGAGTGAATGTGAAAATTGGTCTGAATATGCTAGATTTGACTCAAGACCCAGAAAGGGAAGAAGCAGTATAGAAGACTGGTTGTGGTTATTTTTCTCTCACGTTTAAAGTTTACAGTTCATGTTCCAGAAACATAGAGAGATCCTGAATGTCCCGGGGGAATTTCACTGCTTGTTTTCCGGAGACCAGCCGTGCAGTTTTCTTCAACAGGGATGTTATCCATCCCGAAATGTGCTTTTGCACTCGAATGTGAATTTTTGATCTGAGTGTCTGACAAGACTGAGGTCTTAAAAGCCTACGGTCCTTGAATAAATAACCTCAGTGAAAAACAAAGACATGGAGCGCACAGGAAATCTGTCAGCTGAACTCACAGAAACACAGCAGGACTTATCATGAGCAAAGTGCTCAAAGTTTGGAGCGTTTCCACTTCAATGCAGCCGTCATGTCAGCCGCTTTGTGCTCTTGTCGAGAAGATATTATGAGGGTAAATCCCAGGAATTGCATGGGTTTGCCTGGACTAAGTTCGTAGTTTATACTGTATATTTAATCAAAATATGTTTAATTTTTAAAAAATATATTTTAGCATTGGAATATGAATGTATAAAAATCCTAGACTATATATATTAATATATAATGTTAATAAAATAAAATACATGATTTTATATTGTATATAGATGTATACGATTTTGTTTACTGATCAGAAGCAGACAAGAAAATTGCTCATTACTCATTAAGTTACTCACTAAGCTCTGTTTTTGTCAACATTGTGTTTTGCATTCAGCAAAACTGGACTTTGACATATGGCGGCTATTACCTGCACGTATGCCTGTCAACAGATCTGTGTCGCCAGCATTTGAAAGTGGGAATAGCACAGTGGGACACCAGCGAGTGGATATGGCTGCAAGGAGTCGTGGGTAATGCTGTCCTGTGGCTGTTCTCTGGGTCCTACAGGTGATGAAGACGTATCACATGTATCACACCGAGACTCTAAATGCAGAGAACAAGCTGAAGGATGTGGAGAGGCAAGGTGAACGCCAGGGCCGTGGAGGAGAAGCCGTTTTCAGTCTGAGAACTGAGGATCGACACCAGCGACGCAATGCTGCCCGCAAGATACAGAAAATGAAAGAGAAGGTGCCGTGTGTGTGTGTGTGTGCGCGCGCATGCGCTTATGCATTTTTATAGAACTTTTATAGAGAAGTTGTAACGAGTATTTGCTATATATTTAACTGTATTTAACTTAAACTGTACACATAATACTGAATGGTTTTGAAGTTCAAAAAAACCTGGGAAAACCGGAAATGCCGGAAAAAACGGAAGTGCGAATAATGGCGTTAATAAAATTTGATGCGATTAAACAAATTTAATTAATCACAGGAGTTAACGCGATAACTTTGACAGCCTTAATTCTTAAATATAGTATACAGTATATAGTATGGCATTAATTATAATTAAAGTAATAATAAAAATAATATGAGTATTTGTAGGGCACTTTTCACAGTTTTAACTGTCTCAAAGCGCACAAAGTAATGTGTGTGTGTGTGTGTGTGTGTGTGTGTGTGTGTGTGTGTGTGTGGATGTACTGTACGTAAAGGTGATATATGAATATTATGTATATGTTATGTATATATACCGTATATAAATATATACAGTATTTATATCCGTATAGTACAAAGCTAATTTTAGAGAATTTTAGTTTGTGTGTGTCTATGATGTGAACATGCTAAATTATTGCAATTTACTAAAAAGTCAAACCAGTTGTTAAACATCTAATTTGTCCATATTAGACTAGTCTTAGAAGGTCTTGTTTTTTTCTTTTACATTCCTCAGCGACAAGCCAAGTATTCTGAGAACAAGCTGAAGGTGATGAAGGCTCGGAACGAGTATCTTCTGACTCTGGAGGCCACTAACGCATCTCTGTTTAAATATTACATCCAAGACCTCTCGCATCTGATTGACGTGAGTATCTATCGCTTCTCTGCAAATTCAACACAGGAAATTGCCATTGCATGAAGGGCAAAGTGTTATGCATTTATTTGCGTTTTGATTCTGCTCTGTAATGAACTAAAGTCTTGATTAAAAATGAGTAATTAGGCTCGACTTTGCTTCCTTTAATTAGGGAAGAAACACAATGTAGCTGTCGCAACACTGAGATTAAGACTTTAATTACTTCTGCAAACACATTCTGAAATACTGTTCTTGCTTACCAGTTTATGCCAACTACACAGTGTGCACTTCAAAGTGTAAAGCAACGGGAAGTAGTCTTCTCAGCTATGTACAGTATGTTCATGATGTCTCCGGAGCTATTTTGGCTTTAGCATAAATCAAATGTAGCTGAAAGAGTCGATGCTCCCCGGTTTGCTGTGTCCAGTGTTTTCTTCATTAGAGTTTGCAGCAGCTGAACGTGGTCAGCAGTATCTGGCCGATCAGAGCGCTGCGTCTCTCTGACTTTGACAGAGGTCAAGCCTGCATACACGGAGATAAAGACAGCAGGAGAATTGTTGTACGTGGGTGGGCAAATTAGAGAGTGGAGAGATATGGTGTGGGTGGATAGAAAGATAGAGTAAAAGCATGGGTAAAAACCATTCAGAATAAAAAGTGTCAAGGAATGTGTAATTAAGCACAGACGCACACTGTAGTATATCTAAAATGAAATTTGGGCTTCAACAGTGTTGCGACCTCGGCTACCACGCTGGACTGAGTCGGGCATTGCGGACCTACCTGTCAGCTGAATACAGCCTGGAAACCTCTCGGCATGAGGGACTGGATATTCTAGAAGGGGCTGTGGAGGGCTTGGACCCCAGCAGTGACCGCCAACGCTTTATGGAGACTCACCCCACGGCGTTCACACCTCCTGCACGATTCAATTTCCAACCGCACATGGGAGACCAGGTCATGCGCCATCTAGTGTTCAAACTTCACTGCACTTTACTGTTTGTTTAAATGTACACAAAGTGTGTTATTTAAGCATCTAGCTTCAAAATGTGTGTTCACAACACTTGCATATATTATTGTAAATTGAATGGTTAATTAAAAATATAAGAATATTCAACATCAAAAGCGGCTACGAAAAGCAACAAAAAAGATGCATGCCAGCATGTTTTGTTCGTATAAATGAACCCAAACACACTTAAATGTGCCCTACACATTTAGGCATTAAAGATGTAAACATTTTTTATTGCATAGTGTGTGCGCATGTGGATATATGCCATCATGCTGCTATAATACTATATTCCGATTATTTAAATCAATACATTACACAATTATTAGTAATTTAAATATTTATTCAAATAAACTTGTATCCACAAAAATATTTAATATATAATATAATATATCTCTATATGTATTATGTCACAGTGGGTAGCACTGTCCCCTCTAAGCAAGAAGGTTTCATTGGAGTCTCGAGGTGCGAGTTTGAGAGTCGTCTTGTGCATGTTCTCTCTTGGGGTGTGTTTCCTTCAACATTTCCTTCAACATTCTAAAAACTTAAGTTTCAGGTGAATCATGATTGGAAAATGGACCATCGGTGTGAGTGAGAGTGTGAATGTGTGTCCTGTTCTGCAATTAATTGGACTCCAATGTGTTAAAATATAGCTGCTATTGGGCTATAAAATACAGACATGTGTTCAGTATGTGTTTAAGATTTCTGCTTCTTGATATTTCAGGTGAGTCAGATCACAGCGCTGCCGCAGGTGCAGGCCGAACTTCTCCTCCGCTTCCAGCAGCTGCAGTCTCGCCTCTCCACACTGAAGATCGAAAATGAGGAGGTGATGTGCAAACACACACACACACACACACACACACACTCCAGTGAGCAGCTCAGGTTCCCCACTGTGGATAAAGAATGACTTGACAGGCGCTTTCTCCGCTCCTTCATCCTCCTCCTTCGCTCCGTCTCATCAAGTGCTGCATGTGCACTCCAGCTCTGTCATCCATAACTACAGATGCATTCGTACGTATTGTTGGAGCAGCCTGTTGTTTATGGCTGGTTGTTGGCAGGCCAGCTGTTTCCTGCAGCTCTCAGCATGTGAAGGACAGAGCAGAAGTGCTGATGAAGGCTGTATTACTGCAGTGAGACACTGGGCTGTGAGGGTCCCTACATCCTCGTTCTCTCCATCCTCATTTCAAATCATTCCAAGTCAAAATGTGGTGCTTCATTAAATATATAAATCAGTGATATCCAATATTTTATTTGTATTGGGTTTTTTCGAAAGGCACTATTATTATTATTATTATTATTATTATTATTATTATTAGCAGTAGTTGTAGTAGTAGTATTATTATATATGCATTAAAGGTTTTATGGATCTTTAGAATATGGCATGGGCTTATGTAAATAAAGAACATGTTTTATTTAAAATTAGATTTATACTATATTTATACATAACTACTATAGCATGATTATTTAAATACATACATTAAGAAATCATTTCAATATTTTATTAAAATAAACGGGTATCCATAAAAGCATTTTAAAAATGTATTGAGAAAAAAATTTTTTTTTATATATAATTATCTAACAATCTAATTATTAAGTACTAATTATTCTATTACTATGCATGGACTAAGTACTATTATGCTATATTTATAGTTTAGAATGCAAAATAGAAATGTAATGCAGTATAAATTATGCGTATCCTCTGGGCACGGAGTGTTTCTGTTTGTTCTAGTTTGTTTAAATAGGAGTTGTTCTGAAAAAAATATATGCTGTTAGTTGAGCTAATAACCAGGATAACTATATTTTTAAAGTATTTCTTAAATATAAACACACACAAACGGCACCTTCCCCTTGACCTTCTCTCTTCGCTAAAGGTGAAAAAGACGTCGGAGGCCACTCTCAGCACCGTTCAGGACATGGTGAACATGGAGGACTACGACGTCTCCGAGAGCTTCCAACATAGCCGATCCACCGAGTCGGTCAAATCCAGCGTGTCAGACACTTACCTCAGCAAGCCCAGTCTGGCCAAGAGACGCGCCAATCAGCAGGAGACCGAGCTCTTCTATTTCACGGTGAATACATTCATAAACTGATGCGTTTCACCTTCATGTTGTTTAAGGAAAGTCATTTAGGGAAACCGGGCCAAGTCATGCTTGAAAAAACCCACCGATCTGTATCGCTGTGAGCCTTAAATCACCACTCTTCTTGCCCCAGAGCAATGTCCGTCTCTTTAAAGCTAGTTTATGGCCACTGAAGGAATTGCATCATTAATTACCTGTGTAATTTGATCCTGTATTGACAGTGTTTGTGTGACTACAGAAACTGAAGGAGTATCTGGAAGGCAGTAATCTCATCGCTAAACTCCAAGCCAAACACGACATGCTGAAGAGAAGCATTGCCGAAGGTGAGGATGCAATTTTGTAACCATATTAACAAGTATTAAATGATTATTATTGTTGAACTTAATATTAATCTTGTATATACCTTTACTTTATTTTTGTTAATGGACATGAAACTTTTACATTTGTTTATATAAGGCATTTTTTAAAAGAATTCCACGTGTGCCGTTTAAAATAAAATTGAAGTTTAAACTAAGTGTGTGTATATGGTACAGTAAATGGAGACAGTTGTAACTGTGAAAAGCGCCATACAAATACACTGAACTTGAACTTGAAAGTATTTGTAAAAAAAATAACAAAAAAAAATTATTATTACAGATGTGTATAAAAATATGTAAGTATATGTAAATATATAAGACAGCAAAATATGTTTTAATTTAGACTTGGATATTAGATTTTAGACTTAGATATTAGATATGAATTTAGATTTAGATATCTTAATAATCATATTTACATCAGGTTTTGCCGGTGAGTCTGTGACCTGAACGATCACATTAAATCATCATCTAATGTCTTTTCTCTGTCCACAGGGTATAAAGCAGACATCATGACAACCAGGTAACGCTCCACATCAGTGTGTGACCTTCTGTTAATGCCTCATTTAACATGTTCTGCTCTGAACCGCGAGGTCCTCTTGATATTTGGAAAGGTCCTCTCGGCTTGTTTTGACACCCAAATCTAATTTCAAATGCATTTCTTTGTCTTTTTATTTTTTTTAGCCGTCGACGAAACTCCCACAGTCGGCACCAGGTAATTGTCCTCAGCTTGTGGAGCATCTGTATTTGCACGTTTTCGGTTTTTTGCTTATTGTGTCTTTGTGGAACAGGACTCTGGAAAGGCCATTCCACTGATCGTAGAGAGCTGCATTCGCTTTATCAATCTATATGGTGAGGAAGAGTATGACTGATCAATTTTGCACAACGAACTGTGATTTCAGATCTGAAACACGCTTTTATTCTTCAGGTCTGCAGCACCAGGGTATTTTCAGGGTTTCAGGCTCACAGGTAGAAGTCAATGACATCAAGAACTCATTTGAACGAGGTTGGTCTTTCTTATTTAATTAATTAAAGCTTAAATCCGCTAAAATGTATTATTTAAAATTCTCTCTCTTTCTATTTCAGTCTTGAGTTCGCTCACTAAACAACCGCTCTATTTCGCAATTGTGCAATAGTCTAGTTGTGCAATTTATTTTTCAAGCTTTCTTTCAAATTGTTTTATTTTATACTTTTATTATAATTTTTACATTCTTAACTTCAGTTCAAATCTAATCATTAGTACATGCACTGCTTTGTTAAGCAGATCACTCTTAATAAAGTTGGAAACTAGGTGTTAAAAGAAATATAGTAGATAATTGCATTGGGGAAATGAATGAGGATCTAATTTGATGGGATCAATTAAAGCTACCAGCTCTATAAAAGTGTTCTCCTGTATTCAAAAGTGAAAATAGCAAATTTTAATTTAATTTAAGATTGGTCACCATGGATACACTGATCTACCAACTGTTTCCCAGGCAACGACCCTTTGACTGACGAGGAAAACAACCATGACATTAATTCAGTGGCTGGCGTGCTGAAAATGTACTTCCGCAACCTGGACAATTCGATTTTCCCCAAAGAGAAGTTCAACGATCTCATCGCCTGCGTCCGTGAGTTTGACTTTCTATATACGAGCATCAGTGTGTGTCGAGCAAAATGGAGATCAGTGAGAGAAAGATGATGGTTAAGAGCTGTCTGATGGGGAGGGGCTTTGGGAAGCATTGGAACAGATTTTTCTCTAAGATATCGTTGTGGGTTTTATGGAATTCTACAGGGACTGAGAACTTGTATGAGCGAGCTCTTTCTATCCGGAAGATCCTGAGCACCACACCGAGACCATCACTAGTGGTGATGAGATACCTGTTTGCTTTTCTCAATCAGTAAGTAATCACACACAAGTTGCCATTTCATTTTTATTTCCAAATTATCTATCTATTTTATTTCCTAAATATCTATTACCTTCAAATTATTTTATTTTCTGTTTAGCTACGGAATAAAATCTATAAAGCCTAAAATCTTAATGTTGGGTATTAAAGTTGGGTATTATTAATGTTAAAGTATTAAAAATTTGTAATAAAGTAATAAAAAATATCCTTTTTATTTTGATATCAAAAATATAGTTTAAGTAATTACAGTTTTCACCAAGTACTACATATTTTTCTAATTGTAGTTTAACCATCGGAAACTTTTTATAAAATTATTATTTAAATGAAAAATGTAAATAATCAATTTAAAAATATTTTTTCTTTGAGTTTTTCAGTTATATTTTTTATAAAATATTATATTCTTATCCCAAATATACCTGTATCTGTACACTGGCAAAGGCCAATATTCTTTTATTACTAAAGTTATTTTGCTTTAACAATATGGAAATATTCTAATACATTTTATGTAACATGATAAATGTCTGTTATGGCTTGCATTACATATTTCAATTCATCACTCCTTTTTTATAACCTTCTAACCTTTTCAAATCACTTTGCTATTGGTGGATGTGTCTAAGAATCCGGGTTTGGGGAGCATTTGTTCCCTGAAGTGCATCTAAATAAAATTTACATGAAAAATTCATTAAGTCAACATACTCCTGGACGCGGTCTCATCGAGTAGGAGAAATGCAGCTAAACTAGGCATCTGTTTTCACACCGGAAATTAAATCCGCTCCCACTTCTGCACCGAGAGCGAGATGATGGGAAGCGTGAGAGACACAAACGGGGAGGGAGTGTTAAAAGAAGGTTGTAGGTGCAAAGAGAAAAGGTGCGAGAACCAAATGTATGAGTCATTCGCACAAACAGGAAAATTCTGTACATTTATAAATAGCCAATCAAATTTCTTCCCCTGTCCCAGTTTGTCCCAGTACAGTGACGAGAACATGATGGACCCCGGGAACTTGGCTATTTGTTTTGGCCCGACTCTAATGCCCACGCCGGACCTTCTGGACCAGGTGTCGTGTCAGGCGCACGTCAACGAGGTGGTCAAGACCATCATCATCCACCATGAAACCATCTTTCCTGACACCAAAGATCTGGAGGGACCAGTCTATGAGAAATGCATGAGCAATACAGAATACTGGTGAGGGTTTGGAAATGATTTCCATATATGGCATTAACAGGAAGTGTATTGGTACATGTTGTGATGTAAATGTAATCTAAATTGAAATTTTATCTTTAATATTCAAAGCGAGAGCCCGTACAGTGAGCCCGGAGCATTTGAGGAAGGTGAGCAGGATGGGGGTACAGAAACACAGACTAGTGAGGAGGGTAATTCGCATTTATGTACCCAAAAGCTCTTGGATGCACTTTAATTCTCATTGATAATTAAAGGGAAATTTCCTTTTCAGAAGGGGAATCCGTCGAGGCCATCGCCAAGTTTGACTACATAGGGCGCACAGGACGAGAGTTGACTTTCAAAAAAGGCTCCACCTTGCTGCTGTTCCAAAGAGCGTCTGAGGACTGGTGGGAAGGACGACACAACGGCACTGATGGACTGATACCGCATCAGTATGTCACACTGCAAGAGTAAGCTTTTACTCTACATTACACTTCTATACTAATATTACAATAGTCCGGTGCTGCCCAACCTTTCATAAAATGGGGCTAAACTTGACAAAAATCTTTGACGTAACAACGGAGTGTATGGAAATTAAACGTGGATAGTTAAAATTTGCCAGTTAGTTCAGTTGTAAAATTTGGACAGTTTGTCTGTCTTTCTCTCTCCGGTGCAGAATCTCTCAAAGACGGATTTCGGAGACATGGTAAGGAGCAAGAAAACCAGTGTTAGAGTATAACAGAATGGTTTATTCAAGCATCTCTAGAATATCTGACATTCTGGGTTTTGGGTTGACATCTTATAGCCATATGTGACTCAGCAATAGAACATGCGTCAGTCCCGGTACGTGTAGACAGAACAAGGTGTTTATCAATGATTATCTAAAACACAGATGTGCAGGGGATGGGTTCTCTTGTGGTCCATACGTTGAGTCACGGAAAACCGAAAGGCGCAAATATAGTCATTTAGTCAGCAGTTTCTTAGTTAATCTTATCCGGTCAGGTGGCCTCTGACGAGACTTCAAGCTTATCAAATCAGAAAAGCACGAGCTGTAGAGCAAACAGTTTGGTTACAATCAAGATTAACATTACTCATCAGGATTCTAAATATAGGAATACATAAAATCAAATGAGACTATAAGGAGAATAAAACATAAAAGCATAAGGGTATAAATTCATTCTCACAGGCCGGATGAGGCCCACGGGCCGCTGGTTGAACATCACTGATAAAGCGAGAAAATATGCAGTCAGTGACTCTTTTAACTCTCAATGAACGCTCCAGGGATGAGGCCATGTCCGACACACTGAGTCAGAAAGCAGACAGTGAGGTCAGCACCACACCCACGGACGAAGTGAGTTCCAGACGCTCACTGACGTCTCCAACCGAACCAAGACTCCCAGAGACTTTTATCAGCCGGTAAGAATGTGATTCACAACAGACACAAACTGCTTAATTCAAATCATTGATGTAAGATTCCTCTCAGACACAGAAAGCGAACCGAAGCCCTGCTGCGCCGTGTCCCCGGCCGCCTGAACGACAGTCACTGTCACGGTAACGGGCTGGAACGCTGCTCGCCCCCGGTAACGGTGACTGTGACGGGGCATTTCAGCCCACTGGAGCTGCTGAGGGGCAACAGCTGTGTGCTGGACAGTCCTGAGCACCACCGACGCTCGGGACACAACGCCAACACTAACGGCACAGTCGCTGCCAGCATCAGCCGACACGAGTCTCTGCGCAGAGAGCGAGAGCGGGACAGTCCTCCAATACGCCAGTCGCCATCCACACTGCATTGTGGGATACCGGTGCAGCGCTCTCAAACGCTAAATCCACATACTATGGCACAGGTTTGTTGTTAACATACAGATGTCTTGGGTCATCGTTTGTCCAGACATTCATTGGTTCAATTATCTTCATCCATCTATATGATCTACCCATACATACTCATCTACTTTTCAAAGCGATCCAAACATTTTGATTTGACTTTTTATACACCCATTGCTCCATTTTTACTTGCGATCGCCCATTAAGTCATACACCCACCCACCTATACATTCATTGGTTCCTCGTTGCACTCATTCGACTGCCTATTGGCCGGACTAGATTAACCCAAAGATGTTGACTTTCTCATGCACATAGTCTTAGAATGTCTTGCTTTTAAAGTCATGAAATAATGTTTTTTTTATAAAAGATGATAAAAGATGTTTCAAACATTTTAGTACCTAAAAAGTCATGGTGCATTATTTATGAACGCTGCTTTACATAAGGTCAATAATAGTGTGAAAAACTGTATAATTTTAGCATTGTGACATTTCATGAATGTTGTATTATATACGTTTGTTCTGTGGGAATTTTGAGCTGATCTCCAAATAATTGTTTAATGCAGATGTAAAGAGTACCTGCAAACCATACTTGCGTACACGACCAGATATCTTATTGAAAAAATTACTCCATTTTAGATTAGATTAGAGTAAAAGTTGTAGGGAATCAAATAAAAAAAATTCAATTCTTGTATTGAATTTATGTTAAAAAAAAACACCAAGGAATGTGGAAAAACAATAAACTCTATGTGGTTTAATTTCTTAATACTATACAGTATAAAAATGAGAACACCTCAATGTTTCAAATGGCAGAACAAAATATATATATAAAGAAAAGTCTCTGTCAAACTCAACTGTGCACAAAAAGTGCAACCGCTAATTCAGGTTCACGTGATTTGGCTCATAAATAGCATCCAACTTTTGCCCATTCAAATGTAGTGCAGTAGAGAGTACAAAGTACTTGAATAACGAAGTACTTTACACCACTGGTTAACGCACGCTCATTCTTTCTCTGTAGGATCTAGAGGAAACTATGAGTCTTGCTTTGAACGAGCTGCGCGAGTTAGAAAGGCAGAACGGAAAAACCGCAGCGCCAGATCTGGTGCTGGACACTCTGGAGCAGGTGAAGAGTAGCCCGTCCTGCCCATCAGGCTCCACCCCATCTAGCCTGTCCAGCCCATCTGATTCCCCAAGCCCCCTGAGCCCGATCAGCCCCCTCCCCCCTCTCCCCCCACTGCCCGGCCCATCGTCCCGCCGTTCCAACGACATCGCCGCCACCTTTAAGCCCATCGCATCACCCCGCATGGGTGTGACACTCCGGCCACCCGCCTTACGCCCCAAACCGCCCATTCTCCCTAAAGTCAACCCTCCGCCTTCTCAGCAACCCCCGAGTTCTCCCACCAGCTTCGGAAGCGACAAGTCCGGCACCATGTGAGATGGAATCCAAAGGGTAAACGAAGGAAACAGGGTTT
Source organism: Paedocypris micromegethes (assembly GCA_028031935.1). Taxonomy (NCBI): domain Eukaryota; kingdom Metazoa; phylum Chordata; class Actinopteri; order Cypriniformes; genus Paedocypris; species Paedocypris micromegethes. Next base: position 8,934,427 of record CM051496.1, read on the forward strand.
TGAGATTGACTTTGGTACTGGTCAAAGAACAGGGTTAATTGCCTAAAAATGACCGGATTGTACGTCCGCTAGCTAATTGAAGCGCCTGATAGTTAGTCTATGCTATTATATCCATTAATGTCGTCAGGGTGGCGTGCGTGCGTGCGTGTGTGTATACTCCAAGTGCATAGGACTATTGAGTGATCAAATATGTGTGTAGATACCTTTACGAGGAACATATTCAGAGACAGTGGGTGAGGGTCTTTTGGGGTGCAAAACGTGATGGACCCCTGAGTGTTTTTGATTACTTTTTAGGCCTTACCACAGAGCGACATGTCCGCTCTACCAAGAACTCGGTTCTTCTAAGTTGCTGCTGCTGCCTTTGTTGATGCTTCGATTTAATTGTTGATTTACAGATTTTCCGGTGCCTCTTAGATAAATGGATGTTTTTCAATATAAATCGATAAGGGTGTTTGTAGGATATCGCGAGGCACTTATATAGCCTTCCGGCACAGAAAGGGTGAACGTAACAAAACAAAAAAAAATCTGAATGTATTATTCGAATGTTCCACGTTTTACTCACTCCAAAATACCACGCTAAGCCTTGATTTCAGAACAAACATGTACACTTTACTGGTCGTGGTGCGACGGCAATGCCTGAATGGACTTTAGTGGGAGGATTTTGACCAAAAAGGTAATTCAACGGTGAAGTGACTTTAATTCAGGACTTTTACCACTGCTGCTCCACTTTACGGACAATGTCAGAGCTCGATCCTGATGTGGCACCATCCCCAATGCTTCCAGTGTTCAGGAGATGGCGTGGATGGCAGACTCGAATCGTAAATGCTCTCCGCTGTGTGTACATGGAGATCTTTGCATGCAGTTAGAGTAGGCCTGAGTACTAGATGAGGGTAATTCTTGCTTGTACGATTGAAAGAGCTGGTGTACATGCAGTAATGTGCGTGTGTGTGTGTGTGTGTGTGTGTGTGAGTGAGAGTGGGGACGAGTGCACTTCAAGATTTGCAAAGAGGGTCTGATGTATAAAGATGAGGTACAGTATGTTACGTTACAGCTTTTTTATACACTAACAAACAGTTTTTTCACTTTTTTTGACGGCTCCACTCGAGTTTTCTACCTGCACCTTTTTTTGTAGCCCGTTCCCGGGTGGAATTGAAGGAGGCTTCATTTCTATCGGTGCTGTTTCGTACAACCTTGCACTTGTATCAGACTCTGCATATCTCAAACCATCACACACACACACACACACAAACACACACACTTGCTGTGTTCACATGGAAGTGCCTTTCAGGAAGCATGTTGAATGCAGGGCCTGGTCTGTCGTGCGTGCGTGTGTGTGTGTGCTCCCGTCGCTCTCCGGTGAAATGTTGTTTGCCAGTTCAATAATAACAATGGTGATATTAAATCTCTTTCCAGATGTTTAATAATCCAAACAAATAATTAATATGTACATTTTATCCATTGTGGTATCGCACTTTCATGTATAGGTCTGTATTGGCATGTAGCAATGAATCATGTTTCAGTGCATTTTAAAATGTCAAAATGAATGTCTTGGAAATAAAGGAAGTAATTATGTCTGAATGGTGTGTCCTCAGTTTAGTTTGTTTTATTGTGTAAATACTGTAGTGCTGATTCAATGCTAAACGTTTACTACAATTAAATAGATGGCAATTTTTGTTATAAAATTGATAAATGTTTTCAAATGGTTTCAAATTTTGAAACTTGAAAATGATTTTTGAGTTTTAAAAATTAAATTGCGTGCTAGACATGTTTTTGTAGGCCATTTAGGTTGGAATCAAGTCACAACACTGAAGTGAAGGAAAATCTTCTGCAATTGGAAATGTAGGAAAAATATGTAACCTGTCAAGACAAAAACTATTTATTACATTAATCACAATTAAAATAATCATCTTCTTCAGTGAAATCAAGAACTTGGCTTTTCCGAATGTAATATACATAATGTATTTGTGGAGTGCCAAGTAACACATCGTCCTTTAATACTCAGATCAATAATAAAAATTATTTTTTATTTTGAAAGTGGTATCAAAAGAAATTCTGCTGGCTGCTCATTAGGCAGCTTTTTATAATCTTGTAATCATTAAATCATAAAAACGTATTTAAAATAATTAAATAAAGAAAATCCTTATAGATGAATCCAACCTAGTACAGTTGCTTTCATTGCCAGTTTGACAAATCAACTAAATGAAAAAAAAAATGAATTGAAATTAATCGTTTTCTGGACAAAATGCCAAAAACTATATTAATCGTTTACAACATGAAAAAAAAAAACATTTTCAAATATTACCACTTTTTTAGTTTTTGTCATTTCAGAACCATAAACAGTTAAAATCCAAGCTTTGTTACCCAAACAATTCACAGAATCGGGTCCCTAAGCAGAAATTCAAAAATCAGTGGAGAATATACTATAATTCCACAAACGTTGACGCCTAAATTGTGTTTTGGTCTGAAAATGGGCCGAAGTAGCTTGAATCCCATTTAATATTCTTTCACGGTGAGAAGGAATTAATAAAAATATTGGTATTCAATTTCAGCAGCATATTAAATAAAAGGCATCAAGGTAAAATGCCAAAGCGAGGTAAAGACCCTTTCCCATCAGCCCTTGGAGCCGGGTTTGAGCGAGCTGAAGGGTTTGGTGTTCCTCAGAGAACCCGTCAGCTCCTGCAGGAAGGCCACAATGTTGGAGTCTCTTTCTGACTTCCTCCCATCGAAGATGACCACCAGAGTGAAGTGGAGCTCGGGTCGCGTCAGGAAGTAGGTGCTCTGGACCTTGTCGTCATAAAAGTGAACCACTTTTTCCAAGGTGTTGAGCTCGGTGGAGCGGTCGCTCATGATCATGATGACGTTGGGCCAGTGCGTGACAGGCCTCTCGCCGCCAGGAAGAGAAACCACCGCTGGAAACTGGTCCACACCTTTGGGGGCTTCACGATACGAATGCGGATGGTGGTACCCGTGTCCCTGGAAGCTCTCTGAGCCACGGTTGTCGAAGATCAAGGAGACGTTAGAAGCATCGTGTTTGCGGATAAACCCCGACACCTTGCCATAGTAGTCCAGCGAGGTGCGGGCCGTCAGGGTTTTCATTTCCGACTGGGACGTCTGTCGGCTCAGGGCTTCGTGGAAGTAGAAGCTGAACTTGGCCAGCAGAGTGGCTTCAAGCTTCTGCAGCCACAGATACAAGTGCGGCGGCTGTATGACCTTTTGGGATTGTCCTCCAAACAGATGCTTCCTGGTCTCGCGCTGGCGCTCGAACACCTGTCCCCACACCTGGAGCTTGGAATGGGCGCCGTGGAGGTTCAGCAGGGACGGCAGGAAACGCCACTCGGAGATTTGGGCCTGGCATCGCAGGAGCTGCATCAGAACATCAACCTCGCCCTGAAAGCTGCTCTCCAGGCGACTCAAGATGGGATGATGAAACCTGAAACGACACGAGAGCGAGCTTGGATGCTGCAGAATCTGGTGCGACGCAGCAGCCTGATCATTAGAGCCGGGGAAAGTCATGAATACTGCAGGGCGGCAGCGAGGAAATCCTTCACCCCTGACTGATCATTAATTACACGTCTTAGCGGGCAGCCAGAACGACGGAATGAGAATGAAATGACAGAGGGAAAGAACAGCAACAAGATAGGAAAATACAAAGGTCGGTGGATTAACTGATGCATTCTAACGGTGTTTTCAAATTCGGTGAAAAAATGTAAATACGTACTTGTGAAAACATTGGAATGTCATGGATCCTGCAGGAATTTGATTTGCTGATATGATAAAGTATCCCTGAGATTTGACAGCTAGGGCACAACTGCCCAGATGAAGTAATGAGTGATAATTACCAGAATGTTGTTTTGGTAAAAACGTATTATAGTTGGTATTCTGCAGTTTCGTGCGCTACTGTTATTTAGAGGTCAGATGCGATTCTGAACATGATTCTTCCCTGTGTGTGTGTGTATGTACTAGTATTCAGCTCATTTTCACGGATAGGTTAAATGCAGAGCTCATTATGATACAGTCCCTAGTGGCCATCATTGGCAAACTCACCTGCCTTGTGCCCTCTGGTGGATTTATCAGATATCACATCAGAAGATACTGTTTTTTTTTTTTTGAGTGTTTTGATGATTTAATCATACATTTTGTATACTCATCATTCACAGAGAATAAGGAACAACACAATTGTTTATTCTGTGACATAAAATACCGACATGATTCATATAATTGGGATCATGGGAATATAAATAAATGTATCTCGTCTGTGAAGAAGAAAGAATCAGATGCTTCTGCTGTCACACTGAATACCTTTAAACTGAGAAAGTTCATCAGTTCTCCTGGCATTTTTGTTTCTCTCACAGACAGTTGTTCTGTTTCTAGTCGTTATTTCCATAATGCTTTCTCGCTGCTTCTTACCACAGCCAATATCATAGTCAATGCTAAATTACATTTATTGTTATGTTTGTTTAGTCGCTTTGAGTCAGTCAGGACTGTGAAAATTGCTTACAATTGAAACTTAAATAGCTTTATTTTTTGTAATTGTCAAAAAACAAGCAGCTTTCCTTGTAAATATTTAAAAACTATACCAGCTAATGTCTGTCTAGGTTCACTGCGTCTCCCCAATAGAAAGTGAAAGAGATTGTTACTATGGCCACTAGGGAGCATAGTTCTGCATTTAACCATCCAGTGAAGGTTCTCTCACACTGGGAAGTGAACACACACAATATTCACTCACTTAAATAAGGCTTTGCCACTTTATGCATGTAACGAGTAATGCCACAACTCTGCCTTAGTGTATGTGTGTGTGTGTGTGTGTGTGTGTGTGTGTGTGTGTGTGGGTCAAAGCCAGCTAACCTTGAACTGTACTTCTGCAAGGCGGTCTCCAGCATGGTCACAAGTTCTTCTGAGTTGACAGACTTCTGGCTGCCCAGCAAATACATCTTCTCGTAAAAGTCTGCAATCTCCATCCTAGCTTGCGTGAAGTGGCACAGCTGTTCAGACAGATGGGAAAGCAGATCCTCCAGGTTTGGGGTGGAGCTCTGAGATGATTGACGGCTCAGGGAGACCAACTTCTTCAGCTCGTTGTGTAACGAGGTATAGATGGTCCTAATAGAATCCTTCCGACTGAAAAAGGATTGACCACCTGTAAAGAAGAAGAAATACAGCACTACAAATCTATTTTAAAGATAGACAGTGAGCTGGAGACAGAGTTAGTGACAGGTTAGAGTGACATTGGATTTAATAATTTAGCCCTTTGGCTTATTAAAGTCTAATTGTACGTGTAATATATACACTGATCATGGTTTTTGAAGCATTTGACCTACAATGTTTTCAAAATCACTTAAGAATAACAAAAAAAACCTTTCAAACGTTTCACTGTGTCCCGTTATTTCTTTGATGAACAATGTTGTGTGTTGTGTAATGTTGTGTTGTGTTTATGTTGTGTTGTGTTTCTAGACACGTACCACGTATCATTATAACCTAATCCATCCATTATACCAGTCGTTATTGTTGGTACAATGTTTATTATTGTGCGTTTAAGTCATACCTAATTTCTGCCCGAGGAAAGTCATGTTGTGATAGGCTTTTTCTGCCGCTGCTAGGTGGGCGAGCGCTGCCAGAAGGGACCCCCAAATGGCCCCAGCGCTCTTGCTGGCATCTTTTTCCTTCTCGACATAATCTTTCGCCCTGTCGAACCAGAACATTCCGAGCTGGGTGAAGAAGCTCTCGAGAACCGCGCGCTCTTTGGGAACCGGACGCAGCTCCTCGTCCCGCGGCGTTTCACACATGATGGGTTCCAGCTGCACATGTACGACAGCGTCACTGACGGGCTTCGCGCCGATAGACCCGGTTATAAGATGAACGAAATCGTCTTAAACGCTTCGGCTCGGTTTTTGTAAAATCGCACTGTTGGATTCTAAGCCACCATGACACTTCGATGACAACAGTATGGCAACACAAAAGGCAAAAACCATTTACGAAACGCAAAGTTCAGTGATTCCCAAAAAAAACCCGATACAGTCATCACGCACAAAACCACGTATGCAGATCAAAACATTAGTCCAACCACAATTTTTTTCCACTAAAAACCAAGCAAACGTTTTATTCCAACTCGTAAAGTCACTAGTTCTTTTTCATACTTTCGTTCTTTGCGACGATGACAATCGCTTTACGGCAGAATGGGGCGGGGCTCCCTGTAAGAACCGAGACGCCTGATTGTCTGCGCTTCTCCCCGATAGTCCAAAGTTTATTGTAATTAATCCTTCATAGCGGTCCTTATGGATCCCAATCGAATCATACAAGCCCTGAAGGGCACAATAGACCCGAATCTGAGGCTGGCGGCGGAAAATGAACTTAACCAGGTCAGTAATTCATCAGAAGTTTGTTGTGTCCGAAGGGAGCAGAAGCACTAAGGGCACAGATGCCTTCACTGTCTTTGTTGAGGAAAAGCCCGATTTAACTCTTTTAAATCTCAGTGATATTGCTAACACGAGTATTAGTGTGTGTTTAAAGTGTGATTGCAGCGGAATTTAATCGTTGTGTGTTTTTAAATGTGTGATTGTGCGCGCTGGCAATCACTGTAATTAATTGATGTGCAGCGTCAGAATAAAAATTAACTCATTCTTTCGTTTGCAAATTTGTGCTTATGGATCACACTGCTTAGTGCTCATTAATGACATTTTGAGAGTACTGATGTTAACAATACTGTACTAAGAAGTGAGGTCTGTCAATGAGCGCAACTGAGATTTGTTTGTTTTCATCTGGTCCTGATTCTGTAAATCACTTTTTGCTTTAAAGAAATGATGCAATTCAGTTGAAATTTTTTTTGAAGTATTCTTCAATTCCTGTTTTCTCATCTATTAGTGGTAAATGAGAGACAAGCCAAGCTTATGGTAAAACATTGTGATAATGGAGTAGCTTTTAAAGGAAAACTGTCAGTATTTGTATTTTTAAAATCTGTTGGTTTTTTTTAGTCGTACAAGATCATCAACTTCGCTCCTACGTTGCTGCAGATCATTGTATCCGATCAAGTGGAGTTTCCAGTGCGACAGGCAGGTACGAGCATCACTATGCACTCTGTTGTAGTACATTATTTTATAGATTTAGATTTAACTAGAGCACACAGTTTTTGATTGATAATAGTCTTGTCGTTCTTGATCAGCTGCAATCTACCTGAAGAACATGGTGAGTCAGTACTGGCAGGATCGAGAACCAATGGTGGGGGAGGTGGTCTTTCCTTTCAACATCCACGAAAACGACCGTGGACAGATTCGAGAAAACATTGTGGAGGCCATTATTCGTTGTCCGGAGTCCGTAAGGTAATTCTCTCACACAAAGTCTGCCGTTTTGTTCCCTTGAAACTGATGGGTTTGTGTATTCCAGGGCTCAGCTGACAGTCTGTTTGCGAGCCATAATAAAGCATGACTTTCCAGGCCGTTGGACAGGCGTGGTGGATAAGATCAACCTGTACCTGCAGTCCCAGAACAATGGGAGCTGGTACGGGAGTCTGCTCGCACTTTACCAGCTCGTCAAAACCTACGAGTGAGTCTTTGTGTAGCTCTAAAGTTTTTTTTGGAATAGACTGAAAGGAAAATTCTGATTGTTTTCTCACCTTCATGGTACAGGTTTAAAAAGGCAGAAGAACGCGAACCACTGTTGGCCGCGATGCAGATCTTCCTGCCCCGGATTCAGCAGCTCATTACTCAACTTTTGTCTGATGCCACTTTCATCTCAGTGGTTATCCAGAAGCAAATTCTGAAGATATTTCACGCTCTTGTACAGGTGTGTATACGCTTTTTTTTTGGATAGGGGATATGGGGGGGTTTGTTGGTTTTTTTTGTCATTGCTAACTTATCTGTGTATTATCAGTATTCCTTCCCACTTCAGCTGATTAATAACACCATTATGACCCACTGGATGGAAATCCTGCGCACAGTTGTGGATCGAGACGTTCCTGCAGTAAGTTGGTTTTCACTTATTTTGATTTTCACTGTTTAAATCGTTTGAATTAAGGCAGATCTTTGACTGAGCCTTTTAAAAATAACAGGAAACTCTGGAAGCTGATGAGGATGATCGGCCTGAACTTATCTGGTGGAAATGCAAAAAATGGGCTCTGCTTATTATCACAAGAGTTTTTGAGAGGTAAGTGTACACAAATATAACACGAAAAATAATAGCAATTCAAAATTTACTCTAATAAAATCTTCATACGCAATCATTTTTACGCAAACATTAAGTAACATTTATTACTCTAAATTGAAATAAAATTAATATAATTGAATTATAGGAGTACATATTACTTAAGAAGGTTTGTGCAAATTGTGAATTGTAAAATTGCAAAAAGTAAATGGGTTTTTTTTTCAGTGCATGTATTTTCATGCACATATACTCATGTGTGTATATATACATTCAACTACTGTATACATATATAAAAGTTGGATTGGGAGCTGGTCTGTACCACACAAGGACTGATGATTTTCACTTTGATATTTAGCATGAATGTACGTGCTACAATCTCGTCGTACCTGTCACTTATGGTGTTTCACAATCAATGGAGAAAAAACAAAATTTGTGAGATAATAAAATGAAATAAAAATTCAATGGTGTATATACCTGCTATATATTGTTAGGTCATGAAAATAAATGGGGGGAAAAAATTTAAAATAGTTGTATTTGTCATTTTGTTTTATAGTATGGAATTGTACATATTTTCTCAGGTATGGGAGCCCAGGCAATGTTACTAAGGAGTATTTGGGTTTTGCTGCCTTTTTCTTAAAGACCTATGCTGTCGGGATCCAGCAGGTATGAAATGAATAAGACAATTCAATCAACTTTCTCTCTCCTAACTGATAGCATTTTTAATATGACCCCGCAGGTCATGTTGAAAGTGATTGATCAGCACAGACAGAGACAGTACGTGAGTCCTCGTGTCCTCCAGCAGGCTTTGAGCTATATGACCCTCAGCGTCTCACACTCTCTAACATGGAAGCAGATGAAACCACACATGCAGGTAGGAACTGGAACGTTTTGGTGCTTGAGTACAGCCTTTACGAAACCAAATTTCCCATCCACAGACACTGATACAGGAAGTGGTATTTCCTCTGATGTGCTATAAAGACGAAGATGAAAGACTGTGGCAAGAAGACCCTTACGAGTACATTAGAATGAAATTCAGTCAGTATTTGTGTTTCTTACAATCTGACACTGAAATTTTTGCTTTCAATGGTCCTCACCACTGCCGTGTATTTGTAGACATGTATGACGATCACGTGTTTCCTGCCACGGCTGCTCAGAGTCTGTTGTGTAAAGCAGCCAGGAAAAGGAAAGAAGTGAGTTCATTGTATTTACTTTAAACAGAACCTATTTATGACCTTTCACCTTTCTACCACAGGTCTTGCCCCATATGATGGAGTTTTGCCATCAGATCCTCTTGGATCCAAATGCAGATCCCCGCAGGAAGGACGGAGCACTGCATGTGATTGGCACCTTGGCACTGCCATTATTAAAGGTTTGATCAAATGAACAAAATCAAATTGTGATTTGAGTTACACATCTGGTATTTCTCTACAGAAGCCGGTGTACAGGGACCAGATGGAGCTTGTGTTGCAAAACTTTGTCTTTCCTCTGCTCAACTCTAACTTTGGCTATTTAAGGGCCAGGGTAAGTCAGTGGTCAGTGCCTTTGTGAAACCATAAACACGGATTCTGTCTGATCTAATAATCCAGTTCTGTATTAAGAAGGTTTGAAAGATTCTATTGTTTATTGTGGAGACGTAATCTCTGTTTTTGCAGTCGTGCTGGGTGCTGCACTCTTTCAGTCCTCTGAAATTCCACAACGAGCTGGTTTTGAGAAATGCCGTAGAGCTGGTCAAACAGAACCTGGTGGACGACAAGGAGATGCCGGTCAAGGTGGAGGCGGCCATCGCACTGCAGACGCTGGTTAGGAACCAGGACCAAGGTGAGAAAGACAAGCGGAAGAATTCTTGAGGTTATTTGACAGTCTTTTCTTTTGAAAATTAGCAAAGGTTTATATCAGAGCCTTCATCAGACCCATCATGCAAGAACTGCTGCATATCATCAAAGAGACAGAGAATGACGACCTGACCACCGTCATTCAGAAGATGATCTGCGAATACAGTGAAGAAGTGGCTGTCCTCGCCGTGGAAATGACACAGAATCTGGTACTGTCCTGGTTTTTATTATTCATGCATACAGGTTTATATTGTTTAGTGGATAGATAAAAGCTGAGCAAACGTTACCATCCTGTTACCACACTTTTCCCTCCAATGAGCATCTGAGCGCACAAATGCATTTGAATGAACGAGACTTTATCCGACAACAGCGAAATTGGTTCAAAACATTAGGTTGGCATTTTTGCAAAAAGGTCATTTTAAAGCACCACACGCTAATCCAATCCAATCCAACTTTTTTTATAAAGCACCTTAAAATCAACCAAAAACAACTTATTTTTACAAGAAATTATAAATAAATTGTAGTAAAAAGAGCAAAACCAAAGCCTTTTTATGCTTTACACTTTTAAGCCAAAGGAAAAAAACAAATCAATCAGACTTTCATTGTGATAACACTCTGAGCTTCAGATAAAACACTCAACCGATTTGTTGTGTTGTTGGCGCACACACACAGGCCGAAATATTTTGCAAAATCCTTCAGAGCGAAGAATACGAGGAAAGCGAAGAGAAGACTGTCATGGCTCTTGGTCTCCTAGGCACTATAGACACCATCCTCACAGTCATGGGCGACCGGAAAGAGGTTTGTGCTTTAGTTGGAATCCTGTGATGTCAGACTGATACAGCTTGCAGTTATATCTCTTCATTGTCTTTTTATCTGTAACTGTAGATCAGTCAGCAACTTGAGGGAATTTGTCTTCAAGTCATTGGTCTTGTTCTCCAAAAACCCATCATAGGTATGGCAGGTGTGTGTGTGAAATACTTTTCTTATTATGAATATTTCATTGCTTTTAAAAAAATGTTGTGATAAAATTGATTCATTGTAAGGACTAGAAGTGTATTAATGTTTACAATTATTACAATAAAGTAGCTGCAGAGCAAAATCTTAATGACCTTTACACTGTTCATTCACTGTTCAATGTTTTCAAAGATGAATTTCATAGTTCAAATTAACATTGATTTTAAGTGTTTGAATGTAAAATATTAGTACTGTATAAGCAAAATATTGGTATTTGCCAATATCTTTGCAAAACCTTTTTATATTTTTGTCCATTTTAGTTAAATATTTTCTACATATTTTTGAATATGTCTACATAGTTTTTATTGTCTAGCCATCATGGAAATTGTGATATGACAAAAAAATGTATTAAATAAATACCGTATTTTCTGGGCTGTAAGCCGCTAGTTTTTTCCTAGGTTTTGAACCATGCGGCTTAAACAAAGGCTATTCTGCGGATTTTTTTCCACCGCTAGGGCCGCTCTAAGCAGATATCATTTTTATAAGTTTTAATCAGCAAAAATGCTGCCGTGATAAAAAGGATCAACCGAATAGAAAGGATCTATTTAGTTACATACATGTACATTTACAATTCAAAATCGTTCTGTTCCTGTAATAAATACAGTGAACCCTCGTTTATCGCGGTAGTTACATTCCAAGCCCGACCGCGATAGAAAATCCGCTAAGTAGAGGCACAACATTTACCGGTAACACTTATTCAGACTTCTAAAACACTTTGTTTCTGTAGTATTCTTTATTAAAGTAATGTTAACAAACATCTCAGTACAAAAATCACAGGAACAGATGTCAAGTAATAAAACAGTGCACAACAAAGTGCACAACATAAAAAAACGAAAGATTGTTTAGCAGTATGTACTAAAAATTTGAAGGTATTTTAGATACATACAACGGAATACAACTGAACAAATGTCAAGCAATAAAACAGTAAGTGTTTTATTGTTTTATGCACCACGTAAAAATAGAAAAATTATCATGCTACCACATACTATAAAATTTCACAGTATTTAACGGAACGAATGCAAGCAAAAAAACAATAATTGGACCACGTAAAAACGGAAAATTGTTATGCGTGCAGTAACGGAACGAAATATTCATTAATAATATACCTAGCACGCGACGCCGTGGAGGTATTAATTTTCAAAGTGTTTGAATGGGGGAATATCAGGCGCAAGCGCACGTTTCCCGCCGCTGGGGCTCGTGCTGTGGTCGCGGGGAGACGTCTGACATAGCAATTCGCATCTTCCCGCCGAGACGCGTCCGCCGACGCCCTTCTCGAGCCCCTACGAGCATCCTCCGCCAAATAGGGGAGAAAGGGTCTTTTGGGGGTAATGGCTCAAGAATGACATCAGCAGACCACGCAGTCGCCCACGAATATTTCAATATATTTCTATTATAATTCATGCATATGTATTAAAAAAATCCGGGAAGCCGTGAATCCGTGAACATACCTAATAAAGAAAAAAAATCAGCGAAGCCGTGAATACGCGATAGTCGAACCTTGAAGTAGCGAGGGAACACTGTATCTAATCCAAAAACATACATATCTGTGGCTTGCAAAACTCTCCAGGTTTCACTGAAACCCTTGTTCTCTGTGAGGAGGGAGCGAGACACGGGAACTTTTTTTAATAGAGTGGATGCGGCTTGTATGCAGGTGCGGCTTGTTTATCTTTTTTTTTTAATTTCAAAAATAGAGCGGATGCGGTTTATATACAGGTGCGGCTTATAGTCCAGAAAATACGGTAATACATTTTTGAGGATCCTTTATGTGTAGTGTTTACATGGTTTGACCACTTGATGGTGCTCTAGTTTAGGATTTCATTATCCGTCTTTTAGGTTACAACTGAAGTTTTACACTCTCATAAATGTCTTTGCCTTTTAAGACTGATCTGCTGCAATCTCTCTGTCTTTTCCAGAGTTTTATGAGGAGATCTTGTCGCTGGCGTTTGGACTCACGTGTTATTCCGTCTCCCCTCAGATGTGGCAGCTCCTGGGGGTCCTGTACGACGTTTTCCAGAACGACTGTCTTGACTACTTCACAAGTCTGTGCTTGAGCTGTTTCTCTGAAACTATAACTCACCCTCTGTGACTTAAATAGGCTGAAGCAGCCGTTAAAGTGATTGATGTGTTTGAAAGTGACTGAAGTGATATTGACCGTTTTGTTAATGAAGTGATTTATGACTTCTTTATTGCAGATATGATGCCTCTTTTGCACAATTATGTAACTGTGGACACAAATATGCTGCTGTCAGATCCTAAGTACCTTGAGGTTATATACACCATGTGCAAAAAGGTTCGTAGAGCACACCTTTTCAAAGAATGTTTTTATTTATATCATTAAGATGCTGACATTTGACCTTCTGACCCAAAGGTCCTGACCAGTGATGCAGGGGAGGACCCAGAATGCCATGCTGCGAAACTTCTGGAAGTCATTATATTGCAGTGTCGTGGGCGGGGAATAGATCAGGTGGGGGAATGTTTGTTTGAATGGTAGCGCCATAATTACTGGATACTAGTTACAAATAAATCTCTTTTAAGACTACTTTTCGAGCTAAAAATATTCCATATTGAGTAATTATTAAGTAAAAACTCTTTATTTCTGCATAAATGTAGACAGAATATGAGTGTCAAAGCAATAGGCGGGCCATGCACTGTTTTACCTTTAGATTTGATTCACAGATTGTGCTTAAAATAATAAATATTTTGAATATGTAAGTAATGTGGTGGTTCAAGGTAAGGTAGTATTTGGTAGGTTTAAAACATATTCGATTATTTAGAGGTTTTCTCCAAGGGACACTGGAGCTGCTCCTCTTGTACTTGGATGGAGCCAGTATATGTATATAAATATAAAATCAAAACTTTTATAATAATTATATTTTATATAATAATGTAATTAAGGTAACTAATTATCCAAGTATTTTGTTTACACAATGGCACAAGTTTTTGGATTGACTTCCAATAATCCCACAGGGGGAGATATCTTACATGTATTTAAGAAATTTCAATATTTTTAGTTACTCATGAAATAACACAAACATTTTATAAAATGAACTAAAACACAGAGCGTTCTTATCTCTACACCACACATACAATTCTGCTTACGTCTACCCATTTTACATAATGAAGCAAATACTCATATGGTCTTCTCAACTTTAATCAATAACGATATAAAATACTCAACTGTAATCAATATTCGAGAGGTGTTGTAGATGTGGCTTTCTTTAAGTATGGTATCTTAAGAAAATTATTTATGTTATTATTAATTATTTATGTCTTGTTATAAATGTAAAAACATTGGTAGGTTATGAAAGGTACTAAATATAGTATAGATTTCACACTAACTTGTTTTTAATCAGGAGACACGTTCTCTGGATCAAATGTGCAGTGTTGACTTATATATTTCTAAAATCTTAAAAATATATATGTTTTATTATTTTAACAGCCAATCTCGCTGGTGTGTAACTGTACAATGTGGAGCTTTATATTTATAACTGCGTTTTTATTTATTTATTTATTTTTTTTACTGAAATGCCCTTTCACTAAATAATTGAACAAAGCAGAACCATATACAGTAAGGGTCACTTAGTACATACCCACTATACTTGGTAATGCTTTATTTACAACACATTTATTTAAACGTATATGCTTGCAGATTCTTGTATGTGTGTGATTAGGTGATTTAAAGGTGTATGTCTGTGTAACAATTGTGTGTCTGTTTCAGTGTATCCCTTTGTTTGTGGAAGCCGTACTGGAACGGTTAACCCGAGGCGTGAAGTCCAGCGAGCTCCGCACCATGTGTCTCCAGGTGGTCATCGCATCGCTGTACTACAATCCCACCCTACTGATCAACACGCTGGAGAACATCCGCTTTCCCCACAGCCCTGAACCAATCACAGCCCAGTTCATCAACCAATGGATGAATGACACTGAGTTTTTCATGGGGTGAGTGGTTTGTTTACACTCTTTAAGCTTTACCTATAAAATGATAACAAGAAATGCACACAAAGACCGTTTGTATGTTTTCCTTAGACTTCATGACCGTAAGATGTGCATCATTGGACTCAGTGTTCTGATGGAGCTGCCCAGCCGTCCTGCTGTCCTGGAAGAGGTTGTGGGTCAGATCGTCCCCTCAGTCCTCCTCCTTTTCCTGGGATTAAAACACTTATACGCCTCCCGAGTCCTTAACAAACCGGAGCACCTGGCCAGAGCTCACCACTCAGAGGAGGAAGAAAACGGTACGTTTTAGTTACACATATCACACACACAATGTCATCTTTTTCGCATCTATATGTAGATAGCATCATATTTACATATAAATAGACTACATTTGCATATCTTGCTCTTAAAGGTAGAGTTATCATTTGATACAAGGACTCCTGGGAAAATAAAACGCTGTTTAATGGATCAGAAAGGCAGGCAGAGTGCATTTAAGCATTTTTAGGACATTTTTGCGTTGCATTCAAACATACAAGAAAATATAAAGGTTATTATATTTAAAACAAAATTGTTAAAAACATTTTGTTAAAACAAAATTCAGTTGGTGGATGGACTGTGAAAATTTATTTTTTGTAGTTTGGCACTCTAAGCAAAAATATTTTTAAAAATAAATAGTGCGATTTGTGTAATTATCTCATTGGATCATGAGTCCTGATCTGAACTTAGATTAACTTAATCCTCACATGGTGAGTTCCATTTCTGGCTCCAGTAGCTTCAGGTTGGTTCTTTAGTCACTGTTTTTTGCGGCAGTGAATGATATCTGATGATAGCTGATGAGCTATAATATCGCTATAACCGTGCCCTGGAGACATGTCAAACGCAGGACAAGCCAATGTGTGTGTTAGCTCACCATGACTTCCAACCTTGAGCTTCATCCTCATGACTCCGCCGGCATGCGCTGAAGCCGCATCATTCTGCCGTGATGGTATGGATTTATTGACGCTGCTCACGGTCGTGGATCGCGTGCAAATTTAGCTGCTTCTGCGGGTTTTATCTTACACTTAAGTGGTGTGTAAGTGTACTAAAGTGAAAAAAGGATTTTAAGATAGCGATTATGAATAAATGTAAAAAACCTGAAAAAAGTGTTGTTTACTGAAACAATATCTAGGAATTTTTTTTTAACAAAAATATTGTTTAAAAGATTAGTATTAAATATCTAATTATTTTATTTAAACAATGGACATTTATATGCGCTGTATATAATGTTTGATATCTTACTAGAGTAAACTGATAATGCTAAAATAAATGCAAATCTTAAACTTTGATCTTAAAGTGATTGTTTTTGTGTCTACACGTGTATCCTTATTCTTGTGAGTTTGTAACAATGATTCTGAAATCACACAGTATACTGTGATAAAATGCAAATGTGCAGTCTTGTTCAGTTGATTCCCACAGCACTGGTTCCAGCACTGCTTAGAACACTTGAAGCAACTATATTTAGAATTGACCTTTGCTTCAGGAAGATTCTCCGTCCTCATCTTCCTTATCCTCTGTGTTTTATGAACTGGTATTCTTGTGTTTGTCTTACAGAGGAGATTCCCAGTGATGAAGATGAGGTTGAAAACAAAGGGGTCGCCCTGCACTCATCCGGCACTGCCACGGGAAATGACAAAGATGAAGATGAAGATGAAGAGGATGATGATGAGTACTGGGAGGATGAGGGTCTCGACGGGACCCCGTTGGAGGAGTACAGTACACCACTAGACTATGACAACGGAGATGATGAATATCAGTTCTTCACGGCCTCTTTGCTCCGTATGTTTATTTGCATTTTTACTGTAAATTGAAGGACATACTCATATGTGTTCATGTGGTGGGATTTAAGTAATTTATTTCAGTTGAAAGTAATTAATACGTCTACCCATTTTACATAATGAAGCAAATACCCATATGGTCTTCTCAACTTTAATCAATAACGATATAAAATATATAGAATATAAAATACTCAACTGTAATCAATATTCGAGAGGTGTTGTAGATGTGGCTTTCTTTAAGTATGGTATCTTAAGAAAAAAAACTCTTGTTTTTATGTCTTGTTACAAATGTGAAAACATTTGTAGGTTATGAAAGGTACCAAATATAGTATAGATTTCACACTAACTTGTGTGATCAAATGTGCAGTGTTGACTTTAGTGTGAGCTAACAGTAACATTTCTAAAATCTTAAAAATATATATTTTTTATTATTTTAACAGCCAATCTTGCTGGTGTGTAACTGTACAATGTGGAGTTTAAGCTTATATTTATAACTGCGTTTTTATTTTTTTATTTATTTATTTTTTTATTTTTTACTGAAATGCCCTTTCACTAAATAATTGAACAAAGCAGAACCATATACAGTATACATATAATACATTTCTTTTTTATTATCAAATATACAAATGTAAGTAAATTATATGTATAAATATGCATTATAGTGTGTGCAAATGGAAGACGTACAGACAGATAGAACTCAAAACATAAAACATGGCTCCACTCATGATACATACGCATCATGTTTATACAATTTCACAGTTTATTTTATTATTGTCTATTTATTATTATTATTATTATTATTATTAGTTTATCTAATCTAAACTCTACAATTGGTATCTTTTTGAAATTGGTAAGTACTATGACTATTTTGTTATATTTCACATGCAACTCTTAACAAGGTCTAGAATTTAGTATTAGGATCCTTTTTTTAAATAATATTATTATCCTAATAAATCTTAAAGTTCAGAGCAGCCTAAACTTCTCACTAAGTATTTTTTTTCAACTCCAGTACTATTGCATGTTAAACATGTTATTGTGCGTATGTACCTTTTTTTGCTCCAGGTGTTCAGAGTTCAGACATAAACTGGTATCATTCCCTCACGTCGTATCTCAGCGGAGACCAGAGAAAGCAGTTGCAGGAAATCTACAACGTGGCCCAGCAAAGGACGAGCGCGGGAGTCAAAGGACTGTGGTATACAACATACATCTCGTAGCTTTGATTTATTGCTTTTCTTAAATGAATGTACAGTAAATGATTAAACATTAATGTGGGTTTTCATTGTGGAAATTAACTGCATCGTTCCACAAATTCCTTCAGTTTGTTGAGCATTCCAATAGAATCACTTTTTTACTTTAATTGCAGGATTGTTGTCCTCCTGCCAAATATCCAGCCAGCTTTTGTCACGTATCTTGAATGTTTGCTAAGTTTACTCATAGCTGGCTCTGATTTGTTTCATGTTTTAAAGTATAAAATCTATATTACAGAGTCTTGTTTTTCTCTCCTTAAGATGTTTTCAACGACTTTGCTGAGGAGCCTGAAAAGACTTTTTGCCAGAACAATTTTGGACACAGAGACATCCTTATTTTAAATCAGGAATTGGAAAATTGACCACATAGGTATGAGTGAGTGTGTGAATGTGTTTGTCTGTGTGTCCCGCTCTGCGAATGGTTGGCCACCAATCCAGAGTGTGTATCCTGCCTCCGGCCCCAAGACGCTGAGATAGGCGCCAGCTCCCCGCGACCCTGTAAAGGATGAAGCGGTAGAAGATGACTGACTGACTGACTCATCAAGAATGAGAGTCAGAATGAGGAAAATCACTTGTGATTTAAGACTCTTAACATGAACACTTTGGACATCTTTAGACATTTTCAGATCCAGTCAGACAGGCCTTGATCTCAGCGAGAGGTCATTCTGGGTCAGTCCATCCATGGAACTGTACGTTTGTGTGTGTTTTCTGTGCGATTGTACAGAATTGTGATGTTTGTGCAGAAAACAGTGTGAACGTTGTAAATTCTGTCCTCCGTTTGCAGCGAGTCACAAACTGGAGTGAGATGTGCCAAGCCCGGCCGGACAGATGGAAGGGTTTAACATACTGGTCAGTGCCTTCTGAGATTATTTGGCATATTTCCTCCTTGGCATATGAAACCTGCTGAATGTGAGAGACTGTGTTAATATTTGCCATATGTTTGTATGTTTTTGTAACATTCAGTGTTCAGAATTAACTTAAAACATAAAACTTACTTATTTCTAAGCGTTTGCACCAAGTTTTTATTCACCGTTTTTTGAGGCCGGCAAATGTATGGAAGCCTGAAGTCGGTTCTAGTTAATTGGTTCTGGTTATTTAATAAAAAACTGGACATGCTCTGCGTTAGCACTGAGATGACACATGTTTATATCCACTATCGCATTTTGCATTAAATCCGTATTAGTCACATATGCACTCTTGATTATTCACATGTCCAAGTGCAAATCTAGAGCTGGTCACTTGTAGCAGGTTCTGGGTATAAGCTCAGGTCACATTCAAGGCATTGCAATCATGGTGTGGAATATCCCACAGCTCTTTATTGATTTCCTGTCTGCTCTTGCTCACAGTCTCTGTGTGATTAGCATTTATTCCTCACTCGTTCTGCCTCACTATGGTGTTCTCTGTAGATGTTCTTGCACCATAATTACAAGAATTCATCTCAGCTATAGCTGCAGTTGCACCTCTAACTGCTGCATTCTGCCATTTAGACTGTAAAAATAATCACATTCAGTACATTGGCTAAATACAACAGTTTTAATTTTCTATTTATGTACATAAATTGTGGTGGGTATTGGTTCATATTGAACGTCTTTTATTTGTACGTAATCGGGTCACAATTATTGGAATGGCAGAAATGCATTTTAAAATGGGAGAATTAGAAAATAAACATTCATTCACAGCTTTTATATTAGAATTATAGTGTATTTTTAGCCACTTCGTGAGAACAAAACGAGAAATTTGTAATTTAAATATTTAATTTAAAATGCTTTTTTGCAAATACAGTGTGTGCGCGTGTGTACCTGTGAGAAAGCGAAAGACTTCTTGCTTTCACTATTGGCACGCCTCCTGTACTCCTCTGCGCATGCGCATGCGAGTAGGCGGTCACAGAATCCAGCACCTAATACACACTCACTTGCTTAACGTTACGCATTCGAGGCTGACACGCTGTGCTCGAGCTTCACTGCTTAGTCGGGCAATGGCACGGAACGAGTCTCCGCTGTTTTATTTCAAAGACCAGCATGCGAGGCGCGGACCGACATGACGGCGAACAGCCGTGGGACCAAAGGCGCTGCTACGCTCGTGCGGCGGGGGCTGTACGCACTTCCGCGGGCGGCTGAAGGAGTCGGTCTGCTCCGGTACGCCGCGCTGGTGGTGGTGTGCGCGCTCTGCTACGGGAATTCTCTCTGGGGGGAGTTCGTGCATGATGATATATGGGCCATCACCAACAACCCAGATGTCAGACCGGGGTCCAGTTTGCGGAGCATCTTCTCCAATGACTTCTGGGGCAAAAGGATGGACGATAATACCAGCCACAAGTCGTACCGTCCACTCTGCATCCTCACTTTCAAGTAAGTTCATCAACCCACAAGGTCTGAACTTGCTGTTTAACGACTGGTAGACTCGACTTTTAACACTTAATTTTGAATTTTTATCCTAAACGTTAACTGAAAGGAACTGGACATTTGTTCTTGTGAACTCCAGCGCATCATACATTCTCGAACAAAATAAAACTACAATGATTTCAGTTGCTCACTCGAGAATATGCGTGTTTTTCAACATTTCGTATAGTCATAAATCTAATTGAAATCTCACTCACGCCTAAAACATTTCAATAGGAGGACATACTTGTTGCACAGTTGTTGTTTGTAGTCATTCCAAGTCTTTATTATAACATCTCAAGCAGCTATTTTGGGATGTTGTGTAAGAATTCCAGACAGACATCAAATAAGCTTGTTTGTTTTTAATTCTTGATTCGTAACGCGAGGCGTTCCTCTCGCTGCGGTGACGTCACGCCCATCTGGCGGCGCATCTGAAAGCGCTGCAAAATCATGAGTGATCCACATTCAGTACCAATTACTTCATTTCAATCTCAGCAATGATGGTTGCTGAAATTATTTTGTACCTGTTTTTGTTTTTAAACATGGATAATGTTTGGCACTCATCATAACGTTTTTTCAAAGTTCCATTCTTTCAAGGGAATTGCACCAATGATCCTCATTGTTGGTGTTGCGCTACTGATGGAGTCACTAGAAAACTAGACATAGTCTAGTAGAGTCTGAGAGCAGACTCGGGGGATAAGATTTAATGCCGAAGGTTTCTGTGGCAGTAATGGGCTATAAATATCGTTCTGGTTGGGCCTATGGGTGCTGGTGCTTTCACAGTTTCCGTGTGTGAGTGAGCAGGAAGAAAAGAAAACCCTGGAGCTCTCAGCCATATGTGCATTAGATCGAGAGCTGTGAGCTTACAGACAGTGCTGCTCTTGTATCACAGCATGATCCACATGTCTTTTATCTGTTCCTTTATTCTTGTTATAGGCTTTTGAAAAACTACATGCAGAATCAAGTTTTAAAAATATTTTAAGAAACTTTTGGTATAGCAATAATTCACATAGTGACACTCAACTTAAAAAAATATTTGCAGCCGTGTGACCCAATAAAATACTAAAAACCTCTGATTACAATTGAAAGTTGGTCATGTTTACCCTCCGACCATTTTATTAGCTGCTTGTTAACGCAAATATTCAGCCAATAATCATGGCAAATATGCAAGGCATTTTAACATGTAGACAATGCTGCAGTTCAAACCAAGCATCAGAATGGGGAAGAAAGGCATGGAACTTTTAGCGTGGCATGGTTTTTGGCGCTAGATCTTCACCCACTACCATCTCAAAGATTTACAGACAGTGGTCCGAAGAAGAGAATATCCAGTGAGTGGCAGTTCTGTGTTGATACCCGAGGTCAGAGGTGAATGTCCAGATTGGTTCGAGCTGAGAGAAAGGCAACGTAACTTCAATAAACACTCATTACAATCGAGGTCTGTAGAAGAGCATCTCTGATTGAGACCTGAGATGTTGTATGGAGAAGTGTCAGTCAAGCGAGGATTTTCTTTGTGTTCCACTACAACGTTGCACACAGTGCAAAATAGTGTCCTTCACTTTCATGGAGAGAATTAGGGAACATTAGGGAATTGTTTTGCACGGTCTTTCGCAGGTATATTTGTAGGTAAGTGCGATGTATTTGCACTCAGGCCTGCTTTCTCTGATAAGGAATTTCTTCTGTGTGAAAACATCACTGCTTGCTGTAACGGACCACACTGATTTTGCTGTAAATTGCGGGGACTGGCTGAATTTGCGAGAATTAGCACTAATCGCAATTGAGCATTATGTCAAAGCCACAGCCGACATGAGTATTGTGAAACCACCATGTCCATTCCTTTACAACCTCAGTGGTCCTATCTCATGAGGGCTAATGGCTATCCAACCAGATAACCCGTACTGGATAAAGTGGCTGGCTACAGACATACAGTTTAGTCCTGTACTTGCTAGTGGAAAGGAGTTGGCATACCCCTCCTATTGGAACTTTGATATGTCCGACAGTGGAGTACTCTTTCAAGGTTCTGATTGTCTTGCTCACGCTGCACTTTGGTTTGAAATTGACCATTTGAAGATAAACATGAGAAGGAACATTTATCTACAATACTCCTGCCAAAAATGTCAAACTGCCTGAAGACCCCTGTTAGAGATCAAATCCGATTGGTGACCATGAAACTGAAACACTGGGTCAATTATCAGTTTTGCTCTTTGAATGAGGTGGCAAATGAGCATGAAGTCATGATATCATGAGGCAGAGCAGCTGGAACAAACTTTTGACCCTCTGGACACCCTCTTGACAAATCAGCCCCTTTGCCAGCCATCATTACATCCCTGTCCTCAGTGTGAGTATATAAAACAGGAGGCTTCACGCTTATTTAAACCAGGGCAGTATTATAAGGCGAAGTTCTGAAATAGAGTCTCACCACCAAGGCCATTCTGAAAGCTTTCTTGTCATAATTACTTTCAGACAAACTAAGGCAATGAGGAAAATTGCAGTAGAGAGATCAGGAACAGTGACAAACAGGAATTTAGGATTGACCTTCTGAGTCTTATTTTTATAGCAAACATCTTCACAAAGAATAACCTGCAACAGCAGGTGATGAGCTTAGCACTAAGAAATTCACTAGGGTACTTGTACACGGCCTCCTGTTTAGGGCCAAACTGGTGAAATAAGCGTTCCTGGGGAGGAGAAGTGAATAAGAGAAGTCTATAAAATGTCGTACGGTCAGTGAGGAGGGAGCGAGGTGTTGTGAGTTTTACTGATGACCACTCGTTGGTAAGGTCATACAAATCTGCTGCCCTGAAGTGCACAGACATGGGACGATGAAATGCCACTGTGACAGGAAGCAAAACAATGCTGACTCCAAGACAACACTTGTTTTGTAAGATTTGTTTTGTGGTGGTTGTGTAGTGCTAGAAAGGATTGATTTTAAAACCACAGTTTTAGGGTTAGGCATTAAGAGACTCAAACGAAAACAATTATATGTCTTCCCTCTGTTTTCCTGAGACAGCAAGACTAAAACTAACAGTGTTGTGTGTAATAGTGAAGAAATGGAGACTGCTAAGGAACTCTGTCTTGATCGACAAAGGCAGAATCTTAACTGGAACTTCCAACTGCTCTACAAAGCTAGAATCAATGAAGCTTGCCTCAGCACCAGAATAAATCAGTGTGAAAGAGGTAATGACTCTGGAAGCAAATTGAAGAAAAACTGTTATAGGGTTCAACATGAGGGGGCAACAAGACTGGACGTCTGCTTGGACTTGACACTTCATGATAAACTCTCCAGACTTTCATATAATCATTGACTTTTTTGTGTTTACCTATGAGGTGAGGAGTCAAACATATTTCTTCTTAGCTCCTCTCACAAAGACATCTTAGGGCGCGATCAATGAGGACCTCTAGGCCGTTAGGACAATCAACTCAGACTGGCCTTTTTGGAAACTGTGTTTGACATTGTACAAAACTCTCGGGCAAAATGCATAAGATAAGATAAGATAATCTTTATTGTCATTGCACAATGGTGGAACGAAATTAAGGTGCAAATACAGGAAAGAGTGCAAATACAAATCAAAAATAACTAAAGGGAAAACACAGAGTGCAAAGTACAAATCAAAAGAACACAAAAGACATGGACATACTTGTACACACGCAACAGTCACAAACAACATTGGAAGAAAGATAACTGTACATATTGCACACAATGTTTTACATCATCCCATCTTATAGACTCTGTAAAAGTGACAATGCTGAGGTGATGAGGGTAAAGTGGCAGTGTTCAGGGAAAGTGGCAATTGAGGGCCTGTACTGCTACAGGGTAAAAACGTTTTAATAGTCTGTCAGTCCTAGTTTTGATACTCTTGTACCTTCTTCCTGATGGCAACTGATTAAACAGTGTGTGACCCGGATGTGAAGTGTCCGTGATCATTTTCGGTGCTTTTTTGAGGCAACGGGAACTGTGGAGTTCTTCCAGAGAGAGCAAAGGACAGACGATGATCTTCTGGGCCGTTGTAATGACCCTCTGGAGTGCTTTCCTCTGTGCTGCTGTGGATCTGCTGAACCACACGCACACACAGTATGTGAGGATGCTCTCAATAGAGCATCTGCAAAAGGACACCAGCAGTTTCTGTGAGATGTTGTTCTTTCTGAGCACCCTCAGGAAGTGCAGTCTCTGCTGGGCCTTTTTCAGAAGCTCGGAGGTGTTGACTCCCCAGGTCAGGTCCTCTTCAATATGGACCTCCAGGAATCGGAAGTCTGACACTCTCTCCACACATTCCCCGCTGATGTGCAGTGGAGACATAACCGTTTTCTTCCTGCTGAAATCGACAATTACCTCCTTGGTCTTTGAGGTGTTAAGGAGCAGATTGTTCTCCCTGCACCACATCGACAGCTGATTCACCTCCTCTCTATAAGCAGACTCATCCCCTCCTGTTATTAATCCCAGCACTGTGGTGTCATCCGCAATGATGGTGTTGTTGCGGTGGGCAGGGGTGCAGTCGTACGTATAGAGAGAGTAGAGCAGAGGGCTGAGTACACAGCCCTGAGGTGATCCAGTGCTGAGTGTGAGGGCCTTGGAGGTGTGTGAGCCCACTCTCACTCTCTGGTGTCTTATGAAGTTGGTTTAACTGAGACTACGCCTTTTCTTCTTGTGTTGTGCAGTCAAGTAATTGCCTCAATTTTAGTAACGGCTGAAACCTGGAACAACATGGCTTTTTGACAATTAAGGTAACAATAACCTAATTTTTACCTATTATAACCTAAATTATTAATGAAATAATTTGTTCTCCAGTCTGTTATTTTATAGGTCACCAGGGGTTACCAACATTTTTGAAACCGAGTGCAAACTCCTAGGTGCTGATAAAGGAAAAGGGCTACTAGTTTGATATATACTTCTGATAAAGCCAATTTTCTCAATTTTGCTTAAATTACATCTTATTAATAATAAGTATTGGTATTTAGCTATGTGAAGACACTGATCATGTTAACGATTTATCATAAAATGTCAACAATGTAAAAAAAAAAAAAAAGGAAATAAATTAATAATATGTAACATTTTATTTCTATATTTTCAAGAACCAGTGTTTTTCAAATTGAACATTTTCAAATGATCACTTTTACAAAAGTCCTAGGAAATCACAATGTACCACAGAAGAATTTTTACACATTTTACACATTCCACAAGCCTAAGAAAAAATTATAAACACTTAACAGTTTTGCTATCAAATGTAACATTTTACAAACCCATTTAACAAATCATTAATGACATATTTTGAATTGGACACCTAATCTGTACCTGTGTTTGTCAATTAGTGCGAAGCCTGATATTGCATGCTGTCCACCAGTGTGTTGTGCTCTGGTGTGTAATTTGACACTGCGACTCTGAGTAAGTCTTGCAGATGTGCATCAGTGAGACGTATTCTGTGTTTGTTCTTGATGAAGTGTAGAAACAGCCTTTAGTTAGGCTGATTCACAAAGATCTAACGCTCCAAAACGGGAAAATGTGCGAAACCTCCTCACACGAGCAGCGCGATTCGTGCAACTTAAGCGATCAACATATTAACCAACCGACTGTATGGGGGCTGTGGAGCTCTGCAGACCAAACGATTCAAAATTACAAGCCACAAACTAACCGTTTGCTCTTCCCGTTTTTCTGAAACCGTTGCACTATAATAACGAATGTTATGTCTGGATCAATATGTTTAATAATATATAAATTACGACTCATTTGGATTCCAAGAAAAAGCATGTTTCTGTTTTTATTACGTTTGTATTTTTACTAACTTTTTCAACAGTATTTCATTAACAAAGTAGCATGAAAACCCTCTAAACTCACTCATGGAGCCAAATGGGGGATGCGATACAGAAAGGGATTAAACAATTCAACATTAACAGCCCAGAATAATGATTAATTTATTAAAAGGGTTAATATGAACTGTCAGCTGATTCTATTTCAGAGGATGGGGAGAATGAGGACTGATTGCTGTGCTCACAACACAGGCTGAGGCAGTCTGGGGCCGATTGGTTCAGAAGCATGACAGATGAGGCTTGAAAACACTTTTTCTCTCTCATAGTCACGGTCGCAAACATTTACCACTCGATATCACATTAATCAGCTCCGGTTAGAAAATTATGGTCTTATTATTGCCTGCACATGTACAAACTGTTCCAGTCATTATCGATTTCTCTCCATCATTCTGTCATTTGTCATTGCTCTCTCTCTCTCTCTATCTCTTTGTCTATCTCTTTATCTCTATTATTTGTCTGTAATTTAATGAGACTTTCCATTTAACTAGTGGGTTAAAAAGTTCTACATCTCAATTTTGCTGTTAATTTGGTTGGAATTGATTTTTGAATTTTTTTTTCTGGATTTTTGAGGTCACTTTGAAATGTCCTTGTTTTTTTTTTTAAAGAAAAGCACTCTTTTTGTCAATGAACATAACTTCAAACGAATCAGAAATACACTCTATACATTGCTAATGGGGTAAATAACTATTCTAGCTGTACAGTAAATACCTGTTTTTTGCTGCAATATCTACATAAGTGTATAGAGTCCCATTTCTAGCAACTGTCACTCCAGTGTTTTAATGGTACAATGTGTTTGCTAATTGTGTCAGGATGATAATAGATGATTGGAAAACCCTTTTGCGATCATGTTAGCACAGCTGGAAACTTCTAGTTAAAAAAAAGCTATAAAACCGACCTTCCTTTGAGCAGGTTGGGAATCTGGAGCATCACATTTGTGGGGTCAATCAAATGCTCAAAATGGCCAGAAATAGAGAACTTTCATGAAACTCGACAGTCTATCCCTGTTCTTAGATATGAAGGCTATTCCATTCAGGAAATTGCCAGGAAACTGAAAATTTGACACCTAACTTTTGAAAGGTAGTGTATACATTTTCCTACCAAATGTATTATTTTGTAATTCAGTCATTAGTCATCTTAGTCAAAACTTGGTCATCAGCCTTGTTTCTGTTCCCCTACTAAAATATTCTATGACCTTGTCTTTCAATGGAAAGTCTCATTGTGGCAGAGTTACAAAATACAAATAAATTAGTGTCATCATTAAAGACTTGTAATTGTCTCTTATTATTTCTGTCAGAAGTGAATCATTTATGTTCACACGGTGAAATATTATATCATGTCCCATAAGGGTGTGATGTAATTTGAGTTTCTAGTGATTCATCTGTGTTCTTTCTTTATTTCTCCAGCTACATTTTCATTCGATCTCTCATGCAAGTCAAGGTGACACACACAGGAACTCATTAATGTTGCATCGCTCAGGGTAAACGTTCTCTTCTCACGTTTGTCCCCGACTCCATCCCTCCATTTCTGGCTTTTCCTGTAAGCGAGTGAGATGATTGAGATCGCATCTATAGATATATATAAATATATATATTTATTTATTTTTTAATCTAAGTGGAACTTCATTGTCCAGTTCCTGTACTGCACATAAAAAAATTGAAACTCGCACAAAACCCCCAAACCTTCCAGCAACACAGAGCGAAAATCACGTGGCACATGATGCAAGAAGGCATCCAGATAATCTTATTTTCCACCTTTTCTCTCTCTGTCTGCAGGTTGAACATCTTGTTGGGTGGCGTAACTCCTTTTTACTTTCATCTGGTGAATGTGTGTTTGCATTGTACAGCCACGGTGCTGCTCATGTACACCTGCCAACGGTGTGTGTTTGACGACAGCAACTTCTCTTTCCTCGCCTCTCTTCTTTTCTCCGTGCATCCCATTCACACAGAAGCAGTGAGTACTCACACACACACAAACAGCATTTTATAACACTATTTTTTATTATCTTCTACGTCCTTTCCCTGAGATGATCTGTAGTCTACATTTCTAGTTAAGATTCTACAATATTACGTTGATTTTTGTGGCACAATCCGAACTGACAGACCCACTCTGCAACTGTAATTTATAATTATTTAATGTGGTTTTCATGGCTACACACTATTGGTCAACATCTGCGCAGCATTAATGAGACTGCAGACAGTGGACACAGACACACAGCTTCTGCTGTCCTCCAGCTTTCACTGGAGCAAGATGAAATATAATTAGTCTCTAGATAGATATGGCTCAGAGAAAGAGGAGGTATTTCAGAATGTGTGCATGAGTAATATAATATTTTCAGTTTAATATAAGAGCATGTGTATTGGGAATACAGTGTTTAAAAAAATGAATTGCTTAGAAGCAACATTTATTCCTATTAAGATTTTAAATAAGTATATATACTTCATCAAATCTGTACATTATTATACAATTTATTTGTACTTGTCCTACTACAAATACATGATTATTAATTGTTGAGATTTAAATATTTCAGGCCATTTTTAATTTACGTCCTGGTTTTAGAATTTTAAATCCATGTCATAAATAACATTTATTTGCATTATTTTAGAAATATTCATCCACAATTAATATTGTTCAGATTCTTTCTGAGTGTGGGGGATCATTTCAGTGGTCTCGATATTGTGTAAAATTCCAATAGTTTTCAGTGTTGCACTGATAATAGGGGTCCCTGGCTCCTGACTTATCAAACTGAAGCAGCTCTTGTAAGTCAGCTGGTAAGCAAAGGTTTATCCTCGTAGCTCCGGCCGCTGGCAGCCTGTTGACTTAATGCGAGTCAAGAGGAGCATCACTTTACAGGCATCCGCCGGCCCCTGATAGAGGAAGAAAGACCTCCATTCACTGGCATTCATTCGCGCCAGAGACTGTACGGAATCCTGCCTGCAACCCACTGGCCATCTGTCAGCCCTCTTTTCTCCCAGCGAACGCTTGACACTGCGATAATGTAATTGCGTTCCGAATTAAAACACATCTGCCGTTTTGCCGAATCGAGATGCATTATCGTCAGCCTTCCCGCTGTGTTTGGCTTCATGAATGTTTATAGCGTTATCCCTCACTTTCGCACCTCCATTGTCTTTGTCAAGCTTCCACAGAAACTTCTAGTCGTGTTTTCCTGATCTCAGTGCTTTCCGATGAATTGTCTGCTTGAGATCACATGAAAACGCATTTGTCTTGCATCCAATCCCTGCTCACCATGAAGACTGTTTATGTTTCTCCACACCAATTTTTCCTTCTATGGATGCAGACGTACAGGGGTTAAAAGGTGTGTGTGGAAAAGCGGTCTTTATACTGCCTGTGTTTCAAACGAAGTCACTCACGCAGGGTTTAAATAGCTCATATTAGTGGTCAATCGGACCCAGCAGGGCCCTTCTGCAGCTGTTCTCCAGGAATTCCTGCAGAATTAGGTAATTGGCTGAAACAGGCCATGGATTTTCTTTTTTTTTTTTCTTTTTAGACTCTCCACAGCGCTTTAGATCCCGGCCACAAAATAAAATGACATCACCGTCTTGACGGCCGCACGTATAACAGCCAATCTTTGGTTGCATACAAAGCCACAACATGAAAGAGGGTTCGGTGAATGTTTTAAATGAGGAACATGGTCTTTTA
This sequence comes from Paedocypris micromegethes, assembly GCA_028031935.1. Taxonomy (NCBI): domain Eukaryota; kingdom Metazoa; phylum Chordata; class Actinopteri; order Cypriniformes; genus Paedocypris; species Paedocypris micromegethes. The sequence continues at coordinate 8,964,228 of CM051496.1, forward strand.
GGGCACGTTCTAGGCCAGGGGTGGACAATTATTTTTTCCAAAGGGCAACATGAGAAACAGAAAATATTGCGGAGGGCCGGACCAAAACACTGAGCTCAGTTCTGCATGATATTAATTGTGTTTCTTTATAGTTTGAGCTCCAAAACTATAGATCCTAGAACTATCATCCTTACCTACTTTTAATCACTAAATCCATTTGTTTTCATTTGCGTTAAGTTGTAACATTATTTTATCGGTCTTTTTATTTATTTTGTTATGTGATTTTTCTTTTACTATATGCTGTTCTTAATGTATATTATCATCTGTATGTATATCAAGTTTGTGTTAATGGCTTTGTCAGATAGCCAGGTGGTCAGGCACGAGGACACCAAAGTACCAAAAAAATATGTTTATTGTTTGGAAAAAAATTAACAAATTAATACAAGAAACTTCAACAAATAAACCAACAAAAGGAAAAAGGGGAAAAGAAAACAGCAACCTGCTTCTGCTGCTCAACAAAACCAACTAACCTCACTAAAGAAACATTGCTCTATATAACCCGAAGTAATACCATCTTACATCCCAACAGGTGAAACAACAATTTAATTTTCCAAATAATTTCCAAACAATAGCATTCAAATAAAACAATTCAAAACACTTCATTACAATACAAATAATTATTAACTTCAAAATCAACTCAATCAACCATAAACGACCGAAACACCAGAGCACCGCTCCCCTGGACCATCAGAATAAAATGGTATAATCTTAATTGGTGCTAATGGGATAAATTGACAGTGGCACTCATCAGTCCCTCTTTTGCCTGTCAACAGCCGCACCCATGGATAGAAGCTCATCAGGATCAGCCAGAGCCATTTTAATGTGTGCTCAAACAAAAGACACTTGGAATTAATATTCAGCAAAATGTCCTTAAATTGATAAGAACTTACAAAAACATCAGAAGGATAAATCAAATCAGTTTTCAAACTAAACTGAAATAAAGTAAATTAACAAAAATGGTGTGAGCAATGGTTTTCTTACGGTGTAATGGAAGTGGTGTGTGCAAGTTGTTAGTTGTGTGTGCAAATGTATTTAGCCTTATTGTGTGGCCACGGTGTCGGCCATCACAGGCTTAAAAAAGTTACAGTTTCAGTTTAAAAAGCAGAATTGTTTTGACAAGTTGGTGAGACTGGTAAGAGCAGAGTTGCCACATTGGGTTCTAATAATACACATTTTTGGAAATGGCGGAAATACGATTCACAAACGCAATTCATAAAAACACACGAACCGGAAGTGCGGACATTTGATGCTATTTTTAGGCTTTCTGATCGCGGAGAGAATGATAGAAACAGAAAGTAGTACTGTACTGCAGGTAGTGTGTAAAATCTTTCGATTGTTTTTGCGCAAAATTCAACCCATTTGAGCGATTGCTGGACTGGTATTAAAGCAGAACACGCAAAAATGAATGAAAATGTGCAGAAATGAATGCGAGAGCAAGGTATTAAAATAAAGTAACCATTGAGCTAAAGATGGAAATTATAGAGAAGCGGAATCGTGGCATTCTTCTGTTCTCAGTGAAAGATTGGCGCGTACTGTTCTGCAGTGCTGGGAGAGAGGGAAACATAGGCGCAAACTTGTATTGTTTTGTGACTAACAGTGTAAAAATGAGTGTTAAAAATACACTTGTACAATTCTTTCACGTACATTTTGTCTGTATGGTTCGGCATTTTAAAATGTGTTCGTAAAGAAAATGAAATAAACCTTCATAACAAATTAACCAGTTGGAAAGAAAACCGGACTTTCATTTATTTTTTACAAGTCTGTTTTAGGCTGAAACCCATCACTTGAAGTGTTCTTGCTGGATATTGAATGAATGCCAGAGAGAATATGTTTCCTGCCTCATGTAATTTCTCACAATTTTATCACGGGTTTATACTCAAGATCATTGTGAATAGTTTGGATGAATGAATGAACAATTTACTATTGAATGAGACTTTATTTATACCATTAAACACAGCAACAAAAACGGTAAAATACAGTGAGTTAAAATCGGAAAAAAAAGAATGAATATTTTTTTAATACTGCTTTTTAATATTATTAATACTGCTTCACATTTTGATAATAAAAGCAAACATTCATTATAATTTCCCAGTGATGGCCCAGCCTTACTTTTTTCTGTTCGAATGACAGACATATCGAGACAATAATTGAAACTTTGTTTATATAATTACTGACTCTCTAGAACCTGAGAATGGAAACATGCAGATGATGCTACTGAAGATGAATATTAATATAGTTCACCTCCTCAAATCCAAATTTGATTTGTGTTTATAACAGCTGCTTCCATTCCAGCATCCTGCAATGATTAAATCTCCACCGTTTGATTTTGTATTTACTGAGCTGCAGCATGTGAAAGATTGCGAAGAATTGCCAAACAGCATTTCCACGTGTAGTCAGGTAATGTCACATGTGCCAGAGCCAGAGGGCGTTTGATGTTTACGTGGAATAGCAGCCGTGTGTGAATGGTCCAGTGCCGCGCGGTGTGTTGTGAAGAAGTGTGTGTGGAATTCCACCTCAGGACTGGGGGATGGGCTTTGGACAGCCTCCAGATGTGGCGTGTGTCAATGTGGGGATCATTTTAACATTTGTGCTTCTGGCCAATACGAGCTAGGAAAGAAGGGTCGAGGAAACAGAACATCAAGGAGAGGACGTTAAGGATGATGTATGTTAAGGGGGGATGGGGAGATAAGAATGTTTCAGGCGGTGCCAGGGAAATAAATCTTTCTTCCTTTTTTCCCCCCTCCCCACTCTTTTTCTCTCCTTAATATGATTCTGTATGCCTCCATTAGTCTTGATAGCAAAACGACCATTGAATGTTCGAAGGTCCACTTCATCTGATGGCATCCGGAATGGAGCCTCACATTTCCTGGTTCACTTTCATCCTACTAGTTATTGATTAAAACAATGTCGTCCTTTTCTTAGATTCAAACCCACAACCTATACAGAAAGCTGCAGAAAGGGAATCTAACCTGTTGCTTTTCTGTTGCAGGTATCTGGGATTGTTGGGAGAGCGGATGTGTTGGCCTGTGTGTTGTTCCTCCTCGCTTTTCTCTCCTATATTAGGTGACGGTAGAAAAATGCACACAGTTATCTAATCATTTTAACTTCAAGATATAATTAACTTTATTAAACAAAAAATGAAATACAATAAATCTTCTGTGCTTTTTCCCAAATGTTTATCTTGGAAAATAGCTGGATTATAGCAGAAATAGCAAATGTCTTATTTGAATTTCTTACACCTATCTAATTTCTTACACATCTAATCTTATTTGTTCTAATTGAATCGTTTCATGTAACAAAAAAAATGAGTACCGGTAATTTTAATTAAAGAGAAATACTGTACAGTATAGAGAAACACAGACCTCTTTTTTATAGTTAGAGTTATTTTTGTAGCTTCATTTTTGCATTTATTTTTAGTTTATTTTTTGTTTTTGAGAAAATTACTGTATATATTTTCTGAATGATTTTGACATTTCTGAATGTTTAAACCAAAATCTTTATTGTTTAAAGAAATTAGGTGGTTGCCATGCAGTGTTGAAAATTTTTACTGCTTTAGATAATTGATATAAATTTCAGCCTTAAATTATCTTTAAACAATCCATCACGCTTTTTTTATATAAGCTGTATTTTGTCTCTCAGGAGCGTGTCAGGGAGTCGAACAGCTGACACATGTCCCCCCACGGTTTCTATCTTCTCACTGGCTCTCAGTCTGTTCCTGGGCACTTGTGCCATGTTGGTGAAGGAGACGGGCATCACGGTGTTTGGTGTGTGTGTCCTGTATGATTTCCTGGTGATCTGCCAAAAGCAACTGATCCGGTAAGATTTGGCACTATCACGGGCACAGTATCGCTTTTTCTTTCCTACTTAGACTGAAAATACTTCTTGACTTGTTCCACACTCAATGGATCCAGCTGACGAGCTGATCTTCGGAAACCATCATCTAAATTCATCCCTCTTGTTGGTTCCACTCTGCCTGTAATTGGAATTCAAAAAGAATTATTCAAGCGAGCAAACGATACTCTCTTTTGCAAATTCAACTATCCTTCCCTCTCTCTCGTCCTCTCTCTCTCTCTCTCTCTCTTGCCCTCTCTCTCTCTCTCTCTCTCTCTCTCTCTCTCTCTCTCTCTTTCAATTTCTCTCTTTCTTCTCCCTCCCTCTTTATGTGCCCTTCATTCTCTCTCTCTTTCCACTCTCAGTTTCTTTCTGTTCCAATTTCCTCATTTGTCGCTGTCTCTTTCATATTTTGTCTATTATTTTCTCATAACGCCTTTTACTTTTTCTCTCTCCCCCAATCTATTCAGTTTCTCGCTCGTTCTAACTCCTACATACTATCTCTCTTTTTCTGTTTCACTTTCCCTCGCTCGTTCCCTCCTTTTCTCATTCTTCTCTCTCTCGCTCAATCCTCATTTGCTTCATTACAGTGTCAGCTACTTAAAATGTGCTCCATGTCCACCGGCTCTATTGTCTCCTAGCGAGTTGAGGCTGAACAAAGGCGCTCATCAGGGAGGGAGAAATAGATAGGGACTCCTTGACTGGCCCTTGGGTTCTCATTACTAAAGAGAACCACGACAGAGATGCCAGCTGGTGTTTGAGCGCTATGTGCAAACATTGGACCCCTGAGATGTTCATTTCTGCCCTCTTATTAGCATTGATATGTATGCAGGTGCTTTTATTTTGAAGGGAAATATTACATCACAGGAGACTGCATGATGTTGACATGTTAATCCTGACTGTGTTGTTTTGCAGTGTAGGTCATATATTAGGAAAGACGTGGTTTTAATAATCTTATGGCCAAAAATGATTATAATCTATACGTCTTTAAAAGCGTTTCCGTGTACTTATGTGTATTATTGAGTTCAACCTCAGCTATAAGCCTGGATTCTTCCTGTAAGAAGCTCCACTGACATTAAACCAGAGCATTCGTGACACTTACCAACCAGCCGACATGGGCCTGTGGGAGAAGAAGACACTCTGCTGCCTTTAATAGTGTTGGAAAGATTCCTCTCCCTCTAGGGACCGAGGACATGGCAGCTTTATTTGATTTTCCAAAGTGGCGGTAAACCTTTCCTGCGTGACCCTGGAGAGGAGAGGGGACACGAGAGTCCGTGTTTGTGAGCGATAGCTGTCGTGATGGCTGCGGACATGCTGAGTGTGTGTAGGTCACGTACGGGCTTGGTTATTAATAAATACATTGGCGGACAATTGCTTTGCTTCTCTGTAAATAATAAGTAACCCGTGAGCGATGGATATTAACTAGCTCTTAGTTCCATTATTGTGATTATTTTTTCGTGTTCGGAATTGATGCAATCCTTCTGGGCAGCTATAATGCATTAAATAACCCAACTGATGTGATATTTGACAAACTCACCTCACGTTGCTTATGGAAATATGTGTATGACTGTATGTGTCATGAGAGAAGCTCTTAAAGGGGTGTTTTTATAAATGCATTGTCCAATCAGCAATGGGCATTAGAAAGAAGCATTTTAGTTCAATGTTGCCTGTTAGTTGGAAATGTATTGCGCTGCAATTGTTCAAATCCCTCACTCGTCTTGCTTTTTCCTCTCAAAAGGGACAGAATACCGATGTAATGATGAACGGGGAGAATGGAGGCACTTTTTCTAATGCTTTGTAGCCTTTGAAGAGGGTTACTGATCCCAGGAGTACAATACACTCTGAAAAGCTAACACACACATAGACACACACTTAGAAAGAGAGGGACATTCAGAGATGAGAGAAAGACAGACACACACATGGCAAAAAGAGAGACCTTCAGAAACACGAGAAAGAGAGAGTGAGAGAAAGAGAGAGATACACACAGAGTAAGAGAGAGACAGACACACACACACACACACACACACACACACACACAGAGTCATTAAGCCGAGCGCTCTCAAGCCTTTTACTCAATCACTCTGCAGAAGTGCGATGTATTGCCTGAGCTCGCCCTTCTTCTTTCTCTCAAGCCAGTTTCATTCATCTCATCACACATTTCCAGTCACAGCTGTCATTGTGTCATGTCACGCCGATTTAAATTCACTGTACATCCAGCACTCCAAAGTAGAAGGTTGCCGGTCTGATTTTGAATGCCGTTTAAAGTCTAAAGGACGGTTTTGTGTGTTTGCTTTTTTATGAGTCCTATGTGCTAAGCTGACAATGGAAATAATAAAGCTAAAGTAGATATAGATTAATTTAGGTTTAACGTTACTCAATTGTTCCGTTTTGTTGATTTTGCGTAAGATTAAGCTGTTATAGCTCATCAGGTCATTAAATGATGGTGTTGTTTCAGGAATATGCCACGCTCCAGGTTGAAGGATCTCACAAGAATCTCAGGCTCATTCATCAAACGGGCTTGTGTCGTCTCCCTATATGTAAGTGGCACAATGCTGTGTTTTATTATATGTGTGTATCTGCTATTTGCTTTGTAACATAATACATATTTGATTAATTCTATGACGTGTGCGTGTGCGCGTGTGTGTATGTGATGCGTCATTGCTTAGTTTTTAGATCAAATATTTTGCTTAATATTTTTATTATTTGCTTTACCTATTTAATAAAAAATATTTTTGTTAAGATATTCTCAAAATCGAGTTTGTAAATGGTTTACTTCTGGACTGGAGATGGACTGTTGAGCAAACGCATCTGATAGGCTGTAGCCATATCAGAATTATAAAATATGAAACTATTTATTTTAAATATATTCACGTTCACAGGGTCACTTTTTGCTTTGTAAAAGTAAAACTTCAGTTTGATTTTTTTTTTTTTTTTTTTTTTTTTTTTTTNNNTTTTAAATTAGATTTATTATAACTCTTTTTTTTATGTTGATTATATGGGGGGATAGATGTCTAGAATAATCTCATTGTAATCTTGAAATTAATAGATTAATCAAAATTCATACATCTGTGCAAATTGGACGTACAATTGGAAATTCATACATTGCAATTGGTGGAATACCAATATAGCAAAGACACATTCTTGTAATGTAAATTTTTTAAAGCAAAGCTGTGCCTGATTATAATATCAAAATTGATATGTAGAGTAATGGCAATTTTTTATGTTATTATGATATGAATAATAATAATAATAATAAAAATACAAATTGGGGTCTGGGCTTTTGTGTGTTTAGCCTGCCCGTGCCATGTGTATATTTAGAGTTAAATATGGTGCGTTAGTGGTGTTAGGTTTCCGAGTCTATAGATTTCTAGAGTGTTTCCATTTGTGAGTTTGTCCCACGAGGTTTATTACTTTGGTTGTGCCAGCCTGACTTAGGGGAATAGATTAATGCAGATAACTTTTTTATCACCAAATAATAGTTGTTAATGGCCATAAAGTTTCATCATTGCCTGTTTCCTGAAGGTCATCGTTATCATGTCTGTTCGCTTGTGGTTGATGGGTGGATCCATGCCGCTGTTCTCAGAGCAGGACAATCCAGCATCCTTCTCTCCCAATCTCCTCACTCGGTTCGTCTCAGTTCAAAGCTGCATCTGTCAAGATACAGATAACACCACAAGTCTAAATGAGTTCCTGTTGTGTTGTGATGTCTGATTTTAATAACAGATGTTGTTGTTGTTGTTGTTGTTTTCCAAGGTTTCTTACCTACACCTACCTGCTCGCCTTCAATGCTCGTCTCTTACTGGCTCCGGTGATGCTCTGCTATGACTGGCAGGTAGAAGGAGCTTTTGCGGAGATCCTCAGCCGAGCAAAGGGAAGGTTTTGTAAGTGTTTGCTGTAAACATCACCGTGTCTGTGATTGATAGGTGGGCAGCATTCCCTTAGTGGAGTCTCTCTGGGACGGACGAAACATCGCTTCCCTGGTGTTGGCCCTGGTCATGACGGCGCTGAGCCTGAACTGTGTCGTGCACTTCCAAGTGAGTGCTTGTCGCAATCCGCACAAACACTCATACTTGTTGCTGTCAGATTATGACCGATGGAAAAACCTTCATTCGCACCTTGGCCTTCTTTCACTTTTCCTGATCGCCATGGAAACCCGTGGAAGAGTCAAGGCGGTGTGCAAATGCCAGCGTGAGGCAGATGTTTGCCGTGAGCTAATGCACAAATTCCTCACGCAGGTTACACACCAAGATATTAAATCTGCAGGCTATTGTTTCTGCTCATCTTCATATTGCGTGAAGCGTACCAATTACATTTTTGCATCAATTTTGGTATTGCAGGAAAATGCTTTATTATAAGAATATCTTAGAAATAAAACAACACAAAAAGTGTAGTTGAAAATAGCAATGCATTGACGGTTCTCCAAGACCTTGAGATCAAAGTACTTGGAAGACATTCACAATCGCTTTTCATGAAGTGTTTTAAAGTCGGTGAGAGAACGTCTGCTAGTTTTTGGTGCATCCAGGTTTCTCTGTGTATTTTTTGCTTGCGTCTTATTGGCATTCTCCAGGGATCTTTTAAAGACATTTGCGTTTCTCCGCACCCTGCCCTGCAAGTGTGTGACGCATAAAGGACAGTTTCAGCAGTTCAAAATATGAGAGAGAGAGAGAGAGAGAGAGAGAGAGAGAGAGAGAGAGAGAGAGAGAATATTCAGGTCTCTGATCAGCAGATCTTATATCTGTGCAGTGAATAATTTATAATGTGTTTCTGAGTCAATCTGACAGAAATAACCTCAGTAAACTGTCCGAGTCGAGGCAAGATGATGGATGCAAGTGATTACAAGCTAAAATAACTTTTTTTTTATCGTTTTCTATATTTCTGAATTATTCACCCCAACTGAATAGTCCCACATTAAGAGATTTGCTATTATTTTGATGCTTTTGAAAAGTTCTTATTCTTGCAGTAGAACAGCAGGTTTCACAATCAAAGTCCAGTAACAAACAAAAAACTGTTTTTTTTTCTAATAACACCTGTAAAAAATAAACTGCCTTGAGAAAGTTTCAAAATACTCCATTCAGAAGCGAAATTTAAGAACAACTGACCTTTGTCATTTCAACAGATGGAGACTGACACAAAATGATAATACCATCGCAATTCGTATCAGCTTTAACCCTGTAATATTTCCCATAATCCCATAAGCTTGTAACTCAAGCGTCTTTGCTCTTCATCGTCCCACGATTAGCATGATTTGTGATTTCACTTCAAGTCATTTACATGCTCAAGTGTCTAAAAGTCGTGAAATAGAAACAATATTTAACATCCATTATCTACCACTTAATCCATTTCTGTGTCAATTGGAGCTGCAACTGATTGATGTGATTTGAATTGTGTCAAACGAAGCACGTTCTTTACAAAAAAAAAAAGTGACACTTTTGCCGTGTACTGTATATCCTCCCTGTGTTAATGACATGATTTTCCAGTTTCTTTTATTTTTTTGGGCCTTCAGCCTCCGAGTGCTGATGTCCCTTTAGGAAACTTCACTGCGCTAATTATCTGATACTAAAAAAAGTGCACATAACATGTCTGCCAGCAAACAGACTGGAACGAAAAATGCCTAAATGCCATCAACAGACTTGATTTTTCTGCTTGTTTTTTCGATTCTGACTTTAATTCATGTTTATAGTTGCTGGAAGGCTGAAGTCTGAAACATTCATTTCCTGTCTGTGTGTATTGGACTTTTTACACAATCACAATTTTTCATTTTTGCTTTGGCATTTCAATCCACATTAGTATGAACCAGGATTGATGCTGAGTTTCTCCCCTTCTGTTTGAATTCCATTCATTTTTGCTAAAGCTAAAACTGTTATCATCTTCTCAAGCTGCTTATATTTCACATATTCACTCTTATAAAAATACAACGATGTAGTATTTAACCGTCACTCTGTCATTGAAGTTACTGCCTTTTGAAAGGTGTCTTTTTCAGGATTGTTTGAAGCTTTAAATATTAATTTATTATTATTGTATAGCGCTTTTGTCAAAAGTGAAACATTTTGGGGGGGTTTTCTAAGCACCTACTCTTGTTTGTATTTTTCTAAATAGTGTAGCTAAAAAAACATTCTAAAAATCCTGCTAGGTCTTATTTTCATGGTAGGGCTTGTTTTGGGTGAAACGTGGTAAGATGTACTACAAAGTACTTTTAAAAGCAAATATACTGTATCAAGGTTTTTAAAAGGAAAAAAAAGTGCAGAATAGAGTAGTATCCATTTTTATCCTTTATTATCAGTAGATCATTTACTGGCATTTGGAAAAACTAATTTTCATTTAATTTCTGTAGGAATAGCATAAGCCTTTGGTTACACCAGATCTTCTCTCTCTTGTTTTGAGCAGAAGATGAAAGGGAAAGAGGTGTTGGTGGGAATGCTGTTCTTGGTTTTTCCCTTCATCCCAGCCAGTAATCTGTTCTTCCGTGTGGGATTTGTGGTAGCGGAAAGAGTTCTCTACATGCCCAGGTTTGTGTGTGCATGACTGTAAAAATAGATTGCAAGAAAGTTTTAACTTTTCTTTTTAACAATGGCCTTTTTGTGCTGATTTTAGAAATTCAACCCACATTTTCATTTCATCCCTCTCTAGCGCGACCTAATCTGTCTTGAGCTTTTCCCATAATGCATCACTGATCTGTGCGAAATGTGTGTGTGTGTGTGTGTGTGTGTGTGTGTGTGCGTGTGTTTGTGTGTGTTTGTATTCATGTAGAGATTATGCAGAAATGTGGTGAACTGTGAGGTGTGGTGTTTAATAGAGGCCGTTTAAAAATATATCATTTTTGAATGTAGCGGCAGCACAATACACGCACACACACACTCACACTTCCTCAAATATTTTTAGTTACTGTTAATTAGCAGAGGGTTGCACTGTGACTGTTAAATGACTCAACCACACACACGGTTAGACAAACAAACATATCGAATCCTATAATTCACTTTATCTAAGAACTATATTTATCTGTAGTAGATAAATAGACTATTTCTGTACTCAACTTATACAAACATTCTTGTGGCTACGTTTGTGCAAATACGCTATTCCCATTCCTCGAGCTGTATCTTGACATATTTATCAAACTGAATTACAGACAAGTAGTGAATATTTTAGATGTTTATGCGTCGCTAGAAGAGAACGTGCGTATGTGAGAGCATTAGCTTCCATGCCAGTTTGTCCAAATGAGTCCAAATTAGCAGTTAACCCATGAAATCGTCCTGTAACTGGAAAATAGTTTCATTTTAATTTTTAACACTTTCAACAATTCTTCACACTGACTTTTCTGTTTCAATGAACTTCAAAGATTATGTCTTTCTCATCTGCTCTGTCTGTTCTGATGTTCAAGCGGAACACGGCACTCATCCCAATCATGAAAAATTGAACATGTAATGGTAAAACATTTAGTTTGAGTGAGTGTGCAGTGTAAAAACAGTTTGTCTGTGTTTCCCCAGTATGGGCTACTGTGTTCTGGTGGTCCATGGGCTGAACAGACTGTATTCAGTGGTCAGTCGGTGGGGAGCGGCGGCGCTGACGGTGTCCATGCTGGTGCTCCTCCTCCTCTTCTCCTGGAAGACGGTTCATCAAAATGAAATCTGGCTTTCCAGGGAAGCCCTGTTCAGGTGTGGAGATGTTGTGGTTCTGCAGGAGGTTCCAGCTTAAACGATTTCAAATAAGTGTAAATTCAGATTTCAGTGTGAGAACACCTCCTGGACCTTCTGATCCGTCCATCCTAGTGCTGATGTGCCTGACAAATTCCTCATGTTTTGATCAGAGTTGACGAGTGTGTTCTTCTCTCCCATCCTCCATCAGGTCTGGCATTCAAACATTGCCTCACAACGCTAAGGTTCATTACAACTACGCCAACCTGCTTAAGGACCGAGGGCAAAACCAAGAAGCTGCTCATCACTATAAAACCGCTCTTAAGTAAGAACATATTGGGGCTTCTTCCTTTTTAGATTCTAGATTCCGTTATATACCATATTTATGCAAATGTTTATTCCAATTTTAGAAACTCAAAATCTTGGGGGGTGCTTTTATACGGATATTACAAATATGCACGTTAATATAAGCAGCCCTTTTCCACATTTCAAGTCACAAGCAGTCAGAAATAAATGGAAATACGTCGTCTTTAATAACAGATAATAAAGGAACTTTTTGCACAAAGTGACACTTAGCAGTGATTAAATAACACTGGAAGGGTTGTAAGTATTGTAAGTGTTGTAAGGAAGAAATTGTTAAGAAAAGAATTCAGCCAGAATTTTAGGTTTCTGAAAAGTCTTATAGTTGGTGCTTATGTTTGCCTATTATTGCCTATTTCTATTATTGGAATTGGTACTTATATGTGCATAAGTAAAAAAAATGTAAGAATGAGCTCTCGTAATAATTCATAATATGTCTGTGTGTAGACTGTACCCTCGACATGCCAGCGCTTTGAACAATCTGGGCACATTGACGCACCGCACCGAAGAGGCCGAAAGCTACTACAGGAAAGCGCTGGACATCAACCCGCAACACAACCGAGCACTTTTCAACCTTGGCAATCTTCTAAAGTGAATGTCTTCATCACTAGTACAATTCCAGAAAGTTCAGCTTCTCCAGGCTCAAGCGTCCCTTTTGTGTCACTAAAGCCGCTGTCTGTGCATTTACTGAATTCGGTTCTTTGTTTCAACACTCATTATATTCATGAAGATGATGATGATAATGATGATGGTGATGATGGTATTGTCTTCCAGGTCTCAGGGGAAAGAAGAAGAGGCTGAGGGGAAGTTGATGGAATCGATTCGATTCGGCCCACATTTTGCCGATGCCTACTCCAGTCTGGCCTCTCTATTTGCCGACCAGGTCTTATTTTTTATCCACTTTATCTTCTTTCTTTTGTTTTTTGTTTTTTTATAGATAGATACATCAGATTTAGGCAGCTGAATAAAGTTAATTCTGTGAATAATTAGTTTCTTATTTCATTTTGCTCTTTTACTTTTTTTTATCATTATTTTCTTGTTCAGGGACGATCCAAAGAAGCGAATGAGGTTTATATGAAGGGTATTGAGAACTGTCCGGACAGTTCCCATCTCCACAACAACTATGGCGTGTTCCTGGTGGACACAGGTGAGGGAAGAACATTTCTGAAGGATTACGCTTCTGGGGATTTAAGCTCCTAATCATTTTGTGTTTAATCATTCAAAAGCATTTTTTCTACTCATGGGCATGTTCTAATCATTTTCTGTTCCAGGTCACGGAGAGCAAGCGGCCTATCATTATCAAGAAGCCGTTCGCCTTAAACCGGCTCACTATGTTGCCATGGTGAATCTCGGCCGACTTCTTCGATCATCCAATGACAACAAAGAGGCAGAGTTGTGGTACAAAAGGTAAGATGAGAACGGGTGAAAGGGAATATTCTAGTCGTGTATACCGCTGACTGTAAAGTAAAGCGTGTGTGTGTGTGTCACGCAGGGCCTTGAAAGTGGTTCGTAAAGTGGATATTCTCACCCCTCTGGGAGCTTTATACTACAACACAGGGAGATACGACGAGGCGCTGGAGGTTTACAGAGAAGCCGTCACGCTGCAGCCCGACAGCACTGACATCTGGCTCGCGCTGGTCAGAGACGCTGCTTTAACAAATACACCCGCTTTTAAATCATCTTGTTGGTCTGACACTTGTTTTATTGTGGTAGGGTTGAAGTAGAGAACTGCTGGTTTAGATATTCTCTTTCTTTTTCTTTCTGATGTTTCTTTCATATTTTCTATATACTTCTGTTCTCTTTCTCTGTTCTCTTGCTTTTTTGTTTTCTTTTTTTCTCTGTGTTCTGTCTATCCCCTCCTTCCTTATATTATCTCACTTTCTGTTCTCTTTATTTATCTTTCTCTTTTTTGTTCTTGCTAATCTTTGCCCTCTGTCACTCATTCTGCTGTCTTTCTCTCTGTTCTCTCTCTTTCTGCTTTTTTATTTTTCTGTTTTCTCTATTCCTCTAAAGCTATGCTCTATTTTCTCCTTTTTATATTATATTTCTCTCTAAATTGTCACTCTTTTCATTTAATCTCTTTCTGTTCTCACTAGCTCTCAGTGGGTTCTTTCTCTTTTCTCCTCTCATTCCATTCTATATTTATCTTTATCTCTCTTTCTGGTTTTTTTTCTATCTATTCTGTCTTTCTGTTCTCTTTTCTCTATTTTCTTTATTGTTTTTTTTTTCTGCCTATGTTCTTTCTCTTATTCTCTCTTTCGTTTTATTGTTTATTTCACTGTTTCTGTTAATCTTTCCTTCTCTCTTTCGCTTTTCTCTCTTTGCCTCTATTCTCTCTCACTGTCTGTCTGTGCTCTCTCTCTCTCTCTCTCTCTCTCTCTCTCTCTCTCTCTGTCTCTCTCTGTTTGTGTTCTTTCTGTGTATTTGTGTTCTTTCTGTGTATTTGTGTTTTATATGTCTCTGTGTTCTCACTGTTTAGATTCACAAACTAGTAGTCTTGATAAAATCCTCCAAACTCATGCTTTGCCTTTATTTGTCTTTATTCTCCACAGGCTCAAGTTTTGGCCATGGCAGGCCGCTCAACAGAAGCAGAGAAAATGACCCTAGGCGTCATTGCAAAGACCAACAACTGCGTTGAATGTTACCGCCTGCTGTCCGCCATCTACAGCAAACAAGAGAACCACACCGAGGTGTGTGTGTGTGTGTGTGTGTGTGTGTGTGTGTGTGTGTGTGTGTGTGTGTGTAACTCATAAAAGCAAGCTTTATCATCCCCGCAATTGCTCCATCCTGTTCTCATTACTATGTACCTCGGTTTATCGGTAGAAACGGCCTGAAAGCAAACCCTGGTGGACTGTAAGCCTGACTGAAAGTGTGCTTTGCAGGCACTGGATGCTTTGGAGAAAGCACTGCGCTTGGAGCCCACGGACTCCACGGTGAAGGCAGAGCTGCACTTCTCAATGGGGAATCTGCTCAGAGAGACCAACCATCTGGATCGAGCTTTTCAGGTACTGACGCTAATTTAGATTTTTACAGCCGAATCTTCTGGTTCACATTTTTTTTTCATATTGTGTTTTATTATTCTTACAGTAGGGCATTCAATGTTCTTGAGATGTAACGACCATCACATTGAGTGTTTTTCCGCACAAGTGTTTTAGGCTTTCTGTGGTTTATCGCGGCTTTAAATGACTTGAGGATGTTTCCTTTGGGCTTCTGTGCTTCACCTCCCCACTGCTTCTCTCCGGTGTCCTGATACTGTCAGGGAAACATCAGCCGACTGCTTTCATCTCCTCACGTAAACAGGCCAGGCCTGTGTTCCTCCTGCCAGGCTTTCTGTTTGGCTTGCATTCTTCGCTTCTGGATAGGCTCCAGGCTTCCTGCTAATATCTGGGCCGTAGTTGTACTTTTATTTTGATTGTACAGAGAGGAGTGGTTTAGATGACATCACCACAGCCAGAGTGAACAATGAGGAACCACTTGTCTGATGTTTCCAGAGCTACAAGATTGCAGTTGAACTCAAACCTGACCAATCACAAGCCTGGATGAACATGGGCGGCATTCAGCACATCAAGGTGAGAGACGGTGGCTGTACCCTGGCACAGAATTCACATTTATGAGTTATTTGCAGCAAAGATAACAGGAAATGTTATGAACTAAGACTAGTAATAAGTTTTGAGCATGGTTAAAAAAAAACAAAACAAAAAAAACATGTTAACGTGATAGCCAAATCAATGTGCATTTACACAGAAACACTGGGAATTGAATCATAACTTTAAATTTAGAAAACTCCCTGCTATAATTTGTCGCTTCGTTTTTTGCCGTTCTGTTTTATTAACATAATTTTATTGACACATTTTTAACTGTTTAAATGTCAAAAACCTGTGTATATTCATATATATGAAAACATAGTGTGTATATGTATGTATGTATGTATGTATATATATATATATATAAAATATACATAATTTCAGACATTTGGAAATCATGTTTGCAAATGTCTGAAATCCGAAATTCAATTGAAATGTTCCAAATAAATAGAAGTACAGAAAGTTAAAAAAAAATTAACAAACTGTGAAGTTATAAACTGTCCTTGAAGCATTCCAACTTTTTTTAATAAATAGATGTATTGCGTTAATTGCATTTTAACTGTATTAATTTTCTTACATGTATTCAGGATGTATTTTCTTAAAATATTGTATTAATTTAAAAAATACTTTATGTTTGAAGTCTTCTGAGTGGTCCTTTCTGGCTCTTCCAGGGCGACTATGCAGCAGCGAGGACGTACTACCAAAGAGCTCTTCTTCTCTCTCCCGGCTCCAAACTGCTGAAGGAAAACCTGGCCAAACTCGATCGATTAGAGAGAAAACTACAAGGAGTCGGAGGAACGACATGAGCTGAACTCAGGCAACAGGAAGAAGCGCAGGACGAACAAGGAGATAATGATCGACGGCTTCCTCTTCTCCAGAACTTTTCCGGGGTCTCGGATTGACCTAATCCAAAAAACTGTGTTTATTACCATACAAATGGCCTCATTACATCACCAGAGTGTCTGAAGTGTTTGTTTTTCTCATGCTTGTTTTTACTGTAATCCTCACCATCGGGCACTGAGGTGCAGAGGAGGCTTCCGACTGAGGGCTTTTCTCAGACTTGGAGCTGGAAAGTGCCGTTCCATTCCATCGGGGTGACTCCGCGATGCATCGCTGATTCCTAAGCCTGGAAAAGCTTTTCAGACAAATGCTCAGATTCTTCAAATACGATTGCTGCTGCCTCTCTCTTTCTCTCCCTGTCTATATATATATATATATATATATATATATATATATATATATATATATATATATAAAATATATATGTTGAAGCATCTGTGATTTTAACTGAAAGAAAAGTAACATATCTTGTAAGTCAATGTTTCTGTGGAATGTATCTTGGACTAAGGGCGTATCGACCTGTGCAGTGAATTACATGTCATAAGTTATTTTTTTTTTTCTGTTTGAGATAAAATGCTGAAGGCTCTTTGAAATTAAATTATGATTAATCATACACAGCAACGTTTCCATGAAATGGATTGAAGTCGTTTTTGACAGTGGGATTTGTCATGCAGTATCCTTGATTACACCATAATCTTTGCACTTACGGATCGTTGCCATAGGAACCTTTATCAAGCACATTTCTTGAGTTTAGCGGCAGTGCTTAAAAATGTCATTTCTTAAACCCAGTGTGTGTGTGTGTGTGTGTGTGTGTGTGTGTGTGTGTGTGTGTGTGTGTAATAAATGATCTAAAACCCACAAAGTATTTAGAATGTTTTGCAACAACAATCACTCCATTTTTAACTGTTTATCAATTTCAATATCTGTCAGTGTTTACACATACATATACAATGACTTCTGGTAAATATAGTGCGACTATGTCACCGGCATGACACATATACTGTTTATATACATGCATTTTAATTTTATGGCGCCTTTCGAGACCCCCATGGTCGCCTTACAGGACACAACATTCACACGCACATCAATTGCCCGGGAGAGCAGCGGCAGCCAATCAGCGGCAGCGTTCACTCTGAAGTTGGGAATACACTAAAAATCACTCAATAAAATACATATACATTCAAGAAACAAAAGTGGAGGCGTTTTTTTGGAAAACATAAAACTCAGAATTTAACCCCCCAGATGCTGCGTTTTGAGAGGTATTTGTCGTATTTGTGCATTTGAAGGCCTTTGCTGACCCCTAGAGGTGATGTTCTGAGTTGCGCCTATTTAAGCTCTGATTGATTGCCACGGGTGAGATGAGATCCGGGAGACAGTGAAAAGGAAAGGTGTTGGACCTGGTCCTCATCAGTTGTTTTAAATTAAGTTTTCGTTGTCGATTTTGTGAAAACATGTACTGCACGTATTTATTCATTTTAATCCTCGGTGTCAGAACTAGTAAAAGTGAATCTGGTGAGATGTGAACTCACGCGGGGATTTTTTTTTATGACGTTTGATGTTGTAAAATGTAACTTTTTGTGTTCCATGTCTAAATTAAGATGCAAGTAATTTCCCCGTGAGTCCTTCGAACGCTTGCATCTTTGGCAACGGCTGCTACGGTATATCAATGATAAGGTTTGATTTTGAAATGCGATGCAATTGAACGTTTGCGGTCACCGTGTTTTAGATCAAGCGGGCGTGCGCGCCTTCAACCCGAAGGAGGAAGAGGATGAGCTGGAGAGTCGGATTATAGGCGGGAGGGAGGCCTGGCCGCACTCGTGGCCGTGGCAAGTGTCTCTGCAGATTAACGACATGCCGGTCTGCGGAGCTGCCATCCTCAATGAGCGGTGGGTCCTCACGGCCAGCCACTGCTTCAAACGGTAAGTCCGCCGCCTGAGTTAGACCCCTGGAGTGGGAATCAGCATGTGTCATCGTGTTGGCGAACAGATATAAAAAGCCTTCTCTCTGGACTGTCATGGTTGGACGGCACAATCTGGAGAACGCGAACGAATCCTGCCTACAAGTAGGTGCTCGCGCGTTTGTGTGGGTAGTGGCTGGGCAAACAGAGGTGATGGAAAAATAAGAGTTAAGTGGAAAAAAGATAAAAGGAAGATGTTTATTAATAATGCGCCTAGTAATTTGCTGAACCTTAGCAGTAAAGGACTTTGTTACGCAAGTAATTTTGGCTACTTTGTACTTGTACCGAGTAATATCACAACGTAAGATATTTTTACGCAACAATTTGTTTTCAGAATAAGTACTCTTTCCTCCACTGTATTTGAATGGAGACTTAACGTTACTGGTTATCTTGTTATTCAGCGTGACAAGTCGGCATCTTTTTCTACCGCTTATCAATTTTTTGGGCAGATGAGGTAATCTTGCCATCTGCAGGGTGCTGATGGTACTGGATGGTTTTTGAGCTAAATCTCGAACAACTAGCGATTTGTGCTTTTTGGGACATTTAAGTTCTGCTGACACTGACTTTTTGGTCTCAATTTATTTTGATCTGCCATTTTGAAACAATGGATTTAAAATTAATTTCTATATTCGGAAATAAAACCCCTTTTTTTTGGCACAATTTTGGTAGCAGTAAACGGTAAAGCTCTTTTTAAAATTGGATACTTTACGACTTTTCCTCAAGTCTTTTTGGAATTGGTTACTTGTAATGGAGTAATTTTTACAGCGACGTATCCATACTTTGGTTTTCAGGTACACCTCTGCATTTTAGTATGGAAATCATGAAATATTTTAAAATGTACAGTTTATACTCAAACTGCTTTTTGTAATGCAAACGACGTAATATTAAAAAACATTGAAATGAGCCTACACACAGACATTTTTCATACTTTAAGCCAAAAAACATCGCCACACTTGTCCTCATGACTGAACTAGAAAATGGGGTGAGCTGGTTCTCGGGTAAAAAGTTAAACCGCAAAGCTTTTTTGTTTTTTAACTTGTGTTTTGTATGGTTTAAGAGCACAATTGTTGAAAAGATCATCACTCACAAGGACTACAACCCAAAGACCAACGAGAATGACATCGCCCTGCTGCAGCTTCAGACCCCGTTGGTGTTTAACAAATGCGTGAGACCGGCCGGGATCTGGAACGAGGAATTGCCGTTTCTGGAAACATGCAGTGTCACGGGATGGGGAGCCATACGAGAAAGTCAGACGCAGTTTCAAGTAAATGCTCTTAACACTCCAATTAAATAACACAAGTTCTATCGTTACAGATGGTCCACAAGCTTTCAAGCTTCAGGAGGTCAATGTGACCATTTTTGAACCTCAAACCTGTTTGAAATATTTTGGGGCAAAAATGCTCAAGTTTATGATGTGTGCTGGATCCGAGGCTGGAGGAACCGACGCTTGCCAGGTAAATCCATTTTGCACAGTCTGAAATGTGCTCTTGACTTGTCACTGAATGCTGGTAAAGGGGGACTCGGGTGGTCCTCTGTCGTGTTTCAACGGAGAGCGGTATAAAATTGCGGGAGTGGTCAGCTGGGGCGTTGGTTGTGGTCGAGCACGTAAGCCTGGAGTCTACACCAACGTTTTCCACTTTAAAGAGTGGATGGATTCTACTATTATTGGTGAGAAGACTCTTAACTGAATAAAACACTCTTTATTTACCAGTCATGTGTGCTTAGGTGAACTCCACTCCAACGACTCTGACGCAAATTTAGCGGGTTGGTATGAGTTTAGCATCAATCACCATGTCAATGCTGTCGGTCACTGCATCCATTTGCTTTCAGCCAAATGTGGGCAGGCCAAAACGGATCCATGCCAGCTGCCTGACACTCTGGCGGAGGTTGTGATTGGCGAGAATGGCAAATGTGAAGTGGAGAATCTGAATGAGGCCTGTCCAAACTCTTGGCCATGGCATGTCAGTCTGCAGAGTCACGACACTCATTACTGCAGTGGTGTTCTCGTTCATCCGTTTTGGGTGCTGGCACCACACCACTGCCTTGCCAAGTAACCCCACAGAGCTTTTACCAGTCTGCAGGTTTAATTGTTCTGGATGAAAGTGTCTTGTGTTCCTCAGGGCTGGAGATGTGGTGGTTCTTGGCGCTCATGACCTCAGCATTGTGTCAATTCAGACTGTAGTTGTGAAAAGTGTTGTGAGTCTGGCCGACGATGGCAGCTTCCCACCAGTCTCTGATCTCGCCATGATTCGCTTGTCTAGCGCTGCTCGTATAGGTACAAGTGTGGAAAAACTGTTTAAATGGTGGCTTTTTTTCCCCCAAAATGTGCACTTTTTTTTTTAAATAGGACCAACCATTTTCCCAATTTGTTTAACCGATAAAGATGATGAAATTGCAAGCGAGCCTTCCACGTGTGTGACGACTGGTTGGGGGTCTAGAAAAGCCACGTGTGAGTGAGGATCTTCGAAACTATGATGGCATCAGGAAATTTGCACTTTTTAATTAATTTCTTTTTTCCTTTTAGTGGATCTGAGTCCTGATATTTTGCACATGGCGCGCGTTTTGCCTCTTTCTGAAAACGCCTGCAAAAGCGGTTGGGGAAACATTTTCAACAAGGACGTCGTCCTTTGCACAAACTCTGCAGCTTCCACCTCGTGCTTGGTAAAGGATTTCTGTAGTTTCTTTCCCAAAAATTTGTCTCAAAAATAAATGTTTTGTAGGGGGACTCGGGGGCGCCCATGATTTGCCAGAAAGACGGCATCTACTACCTTGTGGGATTAACCACGTGGGGTGGAAAGAGATGTGAGCCTAGGAAACCAGCAGTTTTTACACGAGTGTCTGCTTTCTATTCGTGGATACAAGATTGTCTTAATACATGACACGTTGAATAAAGTTTATGAAGTGTTCGTTTTTTGGGTTTTTTTTTTTTTTGTTCTTGATTGCCTTTAAAATAAAAAGGATTTTAGTAACGGCACGTGTACCTAATTGGTACCTAAAAGTGTTTTGCTCAAGAACACTACACTTTAGGAACCTGCAACCTTTTGGATGCCAGTTTAGCAACTGGATCACAACATCCCTACAAAGTGGAATAAAAAAAAAAAAAAAGTGGAGATAAGTAAATATAATGACATTTGAAATTTTTGTATTGAATACAAAAAATTTAGTACTTTGAGAAGTGATGTGCACAATACAAACTGAGATTTTGACATGCGCCATACCTGTGTGTGTGTGTGTGTGTGTGTGTGTGTGTGTGTGTGTATGAAGAAAGCCTAACATGCTATTTGAGCTAAATCTCGTGAACGTCAACTGTTGCACTTTTTGACATATTTTGTTCTCAATCTATTTTGGTCTGACATTTTGAAACCATTTCTATACCAGAAAATAAAACCTCAGTTTCTTTATTTAGCACTATTTTGGTAAGAAAAAAAGTAAAAGATAAAAGATTTTTTTAAGTGGGATACTTTATGACTTTTACTCAAGTGAGTCATCGCTTTTACTCAAGCGAGTCATCCCTTTCCACCTCATTCTATCTTGAGTATCTTCCACCCTGACCCCAGCCAACCTCATGTCCTCTCATCCATCTCCTCCTTGATCGTCCTCTTGCCCTCTGTAATGTGTGTATATACTGTACTGTAGTGTATATATGAGGTGAGCCTAGCTAAGTCTTTTCACAGGACCATGGGGTCCCACCATGAAGTGGGACCATAAAGAGCGTGTGTGTTTCCCACTCTGCGAATGGTTGGCCACCACGTCAGTGTCTCCCGTTTTAGGCCCACAGTTGCTGAAATTGCCGCCAGCAACCCATGACACAAAATTAAGGAAACCGGTAGAACATGGAAAAATATATGGAATACGTCTTAATAGATTGGAAATCAAAAAGAAACTAAAAATAGCAAATAAAAAAAAAAGATTTACCACATAATTCCACAGATTTCAGTGTTTCACTGGGCTGTGACAATTGTTTTTAATCGAACTGAAACGCATGTGTGCGAAAAAAGCGGAACATTCACTTTCAAATAGAGTCAATAACACAAAATCACGTATGTTCAGTAAAAATAAAGGAAAACTCCAATAGTAAAAGTCATACCCATAATTATGTACAAAAAACTCCTTAGCGTTTGTTTGTTTTCCCAATCAAACGTCAATTCGGTCGCGCTCATTATGACGTACCACGTAAAGATTCTTTGAATCGAACAATTGAATCGTATCGAAACAACGGTTCAAACGAATCGTCTCCGAAAAGCGAGCCAGACTTCCCTTCTCCACTTAAAACTCCGCCCCTTTGACTCTACTTCATTTTTCCAATGAGCGTTTGCTCCTGAATTCTCCGAAACAAAGTGACACTTCATCTTTCCAGCAAGGCAACAAAATGGGGGAAGTAAAAACCCCCAGGATAATGTTTTTGACCAGCATTGCTTTAGTTTACACTTGCGCGTTTGCTTCCATCTTCCTCCAGATACCAGGTAGGGTAGTTTGTCTTTTTGAACACCCGAGATGTGGGAGCATATGGTGGCTTTTGGGCGCGGCAAGTGATGAATGGTCGCATTTGCGCTTGAGTTTAGTAGAACGCCGCCGAAACACAAACTAATTTCTCTGAATCTTCCAGTGGGGGGATTCGGTAGTTCCTCTTCGAGGTCTCGTGACGTGACGTGACGCGACGCGACGCGGCGCGGCGTAGAATCCGATTTGAATCCCTGGTCAAACTTTTTAAAGACCTCGCGCATCCCTCAGCTCGCCTTTCATGGAGCTTGTGCTGTCTGTTTGATTGTATACAGTGGGATGTTAAAGGTTGTAACGGTTTGAATGTATAAAAAGCCGCATCGATTTGAATCCACCACGTGCGCTGCTGATGTTTGGGAGTCCCGCCAGTTAGTGCTGACTGCGCGATCCCTAGTAGTGACCCGTCATCGTTTTGGGCCCTGTGAGTTTTTGTCCGTGTCAAACACATATCAGGACTCGGTTTCAAACTTGTTAACTTTGTGTTCACGTTAGAGCATTCAGATCTGCGTGTGCAATGTAGCACGTGCCACGGCACCTCTGTGACGTGTGCGTACTGTATATAAGTCGTTTCCTCTTCTGACCCGATAAACAATGAATTTGAATTAAAGATTTATCTACACATAACAGCGGGAATCTTGAACATCTTACTCATAAAAGACGAGTTAATCCAACAAGCTCAGTGACATTTTTGCAAAAACGAATTAGACGCTACAATGTTGTCGCTTTGCAACGCCTTTTATTGTCTAAAGAAGATTCAAGAGTAAATTCGCAGCATTTTTCTAATTCTGCACTGATTCTGGTGGTTTTAATACACAATTTTCCAAGAGCGAGCTACACTAACATTGCACAGAGAATGGCATGTTTATTTATTGTGTTTTGAACGGAAACAATAAAAGCAATTTCAAAAGCAAGTGGAATTATTTTGACATCTACGTGGTCTCAGCGTATTGTTCTTGTTTTTCATATACATATACGGTAATTGTCTGCTGTTGTGACATGCAATTTCCCCGCAGTGGGACAATTAAAGGCAAACTTTTCCCACCGGCAGGGGAAGTGGCTTGTGGGAGTCAGGTTTGGTCCGGTGCCATCATTCCGAGAGTATTGTGATGCGTTCCTAGGCCTTGGGACAATCCACCCTTTACTGCTACTCTTGCGTGGGAGAAATGTGGACAAGCAACTTTGTAAACCTTTTCAACTGTCATCAATATATATAAAACAGTCTTTGCTTGAACCATGTTTGATCACCTGTGCAACAATATACAGCATTACATGGTTATGTCGGTACCATTGTTTATTACAAATTTAAAGTCACAGGACTAGTTCTTTTTTAAAATGGTCAGTTAAAGCTTGTATTGTTCTGCTGAATTGATGCTTATGTGCAGCATTTCACGCCTTTTATTATCTCAATGCAAACGCTTGTTGTTCACAAAAACTCTGAAACAATCTGTCACTGTCTGTCTTGTTTGTCCATGTACAGGTTTGTATGGAGATGATGGAATTGTCCCCGTGCGGCTTCTGATGCCTGAAGTGCAGCGCCCCCTGCTGGAGCAGCTCCGAGCCTCCCCGTCGCTCCTCTGGCTGGGCCCGGCTCTGGGTCTGGAGCCCCAGCAGACTTTGGAAGTCATTTGCCTGCTTGGAGTTGCACTTGGTGCAGGTGCTGTGCTGCTGGCTTCCCTGAGAGACAGTCTGGTGTTCTTCTGCCTGTGGGCCCTCTATCTCTCCCTGTACAATGTGAGTGTAGCTCGCCCTGGATAAGTCATGCCTTTCACCGTTTGAAGTATTGCTTGGATTATCTTTTCTGGAAATGTAAAAATTACATTAAAAAATCTCGGCAGTATTTCCACCTCTGTGACCCCAATTTGTTTGTGTGTTGTTTTTGTTTTTTTTTTTTTATAAGGTTGGGGGTGACTTCCTCCGCACTGAATGGTGAGCTCTTCGGTTTGTTCATCTTTCCTGCCTCACTTGTCATGACTATGAATTTACTGTACTATTTTTTTCATTTGGCCTCTTAATTAGTCAATTTGCAATTCAGATTTGAATGAATATGCATTACTCATTGCATTAGAGCTGAGCTGGGCAAACTTTTTGATTAGCAGGCCACATTGGGTTCTAACATTTGTCAAAGGGGCAGGACCAGACTTCCTGGTCCAGCAGCTGTCAATCAAGTTCGCACCAGCCAATCAGAATTAGGGCCGCCCTCACGTGAAGCTAGTGCCAGAAGTCCTAACGAAAAAAAAATGAAAGGGATCTGAAGCTGAGAAATCTGAAGCGGAAAATTTTTTTCAAACCAAAACGGGTAGATTTTTGTTTGTTTCTTAGAAATATACGTTTGATATTTTTGGCATCTGATTTCATAATGTAAAAATAAATGTTAAAAATGTACTTTTCTTCTATGTACATTTTTTTGTTTATAGCTTTTTAAAATGTGTTATATAAATAAATAAAATAAACCATCATAACAGATTAACCGGATTACATGAATTTCATTTAATTTTTACATGTTCAGCGGACCGGATTAAAACATTAAAAGGGCCGCATGTGGCCCCCGGGCCATAGTTTGCCCACCCCTGCATTATAGCCTTTAAAATTCCCTAGGGAACATGTGCATTTTCTGTATTTCAAAGTCTTAGAAATGATAACTGTTGATGTGTGTAAATATCCAATATTGACCACATTTGCAAAACTGTAGTAAGTTGATTCACTGTGATGATTTCATGTTTTTATAGGGACACGTTGCTGCTGGAGGCTGGATTTTTGGCTGTGCTTGTAGCGCCGTTTGGTTTTCTGTGTGGACGCTCCTGTCAAAAGAATCACGGCCGTTTGGCCTTTTGGTTGGTCCGCTGGCTCTTCTTCCGGCTGGTGTTCGGCACAGGACTGAGTAAACTGGCCAGTGGTGATGAGGCCTGGTGGGGTTTGACAGGTAATCCAATATAAATGTGGGATATAAATGTAAACTTGCCATTGTGATTGTTTTTGAAGCTTATCAGGCTTCTTGTTGCAGCCCTGAAGAAAAGTATTGAGACTCAAGTGAGTCCGGCCTCTCTAGCCTGGTATGTCCATCAGCTTCCTGATTGGCTGCTGAGGTTTGGAGCTGCGCTACAGTTGCATTGTGAGATCGTTGTTCCCTTGCTGACGTTCTTCAATCCTATTCGCCGGTTACGACTTTTCGGCTTTTATGTTCAGGTTTGTGTAATAACAACATGTACATACAGCATTACATATCACTTTACATTACATTACTTTAAAACACAGGATTTACACACAACAGACAAGTTAGTTGTCTTGCTTTGACATATCGGATGAAAGCTGATATCATGAAACAGTGTTGCTTTGTAAGTTTCAGTATCTGGTTTGTCTTTTCAGAGTTTTCAGCTGATTTACAAGTTCATGACAGAAAACACCTTCATTTTGCCTCTCA
This sequence comes from Paedocypris micromegethes, assembly GCA_028031935.1. Taxonomy (NCBI): domain Eukaryota; kingdom Metazoa; phylum Chordata; class Actinopteri; order Cypriniformes; genus Paedocypris; species Paedocypris micromegethes. The sequence continues at coordinate 8,990,385 of CM051496.1, forward strand.
GCCTTGTCCTGAGCTTCTCCTTACTTGACGATGAGTTCTGCTCCTCCATTCCTGCTCAAAAGAAAAAGAAGAACCACAAAAGTACAGTTTTGATTTTTTTTATTCACAGTTTATCAATTTCATGACTACTCAAAGCACTAAAAAAATCATCTCAGTTCAGTTGCTCATTTGTATTCATGGCCGGATCTGGCTTTGTGCTTTAATCCCTCATGTATCTTGTCTGTTTATGCTCTGCAGCCTGGAAACACACCATCATGTCCGTCCTGACTCTGGTGGTGGAGATGGCCTTCTACTTGATTATCCTTTACACTGGAATAAATCTCTTTAATATTCGGATTAACTGGAAAGAAAATATTCTGTCTTCCAAAATAGGTGAGACTCTTTCAGTCTCTGTCAGTTCCAGTAGATTTGTTGACTGACAATGCTGGTTCTGTCTTTTTAGATTTCACCTCAAAGGAATTGGATGAGTTTGTAAAATTACTCCAAGCACCACTTGTATGGGTCTGTCTGCTGTCGTTCACTTGGGAAGTCGTGACGGCCATGTTGAAGTACGTTTTCTGTTCTTAATGTGTCGGCAATACAACAATAATTAAAAAAATATATATTTAAATATTCCTTATCTAAAATGTTTATTTCAATATTTGAGTATAAAAATTCACCATTGAAATCAATTTCTTGTCTCTTTTCTGCTGTTTACCTAATTTTCATAATGTAGGATTATTATTGTCTGTTAAAAATCGTGGAAAAAATTATTTTCAGTAGCATTGCCCGCACTTTTTATTTCATGTCTGTTGTTCGTTTAGGAATGACTTGATTATCTTGCGTCATTTTTGCCATTAAAAAATATATTGTGTGTATGTATATATATATATATATATATAT